>CM055122.1:773306582-773906582 GCA_029206835.1 Rana muscosa
ACATCAAAAAAAGAGGGATATCAACAGGATCTCTAAAAAATAAATAAATAAATAAATAAAGAAAAAACAGACATTTCTTTTTTTTTTGTTATGCCTGTAGTTCAGATGCACTTTCCTAAGAAGCACAATAGAGCATCAACCTCTAGCAAATGTGTGTTGACAGCACTGTTTTGCATTAGAACACAGGAGCTGTATATAGGTTAGGTTAAACTGAAACAGGACACATGATTTGTACATCAACTCTGAGCCTTGACCATATGTAAACCACTCACATAGCAAGCAGCTTCATTATGTCTTTACAATATAATGACCACATAATTATATATATATATTTTTTACAAAATACAGTCAACACACACACATATATATATATATATATATATATATATATATATATATATATATATATATATATAAAATATGACATAGCAGTATCATTATCATAAAATAGTATTACTAAGTTTCGGTGTACTATGCATCTATGGGAAATAGTATTAATAATAATACATCTGCAAGTGCACCTCCAAAGTATATAAGCAGATATACTAACTTTTGAAATTTTTTAACAATATGTGTAAAAAGCATTTTAATTAAAAACATATATTTTAGTAATTGTTCCTGTTTAGCATATAATTAAAATGAGTGTATCTCCACTTTGTATATGTTAATATTACAGTATATTTGCTTATTTTTTATTTATTTTTCCTGTCCTGTCTTGGCTAATATTTTACAAAGCAGCAAACAGATAATAAGCTGTTTCACGTCTATATTAAGTAATAAAAATAAAACAATGACAGAATTAATTACATTTTACCTTACAGTAAACATAGCTTAAAGACACATAGATAAATAGATTAGGAACTATAAGGTAAGCAATGGAAAAGCTGTTTACACGTAATCCAAAAATTACACCTTAAGGGCCAACTAAACCAATAAACTAATCACTGCATGAACTACATACCATAGTATTGTAATGACAAAACACTTCCTGATTTCCGCCACTAGGTGGCTGCTGCCTTTTACTGGGGGGGGGGGGGGGGGGGGGGGGGCTTTACTTATCCATTGAAGCTAGTAACTGCGTTTCAGGCACTACAAAAATGGAAGCAAGTGTTTTTCTCCTATTTAAACACCATCTAATAGTGTATCAGGCATTTGACTTGACAGGTTATGACCTTGCAGGTAACATCAGATTCCAAGAATGGTAGCCTGATAACTCAAACTGTCAACATTTTTGCAGTGTGTCAGTTTAGGGTTTGAAAAATGTCACCATGATCTTATCACTATGGGCTTAGTCTGTATATTTTGGAAAATTGGTAAGCTACGAATACTGGTTTCTATTTACCTCTGATATGGTCTAAAATCATTTGGTAATAGTGACATTATCATACCAAGCTGATGGTGGAATGTTGTACACCTCTATTTCATTATTATGATTTTTTTTTAATGTTATCCTTTATGCTGAAGGCAATGTTGAGTCATTGTTTTATTAATTGAACCCGTTTTCATTCTCATGTACTAAAATAATTTTTTATTTTTTTTATTTGAGCTTGTTCCACAAACAAAACAATGTTACGTGATGTGGGTTGTTACCTTTATATAAACCCATGACCAGGGCTGGTGCAAGGATTTTTGACACCTCATTTTGGCGCCCCCCACCCATTAGCTCTGCCCCTGACTCCACCCCCTTTGTATATTGTGGAGGTGGTGGTGGGGGGGGGGGAGATTTTTGCAGCACCTCTCTACCTTTTCTTTAGCCGTGAACCACATGCCCACACCTGCGCCTCTGGACCCGGCCTGAAGACAAATAGTGGCGGCACCGGCTCGCTTCCTTGCGCCAGCCGTGGTATATGGACAGGCTAGGGTAGTATATAGACAGGCTAACTGTGTAACTGCCTGTCCGTACGAGCAGACAGATACACTGACAATGCCTAAAATAATAATAAATGCACATTTTTTACCTGCAAAAAGATCTGCATTTATTTTATTTTTACAAAGATTAACTTGAACCTCCACACCTCAAATCACCCCAATTTCTGTATTTTCAGGCCTCAGATCACCACAATTCTTCCACCTTTACATCTCAGATCACCCCAACTCATCAGTCCCTTGAAAGGCTGTTCCCCGCTGCACCCCCCCTCACCTCTGTTTATCTCTGTACCCCCCCCACACATCTGTCCCCCCCCCACACATCTGTACCCCCCAAACATCTGTTCCCCTCTGTACCCCCCACACATCTGTTCCCCTCTGTACCCCCCCCACATCTGTTCCCCTCTGTACCCCCCCACACATCTGTTCCCCTCTGTACCCCCCCCACACATCTGTTCCCCCCCACATCTGTACCCCTCTGTACCCCCCACACATCTGGTACCCTCTGTACCCCCCCACACATCTGTTCCCCTCTGTACCCCCCACACATCTGTTCCCCTCTGTACCCCCCCACACATCTGTTCCCCTCTGTACCCCCCACACATCTGTTCCCCTCTGTTCCCCCCCCACACATCTGTACCCCTCTGTACCCCCCACACATCTGTTCCCCTCTGTACCCCCCCACACATCTGTTCCCCTCTGTTCCCCCCACACATCTGTTCCCCTCTGTACCCCCCACACATCTGTTCCCCTCTGTACCCCCCCACACATCTGTTCCCCTCTGTTCCCCCCCCACACATCTGTACCCCTCTGTACCCCCCACACATCTGTTCCCCTCTGTACCCCCCCCACACATCTGTTCCCCTCTATACCCCCCACACATCTGTTCCCCTCTGTACCCCCCCCACACATCTGTTCCCCTCTGTCCCCCCCACATCTGTTCCCCTCTGTACCCCCCCCCACACATCTGTTCCCCCCCCACACATCTGTTCCCCTCTGTACCCCCACATATCTGTTCTCCTCTGTACCCCCACACACATCTGTTCCCTCCCCACACATCTGTTCCCCCCACACATCTGTTCCCCTCTGTACCCCCCCACACATCTGTTCCCCTCTGTACCCCCCACACATCTGTTCCCCTCTGTACCCCCCCACATATCTGTTCTCCTCTGTACCCCCCACACACATCTGTTCCCTCCCCACACATCTGTTCCCCTCTGTACCCCCCCACACATCTGTTCCCCTCTGTACCCCCCACATATCTGTTCTCCTCTGTACCCCCCACACACATCTGTTCCCTCCCCACACATCTGTTCCCCCCACACATCTGTTCCCCTCTGTACCCCCCCCACACATCTGTTCCCTCCCCACACATCTGTTCCCCCCACACATCTGTTCCCCTCTGTACCCCCCCACACACATCTGTTCCCCTCTGTACCCCCCCCACACATCTGTTCCCCTCTGTACCCCCCACACATCTGTTCCCCTCTGTACCCCCCCACACATCTGTTCCCCTCTGTACCCCCCCCCCCCACACATCTGTTCCCCTATGTACATAATGCAATATAAACGACAGCAGAAAAAGTTTTTTTTTTATTTTGGTTACTGGGTGCAGCACTGAGTGTGCTGCCTGTTTTTCCCCTACCTGTGCGAACGCCATGTCCTCACAAACGATCCCGACGGTCCAGGAGGAGGAGGGCGGGGAAATCGCGCCAAGCCCAAACTTACATGCAGCCTGGGTTTCCTTCTCATTCGCCCCGGCCGGTTCCATGATGTATCCTGCAGGCACTTCAGGGCCGGCTGGCGCTTCCCTTTGTTCGGGCTCCCTCCCCTCACTGCCGCTGCTAGGGCGGCACGCCGGGACGGCACTGCAGGCTGGGAACATCTGAGATGGTGACAACGTGACCACGCACGGTGGATGGGGTACAGAGACAGGTCACACAGCACTCACTGGCACTGTGATGATCAGGGGCGCGCAGCGGATGTTTCCTTTCCTTCCTACTTATTAGGCATAGATACAGTCCTCCACCGCTTCTGCGCCAGCCCCTCTGACACTGCATGGAGGGACTCAGGAGCGGAGCGGCTGCTTGTTGACTTAGTTGCTGAGGGAGAGAGGAATTAGGATCACCAGCGGCCGGGCGCCCTAGGCGGCAGTGCGCCCTAGGCGGCTGCCTAGTTTGCCTAGTGGTAGCGCCGGCCCTGCCCATGACCTCTATGCTATATAATAATATATATAGAGTATATTATCTATAATATAGAATAAATAATATGCTGCAACCCAGTTCAACTTTTTAGGTAATACTGAGGGGTACATTTATTTATAATGGAGATTGCAGGTCAGGTGAACTGGATGGGCTCTCATCCCAGATTTTATTCCCCCTCCATTTATTTATAGCACCCCACTGAATGGGAAAGAAAAGAGCCCTGGACTGCCGCACTCTGTATAAACGATTTATTTTCAAAATTCCAAAATTAAAATCCAAAGTTAATCCATAGATTCAAAAGTCTAAAAACAGACAAAAACAGAAAACCGACATGCAGGGGTGGATAGCTGAGGCGTTTCACATCAAAGATAGATGCTTACTCATAGCTATGAGTAAGCATCTATCTTTGATGTGAAACGCGTCAGCTATCCACCCCTGCATGTCAGTTTTCTGTTTTTGTCTGTTTTTAGACTTTTGAATCTATGGATTAACTTTGGATTTAAATTTTGGAATTTTGAAAATAAATCGTTTATACAGAGTGCGGCAGTCCAGGGCTCTTTTCTTTCCCATGCATTAGTGCAGAGCCAGCACCTGTTCCAGTATCAGGGCGGGAGCATTCCTTGGAGCTTCACACCTTTCATTGTAGCACCCCACTGAAGTTCTGAAGTCAACAGAGTGCAAAACACATTCATAAAGCACATCAATGTGCTTTATAAATGTACCTCTTTTGTAAAAAGCAGTATGGCCACAGTAAAGCCATTGCTCTATTTTTTTAAATGGGCCCCACAGAGATAGTTCCATCAGACATTAAATACCAAGTGCAGGTAACAAGTGAAGGCATATACAAAAAAAGGGGGGTTATCCCACACCAAAACGGTGAGGGACCAGCAGACCAAATGAGTGACACCAATTCAATAGGTGAGGATTAGAAAAATAGTGAAAATTTTTGATAGATAAACAATTTAAATATCATAAAAGGCTCTCTTAGATGAAGAGAGTAAACAATAGCTGGGAGTCTGACACTAGGCATGTGGAATGGTTAGCAAGGGAACCAGTCTCCACAAGGAGTCACAAAAAATAATACAAAACACAGGACTCAAACAAACAACATAAACACAATACAAAAATCGTCCGGATGCCAGTGGTCTCTATGTGGGTGAATTCAAGTAGAATATAGGGGTTTCAGTTATTCCCTTGCTTTTTCCATAATAATTAGGAATCTGAAGTCCTTTTTTGGTTCTGCTTGAAACAGCTGGCAGTGGAAAAGAAATGGAGTGAGGCCTGCATTGTTGGTGGATCGCATGCCTGGAATTTCAGACATCAGATCCCGTAATCTCAGACATCAGCGATCATAAAGATAGCAAATAAGTTGTATTACTTTGTATCAGCGACCAACTTTAATTAATGTCTGGGAACTCTGTTGGTGAGAAATGAGAACATCCCACTGTGGTTCCTTTCTCCAGCTCCCTCGCCTTGGACTCCCACATGTCCTGCTGCAGTAAAGAATCTCATTTCTATGGTTGCATTCCTCATCATACACAATAAATTTGAATCTTACAAGAAGGTTTAGAATCTCTTTTAATGAATGTGGCTGGGGAGGAGACGGGGATATTCAGAGACATTGTGCCCCAGGAAACCCAAAGCATTAAAAATGGTCAAAGGTTGACCCAGCTTGTCGGCAATTACTCAGAACTAAAAGATCAGTTTTGGATGGACAGATCGTTGAAAGCTCAGCAAATCCCCCCTTTGTTTTATCGTCATGTAAACACATAGACCTTTGATCCTTTTTTTTATATAACACTTTTTCTTTATCTTTCTCTCCTCTCTCTCTAATATACTGTTTTCTTTGTAATAACACAGGGTACATATCATTTTGAAAAATGAATGTTGCTTTTACTTTATTTGCATGGTGGGGGGATTGTTTAACTTTAGATCAGGACTTGGTTTAAAGTAAATTCTATGTTTTCATTATGTATCTCAAAGGACTGCATCCAGCAAGAAGCTTGATAAATCCCATCATGTGAATGTACTGAATGCATTATTATGATAACTTAATTATTATAGCAAAGGCTCCCTTGGCTACAGTGCTTGTAAAATCATATCAGATGGCAGGTAACTAAACCCTTTAGTGCCATTGAGCCCTTACATGCACTACAGCACAATGTGTTACAGGTCCCTATGGCACTGTATAGGATTACGTATGACTTTCAAGCCGGCTCTAGCAAAATGCTATGGGATTACATATTTGTAGAAGAAATTCAAGAATTTATAAAGTACAGGATGTTAATTTTGTCTAAACAGATCAGCAGTTAGTGATGGCAATTTCTTTAGGCGATGATTTCTGAAGCATAATGCTGAGTGTTAATAGCCAGATCTTTCGCTAAGAGCAACAAAAGTTCTGAGGATCCAACAGTTCATACAGTGGCTAGGACCCTAGAGGCAAGTTTCACTGTTTACGCTCTTTTTTCTCTCTCTTTCTAATACATATATATATATATATATATATACACATTATCTCACAAAAGTGAGTACACCCCTCACATTTTTGTAAATATTTTATTATATCTTTTAATGTGACAACACTGAAGAAATTACACTTTGCTACAATGTAAAGTAGTGAGTTTACAGCTTGTATAACAGTGAACAGTGTACATTTGCTGTCCCCTCAAAATAACCCAACACACAGCCATTAATGTCTAAACCGCTGGCAACAAAAGTGAGTACACCCCTAAGTGAAAATGTCCAAATTGGGTCCCATGAGCCATTTTCCCTCCCCGGTGTCATGTGACTCGTTAGTGTTACAAGGTCTCAGGTGTGAATGGGGAGCAGGTGTGTTAAATTTGGTGTTATCGCTCTCACTCTCATACTGGTCACTGGAAGTTCAACATAGCACCTCATGGCAAAGAACTCTCTGAGGATCTGAAAAAATAATTGTTGCTCTACATAAAGATGGCCTAGGCTATAACAACACCCTGAAACTGAACTGCAGCACGGTGGCCAAGACCATACCAGCAGTTTATCAGGACAGGTTCCACACAGAACAGGCCTCGCCATGGAAGACCAAAGAAGTTGAGTGCATGTGCTTAGCGTCATATCCAGAGATTGTCTTTAGGAAATAGATGTATGAGTGCTGCCAGCATTGCTGCAGAGGTTGAAGGGGTGGGGGGTCAGCCTTTCAGTGCTTAGACCATATGCCGCACACTGCATCAAATTGGTCTGCATGGTTGTCGTCCAAGAAGAAAGTCTCTTCTAAAGATGATGCACAAGAAAGCCTGCAAACATTTTGTTGAAGACAAGCAGACTAAGGGCATGGATTACTGGAACCATGTCCTGTGGTCTGATGAAACCAAGATAAACGTATTTGGTTCAGATGGTGTCAAGAGTGTGTGGTGGCAACCAGGTGAGGAGAACAAAGACAAGTGTGTCTTGCCTACAGTCAAGCATGGTGGTGGGAGTGTCATGGTCTGGGCTGCATGAGTGCTGCCGACACTGGGGAGCTACAGTTCATCGAGGGAACCATGAATGCCAACATGTACTGTGACATACTGAAGCAGAGCATGAGCCCCTCCCTTCGGAGACTAGGCCGCAAGGCAGTATTCGAACATGATAACGATCCCAAACACACCTCCAAGATGTCCACAGCCTTGCTAAAGAAGCTGAGGGTAAATGTGATGGACTGGCCAAGCATGTTTTCAGACCTAAACATTACTGAGCATCTGTGGGGCATCCTCAAACGCAAGGTGGAGGAGCGCAAGGTCTCTAACATCCACCAGCTCGGTGATGTCGTCATGGAGGAGTGGAAGAGGACTCCAGTGACAACCTGTGAAGCTCTGGTGAACTCCATGCCCAAGAGGGTTAAGGCAGTGCTGGAAAATAATGGTGGCCACACAAAATATTGACACTTTGGGCCCAATTTGGACATTTTCACTTAGGGATGTACTTACTTTTGTTGCCAGCGGCCTAGACATTAATGGCTGTGTGTTGAGTTATTTTGAGGAAACAGCAAGTTTACACTGTTATACAAGCTGTACACTCACTACTTTACATGGTAGCAAAGTATAATTTCTTCAGTGTTGTCACATGAAAAGATATAAAAAATTATTTAAAAAAATGTGAGGGGTGTACTCACTTTTGTGAGATACTGTATATATATAGATATATAGATATATCTATATATAGATATATCTATATAGATATATCTATATATAGATATATAGCTATATATATATATTTCAAAATCATAGGAGAGTTTTTATTATACAGGATTCATATAGCGCCAACAGTTTATGTAGTACTTTACAATATAAAAGGAAGACAATACAGTTACAATACAATACAATACAAGAGGATTAAAAGGACCCTGCTCAGAAGAGCTTACAATTAAATTAACCTACAACAAAACTGGTCCAAAAAGATCCATACACCCACTCTTCAAGAACCACCACTGCTCCAAAAGTAACCTAAATGTGCCACAGCTGCTACTTTAAATGAATTAAATATAAATAAGCATTTACAGTGTAAACTAAAGTAAATAGTAGCGCTAAACAGTATAAATAAATAAACACAGTGACAGGTGATAGCGATCAACATTAATACATAAATAAACAACTAATAATAAAGTTTGTGCAAAAATAGTCCATAAATGAGACTGGATTGTCTCAAACAAGGAAAGCTGAATACATCCTGATGTGAGATCTTCAAAACTTTCACCACACCATGCGCACTCAGTGTTTCCACTCCCCTTTAACTAAAAACTCACCAAATGTCAATGCTTGCACTCTCATGCTCGGCAAAACAGCATCAACCCTTACAGGGTTAGATATCCATTGATATCCAGACGTGACACCCGATATCATGGACTTTCCAGATATAATGAAACAAAGTGCTCCAATAGTGCAGTATCCTTGTAAAAGCAGCTTCAAACATTGCACTCACATAAGCTCAAATCAATAAAGCCTACAGGCATCCACTTGCAGCAGTAAGTACTCGTGTAATGTGGTCTCAGCGGACACAGCATAGGTGAACTGAATCTCACCAGCGAAAGATCGTGATCCTCTGAGCGTCACTTCCTGTATAGCATCAAGCGTAAAAAACTGGTTGCCGTACAGCCACATCCCGACGTTTCATAACGACTTACTCATGAATCCCATGCAGAAGTTATTTTTTTTACCGTAATAAAGAGAATGCATTAAGGCAGGGCTTGAAAATTGCACTCGCGCGCAGTAACAGAGCGGGTGGCTTGCAATGTGATCCCCTGGCCCGGGGATCGATTTGCTTTACACCTGTGCTCCAAGCCTCATTTTGAAGCCGATTTCCGACTTCCGGTTTGCGACGTCCGGCTTCTTCTTCGGCAGCGCCATTACAGGGGACAGGTGCAGGAGAGTTACGCTCTCCACCGCTGAGGGAGACACAAGGAGAGGTCCGCTCTCCACCGCCATGGGGGACACGAGAAGAGGCCTGCCAACGGTGCACATCCCTACACCCACCAGCTTAAGGTAAGATGGGGAGCCATCTGAGGACACTTATTTAGAGGGAGGCCCGCTGGGGGACACTGATGTAAGGGGGGGCTCTCTGGGGACACTGATGTATGGGGGGCTCTCTGGGGACACTGATGTAAGCGGGGGCTCTCTGGGGACACTGATGTAAAGGGGGCTCTCTGGGGACACTGATGAAAAGGGGGGCTCTCTGGGGACACTGATGTAAAGGGGGGCTCTCTGGGGACACTGATGTAAAGGGGGGCTCTCTGGGGACACTGATGTAAAGGGGGGCTCTTTGGGGACACTGATGTAAGGGGGCTCTTTGAGGACCCTGATGTAAGGGGGGGGGCTCTCTGGGGACACTGAGGTAAGGGGGGGCTCTCTGGGGACACTGAGGTAAGGGGAGGCTCTCTGGGGACACTGAGGTAAGGGGAGGCTCTCTGGGGACACTGATGTAAGTGGGGGCTCTCTGGGGACACTGATGTAAGCGGGTGGCTCTCTGGGGACACTGAGGTAAGGGGGGGCTCTCTGGGGACACTGAGGTAAGGGGAGGCTCTCTGGGGACACTGATGTAAGTGGGGGCTCTCTGGGGACACTGATGTAAGCGGGTGGCTCTCTGGGGACACTGAGGTAAGGGGAGGCTCTCTGGGGACACTGAGGTAAGGGGAGGCTCTCTGGGGACACTGATGTAAGTGGGGGCTCTCTGGGGACACTGATGTAATCGGGTGGCTCTCTGGGGACACTGAGGTAAGGGGGGGCTCTCTGGGGACACTGAGGTAAGGGGAGGCTCTCTGGGGACACTGAGGTAAGGGGAGGCTCTCTGGGGACACTGATGTAAGTGGGGGCTCTCTGGGGACACTGATGTAAGCGGGTGGCTCTCTGGGGACACTGAGGTAAGGGGAGGCTCTCTGTGGACACTGAGGTAAGGGGAGGCTCTCTGGGGACACTGATGTAAGTGGGGGCTCTCTGGGGACACTGATGTAAGCGGGTGGCTCTCTGGGGACACTGAGGTAAGGGGGGCTCTCTGGGGACACTGAGGTAAGGGGAGGCTCTCTGGGGACACTGAGGTAAGGGGAGGCTCTCTGGGGACACTGATGTATAGGGGTGCTCTCTGGGGACACTGATGTAAGGGGGGGCTCTCTGGGGACACTGATGTAATCGGGGGCTCTCTGGAGACACTGATGTAAGGTGAGGCTCTCTGGGGACACTGATGTAAGGGGGGGCTCTCTGGGGACACTGATGTAAGCGAGGGGCTCTCTGGGGACACTGATGTAAGCGGGGGGCTCTCTGGGGACACTGATGTAAAGGGGGCTCTCTGGGGACACTGATGTAAGTGGGGGCTCTCTGGGGACACTGATGTAAGCGGGTGGCTCTCTGGGGACACTGATGTAAAGGGGGGCTCTCTGGGGACACTGATGTAAAGGGGGGCTCTCTGGGGACACTGATGTAAGTGGGGGCTCTCTGGGGACACTGATGTAAGGGGGGCTCTCTGGGGACACTGAGGTAAGGGGGGGCTCTCTGGGGTCACTGAGGTAAGGGGAGCCTCTCTGGGGGCACTGATGTAAAGGGGGGGGCTCTCTGGGGACACTGATGTAAGCGGGGGGCTCTCTGGGGACACTAATGTAAGCGGGGGGCTCCTCTCTGGGAACACTGATGTAAAGGGGGCTCCCTGGGGACACTGATGTAAGTGGGGGCTCTCTGGGGACACTGATGTAAGCGGGTGGCTCTCTGGGGACACTGATGTAAAGGGGGACTCTCTGGGGACACTGATGTAAAGGGGGGGCTCTCTGGGGACACTGATGTAAGTGGGGGCTCTCTGGGGACACTGATGTAAGGGGGGGCTCTCTTGGGACACTGAGGTAAGGGGGGGCTTTCTGGGGACACTGAGGTAAGGGGAGGCTCTCTGGGGACACTGATGTATGGGGGTGCTCTCTGGGGACACTGATGTAAGGGGGGGCTCTCTGGGGACACTGATGTAAGCGGGGGCTCTCTGGGGACACTGATGTAAGGGGAGGCTCTCTGGGGACACTGATGTAAGCGGGGGGCTCTCTGGGGACACTGATGTAAGCGGGGGGCTCTCTGGGGACACTGATGTAAGTGGGGGCTCTCTGGGGACACTGATGTAAAGGGGGCTCTCTGGGGACACTGATGTAAGTGGGGGCTCTCTAGGGACACTGATGTAAGCGGGTGGCTCTATGGGGACACTGATGTAAAGGGGGGCTCTCTGGGGACACTGATGTAAAGGGGGGGCTCTCTGGGGACACTGATGTAAGTGGGGGCTCTCTGGGGACACTGATGTAAGTGGGGGCTCTCTGGGGACACTGATGTAAGGGGGGGCTCTCTTGGGACACTGAGGTAAGGGGGGGCTCTCTGGGGACACTGAGGTAAGGGGAGGCTCTCTGGGGACACTGATGTATGGGGGTGCTCTCTGGGGACACTGATGTAAGGGGGGGCTCTCTGGGGACACTGATGTAAGCGATGGGCTCTCTGGGGACACTGATGTAAGGGGAGGCTCTCTGGGCACACTGATGTAAGCGGGGGGCTCTCTGGGGACACTGATGTAGGCGGGGGGCTCTCTGGGGACACTGATGTAAGCGGGGGCTCTCTGGGGACACTGATGTAAAGGGGGCTCTCTGGGGACACTGATGTAAGTGGGGGCTCTCTGGGGACACTGATGTAAGCGGATGGCTCTATGGGGACACTGATGTAAAGGGGGGGCTCTCTGGGGACACTGATGTAAGGGGGGGGCTCTCTGGGGACACTGATGTAAGTGGGGGCTCTCTGGGGACACTGATGTAAGGGGGCTCTCTGGGGACACTGATGTAAGGGGGGGCTCTCTGGGGACACTGATGTAAAGGGGGCTCTCTGGGGACACTGATGTAAAGGGGGGCTCTCTGGGGATACTGATGTAAAGGGGGGCTCTCTGGGGACACTGATGTAAAGGGGGGCTCTCTGGGGACACTGATGTAAGGGGGGGCTCTCTGGGGACACTGATGTAAGTGGGGGCTCTCTGGGGACACTGATGTAAGGGGGGGGCTCTCTGGTGACACTTATGCAAGGGGAGGCTCTCTGGGGACACTGATGTAAGGGGAGGCTCTCTGGGGACACAGATTTTTTTATATTTTGGACTCTTTATTCTAAAGAAAAATGTCATTTCATAAGCTTTAAGGGGGCGGGGCTTTAAGGGGGCGGACCTGGGAAAGGTTTGGTGGGACAACTGGTGGAGAGTAAGGTTTTTGCCTGGCTAGTAGGTCTAGACTTGAAATTTTAAGCCCTGCATGAAGGTATAAAACATTCAGCCTTTAGAACATCTTTACAGCCTAGTACACATAGGCTGAATGTTAGGCTGGTTCAATAAAAACGGCCATATGTATGGCAGCCAGTTTGGCCAGCTTCTGTCGGGCGAGCATGCTATAAAACCAGCAGCCAACCACGGCTGAGAGCGCTGACCGGAGTGTTCTTGGGGGGGAACCGCCCCCCTTTCAGAACACAAAAGAACAGCAGAGGAGGTGGCTTTACTAACATTGGATTGTTAGTACAGAAGCTCCAACCGCAGCTCTCAGTTACACACTGGTGGTGTGTACTAGGCTTTAGAGTAGAACATAAAAACATAAATGTTTAATTTGCAAGGTAAAAAAAAAATTAGGCAAAACGATTAGTCAAAAAGTTAAAAGATAAACATTCAATCTCAGAATTTTAACCCATATTTTTTTATTTTTTTTTTGAAAAAAAAGTTTTATTATGAAAAGGTGCGATACAAGTAAAAAAGTAACAGAATACCCCGTCCGGGACCAGTACAGAATACATTCAACAGGAGTAATCAAAAGTAAACAAGAGGAGGCTATATGGAGGTATGTTCCATCACAGTATCCTAGACCATTTTGCTTAATACAGAGTGAGTCTTGGGCTCTGCATATCAAAGGTAGGCGCCAATAAACTGCAAACAGGCCCCGAGGGGCAGCGGCCCTATGTCTACTCCCAGCCAGTCCGCACACCCCACCTGGGAACTTGCTGTGCGCGGGGTGACTGGGAGCAGAACACCCAGGGACGGGAATGAACAAAACGTTTCGGCAACCCATCCACCTGCCCTGGTTACTGACCCCGAAAGGGGCCAAACCATCCAGGGTGAGACTAAGCTTGATCCTCTAACGGTGGTCCGGAGGGGTTTCAGGCCCCATCTAAGGAGTAGCCTCCAACATTCTATAAGGCGGATCATATAGCTGTACCTGTCAACATGAAGAAATGGAAAAGGAAGAGAAGGAAAAAAGGAAGAAGAGGAGGAGGACAGGTCAGAAGTAGACCCTGCTAAGCTAGAACCATACTAATTATAAGAATAAGAGTAGAAAATAAAAGATGGGAGAGAAAGAATGGGATTAGGGAAGGGAAGAGGGAGAGAGCTAGAGAGAAAAAGATAAGGGGAGGGGGGGGGAGTCAGGGGTTCCTCGCGGAGGTGGGAGGGAGAGGTCCGGAAACCATCCAGATTGGGGCTGTCTAGTGTTCACCTATGAGGAAAGCAGGGAGATGCCTAAATGTGTAGCCCAGGGTTCCCAGATGTGACGGAACTTTTCTGGAGTGTCAAGTAGGATGTTTGAAATCTTTTCCTGTGACATAATCCAGGAAATCTTGTGTTTAGCTTGGCGAAATGACACCGAGGGCGATTTCCAGGAATGGGCTAAGGTAATCTTGGCTCCCAGCAAGATGAAGTGCATAAGGTAGCGGGAAAATTTAGGAACCTTAGGGATAGTATCATTGAGGAGTGCGATAGTGGGGATCTGCCTCACCTCGTGACCGGTGACTTTGCGAATGAGGCTGAAGATTCTATTCCAGAACCCCCTGATTTTAGGACATTCCCAGAGGGTGTGGAGGAGGGACCCTGTAAGGCCACAACCTCTGAAACATAGGGGGGAGGACTCCGGGTAGAATTTAGAGAGGCGAGTAGGGACCAGATACCATCTGGAGATAACTTTGATGTCAGCTTCCATCAGGGAGGTGTTTAAGATACCTTTAAATGAGCGGGAAAAATTTGTGTACCAAGTGTCTAGATCCCATTCAAACTGGAGGTCATGCTCCCATTTTGACATATAGCTCGCTTTGCTCCGAGGATCAGATAACGCTGAGTAGATCAGGGAGATGCCCCCCTGACGCCCACGGCCGACGAGCACCATAGCTCATATTGCGTAACAGAGAGTGGGTTGTCAGAACTTTTCCAGACCCCACGCAAAAAATGTAGTAATTGATAATAACAGGAAGTTTCGGAAGTGGGCATGTCTAGTTTAGAAGAGCAGTATTTGAGCGAAATGGGGCCATCATTGTTAAAGTATTGTCCTATTCTGTAAAGGCCCTTGTCGAGCCACCATCCAAAAGCCTTGATGTTAAGACCTGGGGGAAATTGGGGATTGTGGAAAATATGAGCCAGAGGAAGCCAGGAAGAGGAGAGTGAGGGATGTTTATGAAGGTTGTCACAGAGTGCCATTGAATGGGAGAGGGTGGGTGAAAGGATCGAGGGACGATCCTTGCATGGTCTCCAGGCTAAATAATCTAAAGTGTGATTTGGGGTTGCTTGCCTTTCTATATCTACCCAATCAGGTTTTGGACCCTTAGTATAGATCGCTGAGAATTGACATAGTTGGGCTGCTTGGTAGTACCACCACAAATTTCTTCCTTGCCCTAAACAAAACTTTTTTAGAAAGACGATGACCCTTGCCCCCCCATATAAACTGTATGACTTTCGATTGGAGTCTATCCAGTGCTCGCTTCTTGACAGGGATAGGCAGGGACCGAAAAAGGTATAGCAATCTGGGTAATAGGGTCATCTTAACTGAGTTGATTCTGCCCAGCCAGGACAGGTTATAGAGAGACCATTGTGAAAGCTCTTCCGTGATATTTTGGAACATGGCAGGGTAATTGTTTTGGAATAGGAGCTCTACTCTGGGGGTAAGGAAGACTCCCAAATAGGGAAGGGAAGAGGTGCACCAGGCGAAGGGGAAGCTAGTTTTGAGCTTATCGACTATGTCCTGGGGAGTGGTGATGTTCAGGGCCATTGACTTTGCCATGTTAACCTGTAGGCCTGAGACTGTTCCGAAAGTATTTAGTAGTTGGAGTATGTTGGGGGTTGATTTGAGAGGAGAGGTGATAAAAAGAAGGACGTCATCCGCAAAGAGGGCACATTTGTGTGAACATTGACCACATTGTACCCCATGAATGCCTGGGTGCTGTCTAATTGCAAGAGCTAGGGTTTCTATCGCTATAGCGAAGAGAATAGGGGAGAGTGGGCAACCCTGTCTGGTACCTTTTAAAATCGGGAATTGGTCGGAGAGATGACCTTGTAGTCTGATCTGTGCTTTCGGGGCGGAGTAAAGAGTTTCCAGGGTACGTAGGAAATCAGGGCCAAAGCCCCACTGGTGTAAGATGGAGAAAAGGTATGGCCAAGTAACCGTGTCAAAGGCCTTTTGGAGGTCTATAGAGAGAACGTATCCCTTCTGAGGGGGCCCGCCATCCCAGGAGGATTGCATGAGGGAAATTAAATCTACCGCTCTCCTGATCTGGTCTGGCCCCTGTCTCCCGGGGATGAATCCCACCTGGTCTCTATGGACATAAGAAGCAATGAAGGAGGCCATTCTATTGGCCAGGATCTTGGTCATGATTTTCAGATCATTGTTGATCAATGAAATTGGCCTGTAGTTGCCTACCTCACTAGGATCCTTTCCCTGTTTGGGGATCACAGAGATAAAAGCAAGATTGGCCGCGGGTTCGAGAGGGGAGCCCTCACGTAGGGAGTTAAAGAGGCGGGCCAGGTGAGGAGAGAGGATCCCAGAGAAGGTTTTATAATAAAGGGCGGAGAAGCCGTCCGGCCCTGGAGCCAAGTCAGTTTTGAGGTTTTTAATGACTTCCTGGATCTCCTCGGTGCAAAATGGAGATTCCATCATGGATCTGTGGGACTCTGAGAGTTTGGGGAGAGCAATATTTGCCAAAAAGGATTCTAAGGGAGCAGGGTCAGCGGAGGAGGGAGAGGAGTATAGCTTGGTGTAGAAAGCCTGGAAGGTCTCTAGGATTTTCTGGGGGTTCTGGGTGAGAGAACCCGAAAGTGATTTGATCCTGGGTAAGGAGAAATTTTTGATCTTTGGAGAGAGTTTGGTTGCCAACCGTGAGCCAATTTTATCCCCCTGTAAGTAGGATTTGCCGCTTAACCAGCTTAAGTGCTTATCTGCATTAGAGGTCAAGGCTAGGTTCAGGGCTGTGCGGGCGGAGTCCAACTTAGCTAAACTGGAGGGAGTGGGGTTTGATTTATGCGCCTTACTGAGCAGTTTAAAATCCCTTTCCAGGTTGTCCAAATCAACCTTCCTACCTTTTTTCAGGTTGGAAGCCATTTGAATCATCCTTCCCCTCAGGACGGCTTTATGGGCCCCCCAAAGAGAACTAGGGGAAATGTCCCCATTATCATTTAGGAGTGAATTCTTGTATGTCCCTTTCCAGCATGGTGCAGTGGACCGGGTTGGCTAGGAGGGATTTACTCAGACGCCATTGAGGAGGGCCTGAAGGTGAAAGGGAGCCAGAGAGTGTAAGGGTAACTAGGGAGTGGTCAGACCATGGTACGTCCTGTATCTTGACGTGAGTAGCTGTGTGTATGTCCGAGTTGGGTATGAATATATGGTCAATCCTGGCATATGTCTTGTGGGGGGCAGAATAATGGGTAAAGTCTTTGGCCGTGGGGTTTAACTCTCTCCCGGAATCGATTAGGCCTAAGTCATGAAGGAGTCGGGCAATTCTGAGGCTTTGTTTGGAGGGTCTCTTAAGGCGGGGTCTGTCCAGGTGGGTTTTGTCAAGTGAATGGTCAAATGTGATGTTGGAATTACCCCCTATGAGGATTCTGCCTTCTAGGTGAGGAGAGAGGATGGAGAACATGGATGCAAAAAATTTAGCCTGGCCCTTGTTAGGGGCATAGTATGAAACAAAGGAGTGCATTACTCCTTCTATAAGCCCTTTGACTAGTAGGTACCTACCGTCTGTGTCACGAATTGTGTGAGCATGGGTAAATGGAATCCGCTTAGCGAGGAGGATAGCTACACCTCTTTGCTTGGTGTCTGCATTCGCAAGGTAGAAGGTGGGGAAACTGCGGTGGAGAAAGGAGGGGGTATAGCTAGCAGGGAAGTGAGTCTCCTGTAGAAGGACAACATCAAGGCTTCTGGTATGGTAGCTCTGAAATGCCTTCCGGCGTTTGGAGGGAGAATTAAGTCCCTGTGTGTTGTGGGATGCTACCTTCAAAGGCAGCTTGTGAGTGTTACTCTCAGCCATGGGCGCCCAAGGGGGTTTGCGAGAATGTAAAAGGGGTGCTTACCTGGAAGGAAGGGAAAGACCGGACCTCCAATGTGAAGCAGATCATCGACATACGCCTAAGAACAAGGCATGGGGGGAGCCCCCGCGAGGAATCCGTAAGGAAAGGGAAGGGGATCCCTGTGGAGAGGGGACAAGGTGAAAGTGAGAAGAAAGAAGAGGTAGAGGAGAGAAGAACAGAGATGTCATTACAACGGCTGAATAAATTGCAATAAGAAGGTAAATCAAACATATGTTACAATTCAGTGAAAAAACAACAGACCCGGCAAGCCAGGTATACGTCCAAGGACTCCTGTAAGAGGGGTCCTGGAAAGAGGGCAACCCCACTCGGGGTTGTCTACCTGCCGTCACCAGAGGAAAAAATTTCCCTCTGCGAAACAACAGAAAGAGTGGCATGGAGAGCCACTCCGGCCTCTAGAGCCCCCAAGGGGGGAAAAAAAACATGTCTAGAAAGGCCAATGTGCAAAAAGTTTTGAAAAACATTCAAACATATATAACAAATGTAAAAGGCCAAAAAGTTGTGTAAACCCAAATATACTTAGTGTAAGGAGTGAAACTTGCAAGGGGGGGGAAGTGGGGAGGGGGGAGGCAGGGGAGAGGGGAGTGGGGGGGAGAGGGTAAGGGGGGGAGGAGGGATAGGATAGATATGAACTAATAGGCTTAACGATAGGTGGGGACTTATACAGGCACATCATAGTTGCAACAAGTCAGGAGTTCCGAGAAAACTGCTTCCTCGTCAAAATGGGAGTATTGATAGGTGATGGGTGTCCCCGCAAGCCACACATGGGCAAGCGGGGACCCCCCCAACCTGATTCAGATTCTGGTCCAACTATTGTAAGTCACTCAGGGCCATGTGGGACTGCTAACCCCCAAACTTAAATAGGGGGGTAATTGACTCTCTGAGTCATCAAGGGCAGTCAAAAACAAGACATCTCCCGGCCGGGAGAGAATGAAAAGAAAAGGCAGAAAAGAAGAAGATCCTCATCTCGGGGTCGGGATTCCCTCTGTCTCTTCGTTTGTTGTTTATTCCATAACGGTGTCAGAGGGCTGCCCGGGGGTGGGCGCTTTGAGGAGCTTGATTTGGCTGTCGTATTCAGAGTAGCAAGTTCTTGGGAGATAAGTCCAAGTTGAAGCAGGAGACGTTCGCCATCCTGAAATGTGGAGAAGCCGCAGGCTTTGTCCCTGGAATGAAACTGTAGACGAAATGGAAAAGCCCAGCGGTATTTGATGGAGTTCTGGTTAAGGACCTCCAGAAGGGGTTTGAGGGATCTCCGTTTCTGGACCGTGGTAGGCGAAATGTCGGCAAAGATTTGGATTTTCTGTCCCTGGAAGGAGAGATTGTCCAAGTTGCGGGTCAATCTCATAACGTCTTCCTTCACACCATAATAATGGGGCTTGACAATGATGTCCCTTGGTAGACCGTCTAGGCGGGGGGGCTGGAGGACTCTGTGAGCCCTGTCAAGTTCCAATCTGTGTTCCTGAATGTCTGGGATAAGTTCTTTAATGAATAGCTTAACTGTGCTGGGGACATCAGCAACAGATTCAGGGATCCCACGTATGCAGAAGTTGTATCTCCTACTTCTGTTCTCCAAATCATCAATCTTAGAGAGAGCTGTCTCAAGTTGATCTTGTAAGGTTTGTATGCATGTGGTGTTTTGGTTAGTGCGGGCAGCAGTGTTATCTACCGCCTGCTCAATAGCATCCATGCGGGCTCCCAGGCTCTGTAGATCAGCTTTAATGGTGGCAGTGATCTGTGAGGCATTGTGAGCTAGTCCTGAGGCTAGCATTTCAGAGAAGTTCAGCAGCATGAGTTGCATGTCAGCAGAATGTACTGGCTGCAAGGGGGAGGAGAGGTGGGGGCCTGCCAGGCCTAAGGGGGATCGCAGCATGGGAGTATGGGGGAGATTTCCAAATGTTCTGTCCAGCAGCGACTCAGTGGATGCTGGGGAGATTGCTGGGGGATTGCAGGTACTCACAGGAGTTGCCAGCAGGCCATTCTGGAGCTGGTAAGAGGATGGATGATCCGCGATGGAGTCCGACTCATCCATGCCTCCTCGTGCTGCGGCCGCCATCTTAGGTGAAGGAAGCGCTGCCTGTGCAAAGTCCAGCTGGTGGCTTACTTCGCTTTTTTGTGAGCCGCCTGGCATATGTATCTGTGCCTGGGTCTCCCGCTAGTTGATGGGGTCAAAGCTGGCTGGTTCCTGCTCGATCTGAGGGCTCAGGGGGCAGTGAGAGGCCGGAGTGGTGCGGAGCTCCCATTCAGAGCGTCTTCCCGGAAGTCCCGCGCATGCGCACCCCTTTAACCCATATTTTATGCAGAGAAAGGGAAAGTACCTTTTATAAAGCATGAATCAATGTGCTTCAGTAATAGAAAACCCCTTCCAAGTCCCTAAATGGAATGAGACAACACCCTGAACCAATATTCCACTATGCATTACTTGTAAATATAGGTAGACTAGATATTTATTTTATATTATATTCTCTGCATATTACATATCTTGCATGTTTAGAAATGCATACAACCCTTTGTTGAAGAAAACTAATGATTTTCCTAGAACAAGTTTTGTATTACAAAAGTCACAACAGCAATAATATTTTTTTTATTATAAAATATTATTAGTATTATTTTTTTTCCTTATTTACAGGGTACTTATATAGCACCGTCAATTTAAACATATATTTAAAGTGGTGTTCCAGGCAACCCTGGGCAAAAAAATTATAATTAAAAGCCAGCAGCTACACATACTGCAGCTGCTGGCTTTTAATAAATGGAGACTTACCTGTCCTGGTGTCCCTCGATGTCGGCACCGCAGATGATGTTTCACATCAGCTGTCGGTGCTTCCGTCGCCATTGCGGGTAAGGGAACCCGGCAATGAAGACTTTCGGCTTCACGCCGGGAACCCTACTGCACATGCGCGAGGCCCCGCTCCTCTCTCCTATTAGCCCAGTGGCCAGGGGAGGAGGAGGAGGGAGCCTCGCGCGACTTCACCGCCGCGGCCGGACTCCAGTAAGTGGGTAAGGATACCTGTCTTTGACAGGTATCCTGTCCCCCCTCCCCCCCGAAAGGTGGCAATTGTGGCACCGGAGGGGGGGAGGAATCCGATGAGCGGAAGTTCCACTTTAGGGTGGAGCTCCGCTTTAATATTCAAACCAGTCCCTGCCCTCAAAGAGCTTACAATCTAAAGTCTCTTAGCTTACAGATAATAGGGCCATTTTAGACAAGAGGCCAATTAACCTACCAGCATGTCTCTGGAGTGTGGGAGGAAACCGGAGTAAACCCACACAGGTACTGGGATAACATGCAAACTCCAGGCAGGTAGTGTCATGGTTAGGATTTGAACCAGCGACCCTAGTACTGCTAAGCGGAAGTGCTAAGCACTTAGCCATAGATTTTCACTGACATTTCACTTTCACACATGTATGTGTAAAGTGTGACTAAGGTTGAAAGTATCTTAACAGTAACAGTGTACAATTGTAAGCATGGTAATCATACATGTACATCATGTATACATTAAATGTAGCTTCAAAATATATCATTTTGAACAATAATAGGATGGGCTTAAGGCAGTGTCGGCCCAAGACATTGTGCTGCCTGGTACCAAAAATGAAATGCTGCCCCCCCCCCAAAAAAAAAATCACGCCCACCAAAATGCCCCCACATCCATTATTTTATATTATGATAACTAAAGTGGACCTGTCATGGCTCTATACATGTATATAAGAGTGTAAAGAGGACCTGTTATGGCTCTATACATGTATATAAGAGTATAAAGAGGACCTGTTATGGCTCTATACATGTATAGGAGTGTAAAGAGGACCAGTCATGGCATTATACGTGTATATAGAAGTATAATAAGGACCTTACATGGCTCTATACATGTATGTAGGAGTATAAAGAGGACCTGTCATGGCTCTATACATGTATGTAGGAGTATAAAGAGGACCTGTCATGGCTCTATACATGTATGTAGGCGTATAAAGAGGACCTGTCATGGCTCTATACATGTATGTAGGAGTATAAAGAGGACCTGTCATGGCTCTATACATGTATGTAGGCGTATAAAGAGGACCTGTCATGGCTCTATACATGTATGTAGGAGTATAAAGAGGACCTGTCATGGCTCTATACATGTATGTAGGAGTATAAAAGGACCTGTGCTTGGTCGGCAGCCGCGATGCCACCCACGATCGCTCCACAGAGAGCCAGAACGGGGATCTGTCAATGTAAACAGACAGATCCCCATTCTGACAGGGGAGGAGAGACAGATCTGCTGTTCCTAGTGATTAGGAACAGAGATCTCTCTCCTCCTCCAGTCAGTCCCATCCCCCCCCAGTTAGAAACACCTCCCCATTTAACCCCTTTCCAGACAGTGACATTTACACAGTAATCAGTGCAGTTTTATAGCACAGATCGCTGTATAGATGTCAATGATCCCAAATATGTGTCAAAAGTGTCCGAACCTGTCCACCGCAATGTCGTAGATCACTGCCATTACTAGTAAAAAAGTTAATAATAAAAATGCTTGAAGTGCAGCGGGGAGTGGAGCGGGCAATTTGCCTCACAGTGCAGGGGGCAGTGCCGGGACAAAGTCAACCAGCACCCAGGGCGAACATGCCAAGCTGCGCCCCCCCATGACCAATTATCTTACACACACACACACACACACACACACACACACACACACACACACACATACATATATATATATATATAGTGCAGAGGTCAGAATTGGATAGATTACAAAGTACAAGGATCAGAAGCAGTGTGTACAGTGTTCAGAGGTAGAGTATGTACAGTAATATACAATGTGCAGAAGTCAAGAGCAGTAAACTGCAGAGTACAGAGACCAGGAGTATATACACCCTAGTGTATAACAGTACCCCTATAAATTATATCAAATTTAGTGTATGTGTCATTATCAAATCTGACCAAGTGAAATATATAGCACATGAATATGGAACCAAAATACCAGTGCTGCAAACAAAATTATGAAGGGGCGAATCCCAAAACATATAATGCGAACAACTCATAAATATTCAATTACATATCACATGTGGGACCAAAATCCCTGTGCTACAAAAACATTTTGTGAGGGAACTGTAAATAAAAAATGTAAAATACTATAACATATAACATGAATAACTCCCAAATATTCAAATAACTCTAGTCAAATTCTTATGGTTCATTTGTACACAATTTGGTTTTGGAGTTACTACCAAACTCCCAGTGCTGCAAATCAAACACACAGTGCAAAGTAATATTAAAGTGCACTATAAAAAAACAGTCCACTAGAGCAGTGGTCTCCAAACTGCGGCCCTGGGGCCGGATGTGGCCCTTTTGCTTGCCTTTATCTGGCCCTTGAGGCATTATTCCTGCCAATGACACCAATGATGGGGCATAATTCCTTCTACTGACAAAAAAAGGGGCACTATTCCTCCCAACGACACCAGATCGCACATTGTTAACTCCCACTGGGCACAGTTCGGCCCCCCTGAAGTCTGAAAGACAGCAAACTGGCCCTTTAGAGAGTTTGGAGACCCCTGCACTAGAGAGCAAGTGCTCTTGTGCACATTGCTGGATCGAGATGGGGCTCAAGCAAGTGGCTGACAGATTCCTCCATCCACACAAGTTGGATGGATGTGGGAATTGTATTCTGACAGCAGGGACTCTCCCCTATCAAAATACACTGATCAGCACTGCTTCCGTTTGGCTGCAAACAGCTAATCGAACAAGGATTTCCAGCAGAAGTGGATATAACAATCGGTTTCTGTCTAACAGAGAGGGTTACACACCGATCAAAAATTCAGCCCCTGCTGAACCCAATGAATTCTTTGCTGTGTATTCAGTTTTACCTTGTACTTTGCTTCAGCGGGCTCTCTGCAGTTCTGTTACTGGTCCCCTGCAGCTCCTGTGTCAGTTAGGAGTGACAGTGGTCACACTCCAGCCTCCACTTTGGACCATACAGGGTTAATCTTCCTCTATATGTGATAGGGAGGAGGAGGAGGAGAGCACTGGAGCTGGCTGAAGCATAGAATCAAGTACAAAAAGACTATACAGTACCCCCCTTCTCCCCCCTCCCCCACACTGCAAGAGTGGACTTTCTTGAAGTTGGGCTGGGATAAGAAATCACCTCCTTTGCTGTGTAATGTTATATTCTTGAACAGGTTAGGGATTAGTGTGATATTTCAGGTGCTACATATATGTAATCCACATACACATTATATCTTATTAAAAAATCATTATTTTTAGAAGATATAATGTGTATGTGGATTACATATAATGTAGCACCTGAAATGTCACACTAATTCCTAACCTGTTTAAGAATTTTACTTTCACTTTCAATAAACCTGCAGTGAAAAGTGCAGGGCACGTTTATAATCACAGTATATGGAATGCAGAGCAGTCGGGACTCACAGTAGAAGAGGATCCAGCCTGTCATCCGTGATTTACACATCTTCACTCTGCTCTGGAGGAGGAGCGCTGTGCTGTGTGCTGGGCGGGAACCAAAGATCGATGCTGCAGTGTGAGGTTCTCTTTCTGCTCCGCCCACATGCACTTTCGCTGGGACTGTACCAGCTCCGATCCAGGGGGGGGGGAGACTCATAGGAACACAAGAAGGGAGCCTAGAAAGGGGTGCATCTGCTGCCGCAGAGCAGTGAGCAGGAGCGCATAATCCTTAAATTAGGCAGGCAACAGGGGCATACAAGTTTTACAGCTACATTTTGTGGATAGATTTTTCTGCTCACAGCTTTGCCGCCCCCCTAAAAGTGCCGCCTGGTACAATGGTACCATCTGGTCCCATGGTAGGGCTGGCCCTGGCTTAAGGGCATACAGTTATAGTATGCTCAACGGAGGGTCCTTCGCATGTAGAGGAATGCCAAGTTTGGGTCTAAAATGTATTTGCAATAGAAAAAAGACTATTTGTGGAGTATATTTGAGTAGAAATGAAAGGGGAGGAACACATGGGAATATTATTATTGTGAGAAAAATAGCCATATCAATTGTATAACAGTAATAATAATATGAATAATATATAATAATAATAATAAAAAGAATATAATAATAATAATAAAAATAATATTAGTAGTAGCAGTATTATTAGTATTATTATCACTATATGCTTTTTATGTGTGTAACATGCCCACATTAATTATGTAAAGTTTTTTTCAGCTTACTTAAGGGGAAAAACAGTCCTTCCAATTTTCAGTAAGTTGTATAAATTGTGGAACTGTGTAAACCAAATCCTGGTGGAGTTCTAAGTACATCTGGAACGATTTGGCTATATGCATAAAAAGAACAAGCACAGTTGACTCTAATAAATTTCCTTATAAATTTCACTCAAACAATGCCGCTTTTGTGCATTTAGACTCTATTGTAGAGGCCACAGTCATGCAGGAAATAGAGATCTAGGGATTTGTGGCATTAAGCAAGCTAAACAGGTTTCATGCCATTAAATAGATGCTGAAACTAAGTACTCTTCTTTAAGAGGCCATGTCAAAACACAGCACAGAAGTACTCTTGGGCCATGGACAGGCTAGTGCTGTGGGATTTTTCTAATTAACATTTAATTAAGAACATTTTTCACATAAAAGAAAGTCTACTGTCAAAAGAATACACTTTTTGGACAGGCAGTGATTGCTAGGATCAGCTACTACATCTAAGTAGACGAATGAATATTTTATCTGTAAGAGACAAATGAAGATTTCTTTTTGGCAGAGACTAACTTTTGAAATAATAAATAATGACAGCATCAGCATCTTGCAATATAAAGTTAGCTTGGCTTGAAATGTGATGGCATTTGTGGAATAAAAATCATCAGGCATTCTTCATATCCTTTCGTCAGTCCTTCTTTTTAAATAAAAGGGTCATTACAAGGGAGTCATCTGCTTTCTTCTACACTCAGGTTCTTCAGTCCATAAGAATTTACACCAGTGGGGAATCATACCAGTCACAGAACATCTCTCCCAAAAATCACATTGCTCTATCTTAGTAACAGCAGTAGCACCATGTGGATTTGAATACCTTGCCCCTTTCATCAAGGAGCTTTTCTAGACGCTGTAACTGTGGCCCCAAACACTAAATGATACGTATAAACTGTAATAAGTATCTGGCGCTGTCTCTAAACTGTCTTTACTGCCAAAAAATATGCAAATCCTAACCACCAATTTAGGCAGGCCATACATTAAGCAATTTTCTTTCCTTCAACCATGGGTTGAAGGAAAGAATATAACTAGATTTCACCATCAACACATTCGGTGTTGATGGAAAAATACCTCCTGCTGTTGGAATAAAATGATTCTGTCCGGCAGCAGGAATCGCACAAAAAAACCTGACAGGTTGGTTGTACTGTTTTCGACCAATAGATCGTCTTCAGTACAATGAGCCTGCCCATAGATGGATTGAAATTCGTCCAATTCCTGCTGAGCCAGGCGAATTTCGATCCATCTATTGCTGGCTTGACTCTCTTTAAAGAATGGTACACATGGGCCGAATGTCAGGAGACATCGGCCGGTTTAAAAAAAAAATGGCCGACCTTTTGGCTAGCTTCTGTCAGACGAGCATGCTGGAAAACCAGCAGCAGACTGACTCCCAATCAGCGCTCTCAGCCAATGGTAGAGAATGCTGATTGGACTGTTCTGGCCGGTGGGGGGGGGGAGCTCAGCGGGGGAGATCGATGTAGTAACTTCACATAGTTAATACAGAAGCTCCGACCAGAGCTGGCAGGAACTCGTACTGTGTACCAGGCTTTAGTCTGTTAAATATATAGTTGAAGACATTTTGATATATCTGTTCGGTAAGTACAACAAACCTGTTGATCCTATCAGAAATCTTATGAACTGATAAAGTTCTTTGCTCTGTGCCTCTGCTGACTGTTATCAGTTGGCATTGTTTCTAGTTATCTCCATGGACTACAAAACACCCTCTCACCTATGTTATGGAGAAAAGGAAAGGGTGAGATGTTTTGTAGTTACGTACAGTGAGTGAGTGTTGCCCCCATAGTAAATGGAGGTGTGTTACTGACAGGATCACCAGACGGGAAAGAAAAAAAACCCCAGAAAAAGCAAACAAATGCAACCAATACATCTAAGGACTGGTAAACTGCAATATATTACATTTTAAAACTTTGGTTTAGGAAGATTCAGGTAAGGGCTTATGAGGCAATGTGATAAACTTATCCCATGCTGACTAGAAGATAAATTCTCAGTTGCTTTATGATAGAAGAAGTTTTTCTTCTTTCCCTAAAACTGGTGTTCTTTAATAGGGGGTCAGGTGTCCATACCAAAACCAGATTATGGGGGCATGGGTCCGAAACTTTTACCATTATAAAAAAAATGAAACCATATTTTTTGCATCATTGAACTTAATATTAAAGTAGAAAAATCACGTCAATGACATGTGAGTAACAATGTCAGTAGCTGTACATGGATTTCATGTTTGGATTGCTGAAAAAACAACAACACTTGTCACTGTTGCCTGAAGAAAGAATCCTGTGAGGGTCCAAATTTTGGTTGTACTCTATGTGATTGTTAAAGCAGACCCCCCCGCCCAAATAAATTTGACCACAGCAATGCAATCTTAATTGGAAAAGCAGTGAAGTTAGTAATAGTAACAGTCAGGGTTGATTATTGTGAATTAACCTACTGCACCAGGTCTCTAAGGCATATTGGTACAGCGCAGTATGCACAGTTTATTATTGGATAATAACAAACCAAGCCCTTATGGTGCATGCACGAGATCCGGTGAAATCTCCCTAGATGGCAATAGTGGCGATGCTTAAAAATCAGAAAGTATGGAAAAAGTTTACAAAAAAATTTAATCAAGCAATTATTTTTAGATTTTATGAATGTGCAGATAGAGCTGCATATAATGTGGAATCTTGTGTTCTTGTGTTGGGGTGTGTGTGTGTGTGTGTGTGTGGGGGGGGGGGGGGTGGGAGAGACCTGCTTTAATTGTGCTATTTGTGAGTAATTGGGTGTGCTGGTGATTGTGTTTTTCATGCTGAGGTTGTGGCGTTGTCACTGAGTGTATTTTTTTCTTATCAAGCACCCCGCTTTCGTTGTTGGGAGTGCATATAAGTATTTCTTCTTTCTTCTTCATCCTATCTGCAGGACACCCAATAGGACAAAAAGGCATATATAATTTACAGTATATATAGTGCATTCTTGAGGAAGCATCTTTTTTGGGTCATATGATATGCCCCCCCTTCGCAAGATATCCCCTTAATGTTGAATGGCGCATGGCCTAGAATGGTTGAAGAAGGGGGAGGCAGCATGCTTGCTACCCTCCTTTTCCTGATCACTTCAGCTACATTTCTGGATAAGGACCCAGTATGAATTTAAGTAGGCAAGCCCACACCATTTCTTTTCTTTTTTTAATATCTACACTTAGGATCCTCCTTAGAACTGAATGTAAATATATATATATATATATATATATATATATATATATATATATATATATAGATATATATATACTGTAGATCAAATGCTGAAATGTTATAACAATGAAGGTTATTTGGGTTTAAGCACAGACACTTTTTCAGTTCTATATTAGGATATTACAATAATCATATCACAAGGGTAGAATCAGCCAGCCTTGGAACCAGTCTACAGCATATCCATAACTCATTTATTGAAAGGTCTGTAGGATCTGACACTATCATACATGAGAGGCGATTGTGAGAGTACGTTTCCAACTCTATCCTTCACCACACATCAAGCTCGGAAATCACATCTGTTTTAGTTACCTCATTTCCTTTTTTCTCAAAAGTTCACATATTTGAAAGCTGATTATCAAACAGAAGTTTTGTACTTGTTTACCTCCTCTGATTTCAAGAGGAACCCAAACTTAAATATTGACACAGGTGGGTTCAGCACTCGATGTCTGTGTCCTTCCACTGCAGCTCTGCCTTCGCACGTCATATGCTGAAAAAGTCACAGAACTTCATTCTTATGCCTATATCGTTCCACTATATAAAAAAAAACAAACAAAAAAAAAAAAAACGATTGTAATGATTGCAGATATACTTTTTTAAGTTTTTTTTAGAATGTTTCCTGCAATGTTCGAAAGGTTATTTTTAAATCTTGCCACATGTCTGTCTTACAGTATATCATAGATATCAGTAGTAGTAAATCCATTTGCCTGTAGAAGTTATATAGTAAAGTGCCCCTTTACATTCCATGCTGTGATGAAGGTACTGGTTTCTTTAACTCCTTTTTCCACAATCGCCTTATTTATTTATCACAAGCCCCTGGACTCCTGGACACGCCCAGAAGATTTACGTTTATCTTCTACCCTCCTTCAGCAGTTCAAAAAGACTTCACCTAATGAGGAAGACTAGGTTAACCATGCAATCTGCCACCAGTGGTCCTCCATCATTAGTAACGGGCCTGCAGCCAGCCAGGCCACATAGGCTAAGACAGCAAAGTCACGGGGATCACAATTTGCCCCTTATTACAGTACTATAGCATGTTTTATTTCTAGAAAACCATATATGGCTACAAGAAATGAAATATTATTGGTGCAATGCACTAATGTACAAGATAAAACATTTGGAAAAAGCAAGATTTTGGTAATAGAAAATTCATCATAACAATGACTTTGGGTGGTGCAAAAATGTACCTAAGCTATCTACTCCTGCCTTCCCAGACCATCGTGTTTGAGCCCTGGCTTCTTAAATGTAATAACAATTATTTAACTGCATAATTTTATTATTGATTTATACAGGATTATTGTAAACTGAAGCCTTAACTTTTCTTTGCGTTCATACTGTATTTAGTACACTCTTGTTCTGCCTTATTAGGAATGTTACAATAACTTGAGAATTGAATATCTTATTTTCTCTTAGGGAGTATACATTTATTTTGGATTGTTTGACCATTTGTGTCTGAACTTACATGTGGTTATATTTGCCATATGTTACAGGGTACTGAGTATTTTAAGTAATTTCTCTGTTAAGAGGGTTTTTGGCAGCAGATGAGATGTATAGGATTATTTCACAGACTCTTTGCTGTGCAGAGGTACAGATGTTCTACATGTGCATGATTATGGGCTGGTCTGGCTTCTTACAGTTATAATAATTTTGACCATGTTTTTACATAACCATGAGAAAGTATTTGACATTGCCAAGTCTAATATGCTCTCAGGGAAAATTTCTAGCAACATTTCTCCGTATGGCCTATTTTAGTAAATCATTTCACAAGAATAAATAGAATAAATATCCTGTTATCAATAGACCTGGCCTCATTTGTTTCAAAACGTATGATGTTACCTATAGCAACCAATCAAATGTTTGTCTTTATATTTTGGGGAGCTTTGCATTCTGGAATTTTACCAATTTTTTTTCTGTGTTTCCATGGACAAACTCAATAGCAACTATTTTGTCTTGAGAATGTTCTAAATATCTACATTGACTGTCTCCACTATTGTTTGTAATCAGTCAAGAAACTGGACCACGGAAAAATGCTGTAATCCACACTGTCCATTAAGAATGATTATTTCAATGATATGTCTTCAAACCTGGGTTAAATACTAAGGTTTACTGACTTATAAAGCCATCATTGGGCAGTACATAGAACAATAAAGGGTAGAGAAAAAGGAAGCGCCACCTAAGTGCAGTATTAAAAGATTATTTTAATGGCACAAATATCAATCTCACTTACAGGAAAGGAAGCAAAGGAAGGCTCATCTGTAAAGATCCTGTAGGCCTCATCCCGGGTCCATGGACTGCACAGATGTAGAAGATGCAGAGTAGGAAACAGGAAATACAAAGGCTTTAAAAGGCTGAACCTTTGTATTTCCTGTTTCCTAGTCTGCATCTTCTCATCTGTGCAGCCCATGTACCCGGGACGAGGACTACAGGATCTTTACAGATGAGCCTTCCTTTGCTTCCTTTCCTGTAAGTGTGATTGATATTTGTGTCATTAACAACTTAAGCCCCGGACCAATACGCAGCATAAAGACCAGGCCCCTTTTTGCGATTCGGCACTGCGTTGCTTTAACTGACAATTGCGCGGTCGTGCGACGTGGCTCCCAAACAAAATTGACGTCCTTTTTTTCCCACAAATTCCCAACAACACTGTAAAAATGACACTGGCAGTGAAGGGGTTAACCACTAGGGGCGCTGAAGGGGTTAAGCGTGCCTAGGGGAGTGATTACTACTGTGTGGGGGCGTGGCTACGAGTGACACCTGACCGATCTCTGCTCTGATTACACAGAGCGGAGATCGGTGACATTGTCAGTAGGGGAGCGGGGAGATGTTGTTTCTTTTTCGTACATCACGGGACACAGAGCGACTTAGTCATTACTAATGGGTTATATAGATTACCTTCAGGTGCTGGCACTGGCCACTTCCAAACCGGAAGTACCCTCCCCTATATAAGCCCCTCCCATCCGGGAGCACCTCAGTTTTTTGCCAGTGTCTAAGGTGTTGGCCAAAGAGTAACATGTGTTTTCACTGGGCTTGCGTACAGGTTCTTTTGGGCCTTAGTAAGCTGTTCCGGATCCCACCAAAAAAGCTTCATAGCTAAACGGTCGGTACCCGGGCCTTGCAGCAGAAGAGCAAGGTTTTGCCTGTAATGCCTCTCTTAGGAGGGCTGGACCCTGGGATCCAGAGCTCTGGTCATACCCACGACCAAGATGTTGTCTGTGCAGGGTGCTATACAGGTCCAGGGGAGTGGAATCCTTGGGAACCCGGTCCCTGAAGGTTTAATTACAATGCCTGCCGTGATAGGTGAAGTTTGGGCTTCTGTGGACCAAACAAAGTCCTGCGGCGGGGATCAGGTAAGTGGGGGCCCCCAGGAACTTGGTTCTATTGGGGGACCCCCAAGCCTAATTTGTCTTTCTGTCTGTTACCTAACGGTATTCCCGCTAATATCTGTGTATGCCTGTAACTACTGAAAATGTAAAATTTTAATAGTAGTCAAGAAAAAAAACCCACTAGAGGCCGCTGTGGTCCATTTTTCTTGTCATGTGGATCTTTGGTTTTCTCAAGTCAAAAGATCCAGGCAGTCGGTAAGTTTCTCTGTGGGAATCCACTTCCTCTGCCCTGTTGCTGCGCTCATCCACCGCACAGGCCCTCCGGCAAAAAGGGCCCTGGCTCCTAGTCCCTGTTTGATTTTCGAAAAGGGCGCCAATGGCGCACGGGCGCACGCGCGGGCGCGTGCACGCGCCTCCTATGAAAAAAAAGGGGCGGGTGGATGACGCTCGATGCGCGCCACGGCGCTTCTGCGCATGTGCAGGCGTCCCAGCTTGTATGAAGACACAGTACAAGTGTCAGCTGGATGCAAACAGAGCTAGCAACAAACAGTGGCACACAGAGGCGGTTGATGCAGGCATCCCCATAGAAAGGCACTTTAGTGGACACCAGCTGGTATATAGCAGCAACTGTGTTAGACTATTACCAGCAAAATTGGTGTATGACGACGGGAATACCTCAGCTTTGTGCTTATAGGATATGTCGTCCAGACGCTCTGGAAATAGATCTTCCAAGAAGCGAAAGGGGTCTCCGTCGGGCTCTGAGGATTTTGGGCATGCTGTACTGCGCCAATCTCCCCTGAAATTTCAGAGGTCAGTAGCCGTAGGAACCCCGCAGGAGTACCTGGTACTGCGGCTGTCCCCAGTCCACCTGCTCCTGTATATATAACAGAGGAGGTTTTATCCTCAACTCTGGGAGGATTGGAAGAGAGATTAACAGCATTGATCGCTGCTTCCCTGTCACAGGAAAAGCGCGTCCGATCTCCGTCTCCTCCTGCAGAGTGCCTGTTAGTGGAGGAACAGTCCCAGAGATCGACCTACCTGAAGGGGATCAGGTGAGGTTGATAAAGTTATAGAGGAATCAACAGTGGAAGAACCTTTCTCAGCATCTCAGGCTGAAAGATTATGGGTTCAGTCTCTGACTAACATGGTCCGAGCAGCATTTTAAATGCCTCTGGCGGAACCATCAACCACTACTGTCTCCTCGCTGGGGTCGCTGAAATCTCTCCAGACTGTCTGTTCCTTCCCAATCCACCCTTTATTGGAAGGGTTTATTTACCAGGATTGGGAGCATCCTGTAAAATATTTACTCCCCCCAAGAGATTTCCAGTGATCTATCCCATGGAGGATAAGTTCATTAAAAAAAAAAAAAAAATGGAGGGTCCCTACAGTGGACACAGCCATCTCTTGTGTAAATAAATCACTGACATGTCCAGTAGATAATGTTCCAATGTTCAAGGACCCAATAGATAAAAAATTGGAGTCTTTACTAAAATCTGCTTTCTCTACAGCAAGCATGGTGACACAACCTGCAGTAGCAGCGATTGGAGTCTGCCAAGCAATGAAAGATCAGTTGAAACAAGTCTTAAGGGACTTACCAGATCAGCAGGCTCTTGCCCTAGCTGACCTACCTAGAGCCTTGTGTTGCGGTGGACACCATAAAGGATACAATCCAACAGGCATCCCGCTTTACGCTGTCTGTAGACATATGCGTAGGCTTCTATGGCTCAAAAAACTGGTCTGCTGAAGCTCCCTGTAAGAAATTGCTGATTAGCTTCCCATTTCATGGAGAACGCTTATCTGGAGATGATCTGGACAAATATATCCAGAAAACTTCTGCCGGTAAAAGTACACTTTTGCCGGTTAAGAACAAGGGTAGAAGTCCTTCTTTTAAGAGGCCTACTTCTCCAGTCCCTGGCACATCGGCTGTGAAACAGTTCCGACGGCCTCCGCGGTCAAATCCAGGGGGCAGAAATCAGGGACAATCACAGGGTAACAAGAAACCCTGGGTCAAGAGAGGTACAAAACCTCCCCCTAAGTCATGAAGGGTTGCCCCCACTCAATCGAGTGAGGGGAAGACTTCAGTTGTTCACAGAGACCTGGCGGGACACCATCAGAGATGGCTGATCTCCGCAGTAAGTCTGGGATACAGGCTGGAGTTAAAAGACATTCCTCCTGCCCATTTTATAAGGTCAAACGTGCCAAGCGATCCCCAGAAGAGTGGATCCCTCCTTCTGGCACTGGAGCAACTATTGCCCCAAGGGTAATCATGAAGGTTCCCTTGGAAGAAAACGGGTTCAGGTTTTACTCGAACCTTGTCAAGTCCCCAAACCAAATGGGGACATGAGGCCCATATTAAATCTAAAAGGGCTAAACAAGTTCCTACATATCAGGACTTTTTCGGATGGAGTCGATCCGATCGGTGGCCACCGCCCTACAAGGGCAGGAATGGTTAGCCTTGATCGACATAAGGGATGCTTATTTGCATATTCCCATCTGTCCGGCCCACCAGAAATTTCTACGCCTTGCAGTAGAAGGGCGCCATTTTCAGTTCAGAGCCTTACCTTTCGGTCTGGCCACAGCACCACGAGTGTTCACAAAAATCCTGGCCCTACGATTGGCCAAACTAGGAACACAAGGTGTAACGATAATGGCATATCTAGACGACTTGTTGCTGATAGACCACTCAGTGAAAAAAAACTAGAAGTGGTCGTTCACAAGATAATCAAGTATCTGGAATCTCACGGTTGCATTATCAACCGAGACAAGTCAGCCCTAAAACCAGTCAAAAGCCTGGAATACTTGGGGGCTAAGACTGGATTCAAATCAGAGAAAGATTTTCTTACCTCCGGAGAAGGTGTCGTCTTTGAAAGATTTGACCCGCTTAGTGGGTACAAAAAAGAAAAACCATCCATACGCCTGTGTATAAGGCTGCTGGGAAAAATGGTGGCTTCATTCGAAGCAGTACCCTACGGTCAATTCCATTCAAGGAACTTGCAGAGGGCCATACTGTCAGCCTGGAACAAAAAAGTTCAGGCTTTAGACTTACCAATGTCCCTGTCCCCTTCCGTTCGCAAGAGCCTCCATTGGTGGTTGGTACCAGAATCTGGAAAAAGGGAAACCCTTTAGTCCGGTTTCTTGGAAGGTGGTCACTACAGATGCCAGCCTCATAGGCTGGGGGGCAGTACTGGAGCAATGGTCTCTCCAGGGCAAGTGGTCAGAAGCAGAGAAGGCCCTGCCCACCAATCTCTTAGAGATACGTGCAGCCCGGTATGCCCTAGTAGCATGGACATCCAAACTCCAAGGGTCACCTGTCAGAATTCAATCAGACAATGCCACAGCAGTGGCATATATCAATCACCAGGGTGGCACTAGGAGTCGTGCAGCCCAGAGGGAAGCGAATTGCATCCTGGAATGGGCAGAAAGGTATGTCACAGCCATATCCGCGGTTTTCATCCCAGGAGTGGAAAATTGGAGAGCGGACTTTTTAAGTCGCCAGCAATTATGCCCGGGGAATGGTCTCTTCACCCCGAGGTTTTACAGGCAATATGCCAGCGGTGGGGAACACCGGATGTAGATCTGCTAGCATCCAGATTCAACGCAAAGGTGGACAGATTTGTGTCTCGCACAAAGGATCCCCTAGCTTGCGGTTCGGATGCCCTAGTGTTCCCTTGGGATCAGTTCAAGCTGATATATGCATTCCCACCGCGATTAATCCGCAGAATCAGGGTAGAAAAGAAACCAGTGATTCTGGTGGCTCCAGCGTGGCCCCGAAGGGCATGGTACGCGGAGATTGTAAAAATGTCAGTGGGAAGTCCTTGGACCCTCCCACATTGTCCGGACCTGCTTTCGCAAGGACCAATATACTACCCTTCCTTACCAGCCCTAGGTTTGACGGCCTGGCTATTGAAGCCCACATTCTAAAAAAGAGAGGGCTCTCTAATCCTGTGGTATCTACCATGATCAATGCCAGGAAGCCGGTATCCAGGCAGATCTATTATAGGATCTAGAAGGCGTACATCACGTGGTGTGAGGCCAGGAAATGGCATCCACGTAAGTACGTAATAGGTAGGATGGTAGGATTCTGGACTTCCTACAGTGGGCTGTACATAGGAAGCTTGCCTTGAGTACTATCAAGGGTCAGACGGCCTTGTCAATATTTTTTTCAAAGGCCCTTGGCTTTGCATTCATTAGTCAAAGCTTTCATACAAGGAGTGATGCGTATTAGCTCTCCGGTTAGTATTCCCATATGTCCATGGGACTTAAACCTGGTTCTGTCGGTTCTACAGAAACAACCATTTGAACCATTGCGGCACATTTCCTTGGTTCTTTTCACCAGGAAATTGATTTTCTTAGTAGCCATTTGTTCGGCTAAAAGAGTATCGGAATTAGCCGCCTTGTCCTGTAAGGAGCCATATCTGGTTATCCATAAGGACAGAGTAGTATTACGTCCTCATCCAGCCTTCTTCCTAAGGTGGTATTGAGGTTCCATTTGAACCAAGATGTGGTTCTTCCTTCCTTTTTCCCCAAACCTAGTTCGGTAGAGGAAAAGTTATTGCATTCTTTGGATGTAGTGAGAGCAGTTAAAGCTTATCTTAAAGCCACTGCTCAGATTCGTAGAACGGATACTTTGTTTGTTCTGCCGGAAGGCCCCAGAAAGGGTCAGGCAGCATCAAAAATCTACTTTAGCCAAGTGGATTCGACAGGTCATAATACAAGCCTATGGCTTGAAAAGGAGACCGCCTCCGTTCAAAGTTAGGGCGCACTCCACAAGAGCAGTTGGAACTTCATGGGCAGTGCATCACCAAGCCTCCCTGGCTCAAGTCTGTAAGGCCACAACATGGTCCTTAGTACACACGTTTACTAGATTCTACCAGGTAGACGTCAGAAGTCAGGAGGATGTCGCCTTTGGGCGCAGTGTGTTGCAGGCCGCAAAAGAGCCTCATGCCTGATGGCGCCCAGCTTATGTATCCCTCCCCTCATTTGGCATTGCTTTGGGACGTCCCATTAGTAATGACTAAGTCGCTCTGTGTCCCGTGATGTACGAAAAAGAAAAAGGGATTTTTATAACAGCTTACCTGTAAAATCCTTTTCTTGGAGTACATCACGGGACACAGAGCTCCCACCCCTCTTTTTGGGACACTTATTGCTTTGCTACAAAACTGAGGTGCTCCCGGATGGGAGGGGCTTATATAGGGGAGGGTACTTCCGGTTTGGAAGTGGCCAGTGCCAGCACCTGAAGGTAATCTATATAACCCATTAGTAATGACTAAGTCGCTCTGTGTCCCGTGATGTACTCCAAGAAAAGGATTTTACAGGTAAGCTGTTATAAAAATCCCTTTTTTTACACTAACATCTCCCCGCTCCATGCCTCTGTGAGACGATCGCGGGGAACCCCGTGGCGATCGAGTCCGCGGGAAGGCAAGGGGGTCGCGAGCGCGCCGCCGACGTCGGAAAGTTAAAGGGGACGTACAGGTACGTGATTCTGCCTGTACGAGCCTTTCTGCCGACGTATATATACAGTGGCTGGTCCTTAAAGTGGTTGTAAACCCACTTTTTTTTTTTTTGCTTTTTGGACAACCTGTAAGAGAAAGGCATAATGAGCTATTATGACTAGCATAATAGCTCATTATATACCACTTACCTTAGATCGGGGCCCCCGAGGCAGTCCGCGTCCCTCTGTCCAGCCGCAGACATCACTGCGGCGATAGCCGGAATGTTACTTCTGGGTATCGCTGCACCAGCCAATCACAGCACCGCTCCGACGCTGTGATTGGCCGGAGCGGCGGAGACGTCACTCTGCGCATGCGTGCGGGAGGCGTCCCGTTCGGCTACGCCCAGCGATTGCTGGGAAGTAGCCGAGTTTGTGAATGGGATTAACCCCATGAATGCGCCGTTGTCTACGGCGCGCATGCGCCGTAGACAGCGGCGCCTGTCATTTTAGTAAATATCTCCTAAACCGTGTAGGTTTAGGAGATATTTCTTGCACCTACAGGTAAGCCTTAATCTAGGCTTACCTGTAGGTGCAAGTTGAAAAAGTGGGTTTACAACCACTTTAAGTGGTTAAAATAATCTTTTAATACTGCACTTAGGTGGCGCTTCCTTTTTCTCTACCCTTTTTTGCTTACCACAGAGTCAGCTCTCTGAGGACAGCAGCCACCATCCACCAGCCATATTATCTGCCTTTTAACCCTTGAACTGCCTGTTACCATTATTATTTTAAACAGACTCATTGCTATATCCCCATTTACTTATGCACTTTGTGTTTGCGCTAACAGTTACCTTTTCCATAGTACATAGAACAATAGTTTTTTAAATAATTTCCTGCATTTTAAGAAATCACTCTATTAGTTTTGATATTATACCATATTTAACAACCATATTATTAAAGTGTAACTAAATGCAAAACAATTTTTTCCATTTTGTATAGAGTAAGGGAGGGTTTTAGTCCCCAATCCGTTTTTTTGTTGCCATCTGTGTCTTATTGGTGAGATTTCCCTTCACTTCCTGTCCCATAGCCATAACAGGAAGTGAGTAGAAATCCCCTTCAAATTGAGAGAATCCCAGTATGTCACCAGAACTAGTGTCCTTATGGGAAGATTTCCCCTACTTTAGTGTTCTGATCGCAACCCAAAATTTGGTATTTTCTTTTACTTTCACTTTCTATAGTAATAGTAAAAAGGACAAATAGAGAGAGAGTGAATCTCCCTAACGGGGGTACAGACAGCAATAAAAACAGACAGGTGTTCTAAACCCTCTCCACTCTATCTAAATCCATAAAAAAAAGTTGTCTTTAGTTATACTTTAAATAATTAATTGTAGCTGTTGAAGATGGTTGTCTGGTCTTTGTAGAGAAAACATGCGATCAACAGTAGAATGCATATGTTTTAATGTGAGATACTGCATAGGGATCAGAAGCAAAGAAGACCGTGCTTTGTCTGAATTTGCATAGTTGTCAACATTGCAAAAAAAACATCTGGGACACTTTTTTTGTATTGAGGCGGAGCCTTGCTATAATCAGGGGGCGGGGCATTCGTTTGTAGGCGTGTCATGTCGGAGTGAAAAATGCGGCCTCGTGGTTTAAATGGGCGTGGTTCAAAGGGGTGTGGCTAGAGTCCGAGGTGAGAGAAAGAGAGAGAAAGAAATAGAAAGAAAGAAGCCAGATCCTACACCACAATAGTAATGTGTAACAAAATTGGCAGATAAGGATACTCCAAAACACCTGTTGGCGCTTCAATCATCCCGGCACCATGGTTGTTACGGTGTCAGGATGATTGAAGTGCATTATTTCTATTTTTACATTGTAATATAAAATGAAATCATTCAACTCACCATAATGCCGAATCAGTGGAAGCCCTGAGCGTGTTACCTGCCATGTCGCCTGCCACCAGATGGCCTCCCCAGCAGTCCGTCCTTGCATCAGGTGCCTCCCCAGCAGTCCGTCCTTGCATCAGGTGCCTCCCCAGCAGTCCGTCCTTGCATCAGGTGCCTCCCCAGCAGTCCGTCCTTGCATCAGGTGCCTCCCCAGCAGAGCCCCCTCCACACTTGTGGACAAGGGTCCAAAAATCATGATTGTCCCGGGAAATTCGGGACTGTTGGTAACTATGCAGGCGTCCACAGTGGAGTCCCCCCTTACATCAGGCGTCCCCAGTGGAGTCCCCCCTTACATCAAGTGTCCCCAGAGGAGTCCCTCCTTACATCAGGCGTCCCCAGCGGAGTCCCTCCTTACCTCAGGCGTACCCAGCGGAGTCCTTCCTTACATCAGGTGTACCCAGAGGAGTCCCCCTTACATCAGGCGTCCCCAGCAGAGTCCCCCCTTACATCAGGCGTCCCCAGCGGAGTCCCCCCTTACATCAGGCGTCCCCAGCGGAGTCCCCCCTTACATCAGGCGTCCCCAGTGGAGTCCCCCTTACATCAAGTGTCCCCAGCGGAGTCCCCCCTTACCTCAGGCGTCCCCAGCGGAGTCCCCCCTTACCTCAGGCGTCCCCAGCGGAGTCCCCCCTTACATCAGGCGTCCCCAGCGGAGTCCCCCCTTACCTCAGGCGTCCCCAGCGGAGTCCCCCCTTACATCAGGCGTCCCCATCGGAGTCCCCCCTTACATCAGGCGTCCCCAGCGGAGTCCCCCCTTACATCAGGCGTCCCCAGCGGAGTCCCCCCTTACCTCAGCCGTCCCCAGCGGAGTCCTCCCTTACCACAGGCGTTCCCAGCGGAGTCCCCCCTTACCACAGGCATCCCCAGCGGAGTCCCCCCTTAACCACAGGCGTCTCCTGTCTCGGCCGCCATTATTGTTTCCCCGAAGGGGAACAAAATAGAGGCGGAGCCGACAGTGTGGCTGAAAAAAAAAAAAAATTAAGCTGTGGCGCTGCCGACCCCCGCCCCTTTCCATTACAGACAGACCTGCAGCGGGGCGGGGCGGGGGGGTTGCCTGCCGGCCAGCCAAAACACAGATGTAGTACAACAGAAGATAAAGCTGATGCGGCGCCGCCCACCCCCGGGGAGGTGCGGGGTGTGGGCGGCGCCGCAGCGGCTTTATTTTCTATTGTACTACATCCGTGTTTTGGTCTTCTTGAACATGGCGGCCGGCCGAGACATTGTCTCCGCCAGCCGTGGACCTCTAGCGGCGGCGGCCTGCGGCGTCCAAATTCGGGGAAAACGGGAAAAATCGGATTGGCCGGGACATTGGCCGGGACAAAATAAATCCGGGAAAAGGGTTTGAATCCCGGGAATGTCCCGGCCAATCCGTGACTGTTGGCAACTATGAATTTGTGGCATCAGAATAGTTCTGCTGTGTTCATTTGCTTATCTGATTTACTGCAAATTTGTAGATTTTGGCAGTATCAGAGTTACATTTTAACCCCTTCCATACCGGGCCATTGGGAAATGACGCCGGCAGGAACCCTCTCTCCCTCCGGGTGGACGTCATATGACGTCCTCCGCTTTGAGGGGGGATATCTGAATGATGCCTGCAGCTAGAGGCATCATTCAGATATCCTTGTTTAGAGCCGGCGATCCTGCGCACCATAAGAATGATCATAGCGGTGATTCCGCCGCTTGATCGTTCTTATAGGCGGCGGGAGGGGACATCCCCCCCTCCCGCCGCCATCCGGTGCTTCTCCGGGCTCTCCCGTGCGATCGGGGACCTGGAGAGAATCGTCGGCGCCGGTCGTGGATCACGTGATGAGCATAGAGATGACTGGTGACCAGATGGTCACCAGTCATCTCTATGATCGTCGGAGGCCCGGGCGCGATGTGATGACGTCACGCCCGGGTCCTCAAATGTAAACAAAGCCGCCATTGCGGCTGTAAGTATGAGATCAGTGAAAACATTTTCACTGATCTCATGCTTTCCAGCCTGGAGCAGAGATGTGGGGTCTTATTGACCCTGCATCTCTCCATAAAGAGGACCTGTCACACACATTCCTATTACAAGGGATGTTTACATTCCTTGTAATTGGAATAAAAGTGATCAAAAAAGCAAAAAAGTAAAAAAAAAAAAAAAAACAAGTAAAAAAAAAAATATATATATATATTTTTTTAAAACGCCCGTCCCCAATAGCTCGCGCTTAGAAGCGTACACACACGTAAGTCCCGCCCGCATATGTAAACGCCGTTCAAACCACATATGTGAGGTATCGCCGCGTGCGTTAGAGCGCATGCAACAATTCTAGCACTAGACCTCCTCTGTAACTCTAACCTGGTAACCTGTAAAAATTTTCAAAGCGTCGCCTATGGAGATTTTTAAGTACCGAAGTTTGGCGCCATTCCATGAGTGTGCGCAATTTTAAAGTGTGACATTTTAGGTATCTTTTTACTCGGCGTAACATAAGCTTTCATATTTTACAAAAAAATTGGGCTAACTTTACTGTTTTGTTATTTTTTAATTCATGAAAGCATTTTTTTCCCCCAAAAAAAGGCGTTTGAAAAATTATTGCGCAAATACCGTGCAAGATAAAAAGTTGCAATGACCGTCATTTTATTCCCTAGGGTATCTGCTAAAAAAAACATATATAATGTTTGGGGGTTCTGAGTAATTTTCTAGCAAAAGAATGATGATTTGTACATGTAGGAGAGAAGTGCCAGAATAGGCCCGGTGAAGGAAGTGGTATAAAAAGCCCTGCATGGAAGTGGTTAACTAGAATCCCTAACATAATGGCTCTAATAATCAAATGAACTCTAAAGCTTCCAGAGATAAAACTAACATAACGATGGTTATGACCGCCCCACTTGATCATAAATCTATTATATTCTAATTGTCAGCTTCTACATCTGCCATATTTCCTATATATTCACCTGTAAGATTTGATAACTAAATCTTAAAGTAGAATTATAGAAAACATTTATTTTTTAGTTTTGAATAGAGTGGAGGGGGATTAGAAGACCTGGAAGTTTTTATTGCTGTCTCTACTCCCTTAGGCTCCATGGACACTTCGCTTATAAAAAAACCCAAAAAACGCCAGTTTCCTTGGCAAAAAAGAACACTCATAAAGAGCATTTATGTACACAGTTCAGGCGAGTTTAGGAGAGTTTAGCATTTTTCTGCCAGAAAGCTCCAATCAGAATGCAAACCAGAAGTTTTTTTTTTCCTGCCTCTTTTTCTGGTCTCTGACATAATAAATCATTTTAGGGATCCAGTTACCAGCACATATACAGTGCCTTGAAAAAGTATTTATACCTCTTGAAATTTTACACATTTTGTTATGTCACAACCAAAATCGTGAATGGAAGGAAAATGATAAATTGCTTTTTAATTTTTTAAATAGATAAATATGTGAAAAATGTGGCGTGCATTTGTATTCAGCCCCCTTTACTCTGATACCCCTAACTAAAATTTAGTGGAACCACTTGCCTTCAGAAGTCACCTGATTAGTAAATAGAGACCATCTGTGTGTAATTTATTATCAGTATAAATACAGCTGTTCTGTGAAGCCCTCAGAGGTTTGTTAGAGAACCTTAGTGAAGAAACAGCATCGTGAAGGCCAAGGAACACACCAGACAGGTCAGGGATATAGTTGTGGAGAAGTTTAAAGCAGGGTTAGGTTATAAAAAAATATCCCAAACTTTGAACATCTCACGGAGCTCTGTTCAATCCATCATCTGAAAATGGAAAGAGTATGTCACAACTTCAAACCTACCAAGATGTGCTCGTCCAACTACACTGACCGGCCAGACAAGGAGAGCATTAATCAGAGAAGCAGCCAAGAGGCCCATGATAACTCCGGAGGAGCTGCAGAGATCCACAGCTCAGGTGTAAGAATCTGTCCACAGGACAACTATTAGTCGTATACTCCACAAATCTGGCCTTTACAGAAGAGTGGAAAGAAATAAGCCATTGTTGAAAGAACTCCATAAGAAGTCCTGTTTGCAGTTTGTGAGAAGCCATGTGGGGGACACAGCAAGCATGTGGAAGAAGGTGCTCTGGTCAGATGAGACTAAAATTTAACTTTTTGTGTGGTGGAAAAATAATACTGCACATCACCCTGAACACACCATCCCCACCGTGAAACATGGTGGTGACCAGCATGTTGTGGGGAAGCTTTTCTTCATCAGGAACAGTGAAGCTGGTCAGAGTTGATGGGAAAATGGATGGAGCTAAATACAGAGCAATCTTAGAGGAAAACCTTTTAGAGTGCAAAAGACTTGAGACTGGGGCGGGGGTTCACCTTCCAGCAGGACAATGACCCTAAACATACAGCAAGAGCTACAATGGAATGGTTTAGATCAAAGAATATTCATGTGTTAGTATGGCCCAGTCAAAGTCCAGACCTAAATCCAGTTAATAATCTGTGGCAAGAGTTGAAAATTGCTCATCACAGACGCTCTCCATCCAATCTGACAGAGCTTGAGCTATTTTGCAAAGAAGAATGAGCAAAATTGTCACTCTCCTTGATGTGCAAAGCTGGTAGAGACATACCCCAAAAAACTTGCAGCTGTAATTGCAGTGAAAGGTGGTTCTACAAAGTATTGAATCAGGGGGCTAAATACAAATGCAAGCCACACTTTTCACATATTTATTTACAAAAAAAATTGAGACCAATTATCATTTTCTTTCCACTTCACAATTATGTGCCACCTTGTGTTGGTCTATCAAATAAAATCCCAATAAAATACATATACGTTTTCAGTTGTAACATGACAAAATGTGGAAAATTTCAAGGGGTATGAATACTTTTTCAAGGTAGATGTACAGATACCAGGGAGTATTCCATCCTTTGCCACTCACTACCTCAGTCCAGGGTCTTCTAGTGTGCCTACACTGCAAAATTAAGTATATAGAAAAAGTTAACAGTCGTATTCTCTGTGCACCTTTTAGAGGTCTCTTACCTACCATATGTAGTTGTCCTTATCTCAAAGCCAAGAACTGCAAGACCCCAACTCCACCTCTCTGTAATATAAAAACACATTAAATGCACAAGTGGTCTTTTGGCAAGATCATGTGCTTACTTAAATGCAATTGTGTCTTTCCTGTGCATAACAGTCACCACCTTTGATCACACAGTAAGTGCTTCAACGATCAGAACTCTTTCATCAGGGATCAATACACATAAAAACTCTGCAGGAGAGCAAAACACTGTATTAGTTGTGAAACCTTCACGTACCTGACTGTGGAGCCCGAGATGATGAGGGTGGCCTCTTGCACAATTTCAGTCCAAGCACCCTTGGTAGTGGAAACAGAGACTGCTAGGGCAGTGGAAGGGCCCAGGTGCCAAGAAGCTTTAGTAGTGAGCTGTAGCTTGGAGACACAGGAGTCCTTTTAGTGGTGGTATGGAGTCTGGTCACAAGCCTTGTTCAGAGGCACCCAGGCAGACAGTTGCAGGGTCAGGATTCAGGTTCAAGGTCGGGAACAGGCAGATGTTGGTAATGTGCTGGCAGTGGGGTACCAAATCAGAAAGCGGAGGCGTAGGGGGGCGTGGCTACCGCACAACTGAATGGACGCTTGATCACATAGCTCCACTCCAGACACGGGAACCACCAGCGACTGGGACGACACCACCGGCAGTAACCACCTCTATCTCCCATCTAAAGGTCCCACAACACCCGCGAGATGACCCGCAAATGAAAAGAAGCGACACAGCCTAAGAAATTAGACGGTTTCTACCCGCCGAAAGGCCGCGACCCTCTCCAAGATGGCGCCGGCGCGGGAGACTGTAACGGCACCCCAAGTATGAAAGGGGTTAACACCGTTAGGATATTCCCTTTCCAACCACACGACAGCCACCAGACACTCCAACCAGCCGAATAAGACCCCATACGAATGATTCTCCCCCCAGATACGAGACAACGCTCTGTATTCAAGTTCCAAAACAGGGAATGACTTTATTTTCAAAACACATGGTAACACATTTCTCTTCAAAATCCTCCCCTCCCATCCTTGGGGGAACAGGGCGGGTTAAACTGTCCAATGACAATGGTGATACAGGTCAGGTGTGTTCAAACTTCTCCTTTGATAAACAGTCTTAGGCAGGGGGGTTGATTCCCCCCCCTCCTCACAGAAGACACTTCCACATCCCATAATATGGAGTCAGACGGTTTACTAAGCTCCAATCCACATCATCACAATGAAAGGACCTGTAGCATAGGTGAGGCTCATTAGCATTACACAAGGAGACAGGAGACATATCAGCCTCTCTTAATTTAACCTGTTGAGTTCATAAAACAGTAGATAGTTATTTACAAATATCCTGAGGAATATGGTGGATAAATATTACAGACCCATTTTAAGCAATCCAAGCCATATTCTCAATGTCCATTGTTTCCTGGCTCACCCTGTGTCCAAAGTGACCCCCATGTCACACATCTCCCCTTTCAGCAGGAGACTAACAGAGGAGGGGACCCCAGACGGGTTGATTCCGAAGTTAGTCCATAGTTCCATTCTTCTAATGTCTGGACAACCCATCACCACTAGGGGCCCGAGATGATGTCTGTTTGCCGGGACAACCCATCAGCATTGCCATTTTGCTTACCGGGTCGGTAGCTGATGGTGAAATTGTAAGGTTGTAGGGCTAGGCTCCACCGCAACAACCTGCCATTGTCTCCTGAGACCCGGTTAAGCCAGACCAATGGGTTGTGGTCGGTGACCAGTGAAAATTCCTGTCCATATTAGTAAGGGTTCAACTTTTTAAGGGCCCAGACCAGGGCCAAACACTCTTTCTCCACTGCCGCATAGCTCACTTCCCGGGGTAATAGCTTTCTACTCAGGTATGCGACAGGGTGTTCTCCTCCATCCTCCCCAACTTGGCTCAGCACAGCCCCCAGTCCAAACATGGAAGCATCTGTGTGGACAAGAAAGCGTTTGTTAGGCACTGGGGCAGCCAAGACAGGAGCATTTACAAGTGCTTGCTTGAGGGCTAGAAACGCGGTTTCACAAGCTGGAGACCACAGGACCTGCCTAGGTAAATTCTTTTTTGTCAGGTCCGTCAGGGGTTTGGCGATAGCACTATAATTAGGCACAAAACGTCGGTAGTACCCTGCAGTTCCCAAGAAGGCTAATACCTGGGTCTTAGTACGGGGCGTGGGCCAGTTAGCTACTGCCTCTACCTTGGCTGGCTCTGGTCTCTGATTCCCACACCCCACTCGGTGTCCCAGGTACTGCACCTCCGCCATACCTAGATGGCACTTGTCTGGTTTCAAGGTCAGGCCTGCGGCCCGAATTTTGTCCAGAACCACCCCTACGTGCACCAGGTGCTCCTCCCAAGACCCACTGTAGATCGCAATGTCATCCAGGTTTGCACATGCAAAATCCTGGAAGCCATCGAGGAGCCCGTATCTGGGGGGAGAATCATTCGTATGGGGTCTTATTCGGCTGGTTGGAGTGTCTGGTGGCTTTCGTGTGGTTGGAAAGGGAATATCCTAACGGTGTTAACCCCTTTCATACTTGGGGTGCCGTTACAGAGACATCTCACCGTCTTCCTCCTGTAGCTCACGGTCCGCGGCATCCAGCCCAGGAGTACACTCTGGCTCTGCACAGCGGTTTCCAGAGGCATCAACCCCTCTATCCCGCAGCCCTGCGAAATCCAAACCCCGCCTGGAAGAAGACACCAGACAGGTGAGCACAGGCCATGATTCCATGGAGGACACGAGGGAGCTGGTAGACCCATTTACTGCATTCCCCACCTCAGGCAAACCAGTATTTGACACCACCCTCAAGGACATGCTTGTCTCCCTCCGCAGCTCCATGCACGCTGACATGCTGCAATGTATGCACAATTTTAATCTGAAATAGGAGACCTGGGGGGACGGGTGGCTCATATCGAGAAAAAAATGGGGGAATTTGCATCATCCCACAACACCTTAATTGATGCCGGCTCCGACCATTCAGATGAACTTTCATGGCTTAGGGCCAAGGTCGCTGACCTTGAGGAAAGGTCAAGAAGGAATAATGTAAAGATCCGGGGCGACCCGAGACCGTACTCCCTACACAACTCCAGCAATATGCCCATGACCTGCTGAAACAGTTCCTTCCATCTGTTCCAGAATCTGAACTGCAGGTGGACCGCATCCATAGACTGCCTAAACCGTCCCATCTACCCGGATAACATACCCCCGGACGTCCTGATGCGGGTGCATTTCTACCAGGTAAATGAGCAACTTATGATAGCATTCCACAAAAATCAGCAACCACCGGAACAGTTTGCGCATATACAACTTTTTTGGACCTGTCACAATTCACGATGCAAAAGCGTAAATCTCTGCTGCCGGTGACCAAGGCCCTATGCAACCACAATATCCCATATCGCTGGGGGTATCCGGTAAAGTTAACGATTACACATGACGGTAAAAACACTGTGATTACGGGAATAGAAGAGGGGCTTGCACTGCTACGCTCCTTAGACATACTCCCGGATCAAACACCTGCAGGCCCCTCACCCCCTGCGAGGCTTAGCACCCTGTATGAATGGCAAACGGTGTCGAAAATGAAAAGCAGCAAAAAACATACCACATAATCACCCATCCTTAGACTGAAACATCTATTCACATGTCAAGGTTCCTGACGTGTTCTGGAGTACTCAGTTAGTTGTTTCTGTTTTCCCCCTCCCAAGTTTTGGGCAGCAACCCTGCCCTCAGACTCATGTTTGAATACGATTTTTTATTGCACTGTTGTTTTTTTATTCTATGACTTTGTTTTTTCTTTCTAACCCACCTTATATCCCCCACTGCTGGTCTGACCTGCGCTTGATTCACTTCTCTTCCACCTGTATGGAGATGATCATCCTGCCCCACTCCGCCCACTGCCAAATGCTTAATAGACCTCTCATCGCAGAGGATAAGGTACTGTCATCATCTATATTTACTGCATACACATAGCGCTTAAATCAATTTCCTTTAATGTAAACGGCCTCAGCCACCCGGCCAAAAGAGCCTCGGCCTGGAGAGACGCACTCAAACTCAAGGCTGATGTTCTCTGCATCCAGGAGATGCACTTTCTAGCTGACAATCCTCCTCATTTTCAGCATAAAAATTTCCCGCACATCTTTCTGGCATCAGCTCCCACCAAACAGAAAGGAGTACTTATTGCTATTAGAGACTCTGTGGCCTTCAGTCTAACGGAAACCCACATTGACCCAGAAGGGAGGTATCTCATATTAGTGGGAGAACTCAACAACAAACCCTGCCTTCACTATCGCTAACTTGTATCACAAACTCCCACCAATTCCGCTTCCTAAAAAGACTATACTGTAAAATTACCACCCTCCAAAAAGGCTCCTTGGTAATTTGTGATGACCATAACCTAACTGTGGATTACACACTGGACTCCTCATCCAAGGCTAAACGTCCACCTCCTCAGCTTCAACATCTGCTTCATTCAGAGGACATTTATGATGTATGGAAGTGCCAACATGCAAATGAACGTGACTACTCCTACCACTCTGCTAGACATAATTCTTATTCTAGAATTGATCTAATACTTGTTGACAAAATGCTTTTACAGGCAGTGTCCTCCTCCACCATACATGACATTACGTGGTCTGATCACGCTCCTATCTCAATTATGGTGGTGGAGGGGAACACGCCCAGCCCTACTTATATTTGGCGGGCCAACTCTTGAGTTTTCCAGATGCCCTCCCATGCGGCTACAATAGCAGATAGCCTATCCAAGTTTTTTGATGAGAATACAGGCTCTGTATCTGACCCTGCAGTGTTGTGGTGTGCCCATAAGGCCTTTATTAGAGGAATCATTTTACAAATATGTGCAAGGGAGAAAAGGCAGAGGACACAAAAGTTAAACCGACTCCTTAATTACATCAAAACATTAGATGCCCTGAATAAGTCCAGCACGAGTGTACAGACAGCCCAAAAACTCACCCAATGTCGCTCTGATCTCAGACTCCTACTCATTGAACAATACGATAAACACCTTCAAACCCTGAAATTGGCCCATTATTCCTCTGGTAATCATGCAGGCAAATTCCTAGCCCAGAGGCTTAAAACCGCTAGGACTAAATCAAAAATAAAATTTTTGCTTCACCCGACAGACAGATAAACACAAGATAATCAACCCCAAAGAAATAGCAAATTCCTTTGCTGAGTATTACTCCTCATTATACAATCATAATAAGGATCCTAACACTCCACAGAGGACAGCATCCAAGCATTTTTAGCGAAAATTAACTTTCCCCCTCTCTCACAGACACAACTCCAATCTCTAAATGTACCCATCGCGGAATCTGAGATCAAGAGAACTATTAAGTCACTCCCGTTGGGCAAATCACCAGGCCCAGGTGGACTACCAAATGATTATTATAAATCATTCCAAAATAATTTAATGCCAACTCAACAGGCGGTGTATACGGCTGCAATGTCCTCTGCCTCATTTCCTTCTGAGATGCTTAAAGCATTTGTGGTTACAATTCCCAAGCCAGGTAAAGAGCCCACCACTCCAGCTAACTTTAGGCCAATATCTTTACTCAATACTGACGTGAAGTTATATGCAAAAGTTCTAGCGCATAGACTATTGCCCATCCTCCCCTCTCTCATTGGACCTGACCAGTCTGGCTTCACTCCGGGAAGGCAGGCGTCGGATGCCACAAGACGATTCGTTGGGGTTATGCAGTATGCTAGATCCTGTCGGACGCCTTCTCTGCTTCTATCCTTGGATTTGGAGAAGGCATTTGACAGGATACATTGGGGCTATATGAAACATACTCTGCAAAAGTTTGGCTTTACGGGACCCATCCTCTTGGCCATACTTGCCCTCTACTCCTCTTTCTGTGCTCAAGTATACACATCCGACCTATTATCTAATACTTTCTCAATCTCCAATGGCACGAGACAGGGATGTCCTCTTTCCCCCTCAATCTTCAACCTCCATATTGAACCACTGGCGGAGAGGATCAGGTCCCATCCGAATATCGCAGGCTTCCCCATACAGGGAAGAACCCACAATATAAATTTATTTGCAGATGACATTATTCTGTTTCTAACCTCCCCCACTGCATCTCTGCAACATGATCATGATACTCTCACTGAATTTAGTAGAATTTAATTTTATAAGGTTAATTTCATGAAGTCGATTATCCTAGAACAAGGTATTCCACCCCCTTTAAAAAGCCAACTTCAGTCAACCTTCCCCTACTCTTGGGATAAATCCAAAATTTCATATTTGGGAATAAAACTAACAACTGACCCACGACAACTAGCAGAAGCCAACTATATACCATTGATTGACAAACTTGCTAGAGAAACTAAAAGACTTTCCAATATAGAACTGTCCTGGACTGGCCGCCTGGGCGCATTTAAAATGCTGATCCTTCCGCAAATACTTTATGTATTCAGAACACTCCCAGTCCCCATACTCAGTTCACACCTCAAAGCCTTAAACGCCCTTCTTTCAAATTTTATCTTGGGATCTAAAAGACTGAGTTGCTCCAAGGCTCTTTTGGTCAAACACCGGTTGGCGGGAGGTATGGGCCTAGTTGACATCCGAGATTATTTCCGTGCGTCCATCCTGACGCAACTTAAAGGTTGGATAGACCCGAGAACAGAATTGATTTGGAGTGGAATTGAACAGACTCTGAGCCCTACTAAAAATCTCAGACTTCTCCTCCTCTTAGATGTATGGAAATCATTCCCCATGCATGGACTACCTCTCACTATCCAGGCCTCTCTTGCGACCTGGAGAGACCTCTGAAAAATACCATTCCCACTTTCCAACCAAATAGCAGTTCCTGTACCCATAGCAATTCTCTCCCATGCTATTCCTAACCTATCTCTTACTGACTGGCAGGACAAAGGGATCAAGACGAAAGACGACCAATATCATGGAAACACCCTCCTCCTATTTGTTTCCCTACAGAAGCAATTTGTCCTAGTACCTACCGACCAGTATAAATACATTCAAATCTCCCACTTTCTCAGCTCTATCAAATCCCATCAGATATATCTCTCAAAAGAGGTTTGGCGATTCTACACTACTAACCCTACTCCCACACAATGGGAGAGTCCTCGAAGGGGGCTGCGCAACCCAGTAACATACAAAAACAAGGAAGGTTCCCCAGGGGTTTTTCAAAGGCAGCAAGAAGTTATATAAAGAGTAATAGTTTAAAAAATATATTTTATTGATCCAAACAGAAAAATTTATGACGTGGAGATATACAATAAATAAAATTTACATACTCTGGTTGAGAGCACACATGACATCATACAGCATCACTTAGGGCAAAGAACATCCCAGATAAAAACATGGTTTGCCAATTAAAATATACAATATTGATATCCACAGAATACCCCAATGCATTTCGACCATTAATTTTTTTCAGTCTTCTTCAGGGGGTTTTACGTTCTAGGGGAATATATCAGAACATCAAAAATAAGACATTTGACAGTATACAGAACATCGGTAAAACATTCCGAATTGTGCAAAATTATATTCATGTTCACAAGGTGTATTTACGGAACGTCAATTGGCGGCGTTGACCCATGTGAATCATGGACATTATTGCACACACTTTAAAAACCGACAGCCTCCAGGACTTCTCTGATGATATCTGGAGAGCTGCCATATACTACTACAAGACAGATGGAGTGCATAGTAAGTACCATGCTTGGAACACATCAAACTGGCTTATATTGTCTATGCCCTTTATTGTATATTGTATATCTCCACTTCATTCATTTTTCTGTTTGGATCAATAAAATATATTTTTTATACTATTACTCTTTATATAACTTCTTGCTGCCTTTGAAAAACCCCTGGGGAACCTTCCTTGTTTTTTTTTCTCCTTTTTCTACAATCTTTTCCAACACAAACTGCAATTCAAAAAATCTCAACCATATAGGAAATGGGAATCTGACCTTGGTATAGATATCACAGTTCCGCAGTGGCAACATGTGCTACGATCGCTTTACAAAGCTTCTAGGTGCATCAACCACTGGGAACTGTCCCAAAAATAGCTCTTAGATGGTATCTTACTCCCTACAGAATCTCTAAGTTTGGCAACCATAGCTCCCCGCTGTGCTGGAAAAATTGTGGAGCTACGGGCAACTTACTCCACATGATGTGGACTTGCAAACACTTAACTAGTTTTTGGAACTCGATTTTACATTTCAAGGATCACTGGAATTCTGACCCGTCCCAACCCCAGTCTGGCAATATTAAATATTGGTATTGAAAAATTCCCCCCGACTTCAGAGTAGTAATAACTCATATCCTTTTGGCTGCTAGGACATTAATTGCAAAACATTGGAAAGCAGATAAGGCACCAAACATATCAGAGGTACTTGTGACTACCCAGACACACTATGTATATGAATCTCTACTGGCTAGTAGGAGTGGTAATAAGCAAAAGTTTGATAATCATTGGAAAATATGGACTACATGGTTTAAAAGTAATAATTGAACTTTCCATACATAGCTTTGTATTTTAGTTTTACCCCAATCCTTATACTCAAATGTTGGTCGGCCCGCAGATAGATTTTCCCCTTTTCTCTTTCCTTTTCCTTCCTTACCACCACCCTCTACCTAATTTTTCCTAGTAAGTTATGCTGTACTATTCAACTAGGTTAATGTTTGTAGGTTTATCCACGTGTCCCCTGAGACCATGTCTCAGACATATAATTATTTGTATATTTGTATACTTTTATACTGCTATTCATGTAATTGCTGTATTACTTACATGCTTTGCTTTTTGCACTATGTTTCTTGAAAACTTTTCACAAAAAAAAAAAAAGAAAGCGGAGACGTAGTCAGAAATCCGAGCCAAGGTCGATAACATAAGCGACCAGCAGATATAACAGGCAGCGGTGATCCAACAGAGGTGTCAGACGTAGCCAGGTCAGGAACAAGGTTACTTTCTAACTGGGGACAGCCTCCTTAAAATGGGACTGTCCCAAGAAACTGGGGACCTCAGGTCACTCTAACCACACACTACTGAAATATATAGCATTAATGTACTACTTTTGCAAAAATAAAACAGCTTTTCATTTATTCTACCCACACTTACCTCATTCTCTTCATGGATGTTTATAAAACCTGCTCCATTACTTCTGCCTTACTTCTGAAAAGACTTTAGGTCATGACACAGGAAGGAGTTGACCAGCTGAGGATAGATGCAGGGTGTGTGCTAATTAGATCAGCTGGTCAACTTCTTCTTTAGGTCATGACCTAAAGTCTGTTCAGAAGTAAGGCAGAAGTAATGGAGCAGGTTATTAAACATCCATGAAGAGAGTGAGGTAAGCGTGTGTGGAATTAATGCAAAGCTGTTTTATTTTTGCTAAATAAGTACATTAATGCTATGGCATTAGCATTAATGCCTATGGCTCTAATCAGGTGCTTCAAAAAAACACCCCCGTCGCTGTAATTCATGCGCCCGGCATCCTGAAAGGGGCCGGACGCATGAATAGGGGGTGGCCGTGGCAGCCGTGGATAGATCCATGCTATGCATATAGGGGGTGACGTGAATAGAGGGGGCGGTGCCTGTGCGTCCTTAATGGGTGGGCCCACCTGGTGCCTACCTTTCTACTTGGAATCTGCTTACTGGGCAGTATAGTAGCAGCAACACACAAATAAATAATCAGCTAAGCTTGCTTTTCTTACTCCTCCTGTCAGCATGTTCACAGTGAGTGCATGTGCATGCAGCAAAGCCTGAATAGCTATTTATGTGGGCACTCCCTATCCCTCTCTGAGTGCTGGGGATGGCAGATAGCTGATATGAAGACAGATTTAGGCATATATAATAGTGGCATGTAAAAATACATACAATTATTTTTTGAGGAATACACAACTGCATAAAATGCCTTTTTTTTAATACCCTCTTGTGCCGCATACACACGATCGGAATTTCCGACAACAAAACCGTGTTTTTTTTCCGACGGATGTTGGCTCAAACTTGTCTTGCATACACACGGTTGCAAAAATGTTGCTTGGAAATTCCGAACGTCAAGAACCGCCGAGACGTACACCACTAGGACGAGCTGAGAAAAATTAAGTACAATGACTCCGAGCATGCGTAGGATTTTTGTGCGTCGGAATTGGATACACGCAATCTGAATTTCCGACATGAACTTTTGTTGTCGGAAAATTTGAGAACCTGCTCTCAAACTATTGTTGTCAGAAATTCCGACAGCAAATGTCCGATAGAGCCTACACACGGTCGGAATATCCCACCAAAAGCTCACATCCAACATTTATTGTCGGAAATTCTGATCGTGTGTACGCGGCATTGGAGTTCAGCTTTAACTTAATAATTTACCACTTAATAGCGATCGGATCCTACTGTCTGTGAGTGCTACTCATTTATCTATCTTATATGTATACAGCTGCTACACTTTCCTTCATGGTACAAATAATTTTGTAAGTGTCTATATTATTGTCAATATACTGTATTGTATTTAGCTAATGTTATTGTTTTCTGGCTGTGCCTAGACTAAAATGATCACTTTGCATTGTGCTGATAAACTTTCCAACTAATGACAGCACGTCCGCTTGTAAACAGCAAATCAGCAAATGTGTAATCTGCACTGCAGTCTATCATCATTCATAGAACATTCCTGTGAAATTCAGCTGTAAGCTTAACAAATGATTCCTTTGCATGCTAGGCATAGAACAGGGACATATGTTCAAGAGAATAGAATATGCAGGAGTTTTGGATAATTAGGGTCTTATAAATTCATCCTGTTGTTTACATGAGACATAAAGGTGTATCAGTTGTGAGAAACCAAAAATTCAAACTCCCATTCTGTTACAGGAATCAGTCAGAAATAATGAGTTTATATATATATCATCAAATAATAATATTAAAATGAGTGGCCATTCTTATCAAAAAAAGCAACATAAGCAAAATAAGCAAAAGGAAACAAGACTAGAAATGGTTAAATATCCTTAAATGGCAGGTTTTGATTTAAATGAGACAGAAAGGTATGAAGGGTGCATGAATGTGATGCTATTTTAGATGTCATTGTTATGCAACGTAAACCTTTCAAGTCTGACAGCTGTCTATGTGAACAGGTGAGGTGCACCATATTTATATGACTGCTCACAGAAGCATTTTATGTTGCCACATTTAGCTGTTAGTTATGATTTTTAAACAAACCAGTAAAATTCAATTGGTAATTTCAAAAAAGATATAAAAAATATTATTTTTGATAGTCTCATAAACCTTCATGTTGGTGTTATCTGAACAATTGTAAGAGGGGCATGTGTTGTGTTTATTAGGTGCAATTAAAGTGACTTTGTCACTAAAAATCAACCTTCAGAATGAAGGGCTCCCATTAAACAGGACAGGGAGTACCCACATCTCCATACTGGCAAGAAAGTATCCGGTGAAGAACCTGTGGAATCCATACTGGCAAGAAAGTATCCGGTGAAGAAACTGTGGAATCCAACACTTGCAGGAGTGTCTTTTTTTTTTTTTTGGTTCCCTGCTATGTGCTGTGGTTCCTCCTGCTGACCCATGCATTGTGACAAGATACGGTAAGTGATGTAGGTGCCTTTGGATGTAGCTAGGGAATGCAGTGGGATACCAGGAACCCAATACTCCTAGAAGTGTCAGATTCTGCAGGATCTTCAGCTGGCACTTTCTTTTCACTACTGCAGAGATCAGCAGGGGAGGTGAACACTCCATGTCTTGTTTGTAGAGACCCCTTTATTTTAAATATCAATATCATCTACAGACTTAATTTAAAGTCCAACGCCAGGCGATTTTTCAAGGATACCCCTGGTCTAGTAAAATAAAAAAACACATAGCTCAGACTGCAATACACACTACCTCCCAAGCCCTGCCCCCTCAATAATTTACCTTTGTCACTAGATAATCTCAGGCTTCCACATTGCATGATGCACAGTGTCATTAAATCTAGGAGAATGAGGACATACTGTTAGTGCAAGCAAATCAGGTGACTAGTCTGAAGACATCTGGAAAGGGGGAGGGTGGCAATTGGGGGAAAGGGGTCAGAGCCCAGAGCTAAGCCTCAGTCATTTTAAGTTAAGGAAAAGTATAGTTTTATCAATATATTAATATTTTTATTGTATTTATGTAAAAAGCTCAACTCAATATAACTCAATAATATAACTCAACAATCAACTCAATATAATAATCTTATCATTACATGTTAGCATTTTAAATACCTTGTTTTATTGTAGTTTTTAATAATATATGTATTTGGGACTAGCTTTCTACTTTGCAGCACTAGACAATAGTTTTGCTTTACTGCTTCTTGTCACAAAACATATATGGGGTAGAGTTATCAGTGTTGCACAAATGCAGGTATATCATATTCACCTGAGTGCATGGTAGTTCAGTGACTGACTCTGTTTATATGGAACTTCGCTAAGCAGAGGCGGCCCGTCCATAAGGGGCACCGCCCCCCTAATCTCTATGCGCCTAGCCTCTAATCTCCATGCAGAGCGTCAAACGCATAGAGTTCTACATTTTTTTTGTGAAGCACGTGATTGGAGCTGGAGGCTCTAATCGGCTTCAAAAAAGGTGGGCTCAGGGTGCAGAGCATTGCGCCTTGAGCCCACCCACTTGTGACAATAGCGAATCAACATTCGCTATTGTCTTCCTGCTTCTCCTCCCGGCCAATCAGGACAGGAAGTGGGTCCTAATGGCCAGGAGGAGTAGTGACTGTATTTGCAGGGAGGAGAAGCCAGGGAAGCTGGGGATGGAGTAAGTACGGGGTAAGTACCGGGGGCTGGCGGGCCTGCGAGCGGGGCTGGTGAGTGGGCGAGTAGGGCTGGCAGAAGGGGTGGGTGGGGGGTTTGTTTGCCGCCCTCCTCAAAAAAATGGAGCACCAGCCGCCACTGGCGCTAAGACTTAAGTCTCTGCTTTCTACAAGTGATCCAAGTCTCCCTTACATCATGGGTAAGTATATTATATAATTTGCGCTCATGTTATTTATATATTATTAGTACATTATCAGTCTAAAGGATTGCTTTACATGCTTCTCAGGATCAACATTGGGGGCCTCATCGGTCATTGAGTTTCCCCTGGCGGGATTGAGGATCCAGACTACCTGTGGCCGATGGGGTAGAAAATTACAATCGCATATGCTTTAAAATTTATGGCTGTTTTCTTTTGCAAATTCTGCTGTCCATTCAGCTGTGAATAATAAATATTGAGTATCTGTGTACATGTGCACATACGCAGGTATATATTTACCTATACAGTGGGGAGAACAAGTATTTGATACACTACCGCTTTTGCAGGTTTTCCTACTTACAAAGCATGTAGAGGTCTGTAATTTTTATCATAGGTACTCTTCAACTGTGAGAGGCGGAATCTAAAACTAAAATCCAGAAAATCACATTGTATGATTTTTAAGTAATTAATTTGCATTTTATTGCATGACATAAGTATTTGATACATCAGAAAAGAAAAACTTAATATTTGGCACAGAAACCTTTGTTTACAATTACAGAGATCATACATTTCCTGTAGTTCTTGACCAGGTTTGCACACACTGCAGCAGGGATTTTGGCCCACTCCTCCATACAGAGCTTCTCCAGATCCTTCAGGTTTCGGGGCTGTCACCGGGCAATACAAACTTTCAGCTCCCTCCAAAGATTTTCTATTGGGTTCAGGTCTGGAGACTGGCTAGGCCACTCCAGGACCTTGAGATGCTTCTTATGAAGCCACTCCTTAGTTGCCCTGGCTTTGTGTTTTGGGTCGTTCTCATGCTGGAAGACCCAGCTATGACCCATCTTCAATGTTCTTACTGAGGGAAGGAGGTTGTTGGCCAAGATCTTGCAATACATGGCACTATCCATCCTCCCCTCAATATGGTGCAGTCGTCCTGTCCCCTTTGCAGAAAAGCATCCCCAAAGAATGTTTCCACCTCCATGCTTCACAGTTGGGATGGTGTTCTTGGGGTTGTACTCATCCTTCTTCTTCCTCCAAACTGTGGTCCCAGCTCTCTTCAGGTCATTGACCAGGTCCTGCCGAGTAGTTTTGGGCTGATCCCTCACCTTCCCCATGATCATTGATGCCTCACGAGGTGAGATCTTGCATGGAGCCCCAGACCGAGGGAGATTGACCATCATCTTGAACTTCTTCCATTCTCTAATAATTGCACCAACAGTTGTTGCCTTCTCACCAAGCTGCTTGCCTATTGTCCTGTAGCCCATCCCAGCCTTGTGCAGGTCTACAATTTTATCCCTGATGGCCTTACACAGCTCTCTGGTCTTGGCCATTCTGGAGAGGTCGGAGTCTGTTTGACTGAGTGTGTGGACAGGTGTCTTTTATACAGGTAACGAGTTCAAACAGGTGCAGTTAATACAGGTAATGAGTGGAGAACAGGAGGGCTTCTTAAAGAAAAAATAACAGGTCTGTGAGAGCCGGCATTCTTACTGGTTGGTAGGTGATCAAATACTTATGTCATGCAATAAAATGCAAATTAATTATTTAAAGATCAAACAATGAGATTTTCTGGATTTTTTTTAGATTCCGTCTCTCACAGTTGAAGAGTACCTATGATAAAAATGACAGACCTCTACATGCTTTGTAAGTAGGAAAACCTGCAAAATCGGCAGTGTATCAAATACTTGTTCTCCCCACTGTATGATATGTAACATGATTTTGAATGTATTCTAAAGATTATTATTATTATTATTATACAGGATTTATATAGCGCCAACAGTTTGCGCAGCACTTTACAACATCAGGGAAGACAGTACAATCACAATACAATTCAATACAGAGGGATCATAGGGCCCTGCTCATTAGAGATTACAGTCTAGAAGGGAGGGTCACGTGAAACAAAGGGTAGTAGCTGTGGGGGATGATCAGGTGGACAAAATGAAAATACAGTTGTTAGGTGTGGGTAGGATAGGATTCTCTGAAGAGGAGGGTTTTTAGGGATCCTCTAAAAGCTAATAGAGAAAGAGATAGACAGACAGATTGGGGTAAGGAGTTCCATAGGCTTGGAGAGGCTCTGGAAAAGTCCTGGAGATGAGCATGGGAGGAGGTGATGAGAGAGCTAGAGAGCAGGAGGTCTTGAGAAGAACGAAGAGAATGATTAGGTTGGTATTTAGAGACTAGGTCAGTGATGTATCTGGGGGCAGTGTTGTGGATGGCTTTGTAGGTAGTCGTTAGTATTTTGAATTTAATTCGTTGGTTGAGCGGATGCCAGTGGAGGGATTGGCAGAGAGGAGTAGCGGAGACAGAGCGGTTTGTAAGGTGCATGAGTCTGGCAGCAGCATTCATGATGGACTGAAGGGGGGTTAACATTTTCAGAGGCAAGCCAATGAGGAGGGAGTTGCAGTAATCGAGGCGAGAAATAACCAGGGAGTGAATTAGGAGCTTTGTTGTGTCGTTGGTTAGAAAGGGGCATATTTTGGAGATGTTGCAGAGGTTGAGGCGGCAAGATTTGGACAGTGATTGGATGTGGGGCTTAAAGCAGAGTTCAGAGTCCAGAACTACTCCTAGGACCTTGGTGTGTGGGGATGGGCTGAATGTTGTGCCATTAATTTTAACATAGAGATCGGGGGAGGAGGCATGAGGGGGAGGAAAAATGATCAGTTCGGTTTTGGATAGATTAAGTTTGAGGAAGTGTTTTGACATCCAAACTGATATATCTGATAGTAAATTAGAGATACGTGAGGAGTGTGAAGGAGTGAGTAGAGGGGTAGAGAAATAGATTTGAGTGTTGTCAGCGTAGAGGTGGTATTGGAAGCCGTGGGAGGCTATCAGCTGACCCAGGGAGGAGGTGTAGATTGAAAATAGGAGAGACCCAAGAACAGAACCTTGGGGGACCCCAACTGAGAAAGGAAGAGGAGAGGAGGAAGTAGAGTTGTAAGTAACGCTAAAGGTGTGGTTGAATAAGTAGGTAGAGAACCAGCAAAGAGTACAGTCGCGGAGACCAAAAGCATGGAGTTTTTTGAGGAGGAGGGGGTGGTCAACCGTATCGAAGGCAGCAGAGAGGTCCAGGAGTAGGAGTACAGAATAGTGTCCCTTAGTTTTGGCCGTTAGTATATCATTTGTTAGTTTTAGGAGAGCAGTTTCTGTGGAATGTTGAGGACGAAATCCAGACTGAAGGGGATCAAGAAGGTTATTATGAGCAAGGTGGACGCTCAGTTGGTTGTAGACTAGACGTTCAAGGAGTTTGGATAAAAAGGGGAGCAAGGAGATGGGGCGCAGGTTGTAAAGGTGTGAATTGATATGCTTAAAGCGGAGTTCCAGCGTGTTTTTTTTTTAATTCATTCCCCCTGTTGTTTCCACTTTATCCCATATAAAACGGGATTAGTAGTGAATGTAGGTTTTGTAAATGTTTTTTCCTTCAAATTGGATGGTTTGCGCTTGTGAACAGCAATCTTTAAGTCTGACCAAAGATTTTCTATTGGATTGAGGTCTGGGCTTTGACTAGGCCATTCCAACACATTTACATGTTTCCCCTTAAACCACTCAAGTGTTGCTTTAGCAGTGTGTTTCGGGTCATTGTCCTGCTGGAAGGTGAACCTCCATCCTAGCCTCAAATCTCACACAGAGTGGTACAGGTTTTGCTCAAGAATATCCCTGTATTTAGCACCATCCCTCAACTCTGACCAGTTTCCCAGTCCCGACTGCTGAAAAACATGGTGTTCTTTGGGTGATGTGATGTGTTGGGTTTGCGCCAGACATAGCGTTTTCTTTGATGGCTAAAAAGTAAACTTTTAGTCTCATCAGAACAGAGCACCTTCCTTCATACATTTTGGGAGTCTCCCACATGCCTTTTCGCAAACTCAAAATGTGCCATTTTGTTTTTTGCTGAAAGTATTGGCTCTATGGAGCGTACGGCTTATTGTCGTCCTATGTACAGATACTCCAGTCTCTTCTGTGGAACTCTGCAGCTCCTCCAGGGCTACCTTAGGTCTCTGTACTGATTAATGCCCTCCTTGCCCGGTCAGTGAGTTTTGGTGTGTGGCCATCTCTTGGCAGGTTTGCTGTTGTGCCATGTTCTTTCCATTTGGTTATGATAGATTTGATGGTGCTCCTAGGGATAATCAAAGATTTGGATATTTTTTTATAACCTAACCCTGACTTGTACTTCTCAACAACACTGTCCCCTACTTGTTTGGAGAGTTCCTTGGTCTTCATGGCAGTGTTTGGTTAGTGGTGCCTCTTGCTTAGGGGTGCCTCTTGCTTAGGTGTTGCAGCCACTGGGGCCTTTCAAAAAGGTGTGTATATGTAATGACAGATCATGTGACACTTAGATTGCACACAGATGGACATCATTTCACTAATTATGTGACTTCTGAAGGTACCTGGTTGCACCAGAGCCTTTTACGGGCTTCATAACAAAGGGGGTGAATACATACGCACATGCCAATTATAATTTTTTTATTTCTGAAAAATAGTTTTATGTATCTATTTTTCTAATTTTACTTCACCAACTTAGACTATTGTGTTCTGATCCATCACATATAATTCAGATTAAAAAAAACATTGAACTAAAGGCTGTAATGTAACAAAATAGGTAAAAAGCCAAGGCGTGTAAATACTTTTGCAAGGCACTGTATGTAGAAGGGTTTGTTTAATATCTGTGTATTACTTAAGGCCCGGTTCACACAGGCGCGACTCCTCAGGCGACTCGGTCGCCTGAGGAGTCGTGTCCCGGTCGCGTCCCAGTCTTTCCTATGGAACAGTTCTAATGAGTCGCTCCGACTTAGAAAAAGGTTCCTGTACTACTTTTGGGGGCGACCCAAGGCGACCTGCATAGACTTCTATACAGAAGTCTTTATGCACATCGCCTCGGCGGGCGTCTCAAGTCGTCTTGAGATCGCGCCGCCGAGGTCGCCCCCAGAAGTAGTGCCCCCCCTGTGTGAATGGGGCCTAAGGGTAGACCCTTCTCTGGGTATATGTAAAGGTTTACAACCACTTTAAGCTGCAGCATAATGGAAAAGTGTAGAATTACCAAATTCAGTGCTACTAGCTTTTTCTGCATATGAATATTTCTATTTGTAGGCCTTTTATACTTATTGGGTATTGAACTTGTTAAAAAATATTTATCAAAAAAGAAGCCAAAACAATAAAGCAGATTATTTTTTAATGCTGAACTGCATAAATTGTTACACTTATAATAATTCATAAATATTTAATAAAATGTATTATCCACTCACATAGAGGACCTATTCTGCAGAACTCAGCATTTACACTGTAGATTGGTATACTCTTTATAGTATAGTAGTTTACAAATCTACTTTTATTACATTTTAAGCTTTATTTTATCTTGCTTTTTAATATTGATTTTTTTTAATATTAAACAGGCATTATTTTTGGAAAAATTGCAAATTTTTAGTATATATGTAAATAGTTATCTAATTGATCATATTTTAAGCCAAAGAGAACTCATTGGTGTAATTATTTCATTAACCTTTATAAGCACTGTTTTTTTTCCAGTAGAATAACTCTGTGAAGATAAAATTGTTGCCTTGGTAAAATGGAGGGATGGTGGAAGGATCAGGGTGTAGAGCAATAATATGCAAGCTCATTGCTTGTTCAAGTATTAGTTGGTTCATTTGGCAGAGTATAGTTCTGTTTATAACCCAATCTAGAGGGACTTGTGAGTTAATAGTTGATAGTTCCTCATTTTCCTATTCTCAGGGCAACAGCTGGAGACTTGAAGTAAAATCTAATGACAGTTCACGTAATTTTTAAATTCTTGCCCAGCCTAATGTTCTGATTCCTGGAAACATAGCAATCTCTGCACTCGACCATTACATATAAAGAAAAGGAAGTTATAATAAACACCTCTTTACAATTTATACAGTATGTAAATATAGCACAGGTGACAAGACGTTCTATGTTTTAACAAAACTGATTTTTTTTTATTTTATCAGCTATGGCACCATACTGGATAAGGCAGATATACTGTTGTGTTGCAGTCTTGGGATCCTGCATGGAACAATTTGCATATAATGGGTTTATATACCCTGCAGGTGCTTTGATCTTTTTTTATATTGCTCTACGTGATATTTTTTAACTATTAACCTCTTGCTGACCAGCCACTGTATATATACATCGGTAGAATGGCTCGTACAGGCACAATCACGTACCTGTACGCTCCCTTTAACTGCCTGACGTTGGGGTCACGCGCGCGCTGCTGGCGGCGCGCGTTTGCAACCCCCTGCCTTCCCTGTGAGTCGGACCGCGGGTCCCGCGGACTCGATCGCCGCGGGGATCCCTGCGATCGTCTCACGGAGTGGGGAGATGTTAATGTAAACACATCTCCCGCTCCCCTACTGACAATGCGGAAAAAGGGCGTGTGGAATGAATGGACAGCCGCACTCCGAAAACCATGAAGGTTGCCTTTATTGGGTAAAAAAACTTTCAGCACTACAAGTCACAGCAAGAAATGGGGGGTACAGCCGACGCGTTTCACACTGAAAACTAGTGTTTAGTCATGGCTAACACACAATGAAAACATGCTTCAAATAAATACAAAAAGTGCACAAAATCACATGACCTAAAGTAGCCAATAAACATAGAGCATTAATTAAGGAGAAGTGGTGTTGATGGTGAAATGTGCAGGTGTGTATATTGGCTAAGTGGAAACAAATGTGAGAAAGACTATTAAGTAAAAAGAAATTCATATTATGACATGATTTAAAGGAAAAACCCGTTAAATATGTTAAAAAATACATGTATGTATAAATATGTAAATAATGTGTGTATATGTGTCTGTGAACTTGTAAAAAATGTTATTTGATGAATAAAAAAGTGAGAAATATTTATATTATGTTTATATGAAAAGAATCATCATAAAAAGGGGGAATGGTTTCTGTATTGTGTCTGTGAGTATAAATATAACCTAGTATAAAATTATAAGAAATGTGAAATATCATGACCATAACATTGCAAGTCTATATTAATACAAAACAAAAGTTTTATGTGAAATTCTTTTGAAAAAACTTTTGAAAAAACTTTTTGCACATATATATGATAGAAATAAATTGTTAAATATATATCACATAAATGTGGAGGTATTAAACAAATCTGCTATGATCACAAAGTATGGAATATTAATGAAAAATATTATTGGACACAAATGTGACAAAAAATACATACAAATTGATGTTGTGACTGAGCAGGTCAGTGTGTAGATATGACCACACACAGAGGCAACATATCATATGTTGTATGCGTCAGATGTTCCCTCAATTTAAAAGAAATCAGAAATAATATAAAATAATTCATAATATGCAATTATTCATAGATGTATAAGAACGTACATATAAACGTACAGCACATAATGTCATGTATAACATGAAAAAATAATGAAATGTATAAAAAATGTCTACACTAGATGAATGAAGATGATCATCATTAAACGATAAACTTATGAATATAAGCACACACACTACAACAGCATGGAAAGATCGATAGAGTCAATGGAACAAGAAATGAATGTATGATGCAAAGAAAAAAATGCGTAAAATGCAAATAGTTTAAAACAAAATCTCCTTTTAGAAGATGATCACAATATGACTATTGCATCATACAGGTGTTCCGATAGTAAACCCAAATAAGTGCTGTTGCTTCTATTAAGATGATGTTTGGTAATCCCTGTAAGGAAGGGAAAGCAAGAGTAATTTTGAGAAGAAAAGACACAATTTAAAGAAAAACTAAATCGATGTGTTGAGTGTGTTGTATGGTGCATTAAATATATATCGTTAAGTGTATTATAGAAAAACCCAATAGGACCCTCTGGCTGATATAAATATGAATAAATGAATAGGCGCATATCTAGCTGAATGCTAGAGCCGCCTACAAAAACCAGTCCATCTGTATGTGTGTGTATAATGTCAATACATTTCTTGTGTATAAAGACCACACTTAGACAGAAATGGATATATTTAAGAAGGCGGCTGTAGCTAAATGAGATAATATGTAAAGAAATGGAGAAGTCAAAAAGACAACTCCATATTTTAATCATTGGACTCATAATAGATATGATTGTCTACTTGACTCACTGATGGTATACGTGGCAGTCCCATATATATACGGTGTGTACCAACTGTGAGTAAGACAAAATTATATAGTGTCTCGGAATGCGATGTGTGGGGTAATCTACATCCCCATTAGGAGAAGGAATAAAAATGACAAGAAAAACGGAAGAAATTATGAAAATATGCAGCGAGATGGTGTGGAGACAGGATGGTGGCAGGTAACATTATTTATAGAAGTGGGATACATCCCACTCAAAATGTAACCCTTTCGGCAGCCGAGTCTGGAGGGTGAAAATCCAGAAAACCTCCTGTCTACACAGCTGTTTAAATCTACTACCTCCCCTGATGGGAGTAGAAATCTTCTCAATGCCCTGGATAGATAAGCTGGACACATTTTTATGATGTAAATTGTTCCAGTGGTTGGCCACATTGGTGTTATTATTTTTCTGTATGTCATATAAGTGATTATACCGTCTATCCTTTAATCTTCTGATAGTGCGTCCGACATATTGTATCTGGCATATGTTACAGTTGATTACATATACAATATACTTTGTATTGCAATTTATGAATTGCTTGATTTCAAAGCTTTTTTCCATGGCATAGGAATGTATGAACTGGCCCGTTTTTATATGATGACAGTATTGGCAGCCATTGGCTCCACACTTAAAAGTACCAGAGAATTGTAGCCAATTGGCGTTGGCTGTTTTGCTTGAAAAAAGACTGGGTGAAAGTGTGTTGCCTAATGTAGGGGCTCTGCGTGATACTGTTTTAATGCCTTGTTTCAAAATATCTTGGTATATGATATCGTTATAAAGTACAGGTAAATATTTTTTGATGGTGTTTTTAATCTGGTCAAATTCGGTACTATAGGGTGTAGAGAAAACAGGGATATTGTTAAAGGATGTGCCCAGTTGTGTTTTGGTCGTGTTTCTATCAATATGGCACAACAGAGAATCTCTATGTGTTTTATTAGCTTTAAGTAAAGCTTTATTAATCAATTTTGTGGAATAACCCCTATCTTTAAATCTGTGTGACATATCTTGGGCTTCTCTAGAGAAATCCTCTGTTGTGCTGCATAAACATTTGAGCCTCAGGAACTGCCCATAATGCCCATAAGGTATATTTTTGATAGTATGTCTAGGGTGTGCTGAGTCTGCTCGTAGGAGAGCATTGCCAGCAGTACTTTTTCTATACAATCCTGTAGATATTGTACCATTAGTACCAGAAAGTTTTACATCCAAAAAATCTATATTTTTGTTCTGCATATTGCCTGTAAATTTGAGATTAAGTATATTATCATTTAAGTATGTTAACCAAACATCTAAACATATGGCATCATCAGATACTATAAACAATAAATCGTCAATATAACGGCAATAAAACAATGTGTCCAGACGGCGGGGGCTACTAGGTCCAAAGATGCGGGACCTCTCCCACCAACCCATGTAGAGGTTGGCAAGAGAGGGGGAGAATTTGGCTCCCATGGAAGCACCGCATCTTTGGAGGTAGTAGCCCCCGTCAAACATAAAATAATTGTGAGTGAGAAGGTATTCCAAAGCCTGTAGTATGAACTCCTGTAAGATAAGAGAAAATTTCCCTGATTCTCTGAGGAAGCAGGCAACCACACATAGCCCCAAGTCATGTGGAATGCAGGAATAAAGGTTAGTTACATCACATGTGATCCATCTATGGGTGTCAGACCAAATAAACCCCTGTAGTTTAGTTAATAAATCTTTGGTATCACGAAGGTAACCAGGGAGGTTTACTACAATGGGTTGTAACTGCCCATCCATCCATTCTCCCAAGCGTTCGTTAAGGGAGCCGATACCGGCCACTATCGGTCTCCCAACCAGGGGGTGGAGGCCCTTGTGTATCTTGGGTAGATGATGGAAGATGGGTGTTATGGGGTCTGTGGGTATGAACATGTCCCGTTCTTTGCTTGAAAAAATGCCCACATGTACAGCCCGATCTAATAAAGCAGTGAGTTCTTTACAGAAAGGAATAGTGGGGTCTGACTGAAGTGACTGGTAAGTATTAATATCAGATAATTGGCGTAATGCCTCATTTTTATACATGATAGAATCCAGAACAACAACAGTACCTCCCTTATCCGCATTCTTAATAGTGATGCTACTATCCTTCTGTAAATTATTTAGAGCATGTAGTTCTGCATTGGATAAATTGCTCACAATGTGTCCCTTGCGACAGGTCCGAGATAAACGGGTGAGATCTCCCTCAACTAATTTTTGGAACAGATCCAAATTTTTTCACCTCGACTCAGTTGGATAGAAGTCCGATTTTAATTTGAATGATATATGGCTGTGTGTGTCAGTTGGATCAATGGGGTTAAGGTTTGACTCTGCAGCCAAATCAATCAAATCATGTAAAGCACATACTTCTTTAAAGAGTACTGGAGAGGGGATTAACTCACCGTTACTCCAGTACTCTTTAAAGAACTCAGAGCTTCACTTCAGTCAGACCCCACTATTCCTTTCTGTAAAGAACTCACTGCTTTATTAGATCGGGTTGTACATGTGGGCATTTTTTCAAGCAAAGAACGGGACATGTTCATACCCACAGACCCCATAACACCCATCTTCCATCATCTACCCAAGATACACAAGGGCCTCCACCCCCTGGTTGGGAGACCGATAGTGGCCGGTATCGGCTCCCTTAACGAACGCTTGGGAGAATGGATGGATGGGCAGTTACAACCCATTGTAGTAAACCTCCCTGGTTACCTTCGTGATACCAAAGATTTATTAACTAAACTACAGGTTTTTTTTTGGTCTGACACCCATAGATGGATCACATGTGATGTAACTAACCTTTATTCCTGCATTCCACATGACTTGGGGCTATGTGCGGTTGCCTGCTTCCTCAGAGAATCAGGGAAATTTTCTCTTATCTTACAGGAGTTCATACTACAGGCTTTGGAATACCTTCTCACTCACAATTATTTTATGTTTGACGGGGGCTACTACCTCCAAAGATGCGGTGCTTCCATGGGAGCCAAATTCTCCCCCTCTCTTGCCAACCTCTACATGGGTTGGTGGGAGAGGTCCCGCATCTTTGGACCTAGTAGCCCCCGCTGTCTGGACACATTGTTTTATTGCCGTTATATTGACGATTTATTGTTTATAGTATCTGATGATGCCATATGTTTAGATGTTTGGTTAACATACTTAAATGATAATATACTTAATCTCAAATTTACAGGCAATATGCAGAACAAAAATATAGATTTTTTGGATGTAAAACTTTCTGGTACTAATGGTACAATATCTACAGGATTGTATAGAAAAAGTACTGCTGGCAATGCTCTCCTACGAGCAGACTCAGCACACCCTAGACATACTATCAAAAATATACCTTATGGGCAGTTCCTGAGGCTCAAACGTTTATGCAGCACAACAGAGGATTTCTCTAGAGAAGCTCAAGATATGTCACACAGATTTAAAGATAGGGGTTATTCCACAAAATTGATTAATAAAGCTTTACTTAAAGCTAATAAAACACCTAGAGATTCTCTGTTGTGCCATATTGATAGAAACACGACCAAAACACAACTGGGCACATCCTTTAACAATATCCCTGTTTTCTCTACACCCTATAGTACAGAATTTGACCAGATTAAAAACACCATCAAAAAATATTTACCTGTACTTTATAACGATATCATATACCAAGATATTTTGAAACAAGGCATTAAAACAGTATCACGCAGAGCCCCTACATTAGGCAACACACTTTCACCCAGTCTTTTTTCAAGCAAAACAGCCAACGCCAATTGGCTACAATTCTCTGGTACTTTTAAGTGTGGAGCCAATGGCTGCCAATACTGTCATCATATAAAAACGGGCCAGTTCATACATTCCTATGCCACGGGAAAAAGCTTTGAAATCAAGCAATTCATAAATTGCAATACAAAGTATATTGTATATGTAATCAACTGTAACATATGCCAGATACAATATGTCGGACGCACTATCAGAAGATTAAAGGATAGACTGTATGATCACTTATATGACATACAGAAAAATAATAACACCAATGTGGCCAACCACTGGAACAATTTACATCATAAAAATGTGTCCAGCTTATCTATCCAGGGCATTGAGAAGATTTCTACTCCCATCAGGGGAGGTTGTAGATTTAAACAGCTATGTAGACAGGAGGTTTTCTGGATTTTCACCCTCCAGACTCGGCTGCCGAAAGGGTTAAATTTTGAGTGGGATGTATCCCACTTCTATAAATAATGTTACCTGCCACCATCCTGTCTCCACACCATCTCGTTGCATATTTTCATAATTTCTTCCGTTTTTCTTGTCATTTTTATTCCTTCTCCTAATGGGGCTGTAGATTACCCCACACATCGCATTCCGAGACACTATTTCATTTTGTCTTACTCACAGTTGGTACACACCGTATATATATATGGGACTGCCACGTATACCATCAGTGAGTCAAGTAGACAATCATATCTACTAGGAGTCCAATGATTAAAATATGGAGATGTCTTTTTGACTTCTCCATTTCTTTACATATTATCTCATTTAGCTACAGCCGCCTTCTTAAATATATCCATTTCTGTCTAAGTGTGGTCTTTATACACAAGAAATGTATTGACATTATACACACACATACAGATGGACTGGTTTTTGTAGGCGGCTCTAGCATTCAGCTAGATATGCGCCTATTCATTTATTCATATTTATATCAGCCAGAGGGTCCTATTGGGTTTTTCTATAATACACTTAACGATATATATTTAATGCACCATACAACACACTCAACACATCGATTTAGTTTTTCTTTAAATTGTGTCTTTTCTTCTCAAAATTACTCTTGCTTTCCCTTCCTTACAGGGATTACCAAACATCATCTTAATAGAAGCAACAGCACTTATTTGGGTTTACTATCGGAACACCTGTATGATGCAATAGTCATATTGTGATCATCTTCTAAAAGGAGATTTTGTTTTTAACTATTTGCATTTTACGCATTTTTTTCTTTGCATCATACATTTATTTCTTGTTCCATTGACTCTATCGATCTTTCCATGCTGTTGTAGTGTGTGTGCTTATATTCATAAGTTTATCGTTTAATGATGATCATCTTCATTCATCTAGTGTAGACATTTTTTATACATTTCATTATTTTTTCGTGTTATACATGACATTATGTGCTGTACGTTTATATGTACGTTCTTATACATCTATGAATAATTGCATATTATGAATTATTTTATATTATTTCTGATTTCTTTTAAATTGAGGGAACATCTGACGCATACAACATATGATATGTTGCCTCTGTGTGTGGTCATATCTACACACTGACCTGCTCAGTCACAACATCAATTTGTATGTATTTTTTGTCACATTTGTGTCCAATAATATTTTTCATTAATATTCCATACTTTTTGATCATAGCAGATTTGTTTAATACCTCCACATTTATGTGATATATATTTAACAATTTATTTCTATCATATATATGTGCAAAAAGTTTTTTCAAAAGTTTTTTCAAAAGAATTTCACATAAAACTTTTGTTTTGTATTAATATAGACTTGCAATGTTATGGTCATGATATTTCACATTTCTTATAATTTTATACTAGGTTATATTTATACTCACAGACACAATACAACCAGTTCTATAGGTGAGTACACAAATTCAATGGCAGAAGCCAATATGTGCATGTTTTTGTCAGTCAAACAACTCTAATTTAAGGGGAGCACTTCAGGTGCCAGCTTATCTTGAGGAAAGGCAGTACTGAACGGCTATGAAATATATTCTGACAAGCTGATTCTCCCCCAAAATAGGTCTGGCATGTGGTCATTGGCCACATGCCATGTGGTCATTGGCATGTGGTCATTTTTTTCAGCTGGAACTTGGTGGAACCCAATTCCACCACCTCTGGCTCAGGCCCTCTGCTCCCTGCTCACCACTATCACTTGTAAACACAGAAGTCTGGCTTCTGTGTTTACAACTGACAGCTTGTCTCCCAATGGCTCCCACGGATCTGATCTCCTGAGTGGCCCCCACTGAATGCAGGATGGGGACAAGGGAGATTCAGGTGTCTGGGGTGCAGTGTGGATGTTACACCCTTACTGGATGATCTCTCCCCAAGTGAGAGAGGTGGAGCCAACTACAGTGCGTGGGGAGGTTCCTCAAGCCGACTAGGTGCTGCGGCCTAATACAGAAACAAAAGTAAGACATGTGGAAGATGGTGGAGCTTTTAAGGAGGTGGGAAGAAGATGTGGGGAAGAGGAGTGGGGGGTATTGCATGCAGAGGTGAAAGTTTGATGTGGAGGGGGGATGCAGAGGTAAGAAACTGTGGAAAAAAGGCTGAACCCCTCCCACTGCACTGTGTTTGTAACCCCCCCTTTCCAAACTCTGCACTCTGTATGTAATGCACTCCTTTAAGGCCCTCCGACTGTTAGTGACATTTGACCACACCCACTATTTAATGCGATTTGGAGGGTTTTATTTTAGCTTAGAACCTCTGTCATGTTTTATTGCACTTTATATATTTGTGTCAAATCCCAAATTTTACTGTTATCACTTGAGCAGGAGGTGAGGAGTTTACTTCCAATGGGAAAACATCCTCTGGTAATAACTGTGTAAGAGGAGAATATTCCCCCAAAAACTTGAACCATGTAGGTGGGAGATTCTGGATCTGATAGGGCCATATGATAGGGAACAGTGACTCTTGATAAGTAGCTCTCTAGTATGAATAGACCTCAGCGCCAACTTGGGTAAACACTAAGTCCTGGTTCACACAGGGGGCGACTTGTCAGGCGACTGACAAGTCGCGCTCCGTTCTGTACTATGAAACCGTTTTAATAGGAGTGACTCAAGTCGCTCTGACTTAGAAAAAGTTTCCTGTACGACTTTGGGACGACTTCAGGGCGACTTGCATTGACTTCTATACAAAAGTCATTTTGCAAGTCGCCACTGAAGCCGTGTGCAGATCGCCTTGCAAAGTCGCGCTGCAAGTCGTGCTGCCCCAGTGTGAACTCGCACTATAAGGTGTATGAAGAACAAAGCTCCTATTAAAAGTTTGGGAGTTCAAGAGTAAATATTTTACCATAAAAGTCTAAAGAAAGCTCCTACACAACCAACTTCTGAAGCATGCTTTTGGATTAAAGCAGTTAATTCCAAAACCCTCTATCAACATACACATGTCCAACATTTAATTAAAACCAAAACAGTTTAAGCCATGACACAGGGGAAAACCTTATAGCCGCCAGAACACATTGGCTTGTTGTCTTTGGACAGGCACGATGAAACATATACTCTTCCTATTACTCCCTCTGAACTTAAGACTTTGTTTACCCTTAAAATTAACTCCTAACCCATCCTCTTAATATGTGAACTTAAAGAGGAAGTAAACCCTCTGTAACGAAACAAAAAAAAAAAAATACCCTGCAAGACAAAGACACAATGAGCTAGTATGCATAGCATACTAGCTCATTATGAAGTACTTACCTGAGATCGAAGCCCCCGCAGCCGTCCTCGTTCGCCACCTCTGTCGCCGCCATAATACCCGGAGTGACTTCTGGGTATCGCGGCTCCAGCGCTGTGACTGGCTGGAGCCATGATGACGTCACTCCCACGCATGTGCGCGGGAGCTGGCCACTAACGGCATGTCCTATTCATTAACGGCACGCTCAGTGCGCCTGCGCCGTTGTCTATGGCGTTCATGCACCGTAGACATCGGTGCTGTCTTTTCTGAAAATATCTCCTAAACTGTGTAGGTTTAGGAGATATTTGTTGCACCTACAGGTAAGCCTTAATCTAGGCTTACCTGTAGGTATAAGTGGTCTGTAAGGGTTTACAACCACTTTAACACATTCCCTGAGCATACAAATTATTTATTAACACTTGACCATAATGACTGAAGAATATTTTTGGAGTTTTCCCTGTACTTCCTGTCCTTTAGACACAATATGTTTGAAGAGGAGGTTTCTTCAAAGTTATCACCAGAAAAAGTGTCCCATTAAAAGATTTCTCTTCTACTGCTGTTCTGGTAACAACTCTAAATGTTGGATCTTGCCACAGTTTCAGTCTTGTGGCAAATGGTCACTAGGAAAAATAAAACTGTGAATCTCATCCAACAACAAAATCATTTGGGGCAATAGATGCACTTTTATCCTTGAAACTGACCCTCAAGCTAAAAAGCTGACACTTTCTCCTTAATGCTACCTTAACCCTAAAAACTTTAGTTTCAGCCCCAAAAGCCTGTACTTCCTAGAAAAAAGGAATCGCCCCACTGTGGCACAGAAAACCCACAGTTCACCAAAAACTAAGGCCACATTCTTTTTTATGTTTGATGCAATCCATCATACTGATGACATTTATTTTATTGGACTTAGCCAACCAGCCACGACATTTTGGAGTCTAATACCGCGTACACACGATCGGAATTTCCGACAACAAATGTTCGATGTGAGCTTTTGGTCGGATATTCCGACCGTATGTAGGCTCCATCGGACATTTGCTGTCGGAATTTCCGACAACAAATGTTTGAGAGCTGGCTCTCAATTTTTCCGACAACAAAAGTTCTTGTCGATAATTCCGATCTCGTGTATCCAATTGCGATGCACAAAAATCCTACGCATGCTCGGAATCAATTTGACGCATGCTTGGAACTTAATTTTTCTCGGCTCGTTAAAGTGTTGTACGTCACCGCGGTCTTGGCCATCGGAATTTCCGACAACATTTGTGTGACATGCAAGACATGTTTGAGCGAAATACCGTCTGAAAAAAAATCCACGGTTTTGTTGTCGGAATGTCCGATCATGTGTACACGGCATTAGAATGTCACAATAAAACATACAGATAGATTAGATCACATAAACCCTTCAAGCCCTTCTACTTAATACACTGTTTTCTTAATCAAAAAGCTTAAATATGTATAGATAAATATTTGTGTGTGTGTGTGTACAGCTAGCTAAACATATCTGTGACATAATTGAGGGACTGACATGAACAAAACATGCCAAACCTTGGCTTGAAAGTAATACAATTTCACAAAGGAATGTAGCATAAGACTACTCAGCTATCATTTTTTTTCAGCCTTCATAAATGACTCCCTTTGTAGGATCCAAGACTGTGGTTTCACATCAACTCCAGATGGGGAAAATACAGGCATATATTCTGGAACAGGAAGACCCTTCTTGCGTGATGCATCCCACTGTCACACTTACATTTAATTTTAATTATTCTTTTCCAAATTTTTGCTCTTTTCTGCAGCAACTACACAGATAGGCGGTACAACCTTTTTCAGAAAATGTGCCAAAATGTTGATTGAATTTACGTAGATAATCTCTGGAAAAAATAGAACTGTCCATAGATAATAATAATAATATGTTTTCTCTGTTTATGAATTAAGAAATAGTTTGTGAAAGAAGTTGTTGTGTTAAACTTCACAATTTACATTATGAAGATTTTATAACTTATAACAGTTTTCAATATAAAATATATGTACACTATTTTAAACAACATACTACACATTTATCAGATATAAAAAAAAACATGCAACAAAAGTAATTTACTAACTGTTTGAGAAACACACTTGCTAGTAAGAAAATGTATTTGCTGCATATAGAATAACATATTTTACACTACAATGAGTTTATAACTTATCATCGATTTTTTCTAAAATAAAAAATATATACAGTATTTAAACCCACATAATAAAAATGTAATGGCTAGGTAACAAAATGAACTAAAGTTATTAACTAACGATTGTTAATCTCTAACACGTGCTAGTAAGTTTTGCTGCTTATAGAATCACATATTCATTCATTATCACTGCAGTTTTCTTCTACCTGGCTATAAAGTAATTTAATCACTTCTATTAGAGGTCAAAATGCAGGTACCCCTCCCTCCTGGACCTCCACTCCCCTGGAGTCTCTATCTTCTCCTGAGAGCCTGAGACCACAAAAAATACTTCATAATTGCAAGTGGGGCTACTGGAGGAAGGATCCAATATCTAACATTTTCTCTTTTGTAGTGTGAACCCGGAAGTGCCCTGCTCTGAGCACTTCAAGGTTCTCAGAGACTCGCTGGCTGTGGCCAGGTAAGCAATTAATCAAATTATGTCTGTACTCAATCTACTAAGGCAGAGTGCAGGGGAGACATTAAGGGGTCTAACAACCCCCTAATGTCTCCATTATAGAATGTGCCACCTGCAGAATGCTATCACATATGGGGCTTAAGACCCCTTGTGATGACAATTAAACTAAAGGAGTTCTGTGGTCACAGCATGCACTTTCATTTATCACATCAGCACTGTAATAGTAATAGAAACAGTATTTATTTTTGACAATTAAATGTAAACTTACTTGAAAAATTACCTTTCACGTTATGGGTGCTGCTTGTCTGTTGGCTATCTCTATCCACAACTGCCTAGATTTTCTGCATACATTGCAGCTTTTTCTCTACTGTTTACTTTCAATTTCTAATGACTACATGTCCCAGGGTACCTTGCTGCCTGTAAGCTGTGATTCCTGAACTGACTCCACCTCCGATAAAATCCTCCTCTTAGCACCTCTATAGTTCAGAATGTGAAATGTGTGACACAGCAGTGCCTACTCAGAGGGCATAATGAATATGTGTCACAGAATCCAAGGAGGTAAATGTGTTTGATTCTAAACAAAGTAAGTTTACAGACTTCAAGATCATTCAGATTAAAAAGTTAAAAAGAGCAGGCTAAAAATAATTGAAATACAATGTGGATATATATATATATATATATATATATATATATATATATATGTGTGTGTGTACAGTGTATATACAGTATCTAACAAAAGTGAGTACACCCCTCACATTTTTGTAAATATTTTATTATATCTTTTCATGTGACAACACTGAAGAAATGACACTTTGCTACAATATAAATTAGTGAGTGTACAGCTCGTATTACAGCATAAATTTGCTGTCTCCTCAAAATAATTTGACACACAGCCATTAATGTCTAAACCGCTGGGAACAAAAGTGAGTACACCCTAAGTGAAAATGTCCAAATTGGGCCCAAAGTGTCAATATTTTGTGGGGCCATCAATATTTTCCAGCACTGCCTTAACCCTCTTGGGCATGGAGTTCACCAGAGCTTCACAGGTTGCCACTGGAGTCCTCTTCCACTCCTCCATGATGACATCACAGAGCTGGTGGATGTTAGAGACCTTGCGCTCCTCCACCTTCTGTTTCAGGATGTCCCACAGATGCTCAATAGGGTTTAGGTCTGGAGACATGTTTGGCCAGTCCATCATCTTTATCCTCAGCTTCTTTAGCAAGGCAGTGGTCATCTTGGATGTGTGTTTGGGGTCGTTATCATATTGGAATACTGCTCTGCGGCCCAATCTCCGATAGGAGGGGATTATGCTCTGATTTAGTATGTCACAGTACATGTTGGCATTCATGGTTCCCTCAATGAACTGTAGCTCCCCAGTGCCGGTAGCACTCATGCAGCCCCAGACCATGACACTCCCACGACCATGCTTGACTGTAGGCAAGACACACTTGTCTTTGTACTCCTCACCTGGTTGCCTCCACACACGCTTAACAGCATCTGAACCAAATATGTTTATCTTGGCTTCATCAGACCACAGGACATGGTTCCAGTAATCCATGTCCTTAGTCTGCTTGTCTTCAGCAAACTGTTTGCAGGCTTTCTCGTGCATCATCTTTAGAAGAGGCTTCCTTCTGGGATGACAGCCATGCAGACCAATTTGATGCAGTGTGCGGTGTATGGTCTAAGCACTGACAGGCTGAACCCCCACCCCTTCAACCTCTGCAGCAATGCTGGCAGCACTCATACATCTATTTCCCAAAGACAACCTCTGGATATTATGCTGAGCATGTGCACACATCTTCTTTGGTCGACCATGGCCAGGCCTGTTCTGAGTAGAACCTGTCCTGTTGAACCGCTGTATGGTCTTGGCCACCTTGCTGCAGCTCAATTTCAGGGTTTTGGCAATCTTCTTATAGCCTAGGCCATCTTTATGTAGAGTAAAGCCCTGTACACACGATCGGATTTCCTATGGATTCTAATCCGATGGATTTTTCCATCGGAAATCCGATGAAGCTGACTTCCATCAGTATTGCCTACACGCCATCAGTCAAAAAACTGATCGTCCCAAGCGCCGTGACGTACGATGGCACTATAAAGGGGAAGTTCAAATCCAATGGCGCCACCCTTTTGGCTGCTTTTGCTGATTTCGTGTTACCGCGTGTTAGTAAAAGTTTGGTGAGAGCCGATTCGCGCTTTTCAGTCTCCGTGCTTTTCAGTCCGTTACAGCATGACGAATGTGCTATCTCCATTACGAACTCTATTTTTACCAGAACGAGCGCTCCCGTCTCATAATTCAGTCTGAGCATGCGTGGGTTTTTTATCCAATGGAGTTCCACACAGACGATTGGATTTTGCTATCGTTTTTTTTCCCATCGGAAAAATTTAAAACATGTTCTATTTTTTCACACCGATGGAAAAAAGACTGATGGGGCCCATACACGATTGGTTCGTCTGATGAAAACAGTCCATCGGACTGTTTTCATCGGTGAAACTGATCGTGTGTACACGGCTTAACAATTATTTTTTTCAGATCCCCAGAGAGTTCTTTGCCATGAGGTGCCATGTTGAACTTCCAGTGACCAGTATGAGAGAGTTAGAGCGATAACACCAAATTTAACACACCTCCCCATTCACACCTGAGACCTTGTAACACTAACAAGTCACATGACACCGGGGAGGGAAAATGGCTAACTGTGCCCAATTTGGACTTTTTGACTTTGGGGTGTACTCACCTTTGTTGCCAGCAGTTTAGACTTTAATGGCTGTGTGTTGAGTTATTTTGAGGGGATGGCAAATTTACACTGTTATACAAGCTGTACTCTCACTACTTTACATTGTACCAAAGTGTAATTTCTTCAGTGTTGTCACATGAAAAGATATAATAAAATATTTACAAAAATGTGAGGGTGTACTCACTTTTGTGCGATACTGTATATATATATATATATATATATATATATATATATATATATATATATATAATTTTTTTTTTTTTTTTTTTAACCCGGTGACAATAGTCAACAGGTAAAATAGAGTGAATCTCTCCATGGGGGGCATATATAGACAGGGTTCAAACACTTCCCTACTTTATAAAAAAAAAGTTTTGCATATACTTTAAAGGGACACTAAAGTCTGGTTTTAAAAATCTATTCAAGTATGCATTCTTAACTCAAAACGTACCTTCTGTTGTTCTCAGCCTCCTCCAAATCTCCAAATGCCATTTTTTACTGCTATTTTGCTTTTCATGGTCCCACTGTAGGCAGAAACATCCTCTCTTGCCCACTACCAAGATCGACTATGGATTATGTGTAAGTGAGAAGGGGAAAAGAGAGGAACTCAGGGAGGGCATTACAAGAGGCAAAAAACTGTAATAAATGATTTCACTAAAAATAGATTACAGGGTCAATAAGTAGTGTATGTGCATGATTTAATTTGGAAGGATACAGATATTTTTTAGTATCCCTTTTATGGACTTTGCTCTATTCTAAATATGTTCCCAGTTTTTAGATTAAGCATAAGTTGTGATTGAAGTGAAAAAAAGATGAAAAGTAGACAATCTATAGAAAAAGGTAAACATATGTATAAGTTGCTGCAGTCTTTTTACAAACTGATTTTGTAGTTGTAATTAAGAGAGGATCATTTGCCCAATCTAGAGTTTGCATTGATAGCCTGGATAAACCAATCCCTTCTTTTGTGAACTGCTAAAGTGTCCCTTTGAATCTCTTGAGGCTCCTGTTCAAGCTCTCCACCCCTTAAGCCCTGTACACACGATCGGATAACCTATGGATTTTCGTCCGATGGATTTGACCATCGGAAATCCGATGAAACTGTTTTTCATCAGTCTTGGCCACACACCATCAGTCAAAAAACCGACCGTTCCAAACGTGGTGACGTAAAACACTCAGATGAGCCGAGAAAAATGAAGTTTAATGCTTCTGAGCATGCGTCGACTTGATTCTGAGCATGCGTGGGTTTTTTAACCGATGGACTTGCCCATAGACGATCGGAAATTACCATCGGTTTTTGATCCATCGGAAAATTTTAAAACAAGTTCTTTTTTTTCCATCCGAAGGAAAAAAGACCGATGGGTACCATACACGATCGGTTTGTCTGATGAAAACCATCCATCGGACGGTTTTCATCAGTTAAACCGATCGTGTGTAAGGGGCTTTTCTGGTAGCTTTTATAGATAGTGTTACAGGTTAATTAGCTTTTTAATTATTCTACATTGATTGATCGAATAATAGCTTGATCTGCAAAATTCATTATATTAAAGTTCAAATAAAACATTTTTATTTTGGTTAGAGTGGTGGGAGGAAAAACTTTTGACAGATATTTACTGATATCTGGAGATTTCTCATCACTTTTTTGTGTGCCCACTGAAGCAGGAAATGAAAGGAAATTTCTCCAACACATCCATGAAAAGGCTTTGTTAGTGAAGTAAATAAGGTATAGAGACTCTGTAAAAAAATGTTTTTACTGCTGTTTGTGTCCCTGTTGGATATGTTTCCATTCATCTCATCATTATGGACACTGATAGCTATAAAGTCTTGCTACCAGGCTTTCAGTCCTTTAACAAAGAAAACACACAAATTGTCCAGCGCAAAAAAACATTGCCCTGATGGTATCTAACAATGATGGGAACCAAAAGTATAATTAAAAATTGTTAAAAATAGTAAAAAATAGTAAAATAAAAATTATTGTTGGACAGACCTGTATGTGGTCCATACACGGTGCAATGCAATCGGTCCGTAAATGCGATAAATTATGTAAACCTTGTATACAATTGCGAAACCATGAATTAAACAGAACTCAATCCCGACTTTTGGAGGGATATGAAGCCTTTGAGACCTTCTAGTCTGCAGATAGCCAAAAAAACAAGTAACTGCTAAAAACAATATGTCTTAAATGCCACCAACAAGGTGATGTGTGCAGCAACAATTAAACAACAGCCAGCTGGAAGGTGGAGGAAACACAGACATGGATGGGTCAATTCTTGGAGCACCTCTTGGTCAGAGAGGTAGGTGGGTGGAAACACAGATGCCTCGGAAAGCCGACCTCAAGGAGAGATATGCCCGGACCGCTTGGGGATGCAAAAGCCTAGGAACGATGTCTCGCAAGCAGATGTTGACACTGGCGGCCATCCGCTGATAGGCACTGGAACCAGGAGTGAGCAGGGCCAGCAGTGACCGTGCTGAGAGGTTTCTCAATTGTATACATGGTTTACATCATTTATCCAATTGACAGACCGACTGCATTGCACCATGTATGGACCACATCCAGGGCTGTCCAACATCCATTTTTCTTTTACATTTTTTTATCAATTTTTAATTACACTTATGGTTCTCATCATTGTTAGATACCAGCAGGGCTATGTTTTTTGCGCTAAACAATTTTTGTGTTTTCTATGTTATTTACAGTCTTGCCTCCTTTGAATTATTCAGCTGCGGACTAATTGCCTTGGCAATGTGTTACATCTGAATCTAGAGCGCTGGTCCTTCCCCCATTGGGGACTCTTTTGGTGTTGAGTCCTTTAGAAAGTGATCTGTGTGTTTGCTCTGTAGCACAGTGTAATGACAACGGTTATTTGGGAAACTATAGACAGAATTTCTGATTTCTCTCTCTCTCTTTGTCTCTCACTCTCGGTCCCTTTAACCTGTTTCACATTGCAGCAATAGACCTCTACAGCAGTGATCTATTGCTTTTTTGGGACAGCGATATTTCATCATTAAAGTTGATCTGTTGCTACAGAGGTGCATAGAGTGGCTGGTTCTGGCCCTCCATGATCTGATTTTGCCTCCTCATGAAGAATAAAAGTATTTACAAAAACAAATAAAATAGATAAAAATATCATTATTAACCACTATCACCCAAATAAAACACCAGGCACTTTGGATGACATTTGAGTATATTGTTTGCATATCATCCTCAAAAATCTACAAAATGACAGCATCAAAAGTAAAAAATGAATTGCTATTATATTGGTAAAAATTTGTTTCAAGTTAGTAATGGAAATGTTTCCAAATGTAAAAACATTTGTTTTACATAGATTTTACATAGATCACAGGTAACCTCAGGCATCCAGGGGTTTTTGGTCTGGTAGCTGAAAAAGAAAGTTGTATTCCTGTGTTTGCTGATGGCACAAAATGACATAGATTTCTTAAAACTGATATATTACAGAACAATCTCTGCAAAATTGCAGCTCGGACAGTTAAACGGAGAATGACATTTAATATTGGTGTGTATGAGGTTATCCACCTAGACCATGGTAAAATCATTGTCCTCTGTGCATTAAACGGAATACAGTTGGGAAAATCAGAGCTGGGGAACAACTTCAAAAGATGAACAAATTTCTTAAAATTGCCCAATCTGCCCACTTTAGGGCTCCTTCACGGTAGATGCATTGACATAAACTTTGTAGCATTTTCCAGTGAGAGCATGTTTTCAATAGAGTCTGTTTTCACCAAGGCTTTTAAAGCTAGATTTCTTCATAGCCCATACAGGATGGCAGAGCTGCCAGGGGTGTCAGTAAAACATCATGCTGAGTTTTCAGTGCATTTTTTTAAATCTTGCAAGCAGCATCTACAATATATGTCAACATGTATCAATGAAAGGGGAGTTAGTGACATAATAGCACAATATTTGGGACTAGTGCAGTAATTTTGGCAAAACTGGTTTGCTGAGAATTTACTGATTTCACCAACAATGACATTTTGCAAAAACTCATTATGCTGCTTAGGGGAAATTTATATATAAAAATTCAGTACTCCTACATATTAGAAAAAAACCCTAGTAAGAAGCCCTTATAAGCCATTCTGGGGCAGTTTGACTCACATGGTGGTTCCAGCTTCTTACCTGCACACCTTGTGGATCACTTAGAATTGAAGTGCTTGTTAGGTAAATTGTCTCTCACCTTTTTTCCAAGTATTCATGCTGCACTTTCATTTGACTTCTACCTTCCCCTTGGTAATGGTTTTTGAATTTCTATGTATTTCACCTCTTCATCTATTTTACTTTCTACTCTCACTAACCTAACCTCATCTATACACTCATTAGCATCTCATTATCCTATCCTTTACCAAGTATAGGACTTATGACCCATGTTATCATATGATATGAGTTCCTAGTCTATTTTATAATTTCATTTTTGTTTTCAGCACTTATGGTCAGTTATGACCATAATTTTTTGGAATTTCCTTCTTTGGAAACCATCCTTCTTGAGTCTCGGTCTGTCATAACCACCTCAGCTCCCACCAGCGACACCCCTCTGGGGTTTTCTGATTCATGTCGGCACACTTTGGGGGGTTTATACTAGGCAATATTACCTCTAATTATCTCATTTTAATCTCCTTCCCGTGACAGGGTCAGACCTTGCAGTTATTCTTGTTATTACTATACTACAGCACTTAATTTCCAAGTGCATGCTCCTGAAGAGTGGATGAATCCACGAAATGCATAGAGCTACTATATGCCGTGTTTTTATGCCAACTATATATTTTATCTATTTAATGATCACTTGTATTATGTGATTTGTATTATTAAGTGGTAAATTTTAATTGCTGTATGGTTATCCACCGAATGAATTATATTGGTTTTCTATGTTTGCCCATGACTACCCTCATGCAACTTATCATTGATTTCCAATAAATTTAAACTACGTACACCTGCCTGCTTCATTCAAAGTCCCAACCCTTAGTCCTCTTGTTTGTGTCATATTAGAAAAAACAAAACTTTAACTCATCTGAAATTAATAAATGTCATAACACATAATTACATAAATAATAAATGAATATTTGATGAATATTAAAATAGGCAAATCACTAATATTGTCCTCTTCCTGTTTTATTATGTGTTTTGGAAAGAGTGCTATTTCAAAATTCTATACACCACCACAAAAATATCTGTTGAACTACAACAGACTAAACAAATTGCCCCTTAAAGCAAATATATGGAAAACAAATAAATGCTAGACAATGCATAAAAAACGTTGTCCCCTTTAGGGATAAGCTCGGTGTTCGAATCGAACATACGTTCGACTCAAACATCGGCTGTTCGATCGTTCGACGAAGATCGAACGTTTTGGGGCGTTCGCGCCAAATTCGAGTGACGCGAACGGCCCACAATACACTGCGCCATCGCAGTGCAATCCCGGCGCTGTGATTGGCCAAGCATGCACTGTGACCCCGCATGCTTGGCCAATCCCAGCGCCGGCAGCGAGGAGAGCCATAATTGGCCACAGGCAGGATGCCTGTGGCCAATTATAGCTCAGGGGGGGTTTAGTACACGCCTCACACTATAAAAGGCCACCAGCGCAGCGGCCTTGTGTAGTGTGTTCCGCTTCAGGGAGAGAGAAGGATAGGCAGGGACAGTGTTAGTGATATTTGTTCATTTACCTTGTGTGTAGGGAGAGAGAAGGATAGGCAGGGACAGTGTCAGTGATATTCTGCTAAACCTTGTGTGCAGGGAGAGAGAAGGATAGGCAGGGACAGTGTCAGTGATATTCTGCTAAACCTTGTGTGCAGGGAGAGAGAAGGATAGGCAGGGACAGTGTCAGTGATATTCTGCTAAACCTTGTGTGCAGGGAGAGAGAAGGATAGGCAGGGGACAGTGTCAGTGATATTTTTGCTAAGCCTCCTGCACAGTATACACCTGAAGCTAGCCCTTATTGCTGTGTTTTCCTGTTGTGTAACACAGGCAGGCATCTGCAGCACTTACAGCGGGCGTAGTGTGCTTCTTGCAAAATATACACCAGAAGCTAGCCCTTATTGCTGTGTTTTCCTGTTAGAAAATGAATGATGAGCAGATATCAGCATAAGAAACTATATAAGTAAAGGCACCACCATCCCTATGTGATAGATAAACAGAGGGGAATAGAATGTGGGACTTTAAGGGTGCTTGTGACAATGAGAAAAATAAATTGCCAAACATGGATTTTATAAAAATAGAAAAAGTATTTATTAACATATATATATAAAAAACTAATACATATACATGCCTATGACCATCACCGGTATATACCTAATACCAAAATCTAAAACAGTCATGCAGATATGTATAGTTGAAGTCAAGCGTCCATAGATTTCCTACAGTTTCGCCTATTAGGCTTCATCAGGGAATAGACGCTTATACGGTTTTTAACACATTGAAACGAAAAACTAGTAGGTATAAAGAAAAAGAGAAAACATATTAATAACATATCACAGACATAAACATCACTTTAAATGCATTTGAAACAATACATGGGCACATCCCCAAATGACACGAGAAGCATACAGTGAAGATGTCCCTTCTAATCAATAAATCCCCCATTCTGTACCTCCAACACAACCTGGTCAGAAGATGGTCATGACCACCATCATGGATTGCCCCGGAAATGGCCACCGAATGCTGTCTCTAACGGATTTTGGTATTAGGTATATACCGGTCATGGTCATAGGCATGTATATGTATTCGTTTTTTATATATATATATGTTAATAAATACTTTTTCTATTTTTATAAAATCCATGTTTGGCAACCTATTTTTCTCATTGTCACAAGCACCCTTAAAGTCCCACATTCTATTCCCCTGTGTTTTCCTGTTGTGTAACACAGGCAGGCATCTGCAGCAGTTATAGCAGGCGTAGTGTGCTTCCTGCAAAATATACACCTGAAGCTAGCCATTATTGCTGTTTTTTCCTGTTGTGTAACACAGGCAGGCATCTGCAGCACTTACAGCAGGCATAGTGTGCCTCCTGCAAAATATACACCTGAAGCTAGGCCTTATTGCTGTCTTTTCCTGTTGTGTAACACAGGCAGGCATCTGCAGCACTTACAGTGGGCGTAGTGTGCCTCCTGCACATTATACACCTGAAGCTACCCCTTATTGCTCGTAGTTTTTTTTCTTTTGTGTTACACTAACAGGCATCTGCAGCACTTACAGCGGGCGTAGTGTGCTTCTTCTTCAACAGGGGCATGCAATTACAATTCTGGATCTAATAATTCACAGCAGGGCCCATTCATGCACCCACCAAGAGTAACTGTGAGGGCTTACAGTGTTGTGGCACCAGCACCACCACCAAAGGCCCAATTTTTCCTACCACTGTTCAACAATGGCATGTAAATACAATTCCTGATATAATAGTTCACAGCAGGGCGTTCCAGCGCCCGCCAAGTGTAACTGTGAGGGCTCACAGTGTTGTGGCAACACCAACATGTAAGGGGCAAATTTCAGCAGAGTATATACGGCAGGCCCCTACTTTCAAACATCCAACTTACAAACGACTCCTACTTGCAAACGGAAGGAGACAACAGGAAGTTAGAGGAAATCTACCCCTAGGAAGGGAAATTCTCTCCTGTAAGAGTTAATATTGGAAAAAGGTGTCTCCTCTCTACCCCTCTTTTCAAAAACAGTTGTCATTGGGACGGAAAGTGAGGTGAAATGTTCTGAACAAGGGCACAGACAGCAAAACAAATGTTACAGGGGTGATAACCCTTCCCTATGTTTTCCAAAAAGCTTAAAAATATATTTTTTGGCTGGAGCTACACTTAAACAATGTACCTGTTCAAAATTAAAAAACTGATTCTACTTAAGAACAAACCTACAGTCCCTGTCTTGTTTGCACCGCCTGTACACTGCTGTTCAGAGTATATAGGGCCTTTTTTATTTTGTGTGCGGGGTTCCCCTTAATATCCATACAAGACCCAAAGGGGTTGGTAATGGGCTGGGGTGGGGGGGGGGGGGGTGATGGGGTAGCTATGCCATTTTTCTCAAAGATTTTCATCCATATTACCGGGACCAGACATTACATTAAAGTCGCAAGCAGTTTTAAATGGCTTTTTTTCCTTTAGAAATGTCATTTTGTGCAGGGACAGTTCTAAACATGGGAAACACATGCCACTTCACAGGCATACTTTAGACACCCCCCAGGTACAATATTTAAAGGAATATTTGACTTTTTTTTCACTTTATGCATCATTAAAATGACTGCTCCCGAAAAAACGGCCGTTTTTAAAACTTCGTTTTGCATTGATACATGTTCCCTGGGGCAGAACTTGGGTCCCCAAACCCTTTTTAGGACAATAACATGCATATTAGTCGTTATAATTAGCACTTTCGATTTCGAACATTTGCGTCCATTGTATTTAATAGGGTTCTAACGTTCGCACAAACTTTCTGTCCGTTCGAAGGTTGTGGTGTGAACCAAACGGGGGGGGGGGGGGGGGGGTGTTCGGCTCATCCCTAGTCCCCTTAAAGATAAATTATTGTACAAAACAATAATGGTACAATCTAGACTCACAGACCACCTCAAGTCCAAAGTCTGAAAGCTTCTGTATGTATTTAACTACCACTTATTGAGAATATCACATATTGTATTACAAAGGACTTTAATATACAAAACCGCATCTCTAGTACTGTGGTACCCTCAGTACTAGAGATGGGCCAAACACCCCCTGGTTTGGCTCATGCCAGAACTCTTGAACATCGCAAAAGTTCGAACCCAACAACAAACCCCATTGAAGTCTATGTGACCCAAACTTGAAAAATCAAAAGTCCCCATTTTGAAGGCTTATATGCAAGTTATTGGCCATAAAAAGGGTATGGGGGCCTTGATACTGCCCTTGAGTACAATTACTAATGCATCAAAAACTTTTAAAAAAGATCGTTTTAAAAGGAGCAGTGATTTTAATAATGCTTGAAGTGAAACAATAAAAATGAAAAATTCCTTTAAATATAGTGACTGGGGGGTCCTCCCAATCTACCTGTAAAGTAACACATCTGTACTGTGTATAGAACCTGCTGCAGCAAAACTGACATTTATAAAGAAATTACAATTGATTTGCCCTGGAAGCTTTCTTTATTTGTTTAAAGCTGGAATTTAGACGCAGGGCATGTGGGTGGCAGGGAGTTTATATTTGTTTTCAAAGCAGCAGCTGGGGCAGAGAATTTTGCCTGCTATACTCTACAGCTGGTGGTGTGCTGGTGGCAGATGTGTTGTAAGGACCTGTGACACGCTTTGCTATACCATCATCCCTGTCAGTGGAGGCTGCTGAGAGGTCATGAGATATAGAGGAGGTAGACATGAAAGGTGAGGAGTAAGGAGGAGAAGAATTGTGTCCTTTGTGTGTGGCTTTCAGGTGCTCTTGCCAATGGGCAGAGTGGTGGGAGGTTAAATGCCTTGTCAAGCATGTGGTACCCAAATGGCTGGTGTTTTTGCTACGCTTGATCTGCTTGTGGCAGAGATTGAAAATTGCGACAGTGCGATTGGCTGCACATGGGCTAAAAAAGCCCACACAGCTGAGCTGTGGGAAGTGGTCTGGGAGATAACAGCTCCACAATCTGATGCAATAGGATGGCTACTTTCTACTGTTCCATAATGGCTGCCTCTGGAGGACATCCTGCCTTGTTGGGGGTGTCTCTCCCTGTCACTTTCCTCCTTTGCTCTATCCGGCACCCAAGTCGCATCAGTGACTTCATCATCATCACCATCCCCTCCATCCTCCTCATCACTGGAGCCAATTTTACTATATGCTGCAGCTGAGGGAACATGACTGCCAATTGGGTTGTTCATCAGTGTTTTCCCCTCACTGTAGACTCATGTTACTCCCTTCCTCTACCTCAGAACCAACATCAGAATTACGTAATATCTGTGCATCCTCAAGAAGCAAGTGACTGAGCTGTGTTCAATAAATTCAGCTGACTCCTCAATGCATGATGCTGGGGCTGGGCTATAGCATGAGTATCTGTGAACAAGGAGGCAAAATAAGCTGCTCTGGCAGCTCTGGTGGACTGCGCACTGGTGTCAGCTTGGGTCGTAGAAGATGAGGATAGTTTAGAAAGCCAGTCCACCACCTCCTCTGCTTGCTGTGGCTGGATAGCATGGGCAAGATCACTTAACAGAGACAAATGAGCTCTGCCTGAGGATGGACCATGTCCACCTTTGCCTGTAGACACACTTTACACTCAGAGTCAATTGTTATGTAAAGCTGTGTTAAACACTGCGGTACACTAACACACTACACTGACACACTATACTCACACACTATACTAACTTTACACTAACACTGTAGACTCAGAGTCAAATGTTATGTAAAGCTGTGTTAAACACTGCACTACACTAACACACTATACTCACACACTTGTAACGGGGTCTTTAAATCTAGGGGAATGTTTGAGTGGTAGTTGTACTCAAACACATTATTTGATAGGGCTTTGCTAAACCATTTTATACTGCAAGTGGGATACTGGTGTATTGTTCCCTGTGGCCTGTGGATGGCGCTGCCATCGGAGGCTAGGGTTGAACCGCTGGTATAGTGCTGTGCCTTGGATGTCCCCTCTCGGCGGTGGTATAGTGGGCGTGTCGGCCTGCTGTACATGCAAGGAGAGGATATAAAAGGGGCAGACACTGCCTGTGGGGGTGAATTCCTGGGGGTTCTACCCCGGGGAGTGTGTTGCTCTGTTCGTTGGCCACCCCGGGCACTTTTAGCCTTGGGGTGGGGTTCCTGGCCCGGTACACTGGCGGATCAGTCCCAGGCACCTTTAGCCCTGGGGCTGCAACTGAAGGCCTTGGGTCCAGCACCTTTGGCTGGGGCCCACCGAGAAAAGAGGAATTCCAGGGTGCTGCCTTGCGAGGAGACCTGCATCTAGAAGAGGAGGCTGGGGGAGGACCGTTCTGAGGGACTGGTGAGAGATCAAAGTGAAGGAAGGGGCCCGGTAACTCTCTGGAGGGATGTCATCGCCCTGAAAGAGGCCTAATACCACAAGCAAGGTTCACCAGGTCTGTGGCAGAGACCCAAAGTTCACCAGGTCTGTGGCAGAGACCCAAATTCACCTGTAACAGTTTATGCAGAGACTGTGTGTGTAATCTAATTCGAGCATCACTCCGGCTGCTAGGATCCACTCCAATGGGAGACTATCCGGGTGAGCTGAGCCTACTTGAAGATACAGGTAGTGAATAGTATATTCATTTGAGCCTGGACCTGCTCCAACACCTTTTGCTGTTTGACTGTGCATATGAGAAAATAAACTCTACGTTGGAGTTGCAACTGGTGTGGACCTTGGAGTTATTGGGGGAAATAGAGACTTGTCTTTATTGCAGTGAAGATGGGAACCATTCTCTGGAGAACCTAGCCATAGAGACCCAGTTACATTTACACCGCTTAACTTCTTCACACAGGAGGGTACGGGCATGTGGCATGGTGTGCCCCTTTTCCTACAAGTGAGCCAAAGGTAGGGAAAAGGGGTCTGTTTGCTACACATGGGGGCTCGAGTCTGGGATTTCTATGGTTAAAACCCCCCCAGAGTTTGGACTTTATTCCCCTTGTGAGGCTCCATGGAGATCGGCCATCTTTGGAAGAAATTTGACTGTGTCACGAGGAGAGCCCAAGCTGCGTAGTTCGTGGGCGTGCCAAGAGTAGAGAAAGCCCGCGAACATTTCAGGAAAATGGGGGGAGCCTCTCCATGCAGTGAGATGTGCGTGGTGATTTTGGCGCCAAGTGAACAGTGCGTGATAGATCAGCGAGTGAGCAACATGGCCACTGCCCCATGGATTTCGGTTCCTACAACCATGAACGTTGCCTCACTGGCTACTCCCTTGATGGATACAGGGATTTGTCTGAAGCCTCGGGGTCGCTTCGCTCTCTATGTCTGCAGAGACGCGGATGCCCTTGGAGTGGTTTGTGCCGGATGCCAGGGACTGGTGGTGCACCTTTGGCCCTTTGGAAGATGTAATTAGTGCAAAGAATTTATCTTTGAGGTGGAGCAACCTACAGAGAAGCCTCGGGCCTACAGTTTGAATTGCCTGACGGGCGCCACCACTCTTGAGGAGGAAACCAGTGCTTCTACAGTCACCCCCACATGCACTGTTGTGACTTCGGAGGAAGTCGTTGCTGATGTTCCGGTCATTGAGGAACTGGAGACGGAGAAGCTGGCGGATGCTGCCTCCGTCGTTACGGAGTCTTCTCTCCCACCGCCCAAGCGGAAAGTGGGCTATGTGAAAGCCTCTTGCGGCCGTGGTCGAGGGAAAACACCCCAGCGCTTGCCTGGATTGGATTGTTTAGTCGGAGGGACCTCCAGACGATCCACGACAGTTACCGGCCGAGGTAAGCCGGGGAAGGGGATGAAGATTAGTGTCCGTAGTATCGGGGATGCTTGGGTTCCCGACCCAAAAGAACTTGTAAGAGACAGTGATTCCTCCACTACCAAGAATTACATGCTGGCAGAGGAGTGCGATACCTCTGACTTGGAATCGTCCTCTGAGGTGGTGGACGATGTGGAGATTGACAAACTATTTGCCAAAAAGGGCTGGGATAAAATACCCCTACCCTCATCAAAAAGTAGAAGGGATTCACCCATGGACTCTGGGGACACTACGCCCCGGGTGGAGGCCCATGTGCATGAGGACATACCTGACCCCATGCCTGCATCATCTTTACCTGTATTGCCTGTACCTACCACTGTGGCTGAATATGCGCCATTGCGGGCTGCTATGTTGCATCTCAAGGCAGTGAAAGTGCCTAGACATCCGGATGCTATTGTCCTACCGAGTGCGGGAGATCGTGCTACTCTTCCTCCGCTTTCCAGGATGCAGCGGCTGTTCAACCAGAGAGTGGCTGCTGATTACGGATGGGAATACCTATATGTCCCAAGAGACTTGCTGTTTGAAGTAGAGGCCTACAGAGAGAGATGGTACGCTGACTTTCTGTGGAACTATTTGAAGGTGCCCAAAGCACCTCTCTTGTTCTGCTACTGTTGCTGAGAGGTACATGGGGTGTAAGCAGGAATGGGTACTTGGTCGGCATATACACGCGGATCGGGGGGTTGTGTGTCAGAAGGAGCGTGAGGATGCAGTATATTCTATTGAGACTTTCTGTAAGAACTGGAAGCTCCTTGTTTTGTCCGATCCAAAATTTTACCGCTGAAAAGACTGGATTCCATTGTTTTTTTTTCCAGAGTGTACTCTCTTGGAGTCCAGGGACTTTGCCCTTGTGAATCAGGGTAGTCAACTCAGCTGGAGAGCCAGGAGAGCTGTTGCTGTTTCTCTGCGCTCACAGCGCTACAAAGACAGAGACTTTGGGGGTAGATACAGTTAGGGCCACAGAAGAAGAAAAGAAGAAGATTTATTTCCAAATGTTTGGGACAGTGTTATGACGGTAGCACTTCCACTAGGTGGTGGTGTTCGTAAAGGGTTTCTGTGCGCTCAGAAGAAAAAAATATATATATATATACTGATGTTTATTTTACACTAGGACTAGTGTATTAGGTACTTATTTTAGAAGGAAAGTGTCCTTCCCTCGGGGAGGATAGTTCCCTTCCTATGTATATAATAGTATAGGATGTTATTATGCTAGTTTTATGTGTGTTTTCTCCCTTTGCAGGTGAACGACTGGCAACCACTGAACATGGGTGGGTCAGCTAGTATAGGAGGGGAGGGAGATGTAAATGTGAATATTATAATGTGTTTTATATTGATATGTGACATTGAGAATGGGATTTACACATTTTTTTTCTTCTTGTTGATCCTCCTTCATCTCTTTATTCAATCCCTTTCCCCACATTCAGGTTCCGGCACAAACAAACCATTTTTTTTGTACATAGTTCAGGAATAAACCAGCATAGACTCAGGCTTGAGGTACGTGAGTTTACTCCAGACACTGGGGACAGTGTCTATCTGTCCTGAAGGAGTGTGTAGCAGGGTCTTTAAATCTAGGGGAATGTTTAAGTGGTAGTTGTACTCAAACACATTATTTGATAGGGCTTTGCTAAACCATTTTATACTGCAGGTGGGATACTGGTGTATTGTTCCCTGTGGCCTGTGGATGGCGCTGCCATCGGAGGCTGGGGTTGAACCACTGGTATAGTGCTGTGCCTTGGATGTCCCCTCTCGGCGGTGGTATGGTGGGCGTGTCGGCCTGCTGTGCATGCCGGGAGAGGATATAAAAGGGGCAGACACTGCCTGTGGGGGTGAATTCCTGGGGGTCCTACCCCGGGGAGTGTGTTGCTCTGTTCGTTGGCCACTCCGGGCACCTTTAACCTTGGGGTGGGGTTCCTGGCCCGGTACACTGGTGGATCAGTCCCAGGCACCTTTAGCCCTGGGGCTGCAACTGAAGGCCTTGGGTCCAGCACCTTTGGCTGGGGCCCACCGAGGGAAGAGGAATCCAAGGGTGCTGCCTTGTGAGGAGACCTGTATCTAGAAGAGGAGGCTGGGGGAGGACCGGTCCGAGGAACTGGTGACAGATCACAGTGAAGGAAGGGGCCCGGTAACTCTCTGGAGGGATGTCATCTCCCTGAAAGAGGCCTAATACCACAAGCAAGGTTCACCAGGTCTGTGGCAGAGACCCAAAGTTCACCAGGTCTGTGGCAGCGACCCAAAGTTCACCAGGTCTGTGGCAGAAACCCAAATTCACCCGTAACAGTTTATGCAGAGACTGTGTGTGTAATCTAATTCGAGCATCACTCCGGCTGCTAGGATCCACTCTAATGGGAGACTATCTGGGTGAGTTGAGCCTACTTGAAGATACAGGTAGTGAATAGTATATTTGTTTGTGCCTGGACCTGCTCCAACACCTTTTGCTGTCCTGTTCTCCATCCACCCATTTCTATCTAGTGACTGTGCATATAAGAAAATAAACTCTACGTTGGAGTTGCAACTGGTGTGGACCTTGGAGTTATTGGGTGAAATAGAGACTTGTCTTTATTGCAGTGAAGACGGGAACCATTCTCTGGAGAACCTAGCCATAGAGACCCAGTTACATTTACACTGCTCAACCTCTTCACACAGGAGGGTACGGGCATGTGGCATGGTGTGCCCCTTTTCCTACAAGTGAGCCAAAGGTAGGGAAAAGGGGTCTGGTTGCTACACACTATACTAACACTACACTAACACTCTACACTCACAGAGTTACAATAACTGAGCACTCGCTAGTAGCAAACTGAGTCCTGCTCTATCTATCTCCACTCCAACACAATGCAAAAGCTTCCTATGGGAAGTTATCTTTTATAGTGTGGGGTGGGACTATGAGCACTGAGCCGTGATTGGAGAAAGTCATCATCACTTTGTCCAATCAGGGCTCTGACAGTGCTCTGGTGCCCTAATTGGCGAAGCCTTGCACTTGGCCAGCGGTCAGGTGCAAGGCTTTATCTAATTAGGGCCCTAGAATGCACTGTGATGCACGTAGTGCATTGTGGGGCGCTCGGCGAGCGACCTATAAATTTGTGTGTTTGCCGAATGGGCAATGTTAGAGCCAAACTTTTGCTTGGCTCGAACCGTTCACCTAACACTACTCAGCACATTCCCATCTTTGAATGTGACCAAGAGGAGATTAAAGCCTCATACACACGATCCGATTGTTGGCAGGGGATTGTCTGTTGACAAACTGTTGTCCTAAAATGTGACCTTTTGACAATTGTTGTCCAACTTTCTGCCAACAAATGTTGGATGACATGCTAGTACATTTTCGGCGGACAACGGTTGGTTGTCAGATTTTCTGATGGTCAGTACACAAGTCCGTCACACAAAAGTTGAAAGTACAAACACACATGCTCGGAATCAATGCTCATCAAACATGAAATTAGCAGAAGGGGCCCAAAGGATGGCGCTCAAGTGTTGAAATTCCTCATAGTACGTCACTACGTTCGTGTTTGTTGCACGAAAATTGTGTACCGTTAGTATGCAAGACAAGATCCAGGGACACACCCTTAAGACAAAAATATGATGCTCGGTTGGCCAACAATTAGATCTTTATAAGATACTGGGGTATATTGGAGAGCTAGAAGCATCCAACTGCAAATATATTGTTGAAGTGGATATAATACCCAAATATCAGTCATGTACATGCACTTTACAGATATCCTTAATACTGAAAGTGCATACATATTCTTGTGGAAGTGGAAGGTCTAAAATGATATCAGGAATTTATAACTCTTAAAATGGTAAGTGTCTTCAAACAAAAGCAATCACTTAAATTCCTGGTTGAAAAAAATAACTTGCAACACCAACATAGTATATAATCATGAACGCCTTCAATACAGAAGATGTCTGTGTAGTTGTCGGTCATTGAAAGCACATACAGTATATGCTGAGTTAAATCATCAGCCAAATATACTGTTAAAATTTTATCCTTCCGACAAGATGATGTATACATTCTAAGGGGGCGATTTTCTGAAACTGGAGCACTCAGAATCTTGTGCAGCTGTGCATTGTAGCCAACCAGCTCCTAACTTCAGCTTGTTCAATTAAGCTTTGAAAATAGAACCTGGATTGGTTTCTGTGCAGGTCTGCACCAGATTTTGCATGCTCCAGTTTTTGTAAATCTCTCCCTAAGAGACATTAATGGTAATAAACAGCATAAGCAATGTCCTTCAAAAAAGCGTAATAGAATATATTTCCTTCTCGTTTGTTGACAACTTTATATGCATCTGCATTGAGTGTAGCAGTCAAAGCGCTCATCCATAATTCAATATTGAGCCTGCCATCAACATAATGCTGGAAAATCCACATGGTGTTGCCAAATATACCACTTCACTTTTTTGCATGCATCCACACGCTGTAAACAAGCACTGTCAGTGACAGATATCTACAAATTATTGAGATGTGAAAAGGAGAAAAAAAAACCCTTCTAACATCCTTTCCATGTAATGTAAGATGAGTACACAGAGCACCGAGAAAGAGGCCACAGCCCTCATAATGTATTAGCACTTGCATCTGCTGTGGATTGGTGTTAAGGTCCTCACATTGTATTTCTATGATCCTGTCCTGTGCTGAGGTTGGCACTACAGTGTGTTCTAAGCCTGCGACTATGTGTCATTTGTGAGTATATCTTATTTATCCTAATATTAATAAAATGGTACTTTCAGCCCATGTTCACATTAGGCCGATTTGGCAAGCATTTTGACATGGCACCGTCCGAATTGGTGCGATGCCGACTTTGCGAGGCCGCACCGATTCCCAAAAGTAGTTCCTGTACTACTTTTGGCGACTTTGGGGGCAATTTGAATAAACATCTGTGCATGAACTCACACGATTTCTAACCCGCATCAGTGTGAACCTGGGCTAAATGAGAAGTATGGGAATATTTTTTTCCTTACCTAGGTAGATGCAGCATCTGTCCAATGCTGCATCTTTCCCCTGCTGGCTCTAAGACTGAGAACCAAGTGATCAAACACTGCCGATCGCTTGGTTCTCAGAGCTCCGTGAGCAGAGAGGTCACTGGCTCTCTGTCATGGATCTGCCACCTAAGGGTTAACTTAGTGCAGACTAATTTCAGTGATTGGTAACAGGCTGCCTTATTTGAACACCTCAGCAGCACTGTGTCTTTGCTGTCTGATCTGCAGCTCCCTGTGACCCCATGCTCCTGTTTACCTGCTTCTGTGATTGATCTCCCGAACGACCCGGCTTGACCTTTGAACTTCCCTTGCTTTCTGCCTGCACCTGACCTTGGCTCACCTCTGACCTTGAACCTGCCTGCTCCTTTGGACTCGACGCTACCTGCCAGTTGTTGACCCGGCCTGTGACCTGACCTGTTTGCCTGTAGCTCCTGCTCCAGCATCTCCTGTCTGTGCTTTAACCAGCCTGCTTACTTCCGCTTGAATCCACACCCCTCTGAACTGTGTACTGACTGTCAGACCCGACTTCTGGGTGTGTGTGAGTGTGGATATCGGGTGTTCCAGCCTCCAGCCTGTCTGCTGTTTGGATCCTCCTTCCAGCTAGTTGTCATCTTTACAGCATCTGGGAGCTTGGAGCTGCCCGTCCAACAGCTGACCCGCCAGGCACTCATACCATTCTGGACTCCCGTGCCACCTGTCTGCTCTACCAGGGGCCGCGAGTCAGATACATAAGGGAGGCCTTCCTCTGCACTATCATGCTCATCAGTCAGGTACGTGAGAAGTTGACACTCTCTGGTCTGCCCCTCCCACACTAAATGGAGCACTGGGCTGTAGCAGAGGTGGGTGCTGGGGCAGGGGCTGGAGCTTTGGCTGTACTTCTCCTTTAAGGTAATGTACAAGGCTGGTGTGCTCTTTTTGTTGTCTCTTTCATAGACTCATGTAACATAGACATAGACACTGTAAAATATATTCAAATCTTGAGTAAGGATAGTAAATAATAGTATAAAAGTACTTTCTTCTTTTTACGGCTGGTTTAAAAGCGTGCATTGAATTATATATATATATATATATATATTTTTTTTAACAGAGAGTTTTTATTAGACAAATCAGCATTACAATACAACCAGTAAATAGCACATCCTCCAGTGCAGAGCAAACAAACAGGATAATGCGTCACATCCGGGGGAACACACCCCTCTCATTCGTTGCTAAATGCAAATAATCAACAAACATTGGCCCAAACCCGGTCGTGCCTAAAACGACTCTAGTTCACCCCTCCCCGGCCACACAACAACCCTGAGTAGCAGTAAAGTCCAGGGACCAAGAGGGGCAGGAGGGGGGGAAGCCATCCCCAACAACAGCCCAGTCAGTTACACCCAGGGGGGAGTTCCAAGTCAGAGCGAGTGGTCTGCCATGAAGACCAAATTTTGTCAAACTTCGCGGGGCACTGTCTACTCTCATAAGTCAATTTATATAGAGAAAGTACTGAGTCGACTGAGCGCTGCCAGGCGGCGCATGTGGGGGGGTCCTCGGATTTCCACTTGAGCAGGATTTCCCTCCTAGCATAAAATAGTGAGAAGGTCAGGCAGAGTTTACAATATCTATCCCCTTCCACGTCCTCCATATGATTCAGCAGTAGGATCTTGGGGTCAGTCGGCACGTTTAAGCCAGTCACGTCCGTCAGTCTGGAAGCCACATCCACCCAATAGGGCTGGAGTTTCGGACACGACCAGACCATGTGCAAAAACGTACCTATCTCCTGCCTGCATCTCTGACAATTAGGATCTCGCTGCGGGTAAATACGTGCCAGCCTCTGCGGGGTGTAGTAGGCTCTGTGGAGAAATTTAAATTGTATAAACCTATCCTTTGCAGCTATCATAACAGGGATATAAGATGCGAGGCAATCCCTCCACTCCTCCTCGTCCAGTGAGGGAATATCAGCCCTCCATTCCTCCCACGGCTTAGTAAGCTTGGCATCAAACTGTACAGTGAGGTACAGGTAGAGGGACGAGAGGGGGCGGTCCATGAGGGCGGAGGATAAGAGTCGCTCAATAGAGTCTGACTCCAGGGTTATAGGCTCTGGGAATTGGGCCTCAAAAGCATGTCTCAGCTGCCAGTACCTAAATTGGAAAGAGACCGGCAGGAGATACGCCTGCCTGAGTTCCTGGAAAGGCATAATCGTACCCGCTTTCACTATATGTTTCAGAGTAACGATTCCCTTTTTCGCCCACAGGGATGGATCTGGGATACTATTCATGTGAGGCAGCATAGGGTTAGCCCACAAGGGCATATGCGGAGACACCAAGTTGGGTCGCCGGTACATTAGTCGAGCCTCCTGCCAGACCTTAACTGTGGTCTGCATGAGGGTCGTCATACAGGGGCTGGCCCTGAGGCCACGAAACGGTAGATTGCTCAAGGCCGCATAAGAGCCCACAATAGCCGCCTCAAGTGTGACCGCTGGATTTTGTCTAGGCTGGGAGAACCACCATCTCACCGTAACCAGGACAGCTGCCCAGTAGTAAAGCAAAAAATTAGGGAGCGCCAGTCCACCTCCGGACAAAGACAAATATAAGGTCTTCCTCGCCACCCGGGGGGGTCTCCCAGCCCAGACAAAAGAGATCAGCAGGCTGTCCAACCTCCGGAAGAAAGACCTAGGGATATACGAGGGGGTATTGCGAAAGAAGTATAGGAATTTCGGGAGAAAGACCATCTTCAAAAGGTTGACTCTACCCACTGGCGTCAGAGGGAGGGAGCGCCACACCGCGCACTTGGCCACTAGTTGGGTCATGAGTGGTTGTATGTTTTTGCCAACGTAGTCACCAATCTTACTGCCAACCTTGATGCCCAGGTATGTAAACTCGTCCACCCATCTGAGCCGCGTTCGTGTCGTGGGACGCGGGGCCGAGGGACATAGGGGAAATAAGACCGATTTGTCCCAGTTGATGCGAATACCGGAGTAGCCCCCAAATTGATCAATCAGATCTAAAGCCACCTGCAGAGATGAAGAGGCGTCCGCCAGGTATAGCAGGGCATCATCCGCATACAGAGACAGCTTTTCTTCAATTGGACCTATTTTCAATCCCCGGACCCTCGTCTCAGCTCTCAACAGGATGGCCAGTGGTTCCATAGCAAGGGCAAATAAACCCGGGGAGAGGGGGCACCCCTGTCTCGTGCCGTGACCCAAGGGGAAGACGTCTGATAGACAGCCGTTGGTCCGAATTCTAGCAGATGGGGAGCTATATAACATGCGTACCCATTTCAGGAAGCCTGGCCCAAACCCGAAGCTGTCGAGCACCCCCCAGAGGTAGCCCCACTCTACAGAGTCGAAGGCCTTCTCTGCGTCAAGTGAGGCCACCACTCCCGTCGACCCCTCACCAGCCCCATCAATGTGGGTGAGGAGGCATCTAATGTTAATATCCGTTCCCCTACCCGGCATAAAGCCTGTTTGATCCGAGTGTACCAGGGCAGTAATGACAGAGTTCAGTCTTGTTGCCAAGATCTTGGCCAGGATCTTCGCATCAACAGGGGCGTCAAGTCGCTCACGGTAGGTCGCCGTAAGGACCGGAATGTCAATGTCTCCCAAATACTTCACCAGGTCCTCATCACCATAATCCACCCTTGACTCATAGAGTGCACGGTAGAAGTCAGCAAAGCACTGATTAATACCCCCCGGAGAGCTTACCAGCTCCCCCGCGGGGCCCGTAATATGGGAGACACTAACCCCCCCCTCCTGCTCCCTGGAAAGCCATATATATAATTTTTTAAATGCAAGACTGGATGTTTTTTTTTTTAATTAATGGTAGCCACCGTCATAATTGCTAAACAATTCTGACTCCTTCTTTGGTTACTGATTAAATTTGCAGGTATGGAGGAACCTTTGGCCTTTCCCCCTACTTAGCATGCGTCCATGGAATCGAAGTGGATTTAACCATACAAAGAAGATGAGGAAAAGATCAGAAGGTTACTAAGAAGCTAGTTTTTCTTTTCTGGGTCTCAGTCAGTAATAAAGAAACACCAGTTCACCAACTCTCATACCACGTATCGCTATGCCAATCTTACATTATTCTGGAAATAAATATATCAATTTTAAAAGAATATAGGGCTACAAATGAGTTCCACACTGATGTCCACTATTCTTTAGACAGTGCCCATTATAACTATTATATTAAAATATATTTATCTTTACTAAAGTTCTTCTGTAAATAGCTAATTAACAATTTAATCATTAGAATATGGCTATATTAACCTATAGTATGTATGAATTTAAGTCTGATGAATAAGTTTAGCTGATAAATTAACCTTATATGAAATAATATGTTTGCTATATTTTCTATTTCTAAATAAACTCCTTCTACATTGTGTTGTCTGCTATACACATTTTTGTGCACAATTTATCCAATACCTGCATTTTTCTTAATCTCTGGGTGATTGTGTGTATATTGTCTCTACTCTCATCATTTCACCACACACATGACAGGTTATGGGATGTCTGTGAAATTATATTAATACAACTCTATCCAAGATATAGTTTCTGTACTGATGATACAGTAATAGGGGCTAGGTACAAAGAGGTTCACAGTTCAAGACATCCAGTGGTGGAGGAAATCTAGCAGAGGTAAGTGTGAGCATTAAATGTAGAAACAAATCCCATGGCCAGATGATCACATACAATGTTACATATATCTATTGCTCTTATCTGTGACATACTCAGAGACTGCCATAAACAGCAGACATAAGCAGACTGTCTTTAAGCAAAACAAGACATACCTTGCATGAAAGATATTAGCTGTGTAACTCTTCCTCTTCTCCTTAACTTTGTCTCTTTTTTCACATATCACAACTATTTTGGAAACTGTACTGCTTGCTAACTTTTTATCTCAATAAACCCCTTTGCTGCCTTTTTTGTTATTATTATTGAGGGTTTTTTGGGTCTTTAATTTTTTGTTGTTGATTTGAGGACAGCAGTTATTTTTAGCTGTTACCCCATCCATTGCAAACTTTTTTCCTGCAAGTCTTAAAAAGTGGGCTTTTGTTTAGTGTGGTATTTTGGGGGTTTTCATTTTATTTTATGTTGATATGGCCTTTTTTATATTTGGGTTGTTTAATCTTTTGTTCACTGCGCACTGCTGCAAGTACAAGAACAGTATGCATCTAAACCACCTTCCATACGAGGACTGAGAGAAATCCTTTGCCTCGACCCATCGCTTGTCGCTGGCTAGTAAGGCCCAAGAGACTAATTTTAAACTGGTTTCCTGGTGATATCGGTGTCCAACTGTACTCCACTGGATTTACCCCTTAGTTTCGGACCAATGCTACAGCTGCCAAATGGGTGTTGGTTCTTTGTTGCACTTTTGGTGGGAATGTCCCCAATCCATGCTTTTTAGGGTCTGGTTCTCCGGATCTGTTCTGCTGTTATATACTCGACAGTCCCTAACACACCGATGGTTATTCTGCTCTCAGTTCTCCCGGCTTCTACAAGTGTATAAAAAGGGACATTCTATTTCACTGTTTGACAGCCACCAGGCTGGTTATCTCTTGCTATTGGCATATGACCTGTGTTCTGGCTCTGATGGAGTGGGTAGAGGAGATGGATCACATTGAATGCATGGAATCACTTCTGGCACTCGGTACCCAGGAACATTGTCCTTGTACGTGGCGCTCCTGGAATGTGTACAGAGAATCTTCTGAGCTTTGGGACCTGCTATTGGGTTGAAGGCTGAGTAGCCTCCCTCATCTAATTGGTGGATCCCTTCTGTGCCTGAGGACTATTTCTTTCTTGCCTATTTTTCTTCTTCCCCCTCTTTTATTCCGCTTTCTTTCCTCTCCCCACCCCTTTTTTAAATGTTTTTAAATATTTTGTCCTTAGTGGGGCTTTGGTTAGTTTTGTACTACGATATCTACCTTATATGCCTGCCAGCTTGGGGATATATATATGGGGGTTCCTACATTGTCAATAGACTGTTTACCCAAGCTCTTGTACACTGGCCCATTTATCTTTTGTACTAATACTACTGCCCCCATGGAAATGTCTCTTATTAATGTTTGTTTTTTGCAAAGTCCACTTAATTTTTTGACTGTTTTCTGTGCTATTGTTTTTTTTTGCGCTTGCCCCAGCTTGTCAGGGAGAATGTCTGGTGTTTTGATATTTTGATATGTTAAAGCTTCCACTTTTTCAGTAAAATAAACCACCTTCTATTATATCACACATTCAATGCTTCCCCATCCCCATAGATAAAAATGTACTATACATCAGTTAGGCCTATATCCCTGATTTAAAATGTCTTGCTGCTGGCCAATTTTACACTTATATATCCTCTACAGTATCTTAATTTATGTAGTAAAGCCCTGGCTTGTGTTATTTGTTTCTAGTAAATTTGGGCCTAGCCTTGCTTTTTAATATTGTTATACTGCTAAACAAGCTTACTCTGCAGTCTCTTAACCTCAGTATGTAGCACTTACCCCCCAAAGAGCCTCTGGGGGCATTGGGTCCCCTGTTCCTGTGCCCATGACTCTGAAAATAGCTCCATGCACACTGACACTGAATATTTATTACAGATATTGGTAAAAATACCCCAAAGGCTCAAGGTATAGACACCCATAATGACACAGCAGATAGTTAAGCAATTGCAAGAAAAAGGAATCTACTAAAAAAATTGGCGTAAAGCACAACCTTTTATAAACTGTATACTGGGGCAATCCTAACTAAGGCAAGTTATACCACTATAAAAGTTCAACTCTTGTTTTCTGCTGGCCAGCTCATTGGGGCCCAGCCATTATAGTGGAGCACACAGATTAGTGTGCCTCTAAGAACTGATGTCGTTTTTTTTCAACTAAAATACATAAGACTGGGGTGCTTTTGCTATGTGTAAGCCTAGTTAATTGTAAGAGAAAAAAACAATATATGCTAAATATGTGCTGCCAGTGTATGCTGTGACTGTCCTTGAACATTGTACTGTTCTATATAACCAAGTATAACTTTAAATTATCCTCTAAAGGTTATTTAAAGGTTTAGAGTATCTTTAATGTTGCCTTTGAAGCTGCCTAGAAAGAACTCTGCCAGCTGTACGCTATTTAAAAAAAAAAAAAAACTGCATTGGCCCCTCATATAGTTACATAGTTAGTCAGTTTGAAAAATGACACAAGTCCATCCAGTTCAACCATAAAAAAATAAACTAATAATATCATACAATCCCATATACCTAATTCTATACCCACAGTTGATCCCGAGGAAGGCGAAAAACCCCACCAGAGCATGATCCAATTTGCTACAGCAGGGGAAAAAATTCCCTCCTTATCCCCCGGATATTCCCCAAATCAAATTTACCTATAAATGTTAGTACACAGTTATATTATGTACATTTAAGAAAGAATCCAGGCCTCTCTTAAAGCAATCTATTGAGCTGGCCAGAACCACCTCTGCAGGGAGTCTATTCCACATTTTCACAGCTCTAAAGCCCTGTACACACGATCGGATTTCTGATGGAATAAAATACGATGGATTTTTCCATTGGATTTCCGATGAAGCTGACTTCCATCAGTCTTGCCTACACACCATCAGTCAAAAATCTGACTAGCCCAAACGCTGTGACGTAAAACACTCAGACGAGCCGAGAAAAATTAAGTTCAATGCTTCTGAGCATGCGTCGACTTGATTCTGAGCATGCGTGGGTTTTTTCTGGTAAATTTAAAACATGTTTTATTTTTAATCACCGATGAAAAAAAGACCGATGGGGCCCATACACGATCGGTTTGTCCGATGAAAAAAGTCCATCGGACTGTTTTCATCGGTAAAACCGATCGTGTGTACAGGGCTTTACTGTGAAGAAACCTTTCCGTATTTGGAGGTGAAATATCTTTTCCTCTAGATGTAAAGAGGGCCCCCTTGTCCTTTGTGTTGACCGTAAAGTGAATAACTCAACACCAAGTTCACTATATGGACCCCTTAAATATTTGTACATGTTGATCATATCCCCCCTTAAGCTCCTCTTCTCAAGAGTGAATAAATTCAGTTCCTCTAATCTTTCCTCATAGCTGAGCTCCACCATGCCTCTTATCAGTTTGGTTGCCCTTCTCTGCACTATCTCCAGTTCCCCAATATCGTTTTTGAGAACTGGGGCCCAAAACTGAACTGCATATTCCAGATGAGGTCTTACTAATGATTTTTACAGGGGCAAAATGATATCTCTCTCTCTGGAGTCCATACCTCTCTTAATACAAGAAAGGACTTTGCTCGTTTTCGAAACCGCAGCTTGGCATTGCATGCCATTATTGAGCTTATGATCTACCAAAATCCCCAGATCCTTCTCCACTACGGATCCTCCCAGTTGTACACCCCCTAGTATGTATGATGCATTCATATTCTTAGCCCCCAAGTGCATAACTTTACATTTATCAACATTAAACCTCATCTGCCACATAGTCGCCCAATTAAACAGAGCATTGCGGTCGGCTTGTAAATTGGCGACATCCTGTAAGGACATTATTCCACTGCATAGCTTAGTGTCATCTGCAAAGACAGAAATTTTACTTTTGATCTCAGACCCAATATCACTTATAAAGATATACCTTGGGGTACACCACTGATAACATGACAGTACCCAGCTTGCCATGTCTTTACTTATGAGCTCTACAACCAGCCACAATTTGGAAGCGTGGCTTGGCTGGCAAGCAGGATGGCTGACTTATCCTCCTGACCCATTTGCACAGGGGACACAGAAGCAACCTGCTGCACTGGAACCTACCGTTACTCCTCCTCACCTGGAGATTGTTATTATGGGGACTGAGCTGGCTATGTCCCACATGATGTACAATTTCTATTTTCTGTTCTACCTTTATAAAAATGAGTACATATGGTAAAAAAAAATAAAAAATAGCCAGAATTTAACATGATTCACCCCTCATAGACTTCAATGGGATTTACCTATAGGTGTGGCACGGCCAAATTTTTAACCAAATCCATGGCAAACTGAACCTAGGCAGAGTCGCCCATCAGTAGCTATGACTGTCGGGTCCATGAGTTGATCCATGGTACATATGGGTACCTGGTGCCTATGGATGTAAATATAGGCAGATAGGGCAGAAAGTGGGGCAACCCTGCACCTAAACAAGGTGGAGACACCAATCAGCCACCATGTAGGCCTCTATCACAATTTTGATCTAAAGTTCATAATTTCTTTTGCCTTAGAACATATACCCCAACATGAAAGAGGGGGAGAGATTGATACAAAGCTTCTCCAGCTGAAAAGCAGGTGGATCTACCTCTTACAAGCCACTCGACTTCCTGGCCTTAATGAAGGAATCAGCTTTAAACCATTCTTATGACGACCCTTGTTTAGGTGCAGGGTTGCCCCACTTTCTGCCCTATCTGCCTATATTTACATCCATAGGCACCAGGTACCCATATGTACCATCACAAGTCCCTGGTTATCCCCTATTTGTGCTCTATTCCGTCTTTGTGAGGATGGGGGTATGGCTTATGGGTGGGAGGGAGGGAATCACGTTACCTGGGAGTAGATTTCACAAACTTTTTATCAACACTATTTCCTTCAATAATTTTGAGGGATTAAATATACAATGTATTTCTGTCAATTTATGTCTCTGTTATATATGTATTATTATGTACTGTTATCACTTTTGTTCTTTTTAATTGTGTTAGGCAATATTAGGGATGAGCTTCGTGTTCGAGTCGAACATACGTTCGACTCGAACATCGGCTGTTCGATCGTTCGACGAAGATCGAACGATTTGGGCCGTTCGCGCCAAATTCGAGTGACGCGAACGGCCCACAATGCACTACGCCATCGCAGTGTCATCCAGGCGCTGTGATTGGCCAAGCATGCACTGTGACCCCGCATGCTTGGCCAATCACAGCGCCGGCAGCGAGGAGAGCAATGATTGGCCACAGGCAGGATGCCTGTGGCCAATTATTGCTGAGGGGGTTTAGTACACGCCCCACACTATAAAAGGCCGCCAGCACGGCGGCCTAGTGTAGTGTGTTCCGGAGCAGGGATAGAGCAGCATAGGCAGGGACAGTGACTTTTATTTCTTTCTTGCTTAACCTGGATTCCTTTAGTTTAGGGAAAGAGAAGGATAGGTAGGGAGAGTGTCAGTGTGTTTTGTGCTTGTGCTATATTGTGCTTAAAAAAAACATTTTTTCTAGGGACAGAAAACTGTAGGTAGGGAGAGTGTGTCAGTTTCTTTCACTGTCAAAGTCCTTGTTTCCAGGGACCTGGAAGGACAGTGAGTGAATTCTCCTTGTGCTATATTGTGCTTAAAAAAAACATTTTTTCTAGGGACAGAAAACTGTAGGTAGGGAGAGTGTGTCAGTTTCTTTCACTGTCAAAGTCCTTGTTTCCAGGGACCTGGAAGGACAGTGAGGTAATTCTCCTTGTGCTAAATTGTGCTTAAAAAAAAACATTTTTTCTAGGGACAGAAAACTGTAGGTAGGGAGAGTGTGTCAGTTTCTTTCACTGTCAAAGTCCTTGTTTCCAGGGACCTGGAAGGACAGTGAGTGAATTCTCCTTGTGCTATATTGTGCTTAAAAAAACATTTTTTCTAGGGACAGAAAACTGTAGGTAGGGAGAGTGTGTCAGTTTCTTTCACTGTCAAAGTCCTTGTTTCCAGGGACCTGGAAGGACAGTGAGGTAATTCTCCTTGTGCTAAATTGTGCTTAAAAAAAAAATTTTTTTCTAGGGACAGAAAACTGTAGGTAGGGAGAGTGTGTCAGTTTCTTTCACTGTCAAAGTCCTTGTTTCCAGGGACCTGGAAGGACAGTGAGGTAATTCTCCTTGTGCTAAATTGTGCTTAAAAAAAACATTTTTTCTAGGGACAGAAAACTGTAGGTAGGGAGAGTGTGTCAGTTTCTTTCACTGTCAAAGTCCTTGTTTCCAGGGACCTGGAAGGACAGTGAGTGAATTCTCCTTGTGCTATATTGTGCTTAAAAAAAACATTTTTTCTAGGGACAGAAAACTGTAGGTAGGGAGAGTGTGTCAGTTTCTTTCACTGTCAAAGTCCTTGTTTCCAGGGACCTGGAAGGACAGTGAGGTAATTCTCCTTGTGCTAAATTGTGCTTAAAAAAAAACATTTTTTCTAGGGACAGAAAACTGTAGGTAGGGAGAGTGTGTCAGTTTCTTTCACTGTCAAAGTCCTTGTTTCCAGGGACCTGGAAGGACAGTGAGGTAATTCTCCTTGTGCTAAATTGTGCTTAAAAAAAAACATTTTTTCTAGGGACAGAAAACTGTAGGTAGGGAGAGTGTGTCAGTTTCTTTCACTGTCAAAGTCCTTGTTTCCAGGGACCTGGAAGGACAGTGAGGTAATTCTCCTTGTGCTAAATTGTGCTTAAAAAAAACATTTTTTCTAGGGACAGAAAACTGTAGGTAGGGAGAGTGTGTCAGTTTCTTTCACTGTCAAAGTCCTTGTTTCCAGGGACCTGGAAGGACAGTGAGTGAATTCTCCTTGTGCTATATTGTGCTTAAAAAAAACATTTTTTCTAGGGACAGAAAACTGTAGGTAGGGAGAGTGTGTCAGTTTCTTTCACTGTCAAAGTCCTTGTTTCCAGGGACCTGGAAGGACAGTGAGGTAATTCTCCTTGTGCTAAATTGTGCTTAAAAAAAACATTTTTTCTAGGGACAGAAAACTGTAGGTAGGGAGAGTGTGTCAGTTTCTTTCACTGTCAAAGTCCTTGTTTCCAGGGACCTGGAAGGACAGTGAGGTAATTCTCCTTGTGCTAAATTGTGCTTAAAAAAAAACATTTTTTCTAGGGACAGAAAACTGTAGGTAGGGAGAGTGTGTCAGTTTCTTTCACTGTCAAAGTCCTTGTTTCCAGGGACCTGGAAGGACAGTGAGTGAATTCTCCTTGTGCTATATTGTGCTTAAAAAAACATTTTTTCTAGGGACAGAAAACTGTAGGTAGGGAGAGTGTGTCAGTTTCTTTCACTGTCAAAGTCCTTGTTTCCAGGGACCTGGAAGGACAGTGAGGTAATTCTCCTTGTGCTAAATTGTGCTTAAAAAAAAAATTTTTTTCTAGGGACAGAAAACTGTAGGTAGGGAGAGTGTGTCAGTTTCTTTCACTGTCAAAGTCCTTGTTTCCAGGGACCTGGAAGGACAGTGAGGTAATTCTCCTTGTGCTAAATTGTGCTTAAAAAAAACATTTTTTCTAGGGACAGAAAACTGTAGGTAGGGAGAGTGTGTCAGTTTCTTTCACTGTCAAAGTCCTTGTTTCCAGGGACCTGGAAGGACAGTGAGTGAATTCTCCTTGTGCTATATTGTGCTTAAAAAAAACATTTTTTCTAGGGACAGAAAACTGTAGGTAGGGAGAGTGTGTCAGTTTCTTTCACTGTCAAAGTCCTTGTTTCCAGGGACCTGGAAGGACAGTGAGGTAATTCTCCTTGTGCTAAATTGTGCTTAAAAAAAAACATTTTTTCTAGGGACAGAAAACTGTAGGTAGGGAGAGTGTGTCAGTTTCTTTCACTGTCAAAGTCCTTGTTTCCAGGGACCTGGAAGGACAGTGAGGTAATTCTCCTTGTGCTAAATTGTGCTTAAAAAAAAACATTTTTTCTAGGGACAGAAAACTGTAGGTAGGGAGAGTGTGTCAGTTTCTTTCACTGTCAAAGTCCTTGTTTCCAGGGACCTGGAAGGACAGTGAGGTAATTCTCCTTGTGCTAAATTGTGCTTAAAAAAAACATTTTTTCTAGGGACAGAAAACTGTAGGTAGGGAGAGTGTGTCAGTTTCTTTCACTGTCAAAGTCCTTGTTTCCAGGGACCTGGAAGGACAGTGAGTGAATTCTCCTTGTGCTATATTGTGCTTAAAAAAAACATTTTTTCTAGGGACAGAAAACTGTAGGTAGGGAGAGTGTGTCAGTTTCTTTCACTGTCAAAGTCCTTGTTTCCAGGGACCTGGAAGGACAGTGAGGTAATTCTCCTTGTGCTAAATTGTGCTTAAAAAAAACATTTTTTCTAGGGACAGAAAACTGTAGGTAGGGAGAGTGTGTCAGTTTCTTTCACTGTCAAAGTCCTTGTTTCCAGGGACCTGGAAGGACAGTGAGGTAATTCTCCTTGTGCTAAATTGTGCTTAAAAAAAACATTTTTTCTAGGGACAGAAAACTGTAGGTAGGGAGAGTGTGTCAGTTTCTTTCACTGTCAAAGTCCTTGTTTCCAGGGACCTGGAAGGACAGTGAGGTAATTCTCCTTGTGCTAAATTGTGCTTAAAAAAAATGTTTTTTCTAGGGACAGAAAACTGTAGGTAGGGAGAGTGTGTCAGTTTCTTTCACTGTCAAAGTCCTTGTTTCCAGGGACCTGGAAGGACAGTGAGGTAATTCTCCTTGTGCTAAATTGTGCTTAAAAAAAACATTTTTTCTAGGGACAGAAAACTGTAGGTAGGGAGAGTGTGTCAGTTTCTTTCACTGTCAAAGTCCTTGTTTCCAGGGACCTGGAAGGACAGTGAGGTAATTCTCCTTGTGCTAAATTGTGCTTAAAAAAAACATTTTTTCTAGGGACAGAAAACTGTAGGTAGGGAGAGTGTGTCAGTTTCTTTCACTGTCAAAGTCCTTGTTTCCAGGGACCTGGAAGGACAGTGAGGTAATTCTCCTTGTGCTAAATTGTGCTTAAAAAAATCATTTTTTCTAGGGACAGAAAACTGTAGGTAGGGAGAGTGTGTCAGTTTCTTTCACTGTCAAAGTCCTTGTTTCCAGGGACCTGGAAGGACAGTGAGGTAATTCTCCTTGTGCTAAATTGTGCTTAAAAAAAACATTTTTTCTAGGGACAGAAAACTGTAGGTAGGGAGAGTGTGTCAGTTTCTTTCACTGTCAAAGTCCTTGTTTCCAGGGACCTGGAAGGACAGTGAGGTAATTCTCCTTGTGCTATATTGTGCTTAAAAAAAACATTTTTTCTAGGGACAGAAAACTGTAGGTAGGGAGAGTGTGTCAGTTTCTTTCACTGTCAAAGTCCTTGTTTCCAGGGACCTGGAAGGACAGTGAGGTAATTCTCCTTGTGCTAAATTGTGCTTAAAAAAAAACATTTTTTCTAGGGACAGAAAACTGTAGGTAGGGAGAGTGTGTCAGTTTCTTTCACTGTCAAAGTCCTTGTTTCCAGGGACCTGGAAGGACAGTGAGGTAATTCTCCTTGTGCTAAATTGTGCTTAAAAAAAACATTTTTTCTAGGGACAGAAAACTGTAGGTAGGGAGAGTGTGTCAGTTTCTTTCACTGTCAAAGTCCTTGTTTCCAGGGACCTGGAAGGACAGTGAGTGAATTCTCCTTGTGCTATATTGTGCTTAAAAAAAACATTTTTTCTAGGGACAGAAAACTGTAGGTAGGGAGAGTGTGTCAGTTTCTTTCACTGTCAAAGTCCTTGTTTCCAGGGACCTGGAAGGACAGTGAGTGAATTCTCCTTGTGCTATATTGTGCTTAAAAAAAACATTTTTTCTAGGGACAGAAAACTGTAGGTAGGGAGAGTGTGTCAGTTTCTTTCACTGTCAAAGTCCTTGTTTCCAGGGACCTGGAAGGACAGTGAGGTAATTCTCCTTGTGCTAAATTGTGCTTAAAAAAAAACATTTTTTCTAGGGACAGAAAACTGTAGGTAGGGAGAGTGTGTCAGTTTCTTTCACTGTCAAAGTCCTTGTTTCCAGGGACCTGGAAGGACAGTGAGGTAATTCTCCTTGTGCTAAATTGTGCTTAAAAAAAACATTTTTTCTAGGGACAGAAAACTGTAGGTAGGGAGAGTGTGTCAGTTTCTTTCACTGTCAAAGTCCTTGTTTCCAGGGACCTGGAAGGACAGTGAGTGAATTCTCCTTGTGCTATATTGTGCTTAAAAAAAACATTTTTTCTAGGGACAGAAAACTGTAGGTAGGGAGAGTGTGTCAGTTTCTTTCACTGTCAAAGTCCTTGTTTCCAGGGACCTGGAAGGACAGTGAGTGAATTCTCCTTGTGCTATATTGTGCTTAAAAAAAACATTTTTTCTAGGGACAGAAAACTGTAGGTAGGGAGAGTGTGTCAGTTTCTTTCACTGTCAAAGTCCTTGTTTCCAGGGACCTGGAAGGACAGTGAGGTAATTCTCCTTGTGCTAAATTGTGCTTAAAAAAAAACATTTTTTCTAGGGACAGAAAACTGTAGGTAGGGAGAGTGTGTCAGTTTCTTTCACTGTCAAAGTCCTTGTTTCCAGGGACCTGGAAGGACAGTGAGGTAATTCTCCTTGTGCTAAATTGTGCTTAAAAAAAACATTTTTTCTAGGGACAGAAAACTGTAGGTAGGGAGAGTGTGTCAGTTTCTTTCACTGTCAAAGTCCTTGTTTCCAGGGACCTGGAAGGACAGTGAGGTAATTCTCCTTGTGCTAAATTGTGCTTAAAAAAAAACATTTTTTCTAGGGACAGAAAACTGTAGGTAGGGAGAGTGTGTCAGTTTCTTTCACTGTCAAAGTCCTTGTTTCCAGGGACCTGGAAGGACAGTGAGGTAATTCTCCTTGTGCTAAATTGTGCTTAAAAAAAACATTTTTTCTAGGGACAGAAAACTGTAGGTAGGGAGAGTGTGTCAGTTTCTTTCACTGTCAAAGTCCTTGTTTCCAGGGACCTGGAAGGACAGTGAGGTAATTCTCCTTGTGCTAAATTGTGCTTAAAAAAAACATTTTTTCTAGGGACAGAAAACTGTAGGTAGGGAGAGTGTGTCAGTTTCTTTCACTGTCAAAGTCCTTGTTTCCAGGGACCTGGAAGGACAGTGAGTGAATTCTCCTTGTGCTAAATTGTGCTTTAAAAAAAATTTTTTTCTAGGGACAGAAAACTGTAGGTAGGGAGAGTGTGTCAGTTTCTTTCACTGTTAAAGTCCTTGTTTCAAGGGACAGAGAAGGACACCTGAAGGTAGCCCTTATTGCTTTTTTCCCATCTCCCTGCAGGCCATCTATTAGAATGTCTGGAAGGCAAACAAGGAGAGGCAGACAGTCAGGAGGCAATAAAAGAGGGCAAGCAGGCTCTGTGTCTGGGGGCAACAGTGCTGGTCGTGGACGCGGTGCATTGTCATCAGCACATGGCCATGGGACACGCTTGTCCTTCTTTTCGGCAGCTGGACATGTTGAGCCACATCATGCCGAAGACTTGGTAGAGTGGATGACCAAGCCCTCCTCCTCCTCCTCATCCTCTCTCACCCAGGCTCAGGGTACTGGAAAAGCAGCTGCCAAAGCGTCCTCTTCCCTGGTATCAATGTCAGACTCATCATCAGTCACTCCTTCCCTAGACCCACCATGTCCTCCTCCTGAGGAGTCCCCCGAACTGTTTCAGCACGGTGTTGGGTACATGCTCCAGGAGGATGCCCAGCGTTTCGAAGGGTCTGATGATGAAACCCAGCTAGAGGAAGGCAGTAGCGTGAGAGCAGACAGAGGGGATGCTCAAGAAGGACACCAATCTGGCAGTCATGTTCCAGCAGCTGCAGCATACTGCCAGATTGCCTCCAGTGATGAGGAGGGAGGTGATGATGAGGTCACTGACTCCACGTGGGTGCCTAATAGGAGAGAGGAGGAGGAGGAGGATGAGGAGGAGGCACATCTCCAACGAGGCAGGATGCCCTTTGGTGGCCAGCGTAAGGGCAGTACACCGACGGAATCACACCGCAGAGCTCCGCCTGTGCAGGGCGCTGCCTCTGCCCGTCATTCAAAAAGTTCTTTGGTGTGGGCCTTTTTTGAGGCTAGTGCATCAGATCGCACAGCTGCTGTTTGCAACATATGTCTCAAGCGTATATCGCGTGGCCAAAACATCAGCCGCTTGGGTACCACATGCCTGACCAGACATATGTTGACCTGCCATGCAGCTCATTGGCAAGCCTACCTCAAAGACCCACACCAAAGAACAAAGCGGACCTCTCCTTGCACCGCATCAGCTGGGATCTCCAACCCCACTATAACTTCAGTCCTCTCTGAAACATGCACTGAGAGGAATGAAGGTGTAGAATTAGGTGTGTCACAGCCAAGTACTTGCGGCCACTCTGCTAGCAGTACACCGACGTCCGATTCTAGCAGGCAAATTTCCCTGCCCCAGCTGCTGGACCGTCTAAAGAAGTTCACTCCCAGCCATCCACATGCCCAGCGGTTGAATGCTAGCTTGGCTAAATTGCTAGCGCTTCAACTGCTGCCTTTTCAGTTGGTAGACTCGGCCCCCTTCCGTGAGTTTGTGCAATGTGCGGTTCCTCAGTGGCAGGTTCCCAAACGCCACTTTTTCTCACGGAAGGCTATTCCGGCTCTCTACCGGCATGTGGAAGGCAATGTCTTGGCCTCGCTGGACAGGGCGGTCAGCGGTAAGGTGCATATTACCGCTGACTCATGGTCCAGCAGGCATGGACAGGGACGTTACCTTTCTTTCACGGCCCATTGGGTCACTCTTTTGGCAGCTGGGAAGGATGCAGGACAAGGTGCAGTAGTGTTGGAGGTTGTCCCACCGCTACGCCTCCAAAATGCTACTACTGGTTGTGACACACCTCTCTCCTCCACCCCCTCCTCTTCTTCTTCCTCCATGGCCTCTTCCTGTGGTTTGTCCTATGAACCAGCGGTGCTCCGTAGCCGTTCACGGGGCTACGCAAGTACGCAGGCAAAAAGATGCCATGCCGTGCTTGCGCTGGTGTGTTTGGGGGACAGAAGCCACACTGGGGCAGAGGTCCTGTCTGCTCTGCAGGGCCAGGCCGAGAGGTGGTTGACGCCACGCCAGCTTAAGCCAGGAATGGTGGTTTGCGACAATGGCACCAACCTCCTCTCCGCCCTCCGACAGGGACAACTGACCCATGTGCCCTGTGTGGCTCACGTCCTTAACCTGGTGGTGCAGCGGTTCTTGGGCAGGTACCCGGGCTTACAGGATGTCCTGAGGCAGGCCAGGAAAGTCTGTGTGCATTTCCGCAGATCTTATAATGCCAGTGCTCGCCTGGCTGAGCTGCAAAAGGAGTTGAACCTGCCCAAGAACCGCCTTATATGTGACATGCCCACCAGGTGGAACTCAACGTTGGCCATGCTGCAGCGGCTGCACACGCAGCAGAGGGCCATCAATGAGTACCTGTGCGACTACGGCACCAGGACAGGGTCAGGGGAGCTTGTTTTTTTTTCTCCACGCCAGTGGGGCATGATCAGGGATGCATGCACTGTCCTGGCACCATTTGAGGAGGCCACGAGGATGGTGAGCAGTGACAGTGCATGCATCAGTGACACTGTACCTCTTGTCGACCTGTTGGAGCACACGCTGCGTGGAATAATGGACAGGGCACTTGAGGCAGAACAGAGGCAGGAAGAGGAGGACTTCCTTGCCTCTCAAGGCCCCCTTTACCCAGACAGTGTTCCTTCTGTCCCACCCATCGCACAGGAAGAGGAGGAGGAGGAGGAGGAGGAGGAGGAGGAGGAGGATTGTGTCAGCATGGAGGTGGAGGCTGGCACTCAGCATCATCAGCAGCAGTCTTTTAGGGATGATTTACAGTCCCAAGAAACCAGTGGACTTGTACGTGGCTGGGAGGAGGTGGCTGCGGATCATGTCGTCCTTAGTGACCCAGAGGACTCCGGAGCGAATGCCTCAGCAAACCTACGCTGCATGGCCTCCCTGATCCTGCAAAGTCTGCGGAAGGATCCTCGTATTCTTCGGATCAAGGAGAGGGACCATTACTGGCTGGCCACTCTCCTTGATCCACGGTACAAGGGTAAGGTTGCGGACCTTATGTTACCGTCGCAGAGGGAGCAGAGGATGAGACAACTCCGGGAGGCCTTGCAGAAAGGTCTGTGCAACGCGTTCCCAGAGACTGGGAGGTTACAAACTCCTGGTCCTGGACAACGAGTTGCTGAGGCTTCGGCCAGTCAAAGAAGGAGCGGTGGGGAAGGTGGCCGTCTGACCGATGCGTTCAGACAATTCTTTAGTCCGCAGCCCCAAAGTATGATCGGTTCCAGCAACCATCGCCAGCGTCTGATAAACATGGTGCAGGAATATCTAGGGGCAAGGTCAGACTTGGACACCTTCCCCACCTAAAATCCTCTGGCTTACTGGGTCTTGAGGATGGATCACTGGCCAGAGCTTGCACAGTATGCAATTGAGCTACTGGCCTGTCCTGCATCCAGCGTTCTTTCGGAACGCACATTCAGTGCTGCTGGAGGATTTGTCACGGATCACAGGGTGCACCTGTCCACCGACTCGGTTGATCGACTGACTTTCATCAAGATGAACCAGTCTTGGATCACCACCAGCTACCACACACCTGATGCTGATATAACAGACTAATTGATTTTAACATGTCACATCCCTTCAAGACTGATGCTGATGCTGAGTGCCTGTGCTGTTATGTTGACTGGCTATCCTCCTCCTCCGAGTCCTCAATGATACGATTGATGATGATAGCTTGGAAGATCATTTTTGTTTATGGGTGCCGCCACCAGTGGCTAAGACCCAATTTTTCAGCCCCTGTTTTACAGGGGCGTGTAATTACAATTTTTTTAGCAATAATTTGCCATAGGGCTCATTGCTGTGCTCCAAGTACAGTATCTGTGAGGGGTTGGAGTGTTGTGGCACCAGTGCCTAAGGCCCAATTTTTCAGCCCCTGTTTAACAGGGGCGTGTCATTACAATTTTTGAAGCAATACTTTGCAACAGGGCTCATTGCTGTGCTCCAAGTACAGTATCTGTGAGGGGTTGTAGTGTTGTGCCACCAGTGCCTAAGGCCCAATTTTTCAGCCCCTGTTCAACAGGGGCATGCAATTACAATTCTTGATCTAATAATTCACAGCAGGGTTCATTGCTGCACCCACCAAGAGTAACTCTGAGGGCTTACAGTCTTGTGGCAACGCCACCACCACCACCACCACGAAAGGCCCAATTTTTCAGCCCCTGTTCAAAAGGGGCATGTAATTACAATTCTTGATCTAATAATTCACAGCAGGGCCCATTGCTGCACCCACCAAGAGTAACTGTCAGGGCTTACAGTGTTGTGGCACCAGCACCACCATCAAAGCCCCAATTTTTACTACCACTGTTCAACAATTATATGTAATTAAAATTCCTGATATAATAGTTGACAGCAGGGCGTTCCAGCACCAACCAAGAGTAACTGAGTGCTTACAGTGTTGTGCCAACACCAACAACTAAGGGGCCTATTTCTGCAGAGTATATACGGCAGGTCCCTACTTTCAAACATCCAACTTACAAACGACTCCTACTTGCAAACGAAAGAAGACAACAGGAAGTGAGAGGAAATCTACCCCTAGAAAGGAAAATTCTCTCCTGTAAGAATAAATATGGGAGAAAGGGGTCTCATCTGTACTGATGCTTTATCAGCAATCCTTGTTTCAAGAAAAACACCACATTTCAAAAACAGTTGTCATTGGGACGGAAAGTGAGGTGAAATGTTCTGAACAGGGGCACAGACAGCAAAACAAATGTTACAGGGGTGATAACCCTTACCTATGTTTCCCAAAAAGTTTAAAAATAGATTTTTGGGCTGGAGCTACACTTCAACAATGTACCTGTTCAAAATTACAAACAGATTCTACATAAGAACAAACCTACAGTCCCTGTCTTGTATGCACCGCCTGTATACGGCTGTTCAGAGTATATAGGGCCTTTTTTATTTTATGTGCGGGGTTCCCCTTAATATCCATACAAGACCCAAAGGGGCTGGTAATGGGCTGGGGTAGGGGGGGGGGTCATGGGGTAGCTATGCCATTTTTCTTAAAGAATTTCATCCTTATTACCGGGACCAGACATTACATTAAAGCCGCAAGCAGTTTTAAATGGCTTTTTTTTCCTTTAGAAGTGTCATTTTGTGCAGGGACAGTTCTAAACACGGGAAACACGTGGCACTTCACAGGCATACTTTAGACACCCCCCAGGTACGATATTTAAAGGAATATTTGACTTTTTTTTTTCACTTTATGCATCATTAAAATGACTGCTCCCGAAAAACGACCGTTTTTAAAACTTCTTTTTGCATTGATACATGTCCCCTGGTGCACAACCCGGGTTCCCAAACCCTATTTATGACAATAACATGCATAATAGTTGTTATAATTAGCACTTTAGAATTCGAACGTTCGCATCCATTGTATTTAATAGGGTTCTTAAGTTCGTTCGAACTTTCGGTCCGTTCGCGGGTTCTGGTGCGAACCGAACCCGGGGGTGTTCGGCTCATCACTAGGCAATATGTATATATTTGCCTACATAATTTATATATGTGATTATTCTATATATACTTTCCTTTTTTTCTCCTTTGGATGTGTTTGAAGTGGCACACGGACGTAATCAACAAATTATTTCATCTTTATTTGATGCCCCATTGGTGCAGACTGGAGCGGGTAGTCAGGGAATTTGCCCTGCTTTGCCCTTCCCTCTTCCTCCTGTCTGTTTGTAGATCTGCTCTCGATCTGGTCAACCGTGTCCTGTCCGGCTTTCATCCCGTACGGACTCCTAAGGGTGTACACTAGACTGGCTTCTCCCCAGCCCAGTGTCCGCCCACATTGAAGGCTCTCTGGTACATGGCCCACACCGCCTATTACCATCATGGGACCTATAGATCTGACACGCCCCTCGGTTGTTATCGAGTTAAGCAGTGTCAGCACAGGGTGTTCTCTGTGCTTGGTCCCTTACAGGAAGTGATTTCACTTCCGGTTAGAGCGGATGTTAGCCGATGCATCTGCGCCTTCCCCATTGACGTCCGTGAGCCAGCCATTTGCGGCTGTGTGACGTCACATGCCAGATTTTGGCAGGTCGGGGGAGGATATAAAAACTCCAGACATTCTTTTTGAATTGTCTGGAACACTGGTGGAAGTTCAAGCTGGCGGCGAATTATATGGAAGGTAAACTTTTCAATCCTTTGTCATTTACGGCATTCAGTGAGAGATGGAACATTAAACTTATGTTTATCGTTCTACCCATACAGCTTTTGGCGGACTGTGTCTATTTGGGGGACATTTCATAAATATGGAACCTTTATATTAGATCCCTCTACATCGGTATATGAGTGGACTCTACCTCCACATCCAACCTGGAGGTCTATATATTTCAAGCTTTACTTTGGATCCCCTCTTTTGCGTTGGTGAGCATTCATTGATATTACGGTCCCTATTTTACTATGTAGTTTACCCAATATATTATATATAATTTATTGGAAAATATTGGTTACTTCCTCTTCTCCGCAGAGGGGTCTTTGTTTGAAATTTGTCCTCATAGAAGTAATATACCTCTATCGCCGCCACATATGAAATTCCTCAGCTTGGTTAAACTGGTCAAAAGACAATGGGGAGGTGAGTGGGTCCCCTATTGTCCTTTGATAATGGGACTGCAATACCCTTTCATTACTGGTTATTTTATATTAAAATGTGATTTTCTTTACCTACAGGTATTTGTATTAAATAATATACTTTTTTGCAACCTTAAATCCATCCTCCCTTACGGGATTGTGATCGCTAGAGATGGGATCGGCCGACCATTTTTCTGGCAATCTATGGCAGTGGTCCTGACCATTCTTTTGACCAAGTTAATTTGGAGGTATGAAGGGGTGTGGGGGTCCGCTGACTGTCTGCTCCATGCGTTGTTTGGGGTTGCGCCTGTGTGCTGGTTTTGAATGCATTCAAAGGACTCTCATGTTTGTGATATATTATTAATATGTTTTTTTTTACACCTAATAGCTTGTTTCAAATCTGTTAAAATTGTATGGGCGTCTATTTCCTGATGAAGCCTAATAGGCAAAACTGTAGAAAATCTATGGACGCTTCACTTCAACTGTATATATCTGCATGACCATCTTGACTTTGGTATTAGGTGTATACCTGTGATGGCCACAGGCATGTATATGAATCAGTTTTTTATGTATATTGTAATAAATACTTTTCTATTTTTATAAAGTTTTTTGTCTTGCAATCCATTTCTTAATTGTTACAAGCACCTTTAAAGTCCCACATTGTATCCTCTTTTTGCTATATATCGTTATAGGGATGTTGGTGCCTTTAGATCTACAGGTCCTTCTCAAAAAATTAGCATATTGTGATAAAGTTCATTATTTTCTGTAATGTACTGATAAACATTAGACTTTCATATATTTTAGATTCATTACATACAACTGAAGTAGTTCAAGCCTTTTCTTGTTTTAATATTGATGATTTTGGCATACAGCTCATGACAACCCAAAATTCCTATCTCAAAAAATTAGCATATCATGAAAAGGTTCTCTAAACAAGCTATTAACCTAAACATCTGAAACAACTAATTAACTCTAAACACCTGCAAAAGATTCCTGAGGCTTTTAAAAACTCCCAGCCTGGTTCATTACTCAAAACCGCAATCATGGGTAAGACTGCCGACCTGACTGCTGTCCAGAAGGCCATCATTGACACCCTCAAGCAAGAGGGTAAGACACAGAAAGACATTTCTGAACGAATAGGCTGTTCCCAGAGTGCTGTATCAAGGCACCTCAGTGGGAAGTCTGTGGGAAGGAAAAAGTGTGGCAGAAAACGCTGCACAACGAGAAGAGGTGACCGGACCCTGAAGAAGATTGTGGAGAAGGACCGATTCCAGACCTTGGAGGACCTGTGGAAGCAGTGGACTGAGTCTGGAGTAGAAACATCCAGAGCCACCGTGAACAGGCGTGTGCAGGAAATGGGCTACAGGTGCCGCATTCCCCAGGTCAAGCCACTTTTGAACCAGAAACAGCGGCAGAAGCGCCTGACCTGGGCTACAGAGAAGCAGCACTGGACTGTTGCTCAGTGGTCCAAAGTACTTTTTTCGGATGAAAGCAAATTTGGCATGTCATTCGGAAATCAAGGTGCCAGAGTCTGGAGGAAGACTGGGGAGAGGGAAATGCCAAAATGCCTGAAGTCCAGTGTCAAGTACCCACAGTCAGTGATGGTCTGGGGTGCCATGTCAGCTGCTGGTGTTGGTCCACTGTGTTTTATCAAGGGCAGGGTCAATGCAGCTAGCTATCAGGAGATTTTGGAGCACTTCATGCTTCCATCTGCTGAAAAACTTTATGGAGATGAAGATTTCATTTTTCAGCACGACCTGGCACCTGCTCACAGTGCCAAAACCACTGGTAAATGGTTTACTGACCATGGTATTACTGTGCTCAATTGGCCTGCCAACTCTCCTGACCTGAACCCCATAGAGAATCTGTGGGATATTGGGAAGAGAAAGTTGAGAGACGCAAGACCCAACACTCTGGATGAGCTTAAGGCCGCTATCGAAGCATCCTGGGCCTCCATAACACCTCAGCAGTGCCACAGGCTGGTTGCCTCCATGCCACGCCGCATTGAAGCAGTCATTTCTGCAAAAGGATTCCCGACCAAGTATTGAGTGCATAACTGAACATAATTATTTGAAGGTTGACTTTTTTTGTATTAAAAACACTTTTCTTTTATTGGTCGGATGAAATATGCTAATTTTTTGAGATAGGATTTTTGGGTTTTCATGAGCTGTATGCCAAAATCATCAATATTAAAACAAGAAAAGGCTTGAACTACTTCAGTTGTATGTAATGAATCTAAAATATATGAAAGTCTAATGTTTATCAGTACATTACAGAAAATAATGAACTTTATCACAATATGCTAATTTTTTGAGAAGGACCTGTATAACTGTTATGCTGATATCTGCTCATTTTCCATTTACTCCTATATTTAGTACCTGTTCACATTGGAATTGATTTTAACTAAAGCCCAACTTCAGGCTGAAAGAAAAAAAAACCTCTTCCATTGAGGCAGTGTTAAATACTCATTTCATTTGAAGGAGATGGGAAGGCTGTATTCCTTACTTTTCCCCTGCTCAGGCCAACTTTAGTGCTCTCCATTTCTCCCTCTGAAGTTTCAGGCTTTGTGTGGTATTTCAGTGTCATAATTTGAAGTTTTGGAATTTGCAATGCAAGTGGTATCCCACTGCAAGGGTAGTTTTTTTCTTGGGCCCAGAGTTGAGCTTTAATTATTTTATTTATCCAGAAGGAAGATGCTCTAGTGTAGGGACACAGGTAATGTTACATAGCTACAGTATAACACACAGCAAGGTAACATTTCGTATAGCATGCACACTTGTACAATTGTAGTGCGTGTTTAAGTTACAGGTTCTCTTTCGCAATATATTAAATATAGAAAAACACTCCACATGAAGTTAATATAATAACTTGTGTGTACCAGTTTATTAGTTTAAAGACGTCCATCATATTTATTTTTCTATTTTAAAGGTAGAGGGGTTTCCTGTAATGATTTATTACACAAAAAAACTCCAGAGTGATATTGGAATCATATGGGTCAATACCAGTTTTACAGGATCTTCAAATGGCGTGGATGATTTTTTTTATGTTTCACATGAAGGGCAATAGAAAACAGATGAGGTAATAACATTTGCTCATTTAGCCTCTCAATAAAGCATTCTTCAAAGCTTTAACATAAGAAGTGATTACATTTTGGCTCAGTGTTCTATCTGAATACTATGGTTATTGACTCCTGATCAAATTGGCAGGCTGTAGTGGGACTACGTAACGCTTAGCACAAGTGCTTAAGTCCTACAGATGCAGTATACATCACAGGTGACATCTGTTCTTCCAAAATTGCTGTGCTGCAGGCCTTGAACACATATATACTTTGCAACCATGCAGAAATCTATTAAATCAGAGAAGTGGAGAGAGCGAGAGAGGCAGAGAAAAACAATATAGCAACAAAAAACTAACATGTGAAACTAGAGACAGAACTGGCTACTTAAAAAAATAGATACAGTGATTATTGCCGTCTTTGCTTAGGGCTGTACCAACTGTTTATAATTTACTGTTTTGCAAGCTGGGTGTTCTCATTTCACTCTTGGTTCAGGAGTCAAAAACATATGCTACCTTTTGTAATGAACACTTCCGAAATGTAAAAATATCCACATTCTTGTCACAGAAAGTGTTTACGCAAGAGCAAAATGCCCCAATATCGATATAAATCAGAAAGCCTTCAGACTTTATATTTCCATATGCTCAGTTGATGGAATGAAATAAGGGAAGCATTGCAAAAATGTAACTTAATTAAAAACAAAAATTTTAAAAAAAACAGAATCTTTTGTGCTGACAAGAAATTACATGTTTGAAGTTTACTGTCATTTTCTGTAATGATTCCAGAAATCCTTAGGCTAAGATTAAGGGCCTTGCTCACTAAGCAGCGCTGAAATGGTTGTAAAAGAGATTCAGATATCTGATAACAGAAGGGAAAGTTACAACTGTTCCCTATTTTCTTTAACAAGAATAAAAGGAAACCAAATACTGATAAAGATAGGGAGGCTGTCTGCTAATTTCACTCTGTAAATACGAATAGCTTGACATTCATAATCTGTGTTTAGTGCTCTTTGGATCACTGACCTGGAACAATGATGCAGAAAGTGAATTGGGAACTTGTGATTTGCATGCTTGTTTTTGATTGGTGATTCAGTAAGCATTGAAAACATAAGATCAGTATAGCATTCATGCAACTATCATTTTCAGCTGAAAACCTCTCTATAGGGTGGCTCAGTAAATAAACTGGAGCTCTGTTTACTTCAATCACCAATCCTTTGTAAGACAAAATCCTATTTTTTTTTTTAAATCTCGGTTGCTGATAGTAGGTGAAAGAAAAAAATGTCTGTAGAATAAGTAATGTAATGCAATTTACTTATTTATACAACACCAACACTGAGCTGCTAAGAACATTGAAGCACCCTATGTGTATTTTATGAACAAATAACATTTTTAGCAGAGAAAATGATTGCTAATACACAGTGATCTTGGAAACAACAGATGGACGTCCAAGGAATGGGCCACAACCTTGGCCTAACACCCATGCACCTTCCTATCCACTGTAATGTTTACTATCTTTAAATTGATGTCAGCAAGTGTGCTCCCAAACACTCACACAAACCCTTATTGCAAACAGACCTTTGAATTTAGAGTTTGAGTAAGACAAAATATGATGTCATTAGTACAAAAAATCACAAAAATAGTCGCAAAGTATGACGTCATTACCATATCTTTGGAGTAACCAGGATGTTAGCGCTCAGATTTTTGTTAATTTACTAAATTAGTTTTACATTTATTATAACTCTGTATATTCAACAAGCATTTTTCTAATGCCCAACTCTAGGCAAAAATGAAATTGCCTTACTCCTCAGTCTTGAGTTCAAATACCTCTTCCTAAGCCATCTTGCAGTTTATCTTATCAACATTACAGTTTTCTCTGAGCGAAGCTAATTTCTTGCCCGGGGGACCAAACATTTTCACTGCTTATTATCTTCCTGAGCACTAGTCCCCACACCAGTCCTAGGAGTTTTCCTGCCCATGGAGCCTATGAGAGAAGACTCGGACTCTGAAAGTGTCAACTCCATCAATAGAAGATGTCCACATCATGCAGGCAGTGTTGTGTACACCTGAGGAAGGACCCCTAGGAAATAAACAGAAGAAGATAGAAGGATTGTCATGTAACCATGGCTTCATGTACATAAATTGGCATTTGAGAAGTTTTTTTTTTCACACTGGTGCTTTGTTACAGGTAGTGGGAGGGGTATTGATAAAAGTTGGGCTTTAAAGAGATCTAAAAATTACATTATTTTACTAAAAGTTTTAAAAATAATAATAATAATAATATTGACAATGATAATAAGAATAGTTTTCCTTTGAAATGTATTTAAAGGCAAGGGCATAGTTACTTCTGTGTTTTATGTCAAGACCTCTCCATTGAGAGATCAATGCAGAGGCTAGTACAATTTTCTGCTCCGTCTGCCAATTTGACATGTAGCCAATGAGAGAACCCCGAGTGGGCCCTTTGGCTACAAATAGCGTGTGCATGCTCATGTGGGCGTGCCCCTGATGATGTCACATTTGACGAAACGGCGTAGGGTGACACGCACATGCATTGCGCACGCGCGAATCAGCCTTTGACAGAAACTCTGAGCTTTTTTATTTCCTTGCAAGGTTTTATCATTATTTTTATACCTATGTGAGAGCTGTTTTCTCTCCTGTTCATTTCTAATAAAACCAGTGGCGTCACTAGGGTTGGTGTCACCCGGTGCGAAAAAAAATGGTGTCACCCCCCAACAACTATAGTCCCCCCTCAGTACAGACCCCCCTCCACTAACTACAGACCCCACTCCCACAGTATAGATCCCTTCCCTCAGTACAAACCCGCTCCACTAAGTACAGACTCTCCGCCATCAATATAGACCCGCCTCCCTCAGTATGAACCCCCACCTCAGTGCAGACCGCTCCATCAGTACAGACACCCCCACCTCAGTGCAGACCTCCTCAGTACAGACACCCCCCCTCAGTTACAGACACCCCTCGTACAGACACCCCCCTCAGTACAGACACCCCCTCAGTACAGACACCCCCCTCAGTAACAGACACCCCCTCGTACAGACTCCCCCTCGTACAGACTCCCCCTCGTACAGACCACCCCTCAGTTACAGACACCCCCTCAGTTACAGACACCCCTCGTACAGACACCCCCCTCAGTACAGACACCCCCCTCAGTACAGACACCCCTCGTACAGACACCCCCCTCAGTACAGACACCCCCCTCAGTACAGACACCCCCCTCAGTACAGACACCCCCTCGTACAGACTCCCCCTCAGTTACAGACACCCCCTCAGTTACAGACACCCCCTCAGTTACAGACACCCCCTCAGTTACAGACCCCCCCTCAGTTACAGACACCCCCCTCAGTTACAGACACCCCCCTCAGTACATACACCCCCCTCAGTACAGACACCCCCTCAGTACAGACACCCCCACCTCAGTACAGACCGCTCCATCAGTACAGACACCCCCACCTCAGTGCAGACCTCCTCAGTTACAGACACCCTGCTCAGTTACAGACACCCCCCACAGTACCAGACACCCCTCGTACAGACACCCCCTCAGTTACAGACACCCCCCTCAGTACAGACACCCCCCTCAGTACAGACACCCCCTTGGTACCAGACCCCCCTCAGTACAGACACCCCCTCAGTTACAGCCCCCCTGGTGCAAACTCCCCCTAGTGCAGACCCCAGCAGTACAGACACCCCCTCCCCCCATCAGTAAAGATGCCCCCCTTACCTTACAGACCTCAGAACAGAGCGGCAGATACACACAGCGGTGTGTCTCTCGAGCGCGGGCTCCTCCTCCTCCTCTGTGGATGTAAACAGAGAGGAGGCAGAGGGGGCGGCGGCTTCCTTCCGCTCCGCTGAGGGACACAGCCGCAGCGTGAGCCTAAGGCACAGGGCAGCGGGCAAAGTCAGTGTGGTGCCGCTGCGCTACCCACGGGTGTCACCCCTCTGGTGGGTGTCACGCGGGTGCAGCCCGCCCCCCCCCCGCACCTGGCTAGCAACGCTAGTGCGTGTCGTCACATCATCACAGTGCAGTGTGATGATGTGACAGGCTGAGTCGCTCGCTGGCTCTGTAGGGTAGGGAGGAGAATTGGAATTTAGGAATAGGAAGAATAAGGAGCCGGAGGACACACACCAGGCGCGGCCGCGGCGCTGGAGGTGTTGTTCCAGGCTTCCAGACCAGCGGGGTGAAATTAATCAATGAATGGGTCAGCTGTAAAAAAAAAAAAAAAAAAAAAAAAAAAAAAAAAAAAAAGGGAGGGTGTCACCCCTCTAGCGGGTGTCACCCGGGGGCGGACCGCACCCCCCGCACCCCCCTAGCAACGCCTCTGAATAAAACTTCCCTGATGAATGCTACACTATGGAAAGTTTTTCTTTCCTCTCTTTGGACATCGTTTTAACTGCTGAGGATTATTCACTCTGATCAATCAAGAGTGTTTTTCATCTCCGATTTGGATCAGCTGTGCAGACACGTCTCTGGAGACTCGCCTATCGTGGATGAAGTGTCTTCACTGGAATTTCTCTGCCTTCCATGGAGTGAACATCGCTCTACTAAGCTTGTTTTGACCCCCCTGAGAAGGGCGGTCGCAGGCTGTTTGGTAAGCCTTCATTTCTCACTTTGGTGGCGGGATCTTCACTTATTGTTGGAATAGCACTTACCAGCTTCATCGGATATCTTCTCTGTGGAACTCTTATCATCAATATAGAGGAAATCCTCTACACATTTATTTGATAATCTTCTTTCTTCACGGGCACTTATGAACTTGATTGGTTTATTTGCATTGTTTTATTAGTGTTTTTGATACTTTTTTCACGTATTTAATTTTAACTGTATAGATATATACAGTTCTTTCCAGCGCTACACTATTTTTGTATACTCATAGTTACTTCAGTCTGGTTTATTTTTGCTGTGTCTTAATGGGGAGATTTCCCTTGGCTTCCAACTCCCTCTGCTTCTTACTATTAAATGGCAGAATTAGATGGACTGCTACATTTCAATCAAGTGCTTTGTATGCATACAAATAAAAAAATATATATACATATAGCCTTTGGACCAGTCGTCCCTGTCTCAAAGAACAGAAATTCCATAGTCATAAATGGGTTAAGGGCTAGTTTTTATGCTAAGCCCCAAATTCTTTTTTTCTCTACATCCATCTAGTTAGGTTCAAGAAAGTGAGGATATTTTTTCCAATTCTCATTTAACATGGTAGTGTGTTCCTAAGTCACACAAGTACACTGTATTGGGGGGTGTTAATAAAGTACTTAAAAATTATAGGCAGATAATTGCTGTAATTTTTTTTTTAATGATTTTGAAAACGCTGGTCGTTTTTTTTTTTTTACATTCCAATTAAAAGAATGTCCAGTGTCTCCCTTACAAATGGTCCTAAGGTACAGTACACTCTGGAAAGTGTCTGAAAGAGACAGTGAAGTTAATTTAGTAAAACTGGAGCAATCTGGTGCAATCTGGTGCAGCTCTGCATAGAAACCAAACAGCTTACAGTTTTTTATTTTGTTAAAGCTTGATTGAACCAGCTGAAATTAGAAGCTGATTGGCTACCATGCACAGTTGCACCAGATTTTACACTCTCCAAATTTAGTAAATAATCCCCAGTAGATTAAAAACAAGCGAAAACTGTATTTTATAAAAAAAATGGAAATGATTTATGGTGCATTATCCATTTAGTGTTTAGGTCCACTTCAATGTGAATATATTATATATTTCTTGAAACACTGCAGAATATGTTTGGTTTCCATAGGCAAAACTGGTGCAGATACAGAAGCAACATACATACAAATACTTTCATGGGAACCACTATAGCTAATTTGAAAATCATATTCAAATTTAGTTAAAGCATACATAAATGTTGGAGACTGATCATAATACCAAAACCTGTTATAAATCAGTGTGAACCATTGTTCCTATCTGTAAATAATTTTTTTATAAAAACAAATAAAACACTTTATTTGATACAAAAAAGAAAGTACCATGTACTTTCAACTCTATTAAACACAGAATTGTATTATCTTTTGCCTTTTTAGGTAACTGTAAAGTGTACAGAAAATATTGTTATTTTGAATAACATTTGCAAGATTACTAAAGATAGGAAATCTGTGAATTTTTGCTGCTGCAGTTAGCTGATCAATCAGGTATTTCTAAGCCCACGTTCACACTGGGGCTGCGGGAGTGAAGCCTGCGAGTTCTGCTGAACTCGCACAATTTCACTCCTGCTGGCAGTCCCGGTTTCCGCTGCGATTTCAAAGACATCTGAAACAGATGTCAATGTAAATCGCGGCTGAAATTGCAAAAAGTAGTACAGAAACTACTTTTTGTAATCGGTGCAGCGCCGCAGATGCGGCGTCGCACTGATTAGGATGGTGCCATTGCCCGCAATTTTCGGCAAATTTTGCCGATTTGACATGCGATTTGACATGTCAAATCGCATGTCAAATCGCACCAGTGTGAACCAGGGCTAAAGCACAGAAACTGCATTTGGAGAAATTATGAAAAACCATGTTAAAATACAGAGAATATCATAACACAAAGTGTATCTATTTATACTAGACCAAGTTTGGCATTGGCATGGCTCCTGCAATGCAATGCTATAGGAGAAGGTTGGCCATCTAAAGAATTTTGTTTTTAAGACTAACAAGAAAAATGTGTCACACCCTCACTTTACAGATACCAGCTCAACACATTAGGTACACAAGGTGGCACCCTCATATTTGGAGTTCCATCAAGGATGTTGATAGCAGCACAGGGGCGGATCTAGGGGGGGGGGCGACAGGGCAATTGTCCCCCCCCCGAGACCATCTGTCACACTCACTTGCTCTGTTTTTTTTTTGTTTGCGCCTGATCTCCCGGATTTTTGGGGACCAGGTACCGGCCGGCCATTGGTCCCCTGGACCCCAAACTTGGCACACATGTAGCCCCATGTCTCCTCTATGAGTTTGGTGTCTGGGAGACCTACGGCCGGGGAGAACCGATTTTTCAAAGCCGGGCACTCCTTCCATAGACTCCAATGTTAAACGGTAATTTCTCTGGTGACTTTGCGGACCCGGTACCGGCCGGTCATAGGTCCCCTGGACCCCAGACTTGGCACACACGTAGCCCCATGTCTCCTCTACAAGTGTGCAAAGTCTGGTGTCTGGAAGACCTACGGCCAGGGAGAACCAATTTTTCAAAACCGGGCACTCCTTCCATAGACTCCCATGTTAAACATCAGTCTAGTCATGGGCACAGTGAGGCATGGGCACAGTGAGGCAAAGTGAGGCACAGTGAGGCATGTAGATGGACACCCTAGGCTTATACTCGAGTCAATAAGTTTTCCCAGTTTTCTGGGGTAAAATTAGGTGCCTCGGCTTATATTCGAGTCGGCTTATATTCGGGTCGGCTTATACTCGAGTATATACAGTACTTGTTCTGCGGCTGCCGCTGCCTCTTTGAGTCTCTCTCTGTTTCTCACATCAGCCGATCAGCGGCGCAGAGAGAGAGACTCGTCTAATGTAGTTACGCGGCGCACTGACACGATACCAGGAGCGGAGGAGGAGGTGGGTGGAGCCTCTTCCCTGCACTCGCTGCTAACGCCTGGGCCGCTTGGCGTCTAGCAACAAGTGATGTCAGTGAGTCACGTTGTGCTGCTCTGCGGGCAGGTGCGATAGCGTGCGGCTCCACAGACGGGTAAGAAAGCGGGCGGCTCCGCTTGTGGCGCGGCTTGTGGGCGGGCGGCACGGTTTGTGGGCAGACCGCGCTGCTCAGTGTGTTGGCAGCGCAGGTGAGAGTGAGAGAGCAGGCTCATCTCTCACCGCCCGTGCCTGCCCTGCATTCCTGCAGTGACTTCCACCCTCACTGTGCAGGCAGCAGAGAGATTACATTATCTCTCTGCTGCCTGACTCTGGGAGTCTGGGACACAGCAAGAGACAACCAAAACTACACCTTAGCAGGCAAGTTAGTGACAATCCGCAAATTGTGTCAGGTGACGTGGCAAATGACAATCTGCTTCTGGTGGCAGGCAAGTAACAATCAGCAAGGTGTGGCAGGTGAGTGGCAAGTGACAATCTGCAACGTGTGGCAAGTGACACGCTCAGGGCTCCCACTAATTGCAGGCGACGGTGGCAAGTGACACACTCGGGGCTCCCACTGATTCTGCATTAAACTATTTCATTTTATATTACAATGTAATAATAGAAATAATGCGCTTCAATCATCCTGACACCATAACAACCATGGTGCCGGGATGATTGAAGCGCCGACACCAGCCATTTCTCCAATAAATTTCCCACAAAAAATATATATTTTTTGGCAGTGCCCCTCCCGAGAAAAGACTCTGGATCCGCCCCTGTAGCAGCCTATATGTCCTTCTTTAACACTGGGGCACCACAATAGCCCTCAAGAAGGGCAAGTAAGTTTCTATAGCTGCCCTTGGTGGACAAGAAAAGGAATACTTTGACCCTTGTATTCATTCATCCTAAACAAAAGAAAAGTAAATACTAAAACACCAACAATAAGATGTTAATTTATCAGAGATTAATTATAGTCATTGGACTATAGAATTCTGAGAGACTCTCATAGTCTATTTCTCATTATTTAATTGATCAATAAAAATCATTATAGTTAGATATTTGCCCTATGCTTCCCCACTTGCTGAACTATGTTTTCTGTTGTGGGCCCAGCATCAAACTAAGAATGAAAGTCAAATATGTGTGCATAACTTTGCTAGTTAAATGGGACTATACACTAAAACTTGCTTTTCTAGGCCTATGCATGCAAAGATAAGGTCATTAGGACAAAATCATTCTGAAGTGGCTTTTTTCAGTAAGGTCAAGCAGTTAATTCAGGGTGTAGTATTCTACATTAAATTTTCCTATTTTATTAACCACTTAAGCCCCGGACCAATACGGACCATAATGACCAGAGGTGATTTCACAATTTGGCACTGCGCTGTTTTAACTGGAAATTGTGCGGACATGCAATGTTGTACCCAAACGAAATTTGCGTCCTTTTCTTCCCACAAATAGAGCTTTCTTTTAATGGTATTTGATTGCCTCTTGCAATTTTTATTTTTTGCAATATAAACGGAAAAAGACTGAAAATTTTGAAAAAAAATGATATTTTCTACTTTTTGTTATAAGAAAAATCGAATAAACTCAATTATAGTCATACATCTAGGCCAAAATGTATTCAGCCACAAGACTTTAGTAATAAAAATGTCAATAAGCGTATATTTATTGGTTTGCGCAAAAGTTATAGCGTCTACAAACTAGGGTACATTTTCTGGAATTTACACAGCTTTTAATTTATGACTGCCTATCTCATTTCTTGAGGTGCTAAAATGGCAGGGCAGTACAAAACCCCCCCAAATGACCCAATTTTGAAAAGTAGACACCCCAAGGAAATTGCTGAGAGGCATGTTGAGCCCATTGAATATTTATTTTTTTCGTCCCAAGTGATTGAATAATGACAAAAAAAAATAAAAAATTACAAAAAGTTGTCACTAAATGATATATTGCTCATACATGCCATGGTTATATGTGGGATTGCACCCCAAAATACATTTTGCTGCTTCTCCTGAGTATGGGGATACCACATGTGTGGGACTTTTTAGGAGCCTAGCCCCCGAAAACCAAGCACCTCCTTCAAGATTTCTAAGGGCGCAAATTTTTGATTTCACTCCTCACTACCTATCAGAGTTTCGAAGGCCATAAAATGCCAAAATAACACAAAACCCCCCAAATGACCCCATTTTGGAAAGTAGACACCCCAAGCTATTTGCTGAGAGGCATGTTGAGTCCATGGAATATTTTATATTTTGACACAAGGTGCGGGAATATGACAAACTTTTTTTTTTTTTTACACAAAGTTGTCACTAAATGATATATTGCTCACACATGCCAAGGTTATATGTAGAATTGCACCACACAATACATTTTGCTGCTTCTCCTGAGTACGGGGATACCACATGCGTTGGACTTTGTGAGAGCCTAGCCACGTACGGGGCCCCAAAAACCAAGCACCGCCTTCAGGATTTCTAAGGACGTAAATTTTTGATTTCACTCCTCACTACCTATCACAGTTTTGAAGGCCATAAAATGCCAAGATAGCACAAAACCCCCACAAATGACCCCATTTTGGAAAGTAGACACCCCAAGCTATTTGCTGAGAGGCATGGTGAGTATTTTACAGCTCTCATTTGTTTTTGAAAATTAAGAAAGAATATATATATTTTTTTCTTTTTTCAATTTTCAAAACTTTGTGACAAAAAATAGCTTGGGGTGTCTACTTTCCAAAATGGGGTCATTTGTGGGGGTTTTGTGCCATCTGGGCATTCCATGGCCTCCTAAACTGTGATAGGCAGTGAGGAGTGAAATAAAAAATTTCCACCCTTAGAAATCCTGAAGGTGGTGCTTGGTTTTCGGGGCCCTGTACGCGGCTAGGCTTCCAAAATGTCTCACACATGTGGTATCCCCGTACTCAGGAGAAGCAACAGAATGTATTTTGGGGTGCAATTCCACATATAACCATGGCATGTTTGAGCAATATATCATTTAGTGACAACTTTTTGTATTTTTTTTTTCTTTTTGCCATTATTCAATCACTTGGGACAAAAAAAAATATTCAATGGGCTCAACATGCCTCTCAGCAAATAGCTTGGGGTGTATACTTTCCAAAATGGGGTAATTTGGGGGGGGTTTGAACTGTCCTGGCATTTTATGCACAACATTAGGAAGCTTATGTCACACATCATCCACTCTTCCAACCACTTGAAGACAAAGCCCTTTCTGACACTTTTTGTTTACATGAAAACATATTTTTTTTTTGCAAGAAAATTACGTTGAACCCCCAAACATAATTTTTTTTAAAGCAAAGGCCCTGCAGATTAAAATAGTGGGTGTTGCATTTTTTTTCCTGCATTTTGCCCAAATATTTGATGAAATAAAAAAGATGATCTTAGGCCGAGTACATGGATACCAAACATGACATGCTTTAAAATTGCGCACAAACGCGCAGCGGCGACAAACTACATACATTTTTAAAAGCCTTTAAAGGCCTTTACAGGTTACCACATTAAATTTACAGAGGAGGTCTACTGCTAAAATTACTGCCCTCGATCTGACCTTCGCGGTGATACCTCACATGCATGGTGAAATTGCTGTTTACATATGACGCTAGACCGACGCTTGCGTTTGCCTTTGCGCAAGAGCAGGGGGGGACAGGGGTGCTTTTTTTTATTATTATTATTTATTTTGCTTTTTTATTTTATTTTTAAACTGTTCCTTTCATATTTTTTTTTTTTACCATTTTTATTGTTATCTCAGGGAATGTAAATATCCCCTATGATAGCAATAGGTAGTGACAGGTACTCTTTTTTTGAAAAAATTGGGGGGTTAGACCCTAGATCTTTCCTCTGCCCTCAAAGCATCTGACCACACCAAGATCGGTGTGATAAAATGCTTTCCCAATTTCCCAATGGCGCTGTTTATATCCGGGGGGGACATTCCCTCCCACTGCTTGTAAAAGCAGTCTAGAGGCTAATTATCTGCTAGGATTGCTTTTACATGAAAGCTGGCCGCAGGCTGAAAAGAATGATACCAAGATGATACCTAAACCCGCAGGCATCATTCTGGTATAAACATTCAAATTCCAGCAACATACCAGTACGTTGCTGGTCCTTGGGTTGGACATGTATTGTAATTTTTTTTTTCATGTTGGCTGAACGAAAAAAAGAGATTGATTGGTGGGTATGCCCACCATTAGAATACCTCCCTTCATCCACCCACTTCAAATGATGGGCATACATGCACCATTTATATATGCCAAAGCATGGGGACATCCTCCCGCAAAAAAGTTATGCCGCGTACAGACGGTCGGACTTTTCCACGGGCAAGCCTCCATCGGAATTTTGACCGTATGTACGCAGCATAAAAGGTTATGCTGCGTACACATGGTCAGACTTTTCCACGGGCAAGCCTCCGTCGGGATTTCAACCGTATGTACGCAGCATTAGGAGCAAAATCGCTCCTCCGCCCCTGCTGCCCCCATGCTTCGGCATATATGCTTTTTTTTAACTGTGGTGGTGAAATCACCTCCTACAGCGTTGGAGTCACGGCTTTATGTATCGTGGGAGCAAACGCTGTTGCTGTCAAGATAAATAGATCCGCGCTGCAAATGAATGGCGTACCTGCTAAGCAAATGATGGTTAACATTAAAACAAAGTAACATTACAGTACAACAGTAAGACCTTACCATACCATACCTGCAAAGCAAATACCAAAAAAAAACCTAGTAAAAAATAAAACATTTTTTTAACGCAACCTGTGCCTAAAATATATATATGCCAAAGGATGGGGGCATCCTCCCGCAAAAAAGTTATGCCGCGTACACACGGTCAGACTTTTCCACGGGCAAGCCTCCGTCGGAATTTCAACCGTATGTACGCGGAATTAGGAGCAAAATCGCTCCTCTGCCCCTGCTGCCCCCATGCTTCAGCATATATGCTCTTTTTTTTAACTGTGGTGGTGAAATCACCTCCTACAGCACTGGAGTCACGGCTTTATGTATCGTGGGAGCAAACGCTGTTGCTGTCAAGATAAATAATTCTGCGCTGCAGCTGAATGGCGCACCTGAAAACAAAAAATTACATACCTGAAAAGCAAGCATGATAAAACATTGCAGAATAGAATACAGTAAAAAATAGCAGAACAATAGAGAGAAAATAGTAGGATTTTTAAAACAGCTTACCTGTAAAATCCTTTTCTTGGAGTACATCACGGGACACAGAGCGGCATAGTCATTACTATGTGGGTTATATAGAATTACCTTCAGGTGCTGGCACTGGCAACTTCCAAAACAGGAAGTACCCTCCCCTATATAAGCCCCTCCCATCCGGGAGCACCTCAGTTTTGTAGCAAAGCAATACGTGTCCCCAAAAGAGGGGTGGGAGCTCTGTGTCCCGTGATGTACTCCAAGAAAAGGATTTTACAGGTAAGCTGTTTTAAAAATCCTACTTTCTTGTTCATACATCACGGGACACAGAGCGGCATAGTCATTACTATGTGGGACGTCCCAAAGCAATGCCAAATGAGGGGGGGGATATACCATACATAAGCTGGGCGCCATCAGGCATGAGGATCTTTTGCAGCCTGCAACACACTGCGCCCAAAGGCGACATCCTCCTGACTTCTAACGTCCACCTGGTAGAACCTAGTAAACGTGTGTACTGAAGACCATGTTGCGGCCTTACAAATTTGAGCCAGGGAGGCCTGGTGATGCACTGCCCATGAAGTTCCAACTGCTCTCGTGGAGTGCGCCCTAACTTTGAACGGAGGCGGTCTACTTCTCAAGCCATAGGCTTGTATTATGACCTGTCGAATCCACTTGGCTAAAGTAGATTTTGATGCTGCCTGACCCTTTCTGGGGCCTTCCGGCAGAACAAACAAAGAATCCGTTTTACGAATCTGAGCAGTGGCTTTTAGATAAGCTTTAACTGCTCTTACTACATTCAAAGAATGCAATAACTTTTCCTCTACCGAGCTCGGTTTGGGGAAAAGAAGGAAGAACCACATCCTGGTTCAAGTGAAACCTCGATACCACCTTAGGAAGAAAGGCTGGGTGAGGACGTAATACTACTCTGTCCTCATGAATAACCAGATATGGCTCTTTACAGGACATGGCGGCTACTTCCGACACTCTTCTAGCCGAGCATATGGCTACTAAAAATATCAATTTTCTGGTGAGTAGAACCAAGGAAATGTGCCGCAAGGTTCAAATGGCTGCTTCTGCAGAACCGACAGAACCAAATTTAGATCCCATGGACATATGGGAGCTTTAATCGGTGGAATAATACGAGTCACTCCTTGCATAAAGGATTTGACAAGTGAATGCATAGCCAGGGGCCTTTGAAATAGTATTGATAAGGCCGAAACCTGACCCCTGATAGTACTTAAGGCAAACTTCCTGTCTACAGCCCACTGTAGGAAGTCCAGAATTCTGCCTATAACGTACTTACGTGGATGCCACTTTCTGGCCTCGCACCAAGTGATGTACGCCTTCCAAACTCTATAGTAGATCTGCCTGGATACAGGCTTCCTGGCATTGATTATAGTTGATACCACAGAGTTAGAGAGACCTCTCTTCTTTAGGATGTGGGATTCAATAGCCAGGTCGTTAAACTTAGAGTTAGTAAGGAAGGGTGGTATATCGGCCCTTGCGAAAGCAGGTCCGGACGACGTGGAAGGGTCCAAGGACTCCCCACAGACATTTTGATGATCTCCGCGTACCAGGCCCTTCGGGGCCACGCTGGAGCCACCAAGATCACCGGCTTCTTTTCCAACCTGACTCTGCGAAGGAGTCGAGGCAACAATTGTAGCGGAGGGAATGCATATATCAGTCTGAACTGATTCCAAGGGAACACCAGAGCATCCGAGCCGCAAGCGAGGGGATCCCTTGTCCGGGAGACAAATCTGTCCACCTTTGCGTTGAATCTGGATGCTAGCAGATCTACATCCGGTGTTCCCCACCGCTGACATATTGCTCGGAAGACCTCGGGATGAAGGGACCATTCCCCTGGGCATAACTGTTGGCGACTTAGAAAGTCCGCCTTCCAATTCTCCACCCCTGGAATGAAGACAGCTGACATACATGGGACATGCTTTTCTGCCCATTCCAGGATGTGACTTACTTCCCTCTGGATTGCACGACTCCTGGTGCCTCCCTGATGATTGATATATGCCACTGCTGTGGCATTGTCTGATTGAATTCTGACAGGGGACCCTTGGAGTCTGGATGCCCAGGCTACTAGGGCATACCGGGCTGCTCGTATCTCTAAGAGATTGATGGGCAGGGTTTTTACTACATTTGACCATCTGCCCTGGAGAGACCATTGCTCCAGTACTGCCCCCAGCCTATAAGGCTGGCATCTGTAGTGACCACCTTCCAGGATATCGGACTGAAGGGTTTTCCCTTCTGGAGATTCTGGGGGATCAACCACCAGCAGAGACTCTTCCGAACGGAAGGGGACAAAGCCATCGGGAAGTCTAGAGCCTGATTTTTTCCATTCCAGGCTGACAATATGGCCCTCTGTAAATTCCTTGAGTGGAATTGGGCGTATGGCACAGCTTCGAATGATGCTACCATCTTTCCTAGCAGCCTCATGCACAGGCGTATGGACGGCTGTCTTTTTGCACAAAGCAGACGGACCAAGCCCCTCAAAGAGGATACCTTGTCTAGAGGTAAGAAAATCTTCCTCTGGTCTGAATCCAGCCGTAGCCCTAGATATACCAGGTTTTTCACTGGCTGTAGGGCTGACTTGTCCAGGTTGATGACCCAACCGTGAGATTCTAGATACTTGATTGTATCGACAACTACCACTTCTAGCTTGGCAGCTGAGTGGTCCATCAACAACAGGTCGTGTAGGTATGCCATTATCGTTACACCTCGTGTTCTTAGATCGGCCAACAGTGGGGCCAGAATTTTTGTGAACACTCGTGGTGCTGTGGCCAGACCGAATGGTAAGGCTCTGAACTGAAAATGGCGCCCTTCTACTGCAAAGCGTAGAAATTTTTGATGACCTGGAAAGATGGGAACATGCAAGTAAGCATCTTTGATGTCGATCGAGGCTAACCATTCCTCCCCCTGTAGGGCAGCGGTGACCGATCGGATCGACTCCATCCGGAAGGACCGGACGTTTAGAAATTTGTTTAGACTCTTTAGGTCCAATATGGGTCTTATGTCCCCGTTTGGTTTCGGGACTGTGAAAAGGTTTGAGTAGAAACTCAACCCCCACTCTTCCATAGGAACCTCCATAATTACTCCTTGGAGCAATAGTTGTTCTAACACCACTAGGAGACACCTTCTTTTCAGAGGGTCTTTTGGCATGCCTGACCACATAAAAATGGGAAGGAGGAGACTCTTTTAACTCCAACTTGTATCCCCGAGTTACTGCGGAGAGCACCCATCTGTCTTTGATCGTCTCCCGCCAGGTCTCTGTGAACAACTGAAGTCTTCCCCCCACCCGTTTGAGTGGGGGCAGCCCTTCATAGGCTTGACTTGGAGGCTGGTTTAGTACCTCTTCGGATCCAGGGCTTTTTATTACCCTGTGACTGTCCCTGATTTTTACCTCCTGAGTTTGACCGAGGAGGCCGTCGGAACTGCTTAGTAGCAGACGTCCCAGGGATAGGAGAGGTAGTCCTCTTAAAAGACGGACCCCTAGACCTCTTTTTAATTGGTAAGAGAGTACTTTTACCACTGGAAATCTTCTGGATATATTTATCCAGGTCTTCGCCAAAAAGGCGTTCTCCATGAAATGGGAAGCTAACTAAGAGCTTCTTACAGGGAGCCTCAGCAGACCAGTTCTTGAGCCACAGAAGCCTACGCATATGTACCAAAGACAGCGTGAGGCGGGAGGCCTGATGGATAGAATCTTTGATGGCGTCAACCGCAAAGCATAATGCTCTAGGCAGATCAGCCAGAGCCTGGGCCTGCTGGTCTGGCAAATCCCTCAGGACCATTTTCATTTGATCCTTTAAAGCTTGGCAGACCCCAATAGCTGCCACTGCTGGCTGTGTAACAGCCCCTGCTGTGGAAAAAGCAGATTTTAATAAAGATTCCAATTTTTTATCTACTGGATCTTTGAACATTTGAACATTATCTACTGGACATGTCAGTGATTTGTTCACAGAAGAAATGGCTGCGTCCACCGTAGGAACATTCCATCTCTGGGTGAATTTTTCCTCCATGGGATAGATCACCTGAAATTTCTTAGGTGGAACAAATAGTTTATCAGGATGTTCCCAGTCCTGGTATATAAGTCCTTCCAATAATGGATGAATTGGAAAGGAGCAATTAATCTGGGGAGCTTTTAGCGACCCCAATGAGGAGACAGCAGTAGTTGATGGTTCAACAAGAGGCATTTTAAATGCAGATCGAACCATGTCAGTTAGGGTCTGGACCCACAATCTTTCAGTCTGTGATGCTGAAAATGGTTCATCTACTGTCGATTCCTCAAAAACAGAGTTAACCTCCTCCTGATCACCTTCAGGAAGGTCAGTCCCTTCCTGGGACTGTTGCTCTGCCAACAGGCACTCTAATGGAGGGGATGGAGAACTGGCGCGCTTTCTTTCCGGTAGAGAAGAAGCGATCAATGCTGCCAATCTCTGCTCCAATCCCTCCAGAGTTGAGGCAAAAACCTCCTCTGTTATATATGCAGGAGCAGGTGGACTGAGGACAGCCGCAGTACCTGGCACTCCCGGGGGTTCCTTATGGGTATTAACCTCTGATTTCTCAGGGGAGGAAGGTGCAGATGACTGCTCCAGATCCTCAGAGCCCGATGGAGACCCCCTACACTTCCTGAGAGGTATATCTCGGAGTTTTTTAGGCGGCATATTCCTTAGTTCAAAGCTGAGGTATTCCAGCCGCAATACACCCCTTTACTGAAATAGTCTAATGCAATTTGCTGCTATGTACATCAGTGGGTGTCTACTAATGCGTCTTTCTGGGGATGCCTGTATCAACCGCCCGCTGTGAGCCCCTATACCATGCTACCAGCTCCTTTTCATGCTCTGTGTCCATAGCAAGCAGCGTGGACTGAGTCCTTTTATCTTGCTGGGACGCCCGCACATGCGCAGAAGCGCTGGGCGCACAGAGCGCGTCATCCACCAGGCTCCACCCCCTTTTTTGAAGCGAAATCTTATAAAAAGAAAGTGTGTGTGCGCGCGCGCGCGTGCACGTGTGCGCTCTTGGCGCCATGTAGGGAGAGGAGCCAGGGTCCCTGTTTCACCAGGACTCGGGGATGGAAGGAAACTACTTGGCAGCATGACAGAGGAATGCAGCTTCCCTGATAGAGAGCTCACTCATCTGCCTGGACTTTCACCATGGAAGGAATAGTCCCAAGAAAAAAAGACGTTCCACAGTGGCCTCTAGTGGACAAACACAGGTACCGCACTTTTGTCTTTTTTTTTTTTTAAAACCTCCTTTATGAAAAACATTTCTAGGTTTACAGTTTTTAAAACTTCCTTTATGAAAAGACATTTCTAGGATTTCTTAGGCATATACAGCTATTAGCGGGAATACCTTTAGGTAACAGGCAGAAAGACATATTAGGCTTGGGGGTCCCCTCAATAGAACCAAGTTCCTGAGGGGCCCCCACTTACCTTTTCCCCGCCGCAGGACTTTGTTTGGTCCACAGAAGCCCAAACTTCACCTCTCACGGCAGGCATTGTACTAGACCTTCAGGGACCGGGTTCCCAAGGATTCCACTCCCCTGGACCTGTATAGCACCCTGCACAGATAGCCTCTTGGTTTTGGGTATGACCAGAGCTCTGGATCCCAGGGTCCAGCCCTCCTAAGAGAGGCATTACAGGCAAAACCCTGCTCTTCTCTGCAAGGCCCGGGTACCGACCGTTTAGCTATGAAGCTTTTTTGGTCGGATCCGGAATAGCTTGCTAAGGCCCAGAGAACCTGTACACAAGCCCAGATGAATACATGTTAACCTTGGCCAACACCTTAGACACTGGCAAAAAACTGAGGTGCTCCCGGATGGGAGGGGCTTATATAGGGGAGGGTACTTCCTGTTTTGGAAGTTGCCAGTGCCAGCACCTGAAGGTAATTCTATATAACCCACATAGTAATGACTATGCCGCTCTGTGTCCCGTGATGTATGAACAAGAAAGAGAGAGAGAGAGAGAGAAAAATAAAACGACAACTATTTTTTTTTCTATTTTATATATTTTTTGTGTTTTTTGTTTTAAATTTAATTTTTTACACTTTTTTTTGTAACTTTAACAACTGTAATGGTTCGGGTCTCTCAAAATGCGATGGCATCTTGGGAGACCCTGTGTAAGTGTGTCCTAGTCTGTGAAATGCTGTGCCCTATGCTAAAACTTCACTTTTGAGTGGAAGCGTTCAAAACATTTACCAATGCAAAGACCAGGATTGTCAGGACAGCGTGGACAAAAATAACGGGTGTCACGCCTAAATCCGCGCTTGCTACAGACACAACATCTTTTTTGGGGGGCTCGTTGGGTAGGGATACTCTTGAGGACATACGGATAATGCCTCTCATGCAGCCGGCTTACTGCATTTGGTTGGGGATGGTGAGGTGCAGAACTGTCTGGATACAGGAGTTCTGTGACTATCTCATCCTGGAATTTTAGGAGAGATAACGTCCCGCCTGAAGCTCTGTATAGCACATGAGCGTTCAGCAAAGCCAATTGATATAAGGATAGAGACACTTTTTTGTACCAGCGTCTCGCCTTACGGTCAATTAGATACGGTGCCAACAACTGGTCGTTGAGGTCCACCCCTCCCATATTTCGGTTATATTCGTGGACACAAAGGGGTTTCTCCACAACACCAGTCGCCATACAAATTTGGACTGTCGTGTCTGCATGAAGGGAGGTAAGAAGGAAAACATTCTTATTATCCCTCCACTTCACAGAGAGCAAATTATTACACTTCAAGCAGGCTCTCTCCCCCAGCCTAAGACGGGAATCTACAAGCCCCTGGGGAAAGCCCCGGCGATTAGGTCGCACGGTGCCACATGCTCCAATCTGATGATCAAACAAGTGGCTAAACAGTGTCACGCTCGTTTAATAATTGTCCACATACAAGTGGTACCCCTTTCCGAATAAGGGTGACTCCAAGTTCCACACTATCTTGCCAGCACTCCCTATGTAATCCGGGCAGTTGACCGGCTCAACCTGACTATCTTTTCCCTCATAAACCGTAAAGCTCCATACATAGCCTGTTGCCCTGTCACAGAACTTATAGAGCTTGACCCCGTATCTGGCACGCTTGCTGGGAAGGTACTGCTTGAAAGACAAGCGGCCAGAAAATTTAATCAGGGACTCATCAACGTAAACAACTTGATCGCGAATAAACAAGGCTGCAAAACGTTCGTTAAAGTGGTTTATGAGGGGCCGAATTTTGTAGAGCCGGTCATATTCAGGGTCTCCACGTGGACGACAAAGTTCATTGTCGTTGAAATGCATGAACCGCAAGATCTGCTCGTATTGTTTCCTGGGCATGGAGGCAGAGAACACGGGCATGTGGTCAATTGGGTGTGTGGACCACTAAACACACAATGACGGGAATTTATGTGTGCCCATTTTGAGAGAAAGGCCCTGAAAGATGTTAAATTCGGAAACCGTAATTGGTTTCCAATCTTTGGCAATGGAAGGCAACTAGGGATTAGCGGCGATGAATTGACCAGCATATAAATTACTCTGGTCCACAATAGATCTATAGAGATCTTCTGTGAAAAACAGCGAATAAAAATCAATAGGCATAAAATCAGCTGTTTCCACCTGAATACCGGGTTGGGCAGTGAATGGGGGAAGTACGGGTTCTGCAGAAGTGGTGGGGACCCAATCAGGATAGGCAAATTCTGCAGGAAGGGCACTATGGGCACGACGGGCCTGCCTTTGTCTTCTTCTTGGTGGCAGCGGGACACTACTTGTGCTTGCTACCTCGCCAGCTTGAACTGCACTTATGGGACTCGCCACATCACCACGTGATACTGCAGTGCTGGATGTACGCCCAGGCTGTACTAGGCGCTGGTGCTTGCCAGTTCACCAGAAGGAATAGCGGCGCTAGTACTACTCTGCTCCATGATACGAGAGCCCTGCGGTTCTTTCTCCTCAACAACCTCAGAAAATCAGGATCGGGTACGCCTGACCTTAGCAGGGACCTCATCTTCGTCGTCAGAGCTATCTGACATGGAGCCACTGACTTCACTGTCTTCTACGGGAAGATATTCTGAGCCTGAATCTGACAGATACGTGACCTCCTCTTCACTATCTGTCATGCTCAGAATCTCGTAGGCCTCTTTACGAGTGTACCTTCGATTTGCCATTTTGGGCTCTAAATTTAGGGGTACACTAGTAAGATTCACAGGTAAAAAAGCACCTGACTGTCAGCAAATGTATCAAATGCTTCAAAAAAAACTGTTAGCGATCGTAGGGATCAGGACTGTCTCTGCGAACGCTGCAGTTATGTGTGTTGTGTTTGGTAAGTGACAGTGATCGATCGATACTGCACTTGGGTGGGCTGGGCTGGGCTGGGCGGAGGGGCTAAACGCAGGTGCTAGCAGGTATCTGGGCTGATCCCGCTAACACTGCGTTTTTGGGAACCCTAAACCGCTGGGGACGCTAGTATAGATCTGATCAGATCAGATATTGATCTGTTCAGATACTATACCACTAAGGGAGGTGTATGCTTTGCGCGTGGGTGTTAGCGTTACTGGCACTAACCTAACGCTGCCTGGGGTGACGCAGACCCTCTCTGGCGCTAAAACCTAATTGATACCACCCACCGGGCGATCAGGGGGTTAAATCTTTATTGGGTTATATACTGCGGGTGCCCTGATGCTATAAAAAGCAAACTAACCAACCAGCGTCACCCGTAACACTTATATGGTGATCACTGGTGAAAGGGTTAACTAGGGGCAATCAGGGGGTTAAAACTTTTATTAGGTTATATATGGGGCTACCTAACGCTATATAAAAACCTGACGGGTAACCTAAATAACTAAATAACTAACTGGCTAACCAGTGTCACCAGTGACAATTATACGGTGATCACTGGTGAAAGGGTTAACTCTAGGGGCAATCAGAGGGTTAAAATAATATATGGGGGTACCTGACGCTATAAAAACCTGCGGCGAACCTAAAAATAAATAACTGGCTATCTACGGCACCACCGACACTAATACAGCGATCGGAAAAACGATTGCTTAGTGACGCTGGCGTTAGGGGTGAAAGGGTTACCTGGGGGGGCGATCAAGGGGTTAAACCTTTATTAGGGGGGTAGGGGGCTACCCTGGACCTAAAGGGGCCTAAGCCTAACTGCCCTGCAACTTTTTACTGTCACAAATGACACTGATTGCAGTGATCAGTAAAAAAATGACCACTGCAAACGGTGCACTGTGACTGGGGGGTGTAAGTGTGCCTACATGTACTGGTGTCAGTGTAGTGTTGGTGCACTTACTGTGAGATGTCTTCTCTCCTCGCGCCGGAACGAAAAGACCGCCGCATGGAGAGATGACATCACTTCCTCTGCCTGTGTTTACATTACAGAGGCAGAGGAAGATTCTCATTCGCCGGGAGCGATCGCGAGGGGGTGGCCGGAAACGAATGGCCGTCCCCTCATAACGGATCACTCCCGAATGGATAACCACCGCTCACTGTATACAAGGGGGGTCCGATGGGACCCCCCAACTATACGAAGGCAGTCACGTACAGGTACGTGATTGTGCCTGTCCGTGCCATTCTGCCGACGTATATATACAGTGAGCGGTCGTTAAGTGGTTAAAGGGGGCCTACATGAGACACAAAAGCCCACAGGGGTTTCCACCAGTCAAGAAGATTCAGACGCAACCGCTCCTTAGACATCTGTGTATCATATGGCTTTATAGGCTTGACCAGTTAATTAGGAAACTGTCACTTTGGGATGACTTTTTGTGAAATGTAATAGAACACAGAATAGGACAGCTGTAATTTTAAAGCTGAATTCAATGTACTTTTTATATTTAAGAAACATTTAAACCAGTTAGATACTGAATTAATTATTTTTATTTTACATATATCTATCTTTAGTAGCTGATTCTATTAAAAGAGATGTATGCAATTTTTTTTTTCAGAATCATACTTACCTAGGTGAATACAGCATTAGTTCGATGCTGCATCTGTCCCCTGCCGGCTCTAACACTGAGAACCAAGTGATCTAACACTGCAGATCGTTCGGTTCTTACAGCTCCCTGAGCAGAGAGCTGGTGACTGCCACCACTCTCTGGTCTGCTCCTTCCTCGCTTACTGGAGTGCTGGGCAGTGGGGGGGGGGGCAGGAGTGGCAAGCTTAGCCTCTCAGCGACTCGCTAAGAGGCTGAGCCGGGTGCCGGTCCAGGCATGTGGGCGGATCCCGACTCCACTGTCACGATCTTGCCTGAGCCTGGACCAGTTCTGTGACATCAGTAGATAGCGGATTTCAGCCCGCTGTCTGCTGAAAATGGGTCACAGGAGTGCAGAACGAACTGCACTTTTGTGATCCATAGGAGGAGTACAGCCAAGGGAGCTTAATATGCTATAATCATTGCACAAGAGTGCGCATACAGAGAGGAGGAGAGAGAACATAGTAAAATAAGGTTCTTACAGGAGAAGGGAGCGATGTCTTTATTTCTGTGCTACTTCTCTATTATTACCCAGTCATAGGCCTGAGAGTAAGGCAGTCGCTGCTGTCAGCGAAAATTGGACAGCCTGTTTTTCCAAAAATCAAGCATTGATTTGGCAAGGGAGGGTTGGGCATTGAAAAAACCTCCCGAAAAACAAAAACTGCTCCCCCACACTCCCTATCTGTAATCTAACCCTCATACTTTGTTTAACTCTAACTCCCCCCATTTGAACATAACCTAATTTAATACATTGCTGCCTAGACCATTAAATAAAACCCTTAACTGTATTATAATCCTTAAAGTGTATGATGTTGTTGTTGTTGTTCAGTCGTTAGGTAGTTTCTGACTCATCGTAACCTCATGGACCATAGGGCAGCGGGCTTTTCTGTCCTCCACTGCCTACCGGACCATGCTTCACTTCATGTTCATTGTTTTGACGATGCCACCTATCCATCTTGTTTTCTGCCGTCCTCTTTTCCTTTTTCCTACCATGTTTCCCAGCATCAGGGTTTTTCCAATGAGTCCTCTCTTCACATTAGGTGGCCAAAGTATTTGAGTTTCAGCTGCAGGATCTGTTCTTCCAGTGAATATTCAGGGTTGATTTCCTTCAGGATTGACTGGTTTGATCTATTTGCCATCCAAGGGATTTTTCAGAGTCTTCTCCAACACCATAGTTCAAAAGCAGCAATTCTTTGGCGTTCAGCCTTCCTTATGATCCAACTTTCACGGCCATAGGTTACTGCTGGGAATACCATAGCTTTGACTATACGGCACTTTGTCGGTAGGGTGATGTCTCTGCTTTTTATAATGTTGTCTGGGTTTGCCATTTCTTTCCTCCCAAGAAGCAAGCGTCTCTTAATTTCATGGCTACAGTCACCATCTGCCGTGATCTTGGAGCCTAGGAAGATAAAATCTGTCACTGTTTCCATTTCTTCTCCATCTATAAAGTGTATGTGAACCCTAACAATTAGGATCTCTCTATTTGCGCATGTCGGCTTGTTAACTATACAATTCAAGGTGTTGTTATAGCTGTTATAGAGTGTGCTGTGCACTTTGCAGTGTTATATCAACCACTGTTTTCAGCCCTGCCAAATTCACCTCTGTGGATTACAGAACATCTCTCACCATACTATGGAGATAGGGAGAGGGGTGTTGTTCCATAGTCCTGACACACTTCCTGTCCTAAGATGTCAATGCTGCACCATAGAGTCAGGAACCATGAATCAGACAGAGGCAGAAAATGCAGTAAAAATCACACCTTTTAATATAGTGGTAAAAATGGTACAAATAGTAAACGTAGTCAAAACATAGCCAGGGTATGGCAATCAAAACGGGTTGTCAGTGCAAGCCAGTAAATCAGGAAGCCAGAGATCAGCATAGTCGGAGAGAGCAAACAGGATCAGGAACCAGAAGGGACGTCAGCCAGGCAAGTCTTTAACAGGAACACAGCAGAGAGTCTTCAGATATGTTGAACAAGGCGAAGGCATGGGAGAACAAGCAGAAGGGGCTGGCTAACAAGCAGGAAATGATCACCGGATGACGCACTGTGGAACGATGAGTGCTGGCAATTAACCGACAGCTGAGCACTGAGAAGGGAGGACTGAGCCCAGCCCTGCCAGTTCCCCCTCCTCAATTACCCCTCCCCCTCAGAGGGCCACCAGGTTTAAGAGAGAAAACGTCAATGGAAAGCACGGAGGAGGACAGGAGCATGTACGCCCGTGGATGATACCCAAGAGCGCTCCTCCAGACCGTACCTTTCCATTTAACCAGGTACTGTATGCGCCCACGGAACCTACCGGAGTCAATGATTGGTTGTATCTCATACTCCTCATGGTTTTCAACCTTAATTGGGTGAGGATGTGGTACCGAGGTGGTGAAGTGGTTGCACACCAAGGATTTTAATAAGGAGACATGAAATACATTAAAAACATTCGTTTTTATTTAAAATGCATTCGTCCGAAAATCCAAATTAATTAAGATAGAATCTGTCATTGAAGGCTTATGGTGTCTGTCGAATGTTCTAAGAAGATCCGACGGAGCAGCTAAACTGTACGACGCTGCAATCGTACATTTCCGGTCGAATGTTGCGCCTACAAGCTATAGTAGAATTCTAATGTTGTATGACTAGTAAGCCTTCAATGACAGATTTGACGTTTGTATGTTTTTCGCTGCTTCGTCGAATCTTTGTCATTCATGACGAATAGTCTACCACAACACTTTCCCTATAATGTCAAATCTTTTCTCTCTATGTCTCTATGTCAAATCTTTCCTCTCTATGTAGAATAATCTTGGACTAATAGAGTTAAGGTTAGGCACATTCGACTGCAGGTTCGATAGACACAGATTGTTATTGTCAGTGTCATGTCGAATCTCCTATCTATATCGAACTGTTGTCGCAACGAAAATGAAAATAAAGCATTTGTTTATGTTGGATCTTTCAGATTTCGGATTCTGCGCTTTCGTTATCGTTTGTTAAACCGATAACGAAAATACCCAAAATTCGGACGAAAATGCATTCGGACGAAAATAAATGCACATGTCTACTGGCTTGATTTTACAGAGAATACGGAAAGGCCCAAGAAACTGTGGTGCCGGTTTTAGTGAGAGAACATGGAGTCAGAGGTTGCAAGATGACAGCCAGACCCTCTCCCCAACCTGGTAGAAAGGCGCAGGTAGGCATCTCGGGTCAGCATGGAGTCTGTACCTATCACTGGCACATTGCAAGAACTCTTGGACCTGTACCCAAGTGGAACGAAGACCACAGAGATGCTCCTCTAACACAGGGATTATCTGAGAAACAAATGAGTCAGGCAACGTGGATGGTTGGAAACAATGGATCTCCAAAAAAGGAGACAACCTGGAAGCAGTATTGACGGCACTATTGTGAGCAAACTCTGTCTAAGGCAGTGGTTCTCAACTCCTGTCCTCAGGACCCACTAACAGGCCAGATTTTAAGTATTACCTTGGGGAGATGCAGACTAAAATCCTGCAATCCCTGAGCAGCAAATTATATCACCTGTGATGAATTTCAGTTATCTTGCAAACCTGGCCTGTTAGTGGGCCCTGAGGACTGGAGTTGAGAACCACTGGTCTAAGGTAAGAGGTCTGACCAGTTGTTATGGTGGTCAGAAATATAGAAGCGTAGAAACTGCTCCAAGGCTTGGTTGGCTTGTTCTGTGGCCCCATTCGACTGCAGTTGATACGCAGAGGAGAAGGATAGCTTAATTCTCAACTGTGCACAAAAGGCTTGCCAAAATCTGCAGACAAACTGGCTACCCCTGTCTGAGATGATAACCTTGGGTAGCCCATGTAATCGAAAGATCTCCCGAGCAGCAAAAATGGATGCCAGTTCTTTGGATGTGGCAACTTCTTAAGTGGAATACAATGTGACATTTTCGAGAATCGGCCAACCACCATAAGAATAACTGTGTTGCCTTGGGAGTTGGGTAATTCCACAATAAAATCCATAGACAGGTGGGTCCAAGGCCTCTCTCCACTGGGTATGGGTTGTAGGAGACCCACTGGAAGGTGTCGTGGTATCTTACACTGAGCACACACTGAACAATCGGCTATAACTGCGCAGAGACTAGGCCACCAGAATTGTTGGAAATGGCCCAAATAAGTTGATTCTTCCCTGGGTGGCCAACTGCCTTGGGAGAATGGTAAGTCTGGAGCGCGGAGACTCTCAGGGACAAAGCAGTGGTCACAAGGTTTCTCGGGAGGAGAATGGATTTGAGCGGCAACAATTCTGTCACCCAAGGGTGAAGTAAGACTGGTACGAACAGTGGCCAGAATACGATCGGGAGGTATCACAGGAACAGGAACCGACTCCATCATGGAAGCGGAGGAAAACTGTTGCGACAATGCATAAGCCCTTACATTCTTGGTACCGGGTAAGAACAAGACTATGTAATTGAAGCTTGACAGAAAAAAAGCCCATTGTGCCCTTCTGGGAGATAAAAGTTTGCCTCAATTGCGCGGTCATGCGACGTGGCTCCCAAACAAAATGAATGTCCTTTTTCCCCCACAAATAGAGCTTTCTTTTGGTGGCATTTGATCATCTCTGCAATTTTTATTTTTTGCACTATAAACAAAAAAAGACTGACAATTTTGAAAAAAACACAATATTTTTTACTTTTTGTTATAATAAATAACCCATTTTTTTTTCTCAGTTTAGGCCGATATGTATTCTTCTACATATTTTTGGTAAAAAAAATCGCGCAATAAGCGTATAGTGATTGGTTTGTGCAAAAGTTATAGCGCCTACAAAATAGGGGATAGATTTATGAATTCTTTTTTTTTTTGTTTTACTAGTAATGGCGGTTATCTGCCATTTTTGTCAGGACTGCGATATTGCGGCGAACAGATCGGACACTTTTGACACTATTTTGGGACCATTCACATTTATACAGCGAACAGTGCTATAAATATGCACTGATTACTGTATAAATGTGACTGGCAGGGAAGGGGTTAACACTAAGGGGCGATCAAGGGGAGTGATTCTTACTGTGGGGGGAGGGGACTGACTGGGGGAGGTGACCGATCTGTGTCCCTATGTACAAGGGACACACCATCGGTCTCCTCTCCCTGACAGGACGTGGATCTGTGTGTTTACACACACAGATCCACGTCCCTGGCTCTGTAAATGCCGATCGCGACTACCCGGTGGACATCGCGGCCGCGAGGCACGCTCATCGTCACCTACGTGACACAGCGGGCAAAGATTTTCCCCGATGTGCGCAAGAAGGAAGTAAACAGGAGGACATCCAGGGACGCCCTCCCGGCAATTGAGCGCCGCGCTGTAGTCGTCTTTTGTCTATAGCGTGGGCACGAAGAGGGGTACCTAAAAAACAAAAAAAAAAAACAAAGTAAAGGAGGAGTCCTTAAAAAGTCCATGCCAGACCATAATCCAAGAATGCACCCCACTCCTAACCCATACAAGGCCACATGCCCTCAGCATTAGTGTAAACCTTTCTGAGGGGAACCCTGTGGCACTGCACCATGTCATCATGTTAGGCCATTTTCCCACAACACCGGTCATTGGGTGTGTGGGTCTCTGGGCAAGGGCTTATCAGAATTTTGAAGCCCCCTTTAAAAAAAAGGGGGCATCTCGTTACCAACATGAAGTTCATAGTACCTCTACTCATTCATAAAAAATACACCCAAATGTTTGATAAGTCCTTGCCGACTCGCCGAAAAAAGAAGAATGGCGAGGCACACATGACTAATCCCAATGATATCCCTAGCTGAATGGCAGCTCTCTGAGTTGACATCAGCTATATAATGGAAGAACCAGGGATAGTGGTGACATCATTGCCCAAAAATGCCAGTGGCCATATTTAGGCAGTGTTGTCACTGCAATGCCCACCCCATTTCTACATAGCGGGGATTCCTGATCATGTCATTGGTTCCTAGGAAGGTGCAAGCGAAGCAGTGCAGCAGAAAGCTGGTTTACATAGATGAGGTAGAAATACGGCTTCTATATATGATGCTCAGCCCCCCTGAACAGGAGGTTAAAAGGGAAAAATATTGTCTTATCCTTTATTCCTACTGGCCACCCAAGCTGCATGCCTGGATAAAGGTATTTTATGAAATGTAAGGAGGAATCTCAACTATTTCATTCTTTACACAGGTACAATACATATTATTTTACACTCGGCTGGCTTGTGTTTCTAAATGACCATCATGACCATGTTTGGTGAATGATGTCACCAAGAATTCCAGGCCAGCTTGTTTATAGACAAAATCTGGCCATTGATCTGTCATTTAGTGGTGATATTGCTACCACTACTATTAGAAAGATCCCTTTGTTTGCTTACAAACAGAAGTCAGATGGACACCTGTCGTTTACAGGTGGTAGTGGTAGTGTTACTGCTGCTAAATAATAGATCCCTGGCTACTTTTTAGATGTGGAAAGAATATACTTTAAATGCAAGCACTCCAGCATTGAACACTACTTGCACCCAAATAACATTGCCAAAGTAATCAGTTTTGCTTAGATTTTTTCATACTGGTATTGGAAAGGCACAACAGGAACATTGGCCAAATAATAGTTGTAGACACCATGTAACTGAATTATTTCAGCATTTGTTATGGAACATCAAAATATGAAGCACACAGACTATCACACATAATAAAGATATGACAGGTGTGGCAGTGGGATCCTGTGCGTTCTTAAAGTTTACACCAGATTTGGTAGAGAAAGACATGCTGATTGAACAGCTGTGTGTTCGGCTATTTAGTTCTGACATGACTATGGATCAGGGCCCCACCCAACAGACAGGAAGTCTGTGCTTGGAGAGTCAGTTGGACTCTCCCATCCCTCTGAAGTGGAGTCAGAGGCTATCTACGCTGCAGGGGTGCAGCCAGAATAGGCATGTCTGCAGGAGGAAGATGTCATTGGTGAAGTAAGCAACCAGCTGCTGACCGGGAGTAAGCGAAGAGTGAGCTTATCTCTTGGAAACTCTTTGGGTCTGAGGAGCAGACCTAAGGCCTAGGCTAAAGGCCTGAAACAGCCGGATAGCAAGAAGGTAAAGCTAGGAGGCTAAACTGTTAAGTATGCAAGATACAGGAATGGTGGACCCCCCTGTGAAATGCTACGGATGTATTTGTGAACTTTTGTGCTTTTAAATAAAAATGGGCTACCATGCCCTTAAACAGAGTTCCTAACTGGCCTGAATCACTGGAAAAACGCATCTACTACGAGAGCTAACAACCCCCAATCTTACGCAGGATATAGTAATGACTTTTATTCTCTTTTCATTGCAAGGTCATTCTAAGTTACAGTATATTACTTTATATCATCCTCTTTTATTCAACATCACAGAACTAAACTTGTCATTCCCCATGTAAGCGGATCAAGGATGCAACAGCCTTTTTGAACCAGATGCAGATCTGTGTTAATCTATTTTAATGGCTAGAGGTAAACAACTTGATAAGCAAATTGCCTGCAGTACATTCTGCCATGATTTGCTGTCCAATTTAATTGATATGAATAATTATATTGAGGTGTGTTAATGTTTTAAAAGCCTTGTTACTAGTATTGTTTGTAATGATACATGATATTTGTTGATTAGCAAAAGAAAGACCAACTTCTTGCTTTGTAGTATTGCTCAGTGATTGTGCCATACTGCCCCTCTTCACAATGCAATGGTATACATTGGCAAATATTCTCCTTATATCTTATCTTAACTCGTGTTAAAGTGTATTTTCAATCTTTTTATTTTCTTGGCTTTGGATAGAGTGGGGAAATGGGTGAACCCCTGTCAGGTTTTTACTGCTAACTCAGGGTTTAGAGTTATGTTAGAGAGGTTTACCCTTACTTCTTGTCCTGCTGATGTTTTACAAGACCAAAAGCAAGAGTAATCCCATGTTCACGCTGAGGGCCATTTTAAAATTGTGCGAGTTCATCCGAACTCGCATGATTTCAAACCGGCATTTCAGTCTGACTTCGGGGGCAATTTGACAGACATTTGTGCATGCGTTCATGCACAGATGTCTATTCAAATCACCCCCAAAGCCACCAAAAGTAGTGCAGGAACTACTTTTGGGAATCCTTGCGGTGCAAAAAAAGTCAGCGTTGCAGCGAATTGGATGGGGCCGTTGCCGACAATAGGCGGCAATTTGACATGTGATTTGACATGTCAAATTGCATGTTAAAATGTCCCAATGTGAACGTGGGCTAACTCCCCAACAGCAACACAGGCAAAAAATAAAGTTCCTTTAGTAGGGTAGAACCCTGTCAGATTTTTATTTTATTTCTGTCTATGTACCTATTACAGATTTTCCCTCACTTCCTGTCTAGTGACACCATAGTCAGCAGGTCAGAAAGGGAGGATAAATCTCTCTAAAGAAACCGTGGATAGAAGTAAAAACCTGACAGAAGTTTGAATCGTTTCCCATGATATCCAAAACTAGAAAAATTATTTTACTTGAGATATATTTTGACCAGAAAGATGCTAGTGGTTAATCTTCAAATCTCCTTTAATAAACCTTTAATAAACTAACAAAAATATAGAAAAGCAAGCATGTAAAATGTACATGCTCATACAATTTTATTTTAACGGTCAATTTAAGAGGCTGATTTACAACCCAGAGCACTGGAGTGGGAGGGCATTATCATTAAAAAAGTAAGGCATTTTAAGGCATTTCCAAGCAAACATAAGATTACAGGTAATCAATAGCATATAGTATATTGACAATTAAACAGTTCATAAACACATACAAAAATGTTACAGTTTTACAGAGCTATACCTCTACATTCAAGTGTCAGCTGGCAAACTACTGACAATAATATATTGTATTTCTTTGTGTCATCTGTCCCCTTCTAAAGCCTCGTACACACGACCGGTTTTCCCGGCAAGAAAACTGCTGGGAGAGCTTTTTGCCGTGAAAACCGGGTGTGTGTATGCTCCCTCGGCTGGGAAAACTGACGGGAATCCCGGCGAGAAAAATAGAGAACCTGCTCTCTATTTCCCCGCCGGGATTCCTGGCGTTTTTTTTCCACCAGATTTACTACACTTGCCAATGGAAAACACTGTGAGGCAGTGCCGAGGGAGCATAAGCCCTGTACACACGGCCGGGATTCCCGGCAAAAGCTCTTCCCGCAGTTTTCCTGTTGTGATTCCCGGCTGACTTTATACCGCCGGGAATCCTGGCCATGTGTACAGGGCTTCAGAGTCATATACCTATTCCATTTAGGAAAGGTCAACCTTAGGATAAAAACATCAACAGTATTTAAACATTTAATGTATCTAGGCTGCAACTGACAGTTCTGTTTTTAATATAGTTGCTTAATGCATAGCATATATCAAACTGATATGTTCACTGCCAAGCCTTGCAATATCAACGTAGTATCACTAAGGTGCAGTTATACTTTACTTAAAATTAATAACAATAAAGTAAAACTCCAGCCAAACAACTATATAAACAGTTGGAATACAAACATGAGAGCCGTTTTACCTGCCATAAATTTTTAATGGAGCCAGTCTCAAAAAAATGTTTGTTCATTTTAGAACTTCTCTTCCTCTACAAGCCTGTGACAAGGAAAAATAAGCAGATCAAATATAAATGTGTCAATAAATTCAAAAAAATCTTAGAAGCCCATCAAAACCCATCAACAGATGCACACATCTGCCAAATTAAATAATCGAGCAGATGAAACCCATCTTGTCTCTTTCACTTTGCTGTTTTCACTTTCATCTTTCAACCTCCAAGTCTGTTAAAGCGGAACTTCCCCCAAAAGGGGAAGTTCTGCTTTTCCTCCTCCTCTCCTTTATAATGTCTTATTTTAGGAGGGACGAGTACCTGATTTTGACAGGTACCCCCTCCCACTTCCGGGCGGATCAACGCAGCGATCCGAATGAAAGTTTGACCGCCTTCCCCTGCATCCTCTTGGGACATGTCACAGGTCCCAGGAGACTGCAGGACCATTCACAGGGTACAGCGTAGCATACACATGTGCAGTGGGTAGATAGATGTGAAGCTGCAAGGCTTCACAGCTGGCTTCCCACAGTTAAGATGCTGGCACCTGGACCTGAAGAACGGCAAAGAGCTGGGGCGGGTGAGGACATTGTTGGATCCTGGGACAGGTAAGTGTGTGTTTTTGTATTTGTAGCTGCTGACTTTTAACATTTTTGTTTAACCACTTAAGCCCCGGACCATTTCGGGCCATTAGGACCAGGCCTGTTTTTGGGATTCGGCACTGCGCTGCTTTAACTGTAAATTGTGCGGACATGCAATGTTGTACCCAAATGAAATTTGCGTCCTTTTCTTCCCACAAATAGAGCTTTCTTTTAATGGTATTTGATTGCCTCTGCGATTTTTATTTTTTGCGATATAAACAGAAAAAGACCGAAAATTTTGATAAAAAATGATATTTTCTACTTTTTGTTATAAGAAAAATCGAATAAACTCAATTTTAGTCATACATTTAGGCCAAAATGTATTCAGCCACATGTCTTTAGTAAAAAAAATGTCAATAAGCGTATATTTATTGGTTTGCGCAAAAGTTATAGCGTTTACAAACTAGGGTACATTTTCTGAAATTTACACAGCTTTAAATTTATGACTGCCTATCTCATTTCTTGAGGTGCTAAAATGGCAGGGCAGTACAAAACCCCCCCAAATGACCCCATTTTGGAAAGTAGACACCCCAAGGAAATTGCTGAGAGGCATGTTGAGCCCATTGAATATTTTTTTTTTTTGTCCCAAGTGATTGAATAATGACAAAAAAAAAAAAAAAATTACAAAAAGTTGTCACTAAATGATATATTGCTCACACATGCCATGGTTATATGTGGAATTGCACCCCAAAATACATTCTGCTGCTTCTCCTGAGTACGGGGATACCACATGTGTGGGACTTTTTAGGAGCCTAGCCACGTACGGGACCCCGGAAACCAAGCAACGCCTTCAGGATTTCTAAGGGCGCAAATTTTTGATTTCACTCCTCACTACCTATCACAGTTTCGAAGGCCATAAAATGCCAAAATAGCACAAAACCCCCCAAATGACCCCATTTTGGAAAGTAGACACCCCATGCTATTTACTGAGAGGCATGTTCAGTCCATGGAATATTTTATATTTTGCCACAAGTTGCGGGAATATGACAAACTTTTTTTTTTTGCACAAAGTTGTCACTAAATGATATATTGCTCACACATGCCATGGGCATATGTGAAATTACACCCCAAAATACATTCTGCTGCTTCTCCTGAGTACGGGGATACCACATGTGTGGGACTTTTTGGGAGCCTAGCCGCGTACGGGACCCCAAAAACCAAGCACCGCCTTCAAGGTTTCTAAGGGCATAAATTTTTGATTTCACTCCTCACTACCTATCACAGTTTTGAAGGCCATAAAATGCCAAGATGGCACAAAACCCCCCCAAATGACCCCATTTTGGAAAGTAGACACCCCAAGCTATTTGCTGAGAGGCATGTTGACCCCATTGTATATTTTTTTTTGTCCCAAATGATTGAATAATGACAAAAAGAAAAAAAAAAAAGTACAAAAAGTTGTCACTAAATGATATATTGCTCACACATGCCATAGTTATATGTGGAATTGCACCCCAAAATACATTCTGCTGCTTTTCCTGAGTACGGGGATACCACATGTGTGGGACTTTTTGGGAGCCTAGCCGCGTACAGGGCCCCAAAAACCAAGCACCGCCTTCAGGATTTCTAAGGGCGTAAATTTTTGATTTCGCTCCTCACTACCTATCACAGTTTCGAAGGCCATAAAATGCCAAAATAGCACAAAACCCCCCCAAATTACCCCATTTTGGAAAGTAGACACCCCAAGCTATTTGCTGAGAGGCATGTAGAGTCCATGGAATATTTTATATTTTGCCACAGGTTGCGGGAATATGACAAACTTTTTTTTTTTTTGCACAAAGTTGTCACTAAATGATATATTGCTCACACATGCCATGGGCATATGTGAAATTACACCCCAAAATACATTCTGCTGCTTCTCCTGAGTACGGGGATACCACATGTGTGGGACTTTTTGGGAGCCTAGCCGCGTACGGGACCCCAAAAACCAAGCACCGCCTTCAAGGTTTCTAAGGGCATAAATTTTTGATTTCGCTCCTCACTACCTATCACAGTTTTGAAGGCCATAAAATGCCAAGATGGCACAAAACCCCCCCAAATGACCCCATTTTGGAAAGTAGACACCCCAAGCTATTTGCTGAGAGGCATGTTGAGCCCATTGAATATTTTTTTTTTGTCCCAAATGATTGAATAATGACAAAAAGAAAAAAAAAATGTACAAAAAGTTGTCACTAAATGATATATTGCTCACACATGCCATGGTTATATGTGAAATTACACCCCAAAATACATTCTGCTGCTTCTCCTGAGTACGGGGATACCACATGTGTGGGACTTTTTGGGAGCCTAGCCGCGTACGGGACCCCAAAAACCAAGCACCGCCTTCAAGGTTTCTAAGGGCATACATTTTTGATTTCACTCCTCACTACCTATCACAGTTTTGAAGGCCATAAAATGTCAAAATAGCCCAAAACCCCCCCAAATGACCCCATTTTGGAAAGTAGACACCCCAAGCTATTTGCTGAGAGGTATGGTGAGTATTTTACAGCTCTCATTTGTTTTTGAAAATTAAGAAAGACATTTTTTTTTCTTTTTTTTTTCTTTTTTTACATTTTCAAAACTTTGTGACAAAAAGCGAGATCTGCAAAATACTCAACATACCTCTCAGCAAATAGCTTGGGGTGTCTACTTTCCAAAATGGGGTCATTTGGGGGGGTTTGTGCCATCTGGGCATTCCATGGCCTCCGAAACTGTGATAGGCAGTGAGGAGTGAAATCAAAAATTTACACCCATAGAAATCTTGAAGGCGGTGCTTGGTTTTTGGGGTCCCGTACGCGACTAGGCTCCCAAAAAGTCCCACACATGTGGTATCCCCGTACTCAGGAGAAGCAACAGAATGTATTTTGGGGTGTAATTCCACATATGCCCATGGCATGTTTGAGCAATATATAATTTAGTGACAACTTTTTGTACATTTTTTTTTTTTTTGGTCATTATTCAATCACTTGGGACAAAAAAAAAATATTCAATGGGCTCAACATGCCTCTCAGCAAATAGCTTGAGGTGTCTACTTTACAAAATGGGGTCATTTGGGGGGGTTTTGAACTGTCCTGGCATTTTATGCACAACATTAGGAAGCTTATGTCACACATCATCCACTCTTCTAACCACTTGAAGACAAAGCCCTTTCTGACACTTTTTGTTTACATGAAAAAAAATTTTTTTTTGCAAGAAAATTATGTTGAACCCCCAAACATTATATATTTTTTTAAAGCAAAGGCCCTACAGATTAAAATAGTGGGTGTTGCATTTTTTTCCACACAGTATTTGCGCAGCGATTTTTCAAACGCATTTTTTGGGGGAAAAACACACTTTTTTATTTTTAATGCACTAAAAAACACTATATTGCCCAAATGTTTGATGAAATAAAAAAGATGATCATAGGCCGAGTACATGGATACCAAACACAACATGCTTTAAAATTGCGCACAAACGCGCAGCGGCGACAAACTACATTCATTTTTAAAAGCATTTAAAAGCCTTTACAGGTTACCACGTTAGATTTACAGAGGAGGTCTACTGCTAAAATGACTGCACTCGATCTGACCTTCGCGGTGATACCTCACATGCATGATGCAATTGCTGTTTACATATGACGCTAGACCGACGCTTGCGTTCGCATTTGTGCAAGAGCAGGGGGGGGGACAGCGGTGCTTTTTTTTTTTTTTTATTATTTATTTGGCTTTTTTATTTTATTTTTAAACTGTGCCTTCCATATTTTATTTTTTTACCATTTTTATCGTTATGTCAGGGAATGTAAATATCCCCTATGATAGCAATAAGTAGTGACAGGTACTCTTTTTTTGAAAAAAATTGGGGGTTAGACCCTAGATCTTTCCACTGCCCTCAAAGCATCTGACCACACCAAGATCGGTGTGATAAAATGCTTTCCCAATTTCCCAATGGCGCTTTTTATATCCGGGGGGGGACATTCCCTCCCACTGCTTGTAAAAGCAGTCTAGAGGCTAATTATCTGCTAGAATTGCTTTTACATGAAAGCCGGCTGCTGGCTGAAAAGAATGATACCAAGATGATACCTAAACCCGCAGGCATCATTCTGGTATAAACATTCAAAGTCCAGCAACATACCAGTACGTTGCTGGTCCTTGTTGGACATGTATTGTAATCTTTTTTTTCATACAGCCTATTGGCTGAACGAAAAAAAGAGATTGATTGGTGGGTATGCCCACCATTAGAATACCTCCCTTCATCCACCCACTTCTAATGATGGGCATATATGCCGAAGCATGGGGGCATCCTCCCGCAAAAAAGTTATGCCGCGTACACACGGTCAAGCCTTCGTCGGAATTTCGACCGTATGTACGCGGCATAAAAGGTTATGCCGCGTACACACAGTCGGAATTTTCCACGGGCAGGCCTCCGTCGGAATTTCGACCGTATGTACGCGGCATTAGGAGCAAAATCGCTCCTCCGCCCCTGCTGCCCCCATGCTTCGGCATATATGCTCTTTTTTTAACTGTGGTGGTGAAATCACCTCCTACAGCACTGGAGTCATGGCTTTATGTATCGTGGGAGCAAACGCTGTTGCTGTCAAGATAAATAATTCCGCGCTGCAGTTGAATGGCGCACCTGAAAACAAAAAATTACATACCTGAAAAGCAAGCATGATAAAACATTGCAGAATAGAATACAGTAAAAAAGAGCAGAACAATAGAGAGAAAATAGAGAGAGAGAGAACAATAAAACGACAACTATTTTTGGTTTTTTTATTTTATATTTTTTTTGTGTTTTGTTTTTTACGTTTTTTTTTTTCTTTTTTACACTTTTTTTTGTAACTTTACAACTGTAATGGTTCGGGTCTCTCAAAATGTAATGGTATCTTGGGAGACCCTGTGTAAGTGTGTCCTTGTCTGTGAAATGCTGTACCCTACGCTAAAACTTCACTTTTGAGTGGTAGCGTTCAAAACATTCACCTTGGCAAAGACCAGGCTTGTCAGGACAGAGTGGACAAAAACTACGGGTGTCACGCCTAAATCCGCGCTTGCTACAGACACGACATCTTTTTTGGGGGTGGCTTTGGGTAGGGGTACTCGGGAGGACATACGAATAATGCCTCTCATGCAGCCGGCTTACTGCATTTGGTAGGGGATGGTGAGGTGCAGAACCGCCTGGATACAGGAGTTCTGTGACTATCTCATTCTGGAATTTTAGAAGAGATAACGTCCCGCCTGAAGCTCTGTATAGCACATGAGCGTTCAGCAAAGCCAATTGGAATAATGATAGAGACACTTTTTTGTACCAGCGTCTCGCCTTACGGTCAATTAGATACGGCGCCATCAACTGGTCGTTGAGGTCCACCCCTCCCATATTTTGGTTATATTCGTGGACACAGAGGGGTTTCTCCACAACACCAGTCGCCGTACGAATTTGGACTGTCGTGTCTGCATGAAGGGAGGTAAGAAGGAAAACATTCTTATTGTCCCTCCACTTCATAGCGAGCAAGTTATTACACTTCAAGCAGGCTCTCTCCCCCAGCCTAAGACGGGCATCTACAAGCCGCTGGGGAAGGCCCGGCGATTAGGTCGCACGGTGCCACATGCTCCAATCTGATGATCAAACAAGTGACTAAACAGTGGCACGCTCGTGTAATAATTGTCCACATACAAGTGGTACCCCTTTCCGAATAAGGGTGACACCAAGTTCCACACTATCTTGCCAGCGCTCCCTATGTAATCCGGGCAGTTGACCGACTCAATCTGACTATCTTTTCCCTCATAAACCGTAAAGTTCACTACATAGCCTGTTGCCCTGTCACAGAACTTGTAGAGCTTGACCCCGTATCTGGCACGCTTGCTGGGAAGGTACTGCTTGAAAGACAAGCGGCCAGAAAATTTAATCAGGGACTCATCAACGCAGACAACTTGATCGGGAGTAAACAAGGCTGCAAAACGTTCGTTAAAGTGGTTTATGAGGGGCCGAATTTTATAGAGCCGGTCGTAGTCAGGGTCCCCACGTGGACGACAAAGTTCATTGTCGTTGAAGTGCATGAACCGCAAAATCTGCTCGTATCGTGCCCTGGACATGGAGGCAGAGAACACGGGCATGTGGTCAATTGGGTGCGTGGACCAATAAGCACGCAATGACGGAAATTTATGTGTGCCCATGTTGAGGGAAGGGCCCAGAAAGGTCTTAAATTCGGAAACCGTAATTGGTTTCCAATTTCTGGGAATTTTAGGCAACTGGGGGTTAGCGGCGATAAATTGACCAGCATATAAATTACTCTGGTCCACAATAGATCTATAGAGATCTTCCGTGAAAAACAGCGAATAAAAATCAATTGGAATAAAATCAGCTGTTTCCACCTGAATACCGGGTTGGGCAGTGAATGGGGGAAGTACGGGTTCTGCAGAAGTGGTGGGGACCCAATCAGGATAGGCAAATTCTGCAGGAAGGGCAGTATGGGCACGACGGGCCTGCCTTTGTCTTCTTGGTGGCAGCGGGACACTACTTGTGCTTGCCACCTCGCCAGCTTGAACTGCACTTATGGGACTCGCCACGTCACCAAGTGTTACTGCAGTGCTGGATGTACGTCCAGGCTGTACTAGGCCGCTGGTGCTTGCCAGTTCACCAGAAGGAATAGCGGCGCTAGTACTACTCTGCTCCATGATACGAGAGACCTGCGGTTCTTGCTCCTCAACAACCTCAGAAGATCGGGATCGGGTACACCTGACCTTAGCAGGGACCTCAACTTCGTCGTCAGAGCTATCTGACGTGGGGCCGCTGACGTCACTGTCTTCTACGGGAAGATATTCTGAGCCTGAATCTGACAGATACATGACCTCCTCTTCACTATCTGTCATGCTCAGAATCTCGTAGGCCTCTTTACTAGTGTACCTTCGTCTTGCCATTTTGGGCTCTAAATTTAGGGGTACACTAGTAAGATTCACAGGAAAAAAAGCACCTGACTGTCGTCAGCAAATATATCAAACGCTACAAAAAAACTGTTAGCGATCGCAGGGATCAGGCCTGTCTCTGCGAACGCTGCAGTTATGTGTGTTGTGTTTGGTAAGTGACAGTGATCGATCGATACTGCACTTGGGTGGGCTGGGCTGGGCTGGGCGGAGGGGCTAAATGCAGGCGCTAGCAGGTATCTGGGCTGATCCCGCTAACACTGCGTTTTTGGGAACCCTAAACCGCTGGGGATGCTAGTACAGATCTGATCAGATACTATACCACTAAGGGGGGTGTATGCTTTGCGCGTGGGTGTTAGCGTTACTGGCACTAACCTAACACTGCCTGGGGCGACGCAGACCCTCTCTGGCGCTAAAACCTAATTGATCTCACCCGCCGGGCGATCAGGGGGGTTAAACCTTTATTGGGTTATATACGGCGGGTGCCCTGATGCTATAAAAAGCAAACTAATCAACCAGCGTCACCCGTAACCTTTATATGGTGATCACTGGTGAAAGGGTTAACTAGGGGCAATCAGGGGGTTAAAACCTTTATTAGGTTAAATATGGGGGTACCTGACACTATATAAAAACCTGACGGGTAACCTAAATAACTAAATAACTTACTGGCTAACCAGTGACACCAGTGACGCTTATACGGCGATCACTGGTGAAAGGGTTAACTCTAGGGGCAATCAGGGGGTTAAAATAATATATGGGGGTACCTGACACTAATAAAAACCTGCGGCGAACCTAAAAAAAAATAACTGCCTATCTAAAACACCAGCGACACGAATACAGCGATCGGAAAAACAATCGCTTAGTGACGCTGAAGTTAGGGGGTGAAAGGGTTACCTGGGGGGTGATCAAGGGGTTAAACCTTTATTAGGGGGGGTTAGGGGGCTACCCTGGACCTAAAGGGGCCTAATCCTAACTGCCCTGCAACTTTTTACAATCACAGATGACACTAAATGCAGTGATCAGTAAAATAAATGATCACTGCAATCAGTGACACTGTGATTGGGGGCTTTGGGGTGACCTGGGGGGTGATCTGGGGGTGACTGGGGGGTGATTTGTGTGCCTATGTGTACCTACATGTCAGTGGACTGTTGGTGCACTAACCTGCTTCTTCTCTCCTCGGCGCCGGGAACGAAAAGACCGCGGCGAGGGAGATGACATCACTTCCTCCAGCCTGTGTTTACATTTCAGGCAGGAGGAAGCAATTTCATTCGCCGGGAGCGATCGCGAGGGGGGGGGCGGAATCGAGCGGCCGCCCCCTCATGCCTGATCGCTCCCGAACACTTAACGGCCGCTCACTGCAGTGAAGGGGGGTCCGGATGGACCCCCCAACTGCACAAAGGCGATCACGTAGATCTACGTGATTCTGCCTGTCGGTGCCATTCTGCCGACGTAAATCGGCGGTGGGCGGTCGTTAAGTGGTTAACCACTTGCCGACCGCCTCCAGTAGATATACGTCGGCAGAATGGCACGTACAGGCACATCAACGTACCTGTACGTCCCCTTTAACTGCCTGACGTGGGAGTCACGCACGCTCCGCCGGCGGCGCACTCGTGACCCTGCTGCATTCCCCGTGAGTCGGACCCCGGATCCCGGGGACTCGATCACCGCGGGGATCTCCGCGATCATCTCACGGTGGCATAGAGCAGGGAGATGCTTGTGTAAACAAGCATCTCCCTGCTCTGCCTAGTGACAATGACATGGATCTCGGCTCCGTGTACTCGGAGCGGAGATCGGTGCCATGTCACACAGAGCCCAACCCCCCTCAGTTAGAAACACTCATCAGGGCACACTTAACCCCTTTAGCGCCACCTAGTGGTTAACCCCTTCACTGCCAGTGTCATTTTCACAGTAACCAGTGCATTTTATAGCACTGATCGCTGTGAAAATGACAATGGTCCCAAAAATGTGTTAAAAGTGTCCAATGTGTCCGCCATAATGTCGCAGTCATGAAAAAAATCACTGATCGATGCCAATACTAGTAAAAAATTTTTTTTTTTATAAAAATGCCATAAAACTATCCCCTATTTTGTAAACGCTATAACTTTTGCGCAAACCAATCGATAAACGGCGATTGCGATTTTTTTACCAAAAATATGTAGAAGAATACGTATCGGCCTAAACTGAGGATTTTTTTTTATATATATTTTTGGGGATATTTAATATAGCAAAAAGTAAAAAATATTGAATTTTTTTTCAAAATTGTCGCTATATTTTTGTTTATACGCAAAAAATAAAAACCGCAGAGGTGATCAAATACCACCAAAAGAAAGCTATATTTGTGGAAAAAAAAGGACGTCAATTTTGTTTGGGAGCCACGTCGCACGACCGCGCAATTGTCAGTTAAAGCGACGCAGTGCCGAATCGCAAAATAGGGCCTGGTCTTTAACCAGCCAAAATGGTCCGGGGCTTAAAGTGGTTGTAAACCCACTTACACAACATGCACCTACAGGTAAGCCTAGATTAAGGCTTACCTGTAGGTGCATGAAATATCTCCTTAACCTACACGGTTAAGGAGATATTTGCATTTAAAACCGCGCCGCTGACGTCACGCGCATATGCACTAGCGGGCCGGCTTAGTAGCCGGATTTCTGAATGGAGTTAGCCGGCCTGAGCACGCATGCGTGTGACGTCATCGCCGCTCCTCGGCCAATAACAGCGCCGGAGCGGCGATACACGGAACGCAGAGGGGAGCAAGATGGCATTGGCGACGGAGGTGTCCGAGCACCGCTGTGGGGGCTTTGATCTCAGGTAAGTGATTCATAATGAGCGAGTATGTCTTTGTTTTGAAGGTTGTTTAAAAAAAACAAAAAAAAAAAACGGGGTTTACAACCATTTTAAGTGGTTAAAGGGTGAAGATCCTCTTTAATTTGCCAGCAATACAGAAGACACAGAGATATGCAGTGTGTCCAGCAGTGGATTTATCTTCCTGGCTACGTGGCGTGGAAGACGTGTAAATTATAATGTCATGACAGAATTAAAAATTATTTTTGCAGGTAAAACAGTTGAAATACTCAAAATAGAGTCTGAATATATGTGTTTTTCTATGTATTTTGAAAAAAGCAATAAAGAACTAAAAAAACAAAAAACAAAACACAGTTGATATACTGTGTATATATATATATATATATATATATACACGTATATATATATATATATATATACAGTGGGTATGTAAAGTATTCAGACCCCCTTAAAGTTTTCACTCTTTGTTATTTTGCAGCCATTTGCTAAAATCATTTATTTTTTTTATTTTTTTGGGGGGTATTTGAAATACAACTTTATTATGATCTAAACGAAAAATGTATGGGAATGACAGTAACAAACAGGATCACCATAGAACATTGTGATGTGACTGTAGCAGTCTTAACTTATATTTGAAACTTTTAAAGGGAATATTATTTGCAGTCCCAAACAGCTAGATATGCAGGTCCAAAATATGAAGGATTTATTTCTCAACTGCCACATTCACTCCAAAGCCAATTCATCTCCTTCAGCATCCCAAAAGGTTAAGCACATGTTCTGCTCAGCTAAATAAAGTGGCAAACACGCTGCACCACTGACATCACAGGACAGTTGCCTATAAAACTAGACTTCTGACTCTGGGCTCGAGCTTCATTCACCTCACAGATCATCTTCATCTGGCAGTGCTGTGGTCTGGGCAATCTGTAGATCATTCTCATATTGTGCAGCCAACGCAGGATCCATAACCACTTCAGGTGGTGCAAGAGCAGGCATGGCTACAAACTCAAGGTTGGGATCCCCTATCAGTTTTCTGGCAAGCCAAAGGAAGGGCTTTTCAAAGTTGTAGTTACTCTTTGCAGAGATATCATAGTACTGAAGATTCTTCTTCCTATGAAATACGATTGATTTTGCTTTCACTTTTCTGTCCTTAATGTCCACTTTGTTGCCACACAAGACTATGGGGATATTTTCACATACTCTTACAAGATCTCTATGCCAATTGGGTACATTCTTGTATGTGACTCTTGATGTTACATCAAACATGATAATGGCACATTGAGCCTGGATGTAATAGCCATCTCGCAAACCACCAAACTTTTCTTGACCGGCAGTATCCCATACATTGAATTTAATAGGACCTCTGTTGGTATGGAAAACCAAAGGGTGGACTTCAACACCAAGTGTGGCTACGTATTTTTTCTCAAATTCACCAGTCAAATATCTTTTTACAAATGTTGTTTTGCCAGTACCACCATCACCAACCAGAACAAGCTTGAACTGAACTTGAGGTTCTCCCTGGGCTGCCATGGTATGTGTGTGGCGCTAACGATGGACAGGATACACGACGGATTGTAAAGTGCGGCCTCCTTCGGATCAGCTCTCACCTTCCAGAAGCGTCTCTGTGTAAAGCAGCCTTGCTAAAATCATTTAAGTTCATTTTTTTTCCTCATTAATGTACACACAGCACCTCATATTGATAGAAAAACACAGAATTGTTGACATTTTTGCAGATTTATTAAAAAAGAAAAACTGAAATATCATATGGTCCTAAGTATTCAGACCCTTTGCTGTGACACTCATATATTTAACTCAGGTGCTATCCATTTCTTCTGATCATCCTTGAGATGGTTCTACACCTTCATTTGAGTCCAGCTGTGTTTGATTATATTGATTGGACTTGATTAGGAAAGCCACTCACCTGTCTATATAAGACCTTACAGCTCACAGTGCATGTCAGAGCAAATGAGAATCATGAGGTCAAAGGAACTGTCTGAAGAGCTCAGAGACAGAATTGTGGCAAGGCACAGATCTGGCCATGGTTACAAAAAAATTCTGCTGCACTTAAGGTTCCTAAGAGCACAGTGGTCTCCATAATCCTTAAATGGAAGACGTTTGGGATGACCAGAACCCTTCCTAGAGCTGGCCGTCTGGCCAAACTGAGCTATCGGGGAGAAGAGCCTTGGGGAGAGAGGTAAAGAAAAACCCAAAGATCACTGTGACTGAGCGCCAATGATGCAGTCGGAAGATGGGAGAAAGTTGTAGAAAGTCAACCATCACTGCAGCCCTCCACCAGTTGGGGCTTTATGGCAGAGTGGCCCGACGGAAGCTTCTACTCAGTGCAAGACACATGAAAGCCTGCATGGAGTTTGCTAATAAACACCTGAAGGACTCCAAGATGGTGAGAAATAAAATTCTCTGGTCTGATGAGACCAAGATAGAACTTTTTGGCCTTAATTCTAAGTGGTATGTGTGGAAAAAAACAGGCACTGCTCATCACCTGTCCAATACAGTCCCAACAGTGAAGCATGGTGGTGGCAGCATCATGCTGTGGGGGTGTTTTTCAGCTGCAGGAACAGGATGACTGGTTGCAATTGAGGGAAAGATGAATGCGACCAAGTACAGGGATATCCTGGATGAAAACCTTCTCCAGAGTGCTCAGGACCTCAGACTGGGCCAAAGGTTTACCTTCCAACAAGACAATGACCCTAATGAAGGAGTGGCTTCACAACAACTCTGTGACTGTTCTTGAATGGCCCAGCCAGAGCCCTGACTTAAACCCAATTGAGCATCTCTGGAGAGACATAAAAATGGCTGTCCACCAACGTTTACCATCCAACCTGACAGAACTGGAGACGATCTGCAAGGAGGAATGGCAGATAATCCCCAAATCCAGGTGTGAAAAACTTGTTGCATCTTTCCCAAAAAGACTCATGGCTGTATTAGATGAAAAGGGCGCTTCTACTAAATACTGAGCAAAGGGTCTGAATACTTGGGACCATGTGATATTTCAGTTTTTCTTTTTTTAATAAATCTGCAAAAATGTCAACAATTCTGTGTTTTTCTGTCATTATGGGGTGCTGTGTGTACGTTAATGAGGGAAAAAATGAACTTAAATGATTTTAGCAAATGGCTGAAATATAACAAAGAGTGAAAAATTTAAGGGGGTCTGAATACTGTACGTACCCCCTGTATATATATATATATATATATATATATATATAAAAATTCTGGTGTGTATTTAATTGTTTACCCAAAGTTTGTTTTCCGTCTAAACTCTGCTAATCCTCACTGCTTCCAGAAATAAAGCTTTGCAGTTGATTACACATGGTATCTATTTGATAAGACTTGATATGACTCTCTGAGATAGCTGTAGCTATATCTCAAGAGGTGGAGTTATGTATTCTAGTGGTATAACATCATCAAATAAATTGGATCATAGAGTGAGCTGAATAGCAATCATCTTATAGGTAGCAAAGAATGCAAGTATTTGCAAACAGTAAGCAATATTGAAGGATGTCACCTGTGCTTTGGCTGTCCCTTTTAGATATCTATAGCCCACATCAAATTATGTAATGAATTTACGCATTAAGCTACTCAACCCTTTTGAATATATAAAAAAATGAGAAAATTAGCAATGCATTAAGTTGTTATCTGTTTGATATTTTCTTTTAATAAATTGTGTTACAATTTCCTTTGGGGTTGCATGTAGGCTAATAATTCATTTGTCATTCATAATGCTCTATTTATGTATGAGATGAAGGTACAATGCACCAGAGACCCTTCAATGAAAAACATTTACATACTAAGAAAGAATGCATTAATACAAATAACATGCACAAAGTATTTAATACAACTTGTGAAAAAAATTAATAATCCCATTTTACAAATTGATTCTTCAGTAGACATAAATTTTATTCACTCGTTATTTCGGAGAAATGAGCAGCACTGTGCACATCTGTTTATCATTTTTGATGTGTTTGTTGGCTTTATGAATGTCATTATGCTGGTCTTTTCCCATTTAACTGTGCCGTTAGCCTGGCACAAAGTATGTGAAATCTTAATTGTTCAACTTGTTTATTCCATAGAGAAAGCAGTGGAGCACTTAGAGTAATTAACATATTTTGTCTGGTCTTCTCATTTTGTTAATGATATCTTATCAAAGGCTGTGAAGTAATTACTGCCCACCGAGGTATATACTCTAAAACAAATTAATGGCCAATGACCAATAATGATTACACTGGTAATTATCTATTGTGAGGTATAAGCAGAAAAAATGCAGAAACAATGTGTTGATTGAAGTTAAATTGACTTTTATTCTTCTATAATACAAATATGGGGCGTAATAAGTATGAAAAGTGCTGCTGTGGAAAAAGGGTTATTGACGGATTGCTGTACTAGTACAGTGTTTATAGAAGATTGTGTGCTTAAAGAGTTATGTTAAGTGGTGTAGCAATTAGACCACTTTACATAAGAAGGGCCACTAAATACATTGACCCTGATTTACCAAAGGAATTGAGCATTTTCACTTACAAAGTGAAGTTTTGGTTTTCAAGAGAATCACCGTGATTGGATGATAGAAGCAAGCACAGCTTCCCTGTATTCACTAAGGTAAAGGAAAATTCCTTTGCAAAGTAAGAAATCACTTTGAAAAGTGAACATGCTCTACTCCTTGGGTCATTGGGGTTTATTCACTAAAGTAGTAGAACATGGTGACTTTGCAAAGTGAAAATTCACTTTGTATTGAAAATGTAAAATCAAACTGGATTTTTGCCTGCAAATGATTGAATGATTGAAGTCATCACAACTTCACCCTATTCAATAAGGTAAGTGAACATTCCCTTTGCAAAGAGAAAAATGCACCTGATTTACTGAAGGTGTAGAGAGTTTTTACTGTGAAAATTTATTTTCACTTAGCTTAGTGAATGAGGGGAAATTATGCTGATTTCAATCATCCATTCAGGTGCAAGCAAAAATTCATTTTTTTTTACATTTTCCTTGCTCGTGATAGGGTGTTCTTTACAAAGTGAATTTTCACTATGTTTTACCTCATTCACTAAGACAATTAAAAATCCACTTTGAAAGTGAAAAATTATTAAATCAGGACCATTGCAGTTAGTTTAGGTAAACTGAAACAAAAATGGACCTGTTGCTCCTAGCAACCAATCAGATTGCTTGCTCCATTCTCCTAGTGAAGGTATATGAATGAAAGATTAGTCTGCTAGCTAGCAGCAAGCCACCCTTAAATTACTTCTGTAGTTTTTATAGATAAGGGCACATAGTTTTTACCACAAGTTTGTAGAATTTTTAAGTATTGGCTCAATTTGAAATTGAATGCAAACAGAAACATTTCTGCATGTTCTAAAGGTACACCATTTTGCAAATGATTTACCTGAGAAAAAAAAAAGATTTTTGCATGGTAGCCAATGAGCTTCTAACTTCAGCTTGTTTAATTACCGGTAAGCTCTCACAATAAAACCTGCAGGCTCATTGATTTCTATGCAGAGCTGCATCAGATTTTGCACTCTCCAGTTTTAGTATATTAACCCCAGTGATGCAACATATACTGAAACAAAAGGTTGGAGTTACTTACACTTTAATAAATAGCCAGTGTTTTGATTTGTTTAAATTTGCATGAGAGAGTCTGTGTCAGGATGGTCATTGAATCTGAAAAGGGACACTTCAGTGGATTCCAAGCCTAAATAGGACCTTGCAACTTGTTATATACTTTAATTTGAATGGATTTTTTTTATTTTAGTATCTCAGAATAGTGAAAAGTAGGTTGATATTGTTTTCATCAATTGCATATGACGGGGGTGAAAAAGGCAGACGTGTTTAAAGTAACACCTCTGTGGCAACCATGGCTCCCCCCATAGAAACAATGAAGGAGTGAATGTAACCACACAGGGACAAAAACTGTTTTTTTTGCAAGATCGTCAGGTGAAAATAAAGGGAAAAACATTTGAAAAGATGAAAGCAACCATGACATCTAAGGACTAATGGGTTGCAATATACTGCATTTTTGGATTTATATATACTTTATAGGTCAACGCATTATATGCTGCCTGATAGCTAGCAAAATCCAACTTCAGCAGTGGCTGGTTCCTTAGTAGATTCAGGTAGACATGGTTATGAGTGAGTATGCACATAGGCATACAGATGTTTGCATCACAAAGAGAGTTTACATGACTACTAGCTGATACATACTATTGGGAGATTTAGATCCACAAACAAAAATTGGCAAAACTAAAAGAATTGCAAACTGGCTTAGATAATCAGTTTGCAGAGACCACAGCTTAGGATGGGAACATTCTGATGGCAGGACTCCTTATTAATTATGTTACAAATGGGAAAAATCGTCAGAATGGCCAAACTCACTGTGATAGTGCTAGCAGTGGAGTCAAAGGTGGTGGAGAAAGGGTTGTCCCGCTTCCGTAAGGGCTGTGGACAGAGGGGGCTGCAGACCAAAAATGGGAAGCCTGAAAACACTTTCCAACAGCTGGGAGTGGTGACCATAACCAAAACCGGGCTACATCAGGGAGGGGAAAGGCTGGGCACATGTCCAGGAAGCTTGATCACTGTATGACCAGAGTGGAAGATGGCAGAGCCACTGCAGCGGCCGGTGAGACCAGAGATGAATGCTGGAGGGGCAGCGGGAACGAGGCTTAGCCGTAAGGTGTCCGGACACCACAGTACTCCTCCCCAGCCGCATCACATCTTCTGACCGCAGTCAGACATTGGCAAAGCCTGATGGATCAAATGGATCAGAGCAGGGGATGTGATGAGTATCACAGCAGGTGCTGGAGCTTGAGCGGTATACGATTACATGTTTCGGGGTTTAACCCCTTCCTTAGATAACACGCTCAATATCCAGCATATAACAGGGATTTTATAGTCAGGAAGCAGGACAATCAATCAAGCTCCAGCACCTGCTGTGATACTCATCACATCCCCTGCTCTGATCCATTTGATTTATCAGGCTTTGCCGATGTCTGCCTGCAGTCGGAGCGTGTGATGCGGTCAGAGAGGAGTACTGTGGTATCTGGACACCTTGTAGCTAAGCCTCGTTCCCGCTGCCCCTCCAGCATCCATCTCTGGTCTCACCGGCCGCTGCAGCGGCTCTGCCATCTTCCACTCTGGTCATACAGTGATCAAGCTTCCTGGACATGTGCCCAGCCTTTCCCCTCCCTGATGTAGCCCGGTTTTGGTTATGGTCACCACTCCCAGCTGTTGGAAAGTGTTTTCAGGCTTCCCATTTTTGGTCTGCAGCCCCCTCTGTCCACAGCCCTTACGGAAGCGGGACAACCCTTTCTCCACCACCTTTGACTCCACTGCTAGCACTATCACAGTGAGTTTGGCCATTCTGAAGATTTTTGCCATTTGTAACATAATTAATAAGGAGTCATACAGTGATCGTGCTTCATGGATCTGTGCCCAGCCTTTCCCCTCCCTGATGTAGCCCAGCTTTGTTTATGGTCACCGCTCCCAGCTGTTGGAAAGTGTTTTCAGGCTTCCCATTTTTGGTCTGCAGACCTCTCTGTCCACAGCCCTCACGGAAGTTGGATAGCCATTTCTCCACCAACTTTGGCTCCACTGCTAGCACCATCACAGTGAGTTTGGCCATTCTGATGATTTTTCCCATTTTTACTGTGTATTGGTTACATGTTTTATCAGCAATAAACAGTTTTAAACTTCACATGGATTCCATCTCCAATTGATTCCTTGTCACCTCCTGGAGCTTCCCAATTCTGTTGTTTTTTTTTTAAACTATCAATACTTCCTGCTGACACCACCAGTTGTGGAAGAGAGTTCCACATCCTTATCGCCTTGACAGTGAAAAATCCCCTACGCAGCTTAAGGTTAAACTGCTTCTCCTCCAATGTTATTGTGTGGCCCTGTGTCATCTTACACTCTCTCAGACTGACTAGTTTCCCACCTACACTGGTATCACTATTAATTTATTTGTATATTCGCTATCATATCTCCTCTCAAGTGTATCTTTCCCAGGGAGCATAAGTTTAGCGCTTGTAGTCATTCCTCGCAATTGAGGTCCTCCAGTCCCCTTATTAATCTTGTTGCCCTTCTCTGGACTCCCTCTAGTTCCAGCACATCCTACCTGAGGATTGGTGACCTGAACTGGATGGAATACTCCAGATGTGGCCAAACCAGAGTTTTATAAAGTGGCAGGATTATCATTTTATCTCCGGAGTAAATTCCCTTTTAAATGCAAGCTAATAGTCTGCTGGCTTTGCTTGCTGCAGCTTGACATTGCATGCTATTGCTCAGTCTGTCTGTTTTCCATCCTGCATTCCCCACAAGGTTCTCCCCCTAGTGAATAACTTGCGTTTATATTTTTAACCCCCAAGCACATTACTTTACATTTTTCAATATTAAACCTCATTTTCCATGTAGTTGCCCATCCCATTAATTTATTGAGGTCTTCTTGTAAAGTTTCTATATCCTGCTGTGATGTTACTGCCCTACTTATTTTTGTACTGTCAGCGAACACTGAGATTGAGCTATTTATTCCATTCTCTATATAATTTATAAAGAAATTAAACAGACTTGGTTCCAGGACACAGTCTTGGGGTACACCACTTACCACTCCAGACTATTCTGAGTACACTTTATTTATCACCACCCTTTGGACATGCCCCTGTAGCCAGTTTTCTATCCAAAAACAAACCCTATAGTCTACACCTACAGATCTCAGTTTGTAGATGAAGCATTTGTGGGGGACTGTATCAAATGCTTTTGCAAAATCCAGATACACCACATCCACAGGTCAATCTTTATCTAGATGGCAGCTCACTTCCTCATAGAATGTTAACAGATTGGTTTTGCACGAATTACCCTTTTTAAACCCATGCTGATTACTACTACTGATATACTGTTTTCATTAGATATTGTCCCCTATCATCCCTCAAATAGTTTACATACTATTGATGTTAGACTGACATTCCTGTAGTTTCCAGGAATATATCTCTGCCCTTTTCTGAATATTGGTACCATGTGGGCTTTTTGCCAATCAGCCGGTACCATTCCTGTCAGAATGCTTTCCATAAAGATTAGGAATGGTCTGGCTATAACCTGACTGAATTCTTTGAGGACTCTCAAGTGTAAGCCATCTGGTTTTGGTGATTTATTTTTGTTAAGATTTTCTAGTCTTTTCTGGACTCTGGCTTCTCTTAGCCACAAGAGTACATCCTGAGACGTGTTACTAACAATACAGTCATGGTTGTTATACCCCTCCTTTTCCTTTGTAAAGAAGAAAGCATTTAGTACAGTTTCCTTCTCCTTGTCACCTGTAACCAGCTTCCCATCATCAACCTTTATGGGGCCAATGATCTTGCTTTTTTACTTTTAATATAAAAAAAAAAAATTTGGGGGATTTTTTACTCTCCTCCGCTATGTGTCTCTCTTAGTCTTTTTTTAGCCCCCCCGATTGCATTCCTACATTTATTTTTTGCCCAATCTTTTTATTGAAGTTTTACAGGTTAGAGAGTTTTACAAACATTTAGGCATACATATCGAGTATATTTCATAACCAATAAATGTGTTAATGGTAACAGTGGTCCATAGTAAAACTTAAGCCTTGTGGACTTTAGAGAACTAGTAGAGCTGAGCAATGAAAAGGACAAAGCACCAGGAGTAAGAGGCCTTGTGTCAGTTCTGTTGAGTATGATGGACATGCCTCCAATCCATCCCACGTGGGAACTAACTGTGGAGAGGTGGGGGCATGTCAAATCAGCTCCCGGTCATTTATCCCTTCCCATCTCCTAATCGTGTATTAGTTCTAATACAAGAAATGTTTGCGTTGCATAATAACAAAAAATTAGAAATTCTAGGGTAACAAATAAATTCTCTGTGATGTAGGATATCTCACCTAGAACTTGTTTATCCCAATAACTGTCAAAAATTGAGTATTTAGATCCAATAGTTGTTTCCTCTTCAGTTTTTGTTTTCTAGAATATGACTAAGGGCCAGAAGTGAGGAGTCTGGACTCCTTTGGGGTGCTGAAGGGATGAGGCAAGGGGAAGGGGAGGAAGGGTAGGAGATCTAGGACTAATGTAAGCAAGAATGCCTCTAGCCGAATTGAGAGCTTCTTCATATGCAAGGTGAAATTATGGATTGTGTAGCAGTCATCCGTTTTTAGACTTTCGTGGCTTCCTCATATTGAGCTCTTTCAAATCCTCAGGTCAACCTCTATTGTTTTTTGGACAGTCTATGGAATTCAGCTGATTCTGTAAAGTGTCTCCAGTATGCCCAGGTTTTGCAGAACTTGGTATGCGTCTCTCTGGCCTGATGAAATAAATCTTCCATTTCGGCAATCTTGCCTATTCGTTGGAGCCAGTCAGAGATACTAGGGAGTGTGCTTTGCTTCCAGTGAAGGGGTATGCACATCTTAGCTGCATTGATGAGGTGATCATGATCAGTGAACATAATGAAATAAAGATCTGAGATCACGCGTCTTTGAGGCTCTGATCTGGAGCAGATAGCTTCAAAAGGGGTGTGATCCCTACACCATGTGGATAGTGGTTTGGCGCTATTTAGAAAGTGCCTAATCTGAAGGTATTTGAAGAAAGGGATATAGTGGTGGGGAAATTTAGCTGGGAGAGTATCGAATTGTAGCAGCTTACCTCTTTCAAATAAGTTTTCAGCCCGGAGGGACGTCTTCGGGTTCTATGGCCAATGTTGTGTAAAGTGAGATTTGGGGGAAACTCTGGGTTACCGTCAATCAGGGTCAAGGGTCCCGTGGTGGACACAAGGTTCAGTTTTTTACATGCTGTCCGAAAGCTGTGTAGTGTCGGGCCAATTATAGGAGGGTTGGCACTCTCCTTTGGGATTAACATCGGTCCGATCCATGGTAAATGGCGAATCAGCAGTTGTGAGAATGAGTCCTCTAGTTTGATCACATTCTTACATTTATTATTGCATTCCTTGTAGTGTTGAAATGACCCTTCCACTTTATACTTTTTAAAGGCCGATTCTTTTTTTTTTTAATATGACTTTTTACATTATGGTTTAGCCACAAAGGTTTAACCTTTGTTCTGCTATATTTATTGCCTATTGGAATGCACTTAGTGATACCTTTATTTAATATGTTCCTTAACCACACATTAAGCACAGTTTAGAAAAGTTGGCTCTTTTAAAATGTAGTATTCTTGTACTACCCTTGTGCAACCATTTCCTATGATTTATGCTGAATGTTATCCTGTGATTGCTAGTTCCCAAGTGGTCCCGTATTTCCACATCTGCGATCAGAAATAATTTGTAATGAATAGGTCTAGCAAAGCATTCTTTCTAGTCGGGGAATCCATCAATTGGGACATGAAGTTGTCCTGTGAGACATTTAAGAGATGATGGGCCTTTAATGAGTGAGCTTTTCCTTCTGCCCAGTCAATACCTGGATATTTGATGATATGGTTGCTCATGACTGGGGGGGGGGGCAACACTAGTAGCACAATTATATTCCATTTAAAAAGTAATAGATTCTCTCTATTTTGTTTACCTGTTTTCCTACTTAATAATGGAGGTTTCTAGTGACTGCCACTATAAATGATGGCCACACATACCTTCTACACAGGAACAATGTACTGGAGATTTTAAGCAGGAATATACAACAGTATTATAAGTTACATCACAATATGATGACATTATAATGCTGAGGTAGCAGCAATAAAGCTGTGTTTGCTGAATCATACTGTAGTAGCATCAACTGCATACAGTATGCTGGTGCTGTGTTCCACAGCAGTATGGGTGGCTTCCCATCTGCTGCCGGGACAAAATTGAGTCATCCTTGGTGCTTCTCACCTATTCAAGAGAAGCCTTGTAGTTTTATCACGGAATACAGAATTTCCTCTAATTGGCTGAGAGGGAGATCTTGGTGTCATATGCATGCCTTTCCACCTGAGCCAATCAATGGAAGCCTTGTATTATTTGATAAAAATACAAATCTTCTCCTGAAGGGCTAAGAAGCATTCAGGCCAACTCAATTTTGTTCCAGCATAATATGGGGAGTCACTCTTACTGCTGAGGAACAAAGGGCTGATGCTTCAACATTAAGATACAGTGCACTCAGAGGCTAAATACTTAGTAATGGAAATAGTTTGTTTGAGTCAGCTTGGCCCAAATGAACTTTGTAGAGTGACAGGAAACCTGGACCTCAGTCTTAGTAAACAGACTATAGGCAAAGACCCTTACAGAGGCCCGGTCAAACACACTGATGACAAAATTCTCTGCTAGCTAGCCCCCATGAAGATTTAACCCTTGAAATTCTTATGACACAGCACTCTATATATCCTAACAGAGTCTGGAAGACAACATAACATGGGAAAACCCCAGAGCACAGATTATTTGGATGAACCCTTGCAAAACCAGCTCAGCTGAAGTGGAAAAAACCTTGCAAGACAGAAAGTGCTTAAAGTGGTTGTAAAGGTAGAGGACTTTTACCTTAATGTATTCTCTGCATTAAGGTAGAAAACCTGTGCACAGGATTCTTCCTGCCCCTCCTAAATACTTACAGGAGCCCAATCTCGATCCAGCCCTGTGCCAGAGAGCACCATCTCTCTCGTCTTTCTCTCTCTCCCCACTGGACATGGAGGCAGCAGCGGGAGCCATTGGCTACTGCTGCTGTCAATCACAGCTTGTGCGGAGAGAGCAAGAGGATGGGGTGGGGAGAGTGTGGAGAGAGCGGGTGGGGTTGCACTGTGTGTGTCTATGTTTACAATTACTTAAGGCCAGGTTCACACTCATGCGAATTGGATGCAGTTTTCCCTGCATCCAATTGGCATGACAGGAGAGTGTGATTAACTCGCACAGGAGTCAATTCACACAACTCTTTGGCGGGTGCGGAGCACACAGCAGAAGCTGTGAAGCTGTGCATCTTTGGCTCCATTTTAGGTCCAAATTCAGGCAAACATTCAGACCTGATTCACCCCTGAAAACGGTGAACAGGGACGCACTGGACCCCCTGCACATAGTGTGGACCCAGCCTTAAAGCTTGCTTGTGGGAACACGTCTATACACAATCTTTGTTGAAAATGGCAGTGTTTGATTTGTAAAAGTCTTATTTAGAACCTACATCTATGAAGTTTAAAAAAACATATAAGACAAACTTTTCCCTCTTAAATATTTTTTGGTGTAGATGGCCTTTTTTATAGGCTGTCTGAACCCCACCCAAAATGGGATGCATGCAGGCTGTTTTTCCAAGCACAGTGCAATGTATCTAAACAGGACATTTTCTAATTCAGATGTTTTGCACTGCACTGCATGAAAACAGCCATAAGTATTAGACATGTGCATTCGTTTTTGTCCGAATGCATTTTCGTCCGAATTTCAGCTATTTTCGTTATCGTTTTAACAAACAAAAACGAAAGCACAGAATCCGAAAACCGAAAGATCCGACATAAACAAATGCTTTATTTTCGTTTTCGTTGCTACAACAGTTCGATATAGATAGGAGATTCGACGTGAAGCTGACAATAACAATCTGTGTCTGTCGAACCTGTGGTCGAATGTGCCTAACCTTAACTCTATTAGTCCAAGATTATTCTACATAGGAGAGAAAAGATTCGACATTATAGAGAGAAAAGATTCGACATAGGAGAGAAAAGATTCGACATAGGAGAGAAAAGATTCGACATAGGAGAGAAAAGATTCGACATAGGAGAGAAAAGATTCGACATAGGAGAGAAAAGATTCGACATAGGAGAGAAAAGATTCGACATAGGAGAGAAAAGATTCGACATTATAGAGAGAAAAGATTTGTTATTATAGAGAGAAAAGATTCGACATAGAGAGAAAAGATCACTGCTGGAATTGGGTGGGGGAAGTAAAATAAAAATAAAGTTGATGATGAATGTTATTGGCTGATTGTAACCAAAGAGGAGGAGCAGTAAAATGGCTAGAATGACGAAGATTCAACAAAGCATCGAAAGTTAGAAGATTTGACGGTGCAGCAAAACTGTACGACGCTGCAATCGTACATTTCCGGTCAAATGCATCCGCCCATAGGCTATAGAAGAATTCTAATGTTGGTTGACTAGTAATAGTAATGAATAAATATAATTATTACTAGTCATACAACATTAGAATTCTTCTATAGCTTGTGGGCGGAACATTCGACCGGAAATGTATGATTGCAGCGTCGTACAGTTTCACTGCTCCGTCGAATCTTCTTTGAACATTCGACAGACACCATAAGCCTTCAATGACAGATTCGACCTTAATTCAGATTTTCGGACGAATGCAATTTCTAACGAAAAACGAAATAAATAAAAACGAATTTCGGGAGTAACTAAATAAATTTATTTTTCGGACAAAAACGAAATTCCGAAACGAAATATTTCAGTGTGCACATGTCTAATAAGTATACACAGAGAGATTACTAGTCATATGGTTAAATGTAACCTATAAGCAACCGTTGGGGGAGCTCCAACTCATACAGTCTCCTAAAAGACTGTCTTCACTTGGTCCACAATTACAAGAAGGTGTTGTGCTTATAGTTTTTCTATGCTTTGCACAGCATTACATAGGTTATATTGAAAAAATATGCATGACCTAATCTCCTTTCCCATCATGGTGTTAAAATCTGGAGTGAGTTTATGACAATATGAGGGATTCATGACAGTACAAATCTCTGTCTCTGATACAGATCACATGATTATGTAAATTTCCTGTGACTGTAGGAAATAATGGGAACATTGTATGATACAATAAATAATAGAAAAGACAACAAACCATGTAAAATATGTCCCTAATTTATGTGTCTTATCTGGATACGGATATTATTGTGCAGTTATACAGAAGTGGTGTTTTAGGTAGATCAGAAAAATCTGCTATAATAGTATACAGCTCAGAATTACCATAGGCATATGTTATCACTTTTGGTGGGCTCTTGGTGATTTTGCTATCCAGCAGTTTACTCACTCTAACTGGCAGGGCCTAATGCTTTACTCACTGGTTACCAGATGGTAGTTAAAATTAATGAATTAAATATAATTTCTAGGCAGAAAAATGTAATATTATTTTTATATTAGGCATCTGTGGAGCAGCTGTGCATAGAAGCCAATCAGCTTCTAACTTCAGCTTGTTTAACCACTTAAGCCTCGGACCATTTGGCTGGCCAAAGACCAGGCCACTTTTTGTGATTCGGCACTGCGTCGCTTTAACTGATAATTGCGCGGTCGTGCAACGTGGCTCCCAAACAAAATTGACGTCCTTTTTTTTCCACAAATAGAGCTTTCTTTTGGTGGTATTTGATCATAAATGAAATAAAGCGACAATGTTGAAAAAAATGCAATATTTTTTACTTTTTGCTATAATAAATATCCCCCCCCCCCAAAAAAAAAAAAAAACTACATATTTTTGGTAAAAAAAAATCGCAATAAGCGTTTATTGATTGGTTTGCGCAAAAGTTATAGTGTCTACAAAATAGGGGATCGTTTTATGGCATTTTTATTAATATTTATTTTTACTAGTAATGGCAGCGATCAGTGATTTTTATCGTGACTGTGACATTATGGCGGACACATCGGACACTTTTGACCATTTTGGGACATTGTCATTTTTACAGCGATCAGTGCTATAATAATGCACTGGTTACTGTAAAAATGACACTGGCAGTGAAGGGGTTAACCTGTAGGGGGCGCTGAAGGGGTTAAGTGTGTCCTAGGGAGTGATTCTAACTGTTAGGGGGCGTAGCTACTAGTGACACGTCACTGATCGCTGTTCCCGGTGAGAGGGAACAGACGATCAGTGACATGATGTCACTAGGAAGAATGGGGAGATGTTGTGTTTACACTGACATCTCCCCGTTTTTCAGCTCGGTGACACGATCGCGGGACACAGGCAGACATAGAGTCTGCGGGTCCCGCGCGCAACCACACGGCGGCAATTAAAAGGGGACATATATATATAAGCCATGTTGTCGATGTAAAAAGTCGTGCAACGGTGTGCAAGCGGTTAACCACTTAAGCCCCGGACCATTATGCAGGTTAAGGACCAGAGGTGTTTTCAGAATTTGGCACTGCGCTGCTTTAACTGGAAATTGTGCGGACATGCAATGTTGTACCCAAACGAAATTTGCGTCCTTTTCTTCCCACAAATAGAGCTTTCTTTTAATGGCATCTGATTGCCTCTGCGATTTTTTTTTTGGCGATATAAACGGAAAAAGACTGAAAATTTAGAAAAAAAATTATATTTTCTACTTTTTGTTATAAGAGAAATTGAATAAACTCAATTTTAGTCATACATTTAGGCCAAAATGTATTCAGCCCCATGTTTTTAGTAAAAAAAATGTCAATAAGCGTATATTTATTGGTTTGCGTAAAAGTTATAGCGTCTTCCACCTAGGGTACATTTTCTGAAATTTACACAGCTTTTAATTTATGACTGCCTATCTCATTTCTTGAGGTGCTAAAATGGCAGGGCAGTAAAAAACCCCCCCAAATGACCCCATTTTTGAAAAAAGACACCCCAAGGAAATTGCTGAGAAGTATGTTGAGCCCATTGAATATTTTTTTTTTGTCCCAAGTGATTGCATAATGACAAAAAAAATAAAAAAATGACAGAAAGTTGTCACTAAATGATATATTGTTCACACATGCCATGGTTATATGTGGAATTGCACCCCAAAATACATTTTGCTGCTTCTTCTGAGTACGGGGATACCACATGTGTGGGACTTTTTGGGAGCCTAGCCGCGTACAGGCCCCCGAAAACCAAGCACCGCCTTCAGGATTTCTAAGGGCGCAAATTTTTGATTTCACTCCTCACTACCTATCTCAGTTTCGAAGGCCATAAAATGCCAAAATAGCACAAAACCCTGCCCAAATGACCCCATTTTAGAAAGTAGACACCCCAAGGAAATTGCTGAGAGGCATGTTGAACCCATTGAATATTTTTTTTTGTCCCAAGTGATTGAATAATGACAAAAAAAAAAAATTACAAAAAGTTGTCACTAAATGATATATTGCTCACACATGCCATGGTTATATGTGGAATTGCACCCCAAAATACATTTTGCTGCTTCTCCTGAATACGGGGATACCACATGTGTGGGACTTTTTAGGAGCCTAGCCGCGTACGGGACCCCGAAAACCAAGCACCGCCTTAAGGATTTCTAAGGGCACAAAATTTTGATTTCACTCCTCACTACCTATCACGGTTTTGAAGGCCATAAAATGCCAAAATAGCACAAAACCCCCCTAAATGACCCCATTTTGGAAAGTAGACACCCCAAGCTATTTGCTGAGAGGCATGGTGAGTATTTTACAGCTCTCATTTGTTTTTGAAAATGAAGAATGAAAATATATATATATTTTTTTCAATTTTCAAAACTTTGTGACAAAAAGCGAGATCTGCAAAATACTCACCATACCTCTCAGCAAATAGCTTGGGGTGTCTACTTTCCAAAATAGGGTCATTTGGGGGGTTTTGTGCCATCTGGGCATTCCACGGCCTCCGAAACTGTGATAGGCAGTGAGGAGTGAAATCAAAAATTTATACCCTTAGAAAGCCTGAAGGCGGTACTTGGTTTTTGGGGTCCCGTACGCGGCTAGGCTCCCAAAAAGTCTCACACATGTGGTATCCCTGTACTCAGGAGAAGCAACAGAATGTATTTTGGGGTGTAATTCCACATATGCCCATGGCATGTTTGAGCAATATATCATTTAGTGACAACTTTGTGCAAAAAAAAAAAAAAAAAAAAATTATTTTTTCCGCAACTTGTGTCAACATATAAAATATTCCATGGACTCGACATGCCTCTCAGTTTATAGCTTGGTGTGTCTGCTTTCCAAAATGGGGTCATTTGGGGGGGGTTTTGAACTGTCCTGGCATTTTATACACAACATTAGGAAGCTTACATCCACTCTTCTAACCACTTGAAGACAAAGCCCTTTCTGACACTTTTTGTTTACATGAAAACATTTTTTTTTGAAAGAAAATTATGTTGAACCCCCAAACATTATATATTTTTTTAAAGCAAAGGCCCTACAAATTAAAATGGTGGGTGTTGCATTTTTTTCCCCACACAGGATTTGTGCAGCGATTTTTCAAATGCATTTTTTGGGGAAAAAATACACTTTTTTTAATTTTAATGCACTAAAACACACTATATTGCCCAAATGTTTGATGAAATAAAAAAGATGATCTTAGGCCGAGTACATAGATACCAAACACGACATGCTTTAAAATTTCGCACAAACGCGCAAAACTGGGGTCTATTGGACCCTAGATCTTTCCTCTGCCCTCAAAGCATCTGACCACACCAAGATCGGTGTGATAAAATGCTTTCCCAATTTCCCAATGGCACTTTTTATATCCGGGGGGGGGACATTCCCTCCCACTGCTTGTAAAAGCAGTCCAGAGGCTAATTGGCCGCTAGGATTGCTTTTACATCAAAGCCGGCCGCTGGCTGAAAGAATGATACCAAGATGATACCTAAACCCGCAGGCATCAATCTGGTATAACCAAATTCCAGCAACATACCAGTACTTTGCTGGTCCTTGTTGGACATGTATTGTAATCTTTTTTTCATGCAGCCTGTTGGCTGAACGAAAAAAAGAGATTGATCGGTGGGTATGCCCACCATTAGAATACCTCCCTTCATTCACCCACTTCTAATTATGGGCATACATGCACCATTTATATATGCCGAAGCATGGGGGCATCCTCCTGCAAAAGTTATGCCGCACATACATGGTCGGACTTTTCCACGGGCATGCCTCAGTCGGAATTTTGACCGTATGTACGCGGCATTAGGAGCAAAATCGCTCCTCCGCCCCTGCTGCCCCCATGCTTCGGCATATATGCTCTTTTTTTTTTAACTGTGGTGGTGAAATCACTTCCTACAGCACTGGAGTCGCAGGGATCAGGCCTGTCTCTGTGACCAATGCAGTTATGTGTGTTGTGTTTTGTAAGTGACAGTGATCGATCGATACTGCACTTGGGTGGCCTGGGCTGGATGGAGGGGCAAAATGCAGGTGCTAGCAGGTATCTGGGCTGATCTTGCTAACACTGCGTTTTTGGTAATCCTAAATTGCTGGGGACGCTATAATAGATCTGATCAGATCAGATATTGATCTGTTCAGATACTATACCACTAAGGGAGGTATATGCTTCACGCGTGGGTGTTAGCGTTACTGGCACTAACCTGACGCTGCCTGGGGCAACGCAGACCCTCTCTGACGCTAAAACCTAATTGATATCACCCGCCGGGCGATCAGGGGGTTAAACCTTTATTGGGTTATATACGGCGGGTGCCCTGAAACTATAAAAAGCAAACTAACTAACCAGCGTCACCCGTAACACTTATATGGTGATCACTGGTGAAAGGGTTAACTAGGGGCAATCATGGGGTTAAACCTTTATTAGGTAATATATGGGGGTACCTGATGCTATAAAAACCTGCGGCAAACCTAAAAAAAATAACTGGCTACCCTTCGTCATTACCGACACTAAGACAGCGATCAGAAAAACGATCGCTTAGTGACACTGGCAAAAGGGGGTGAAAGGGTTACCTGGGGGGGCGATCAAGGGGTTAAACCTTTATTAGGTAATATATGGGGGTACCCGACGCTATAAAAGCCTGCGGCGAACCTCAAAAAAATAACTGGCTACCTATCGGCATCACCGACACTAAGACAGCGATCAGAAAAACGATCGCTTAGTGACAGCGGTGCTAGGGGGTGAAAGGGTCACCGGGGAGGGGGCGATCATGGGGTTAAACCTTTATTAGGTCATATATGGGGGTTCCCTGACGCCATAAAAACCTGCGGCGAACCTAAAAAAAATAGCTGGCTACCTATTGGCATCACCGACACTAAGACAGCGATCAGAAAAACGATTGCTTAGTGACACGGGTGAAAGGGTTACCTGGGGGGGCGATAAAGGGGTTAAACCTTTATTAGGTAATATATGGGGGTACCCGACGCTATAAAAACCTGCGGCAAACCTAAAAAAAATAACTGGCTACCTATCGTCATCACCGACACTAAGACAGCGATCAGAAAAACGATCGCTTTGTGACAGCGGTGCTAGGGGGTGAAAGGGTTACCTGGGGGGGCGATCAAGGGGTTAAACCTTTATTAGTTAATATATGGGGGTACCCGACGCTTTAAAAACCTGCGGCGAACCTAAAAAAAATAACTGGCTACCTATCGGCATCACCAACACTAAGACAGCGATCAGAAAAACGATCGCTTAGTGACACGGGTGAAAGGGTTACCTGGGGTGGCGATCGAGGGGTTAAACCTTTATTAGGTAATATATGGGGGTACCCAACGCTATAAAAACCTGCGGCAAACCTAAAAAAAATAACTGGCTACCTATCGGCATAACCGACACTAAAACAGCGATCAGAAAAACGATCGCTTAGTGACGGCGGTGCTAGGGGGTGAAAGGGTTACCTGGGGGGCGATCAAGGGGTTAAACCTTTATTAGGGGGGTTAGGGGGCTACACTGGACCTAAAACTAACTGCCCTGACACTTCTACAGTCACAAATGTCACTGATTGCAGTGATCAGTAAATAAATGTTCACTGCAATCAGTGACACTGTGACTGGGGGCTGGGGGGTGATCTGAGGGGTGATCTGGGGTGTCTGGGGGGGCCTGGGGGGTCGATCATGTGCCTATGTGTCCTAGTGTTAGTGTACTGTTTGTGCACTAACCTGTGTGTCTTCTCTCATGCGGCGCTCGGTATATGTGAGCGCCGCATGAGGGATGACATCACTTCCTCCTGCCTGTGTAGACACTACACAGGCAGAGGAAGCTTTTCATTCGTCGGGAGTGATCGCGAGGGGGTGGCCAGAATCGAATGGCGGCCCCCTCATCACGGATCGCTCCTGAAGCGATCCCGGCCGCTCACTGTACCGGAGGGGGGTCCAATTGGACCCCCCACCCATACGAAGGCAGGCACGTACAGGTACGTGATTGTGCCTGTCCGTGCCATTCTGCCAACGTATATTTACAGTGGGCGGTCGTTAAGTGGTTAATTAAGCTTTGAAAATGAAAACTAGAAGCTAATTGGTTGCCATGTACAGTTGCTCCAGATTCTGTCTGTGCCAGTCTCCAAATCCTTTCACTGCAATCCAGTTTAAGCAGGGGATACAGGAGCAGACCCCCTGCAAAACTGGAGCAGAATATTACATTTTTTTGTGTCATTGATTTGTTATCATTTTGATAGAGGACTGTGGCAGACCCATGTTGGATCTATGGGCAACCAGTTGTAAAAGGACTTGTATCCATTTACTGTACATCAGGCTACCTCCGATCCATCGCATTCAGGTCTGGAAAAATGGACACAGACTCGGAGGTAGACAGATGTAAATGTACATCAGCCTGCTCATAGACCTGTATGCAGCCTCTGATCAGGTTCACCTGAAAAACTGATGGTGGACCGGATTGGAAAGCTGCATGAAAGGGTCTTAGTAAATCCCCCTCAGTGTATTTTTTGGAAGTGCAAATCCTAGTATATTTTGTAATATTTACTTAAAGACTAGACTTTGTTAAGACTTTTTAATTGCTTGCTGTTCCATATTTTGATCACTTTCTTTCATAGATATGTAAATGCTTTCTCTAGAGGTCATCTGTGTATCATGGACAATTGATTGCAATCTCTGTTTATATTGTACCTGTCATTAAAAAATTTGGGCTGCCGTTGCTGACCCCCATCTGAAAACTCAAGTTGTTTGACTGTTTCTAGATTCTTAGTACTGAGTCTGAGACCTCGTACACACGACCGATTTTCTCGTCGTAAAAAACAATTTGTTTTTTTCGACGAGATTCTTGTTAAGCTTGTCGATTTTCTCGCCAAGCTTTCCATGCGTACACACTGACAATTACCAATTTCCTCGTTGTTCTCCGCGGTCACGTCCAGCACGTACGACGGCACTATAAAGGGGAAGATCTTTTTTCTTGCGGCCACCCCTTGGGCTGCTTTTGCTGATCTCGTGTTACCGCATGTGAAGTAAAAGTTTGGGAAGAGACGATTCGCGCTTTTCAGTCTTCGTACTTTTCAGATCGTTTTCTGCAGTTCAGTTTGTGCTTGTGAGTTCGTATCTTGACTTTCAGGGCGTCTAGGCAGGTTGTATCTGTTTTACAGTGCGTTCTTGCCTGTTCGTTTCTGATTTTCAGTTCGTTATTCATAGGCCTTGCTGTTCTAAAGTGCGTTCTGTTCTGTACTTTCTGATAAGACGACCGTTTCTTAGCCATGTCGCCTGGACGTTCTCGTCGTCGAGTTCGTGCTGTGCGTGCGCTTGGTGTTGGTCTGCTTGTTTTGGACCAAGACCAGTCCATGAATGGTGTGAGGAGGAGTTCATGAACCAAGAATTGGTTGCTCCAGCGGGACCAATTCTGCCATATGCCTCTGCTGCGGGAGATCGTCGAGAATAATCCTGAGGACTACAGGAATTTTCTGCGGATGTCTGACCCCGCTTTTCAGGAACTGTTGGCTTTGGTGTCCCCCTATATTACCAGGAAGGACACCATTATGCGGGAAGCCATCAGTGCTGAGCAGAGGCTCATCGCCACGTTGCGTTACCTGGCGACAGGGAGAAGTCTTCAGGACTTGAAGTTCACCACAGGCATCTCCCCCCAGGCTCTGGGCCTCATAATCCCAGACACCTGTTCTGCCATTATACAAGTCCTGCAGGAGGACTATATTAGGGTAAGTTTTCTCCCTTAACATCACATTTTATGTATTACATGTATGCTAATGTATTGTATTTCTTTCATCCTTCCCTAATTACCATGATTGTAATATGCTGAGAATGTCCCCTTTGTCCCCATGCATGCTGGAAGCTTTAGATTGTCCCTTTTTTCTCCTCCATAAATATTTCCCTTCACTAACTTTTCCAGCAGGGGCGCCTGTTGCTCCAAATGTTTGGGGGTTCAAACCCCAATTTAGGAAATAAACTTCCTCCTTTTTTGCTCTGGTGCCTATTAAACGCCCCCAGTTGTCCCCTCTAATGCAGCCATTTTGTTCCCTCCAATGCAGCCATTTAGTCCCCTCTAATGCAGCCAGTTTCCCCCCAGCCCTGCACTTACCTTCTTGTGGTCAGCGCCATCCTTCTTCTGTCCTTGATGTGTTCTCCTTCCCTTGATGTTGCATCAGCCAATCATGTTACCATTAAACAGACTTGGTGAACATGATTGGCAGAGCAGCCTGCCAGTGTTTCCCCAAGGAATGCCCCCCCCCCTGCATCCCCTATTTTACTTTTAGGAAGCCAATTACATCCCTCAGGTTGTAATGTGCAAGACTATTTTACTACCTGTTTCTGCTATGCAATTTGAACCCCCTAAATGCCGCAATTATTCATATGTCGGTCGCTTTACAAGAGGCCATCCACCTGAATAGTGGGCGGCATAGACAATACATAGGTTAATGCAATGCATGAACCTATGTATTGTTCTGAGTGATGGGCACAGGAGAGAGGGGGCAGTGCTCCAGCGCCCACTCTGGACGCACCGCCACTGCAATGCTATCCTGTGGCCAAACACCTCTCCCCCCCCCCCAAATAATTTAGTAATGGCCCATCAGAGGGGGTGATGAATATGATAAATGAGCCTTCCATTATACTTATTTTAAACACCTTAATAAACGTAGAATTTGATTGATGTTGGCCTGTAATGTTTTTTTAGAGATTTTCCTTGTAATGTATGATTTTTGTATTCTAATATTATTTCATCTTGTTTCACTCCACAGCTTCCTTCCACGCCACAGGCATGGCAGACTGTGGCATCGGAGTTTGCCACGCGGTGGGACTTCCCCAACTGCGGTGGTGCCATAGACGGGAAGCACGTCCGCATCGTGCCGCCACCCCGTTCTGGGTCCTACTACTACAATTACAAGGGGTTTCATAGCATTGTGCGGATGGCGGTGGTGTCAGCACGGTATGAATTCCTCTGTTGATGTAGGGAAGAATGGCCGGATGTCTGATGGGGGATCCTTCATCCAGATAGAGTTTGCCCTCCGTCTCCAGAGTGACGACCTTGCATTGCCACCGGATGCAGGGAATATTGAAGGACTCCCCTTTGTTTTTTTGGCTGATGAAGCCTTCGGACTCGGACGGCATCTTATGAGGCCATTTCCTTAGAGGACCCTGACCCCAGAGAAGAGGGTGTTCAATTACCGGCTGGCCAGGGGCCGAAGAGTTGTCGAAAATGCCTTCGGCATAATGGCCAGCCGGTTCCGCCTTTTTATGACTTCCATACACTTGGCGGACTACAAAATAAACTATGTCGTATTATGCTGCTGTGTGCTACACAACTTTCTGAGCCAAAAATCAAATTCCTATATGGCCTCAGTTTTGCCAGAGGCTGGACTTTCCCCTGCAAATCCCCTGCCGGGCCTGGAATCTGCCCGTCCTGGCTTGCCCTCCCAAAATGCCCGTGAGGTTCGGGACAAATACATGGAGTATTTCATGGGTAGGGGGGCAATTCCTATGCCAGCCTATGTTTAAGGATCCAAATAAAAAGCTTGTTTAAACCTTTAATTATTTGTTCTTTCCTGTCTCCTAGTTTGTCTTAGTGCATTTGTAGTGCCAAGTGTATTTTACTTTAGTAACTAACAACCATTTCACTATGTAACCTTAAAAAATAACCAAATAAGCTTAGAGGGTATTATGAAAAGAAGCTACACGTTGTTTGTGGTCAAATATTTTACTCTGTGCACATTCACACCATTTTTAGTTTTTTCTGGTTTTTTGGGTTGGCCTGGCCACAAACCGGCAATTTTTTGCTTATGAAAATACAAAAATAACAGTTGCATTCCAAAAATTACAACATTGGATACCTCTGAGCAATCTGAGACATTCACTTACACAAACTATGTCTCTATGTGCCCGTCCTAATATGGGGTCCTGCCACCCCTTGCCCAGCCAAAAATTGAATATGCACACATTTGGGATTTTTTTCATCTAGGAAGTTTACAATCCTGATCCCTATTGTCAACATGTGCTATCTGCCATCAGGGATGATCAATGGATGTGTTTTGGGGGTGCAACCCCTTCCTCAGTTCACCGACTTTAGATACGAGGAAGGGGTTGCACCCCCAAAAGACGTACATGGATATCCCCTGATGGCAGATAGCACATGTTGACACACTGTGTGCAGATTCAATTTTTGGCTGGTTTGATTGTCAAAAATATTCTAAAATGTGCAATAACAAACATGTAAAAACAAATGTGTTTGGATGGCTTATTGAATTCTCCCCAAAACATCGAGAATGTCTTTAAATGTTTGTTCCATCACATGGATTCTTTGTTTAATTAGGTCCAGTTCCGTGCTACATTCCATCACTTGCTGGATGAGGCGGAGGGCACTGTCAGCAGAGAACCGTGTACTATCCTTCACAACATTTATATCCCCTAAAAACAAAAAACAAAAGGTATTATAACTCTGCAGGCCTACATCTCTTACCTGAAGCTGTGGTGACAGATACTGACCTGTTGTGGTGACCAGATCCACAACGTCATCCACCTCTCCTTCCTGCACTTCTCCTTCCTCCACCTCAACTTCCTGCACATCTTTCGGTTGTGGGTCTTTGGGAGTTTGGGGTTGCTTGGAAGTTGTGGGGTGCATGTGCTCCCTGGAGTGTTCTCCTCCCAGTCTTCTCTCCCCTATGAGAATCAAACAAAAGGTCTATTTATCACACTGTAAATCTCAATGTTAAAATAAAAACAGACTAAATTGCTTGGAAGTGTGGTACAAGTGTGTGTTTGGGCGGAATTTTAAGAAGAATGCATTATTTATGACCAAGAATATGTTTAGTATTCACCTTTGGATGTAATTTATTTGACATGGAGGCACCACAAAAATTCACTGATGCACCTGTGTGGGACACCCAAAAAAGGCGGGTCTGGTGGCCCACACTATAGTGCTCCAAAGTACAGATGTGGAAGCAGCTGCTGAGTGTCGTCTCCTTTACACTGATAAAAGTTTGCATTTCATTCTCTTTACAAACACATCTTCTAGCCTAAAAATTTCGCCACAATATTTGACCAAAAATGGCAGATGTCTAATTACTTTTGTGGCTATAAAATAAGCCAAAACCGCGGATAGTGGCCGAACGAAGTGTCTGTAACGTAACGAACGATTACTGTGCCCAACCAAGTTCAAAATATTACATTTTGGAAGGGAGTCCAATATGAGAAACCAAAATAAAGAGCAACATGTAAGTTTAGAAAAAGATTAATAGCAGAAAAGTCTACATTTTACTTACTTTTAGCGAGCATTCTCTTTATGCTCCTCAACTGCTCTGGCTCCCTCAGTTTGAGGTCTGACCACCTCTTTCTGAGCTGCTCATTTGAGCGTTTCACCCCGAAATTCGCCTTCAGACTCTTCACGACTTTAGTGAGGATTTTGGCCTTCTGTCAGGGTCACCTGTGGCCAGGTGACAGATGCACACCGTAGGGGGACAGGAGTGCACCGCGAGGTAGTGAACCCTATGGCTGGCTTCTGTGGATAGGAAACTGGGTGGTTGTGGAAAGCGGGACCAGAGGAGCACAACCGGGATCCCAACGGAAGCGAGAGCCAAGATTCCCCAGGGCGCGGAGTCTAAGACCCAGCTGGTCTTCTCCAGGGCCTCTAGTGGTGAGGATGTTACGCTGCAGGCTGGGACCAGGTCGCGGCCCCTGGAGTTTCCTAGCTCACGCCCCGTAGGATAAGGGGAAGCAGCAGCACACGATAGAGAGAACCGAATAACAAGCCGAAGGTCAGGGGCCACAAGCAGACAAGGATAACGAAGAACGAGCCGAAGGTCAAGGGTCACGAGCAGACAGGGATGGTCGGGGACAAGCCAATAACGTAACAGAGAGACAGACGTAGCACACGGCAGGCAGGAACCCAAACACACAATGCCTAACAAACACGTTGATCAGCAAAGCAGGCTTGCAGTGCACAGGTTAATATAGTGTTCAGTGATAGGGCCTGGGGTGGAGTCAGGCTGGGAGGAGATTATAAAGGAAGCCAGGTGAAGGAGGTCTGGTCTCTAGATGAACACATGAGGAGGAAGGTAAGATGGCAGACAGACATTAATGCATATCCATGACAGTACCCTCCCTCTTACGAGGCCTCCCCCTTCCCCGCCTGGGCCCAGGTTTAGAGGGAAACTTCAGATGAAACTCCTTTAACAGACGAGGTGCAAAGACCTCAGATGCAGTGATCCAAGACCTCTCCTCAGGACCAAACCCTTTCCAATGAACGAGGTACTGAAGAACGCCTTTACAGAGTCGGGAGTCCAGAATTTGACTGATCTCGTACTCCTGATTATCCTCCGAGACAGGCGCCACGGTAGGAAGAGGACGAGAGAATTTATTGAGGACTAAAGGCTTTAGAAGAGCAACATGAAAGGAGTTAGTGATTTTAAGGCTCTTAGGAATCTGGAGTTTGAAACAAACCGGATTCAGTTTAGCAGTTACCGTGTATGGACCGATGAATCGTGGAGCAAACTTCAGAGAAGGAACTCGGAGCTTGATGTTCCTGGTAGAGAGCCAGACTTTGTCCCCTGGCTGAAGAGAAGGCGGTTTACGCCTGCGGCGGTCGGCAAAGCCTTTGAATTTTTCAGCAGCTGCCCGGAGGGAATCATGAACGTGACCCCAAACGGAATTGAGAGACTCCTGAACCGAAGCCAAAGCTGGAATGTCTGGAGAACAGATCATAGGAAGAGGAAGTTGAGGGTGTTTTCCATAAACTGTGAAAAAGGGTGTCTTCTGCGAACTGGTATTCACATGATTGTTATGGGAGAATTCTGCCCACGGGAGTAGAGAGGACCAATCGTCATGGTGAGAAGACACAAAGGTGCGAAGAAAGACCTCTAACTCCTGATTAACCCTCTCAGTCTGTCCATTGGATTGGGGATGGTAAGAAGAAGAAAAATCCAAGACAATATTGAGGGACTTGCAAAAGGCTCTCCAAAAACGAGACGTGAACTGGACTCCCCTGTCGGAAACAATATGAGAAGGGACCCCATGTAGGCGGAGGATTTCTCGAATGAAAATGGGAACCAAGGCAGGGGCAGAAGGAAGACCAGGAAGAGGAACAAAATGAGCCATCTTGGAGAACCGATCGATTACCACCCAAATGACTGTATTATTCTCAGACAGTGGGAGATCGGTGATAAAATCCATGGCAATATGGGCCCAGGGTTCCTTAGGAATAGGCAAGGGCATGAGGAGACCAGCAGGAGCTTGTGTGGAGGATTTGGACTGAGCACAGACATGACAAGCTTTAACGTAGTCTTTGACGTCTGAGCGGAGATTAGGCCACCAGTAGTGACGACTGATGAGTAGGAAGGATCGGAGGAATCCAGAATGCCCTGCCACCTTGGAATCATGTCCCCAACGAAGGATCTTAGCTCTTAGCTCAGTGGGGACAAAGGTCTTACCAGGCGGAATTTTAGACTTCAGGGTGGTAGAGTGGGCAATAATGCATGAGGTGGGAATGATCGGCTCAGGTTCAGGGGCGGACTCCTCGTCCAAAGTGTCAAATGACCTAGAGAGCGCATCAGCCCGACCGTTGCAGGAACCAGGTTTGTAGGTAATCGTGAAATTAAAACGGGCAAAGAAGAGACTCCACCTGGCCTGTCTAGGATTCAGACGTTTAGCATTCTGTAGATACTGTAAATTCTTGTGATCGGTAAAGATCGTTATGGAGTGAGGGGAACCCTCCAAGAGATGACGCCACTCCTCTAACGCCAATTTAATTGCGAGAAGTTCCCGATCACCGATGGCATAATTCCTCTCTGCCTGAGAAATTTTTTTGGAGAAGAACGCACATGGTTGGCGTCTCTTCTCAAAGATTTGAAGAAGCACAGCTCCCACCCCCATTGAGGAAGCGTCCACTTCAATAAAAAATGCATTCCCAGGATTTGGTCTCCTCAAGAGGGGGCCAGAAACAAAGGCCTGTTTCAGGTTGTGAAATGCAGAGACAGCTTCGGGAGGCCAGTCTCTGGCATTCACACCCTTCTTGGTCAAAGCGATAATAGGCGCGGCAATGGAAGAGTAATTCCTTATGAACTGCCTATAATAATTAGTGAAGCCAAGAAAGCGCTGTGTGGCCTTGAGGCTAGCAGGAAGAGGCCAGTTGGTGATAGCCAAGACCTTCCCAGGGTCCATACGAAGCCCCGAACATGAGACAAAGCACCCCAAAAACAGGACCTCAGAACATTCAAAGGAACATTTCTCCAGCTTGGCATAGAGATTGTTCTCTCTAAGACGTTGAAGTACAGTGCGGACATGGTTTCTGTGGACGAGCAGATTTTCAGAAAAGATCAGAATGTCATCCAGATAGATGACAACAAACTGGTACAGCAGATCTCTGAAGATTTCATTGACAAAGTTTTGAAACACGGCTGGAGCATTACACAGACCAAAAGGCATCACCAGATATTCGTAATGCCCGTCTCTAGTGTTAAATGCAGTCTTCCATTCGTCACCCTCCCGTATTCGAATGAGATTGTACGCGCCTCTGAGATCCAACTTGGTGAAAATGGAGGCACCCTTCAACCTATCGAATAGCTCAGATATTAAGGGTAAGGGGTATCGATTTTTAATAGTAACCGCATTTAAACCCCGATAATCGATGCAGGGTCTTAAGGTACCATCCTTTTTGGCAACAAAAAAGAACCCTGCCCCTGCAGGCGATGAGGATTTCCGGATGAACCCTCTCTCCAGATTCTCTGCTACATACTCCGACATGGCCTGGGTCTCTGGGATGGACAGAGGGTAGGTACGACCCCTGGGTAGAGTTGCTCCGGGGACAAGATCAATAGCACAGTCAAAAGACCTGTGGGGAGGAAGCACCTCAGCTGATTTTTTACAGAACACATCCCGGTAATCGCTGTATGCGGCGGGAAGATCAGAAGAAACAGAAGTGGCAGCAACCGGAAGACTCTCCTTGGGGGTCACCTTGAGAAGACACGACGAGAAACATGAGGAACCCCAGGCCAGGATCTGCCCAGAGACCCAGTCCACATGTGGAGAGTGGAGCTGTAGCCAAGGGAGGCCCAATACAACTGGGGTAGAGGCCTTGGGTAGAATAAGAAAGGATATCCACTCCTGGTGGAGAATCCCTACCGACATCCTAATGGGTAGCGTCTGGAAGCGAATAGGGCCCCCTGGGAGAACAGTGCCATCAATTGCCGAGACTACCAATGGGGTAATGAGAGGTGAAAGGGTAAGCTTCATAGAAGAAGCAGTTCTCCAATCCATGAAATTGCCGGCAGCCCCGGAATCCAGGTATGCAAGGGTTGACTGAGGAGAAGTGCCTACATGAAGGGACACCGGCAAGAGCAGGCGAGAAGGTGATGTTTCTGGGTCCAATACTCCACCTTCCAAATGTATTAGACCCGAGCGTTTCCCGGACGAAGCGAGCAGGAGTCACGAAAATGACCCTTGCCCCCACAATAGAGGCACAAGCCCAGAGTTCTGCGCCTAGCACGTTCTTCGGGGGTTAGTCTGGTCCGGCCCAGCTGCATAGGTTCTTCAGCAGGTAGAGGATGCTCCACGGAATGAAGGGAGGGGAGCTCAGACTGGCTAGGACCCAGAGAGTGCTGGCGTCTTTTTTCTAAGGACCTCTCTTGAAAACGAATGTCGATCTGGTTGCATAATGAAATTACATCGTCCAGACCGACGGGAATGGCTCTTCCCGCTAATTCGTCTTTCACTCGGTCAGAGAGGCCATGTAAAAAGGTAGCGACCAGGGCCTCATTATTCCAGCTCAATTCAGCTGTGTGGATACGGAACTGAAGAGCATATTGCCCCACTGAACTAGATTCTTGGCGAAGACGTAAGACAGCACTAGCCGCTGAAGAAGCCCGAGCCGGCTCTTCGAAGATATTACGAAAGAGCTTCAAGAATTCGGACAGACTGGAAACCACCGGATCGTTCCTCTCCCACAGGGGGGCAGCCCAGGCCAAAGCTTCACCGGAGAGGAGGGAAATGATATAGGCTACCTTAGCCCGGTCAGATAGGAAGCTTTGAGGCTGAAGCTCAAAATGAATAGTGCATTGGCTGAGAAACCCCCTGCAGGCCTTGGAGTCCCCAGAGAAACGGAACGGAGCTGGCAATCTTAGTGAGTGTGAGGCTGCGACTGGTGCGATAGGTACAGCCGCTGGTTGTACTTGGGGTTGCGGATTCGGGGTTCCCAAGGAGACCTGAAGCTGCTCGAATCGAGAAGCCAGATCCTGGAGGAATCGCATCACCTGGGTCTGATTTGATTCCTGGGTCTCAAGTCTGCGAACTATGCCCTGCAATGGATCATCCGCGGGAAGCCGGATGTCAGCCGGGTTCATGGCTGATCAAACTGTCAGGGTCACCTGTGGCCAGGTGACAGATGCACACCGTAGGGGGACAGGAGTGCACCGCGAGGTAGTGAACCCTATGGCTGGCTTCTGTGGATAGGAAACTGGGTGGTTGTGGAAAGCGGGACCAGAGGAGCACAACCGGGATCCCAACGGAAGCGAGAGCCAAGATTCCCCAGGGCGCGGAGTCTAAGACCCAGCTGGTCTTCTCCAGGGCCTCTAGTGGTGAGGATGTTACGCTGCAGGCTGGGACCAGGTCGCGGCCCCTGGAGTTTCCTAGCTCACGCCCCGTAGGATAAGGGGAAGCAGCAGCACACGATAGAGAGAACCGAATAACAAGCCGAAGGTCAGGGGCCACAAGCAGACAAGGATAACGAAGAACGAGCCGAAGGTCAAGGGTCACGAGCAGACAGGGATGGTCGGGGACAAGCCAATAACGTAACAGAGAGACAGACGTAGCACACGGCAGGCAGGAACCCAAACACACAATGCCTAACAAACACGTTGATCAGCAAAGCAGGCTTGCAGTGCACAGGTTAATATAGTGTTCAGTGATAGGGCCTGGGGTGGAGTCAGGCTGGGAGGAGATTATAAAGGAAGCCAGGTGAAGGAGGTCTGGTCTCTAGATGAACACATGAGGAGGAAGGTAAGATGGCAGACAGACATTAATGCATATCCATGACACCTTCCTTCTATTTGGTTTGCTATACGGCCCATTTTAGACATGTAGGCAACACAAAAATTCTCTGATGCACCTGTGTGGGACACCCAAAAAAGGCAGGTCTGGTGGCCCACACTATAGTGCTCCAAAGTACAGATGTGGAAGCAGCTGCTGAGTGTCCTCTCCTTTACACTGACAAAAGTTTGCATTTCATTCTCTTTACAAACACATCATGTAGCCTAAAACTTTGTGCCCCAAATTTCCCAAAAAAAGGCAGATGTCTAATTACTTTTGTGGCTGTAAAATAAGCCAAAACAGCGGATAGTGGCCGAACGAAGTGTCTGTAACGTAACGAACGATTACTGTGCCCAACCAAGTTCAAAATATAACATTTTGGAAGGGAGTCCAATAAGAAAAAAAAACTAAACCAGCAACATGTCAGTTTAGAAAAGGATTAATAGCAGAAAAGTGTACATTTTACTTACTTTTTGCGAGCATTCTCTTAATGCTCCTTAACTGCTCTGGCTCCCTCAGTTTGAGGTCTGACCACCTCTTTCTGAGCTGCTCATTTGAGCGTTTCACCCCGAAATTCGTCTTCAGACTCTTCACGACTTTAGTGAAGATTTTGGCCTTCCTTCTATTTGGTTTGCTATACGGCCCATGCTTTGCGTCATAATCCGACTTGAGCAAGATGTCCACCATCTCCGCCATCTCAGCAAAAGACATATTCAATGCCTTGAATCTCCTCCTTGATCGTGACGTTTCCTCGGTCTCCGGGCTTGTCTCCTCCTCGTTAGTTGCGGAATTACCTGCTGTAACTCCGCCATATCTGTCTGCGCGCCGAAAGAGAAAGGGCGGGGAAAAGATGTTAGTTAGAACGTCATGGGCGGGCGACGTGTGCGGAGCGACGTGTTCGTATTTTGACGCATGCGTGGTGTGTATATAGCAAACACACATGTGACTATAGTACGTTCGGTGTGCGGAGAGAGGAGTTCAAGTGACGGACGTGCGAACGAAGGTATGTGATTTTGTGACTTGTACAAATTGTTGGCCTATACTGTCTTGAGAATGTTGTAGGATATATATGGTGACTAGGATGTTAAGGAGGTTAGACTGTTTGCCTCACATTAGTTATATATAATTTATTTAACTTGCAGATACAATATGAATGTCTTTATAAGCGACAAGGATTTCCTGGCGGAATTTATTGACCGGGTAAGGGAGCTGCCCGCTCTGTGGGAGACGAAAAACCCCATCTACAAAAAAAGAGGGGTGAGAAAAGCAGCGCTGGAGAAGCTGCTCCCATTTGTGCATACCAAGGTGCCCACAGCCACAGCAAAACAAGTGGACACTAAAATTGGCAGCTTGAGAGGTACCTACAGGACTGAACGCTCTAAGGTGCTGGCTTCTCAGAGGTCAGGAGCAGCAGCAGGTGATGTTTATGTCCCGATTTTGTGGTACTACAACAGGATGTCCTTCCTGGATGACCACATTGAGACAAGGCCATCACTCTCCACTCTTCCCCCCAGACTTCCCTGCAGCCAACCAGAGCCTTCTCTGGAGCAAGAGGAGGCAGCCATCCTGGATGATCCTGATTTGGCCATCTGGAGCCAGGTATAGTATTAAGTGAAAATGTATTGGGATAAACTTAATGTTTGACAAATATATCAAGATGACAAACATAAAATATTTTGGATTCCACAAGTGAAATCAAGATCTGTAGACATTAGTCTGCACTTAATTGGGTGCTAAATAGTCAATCTGATGTAGTGGTAAATTTAAAGCAAGGATTTATGGATTTACATTCTAATTGCTTCAATCAGGATTACAAAGTTTGATGCAAAGATTAAACCAACATATTAAACTATGTCCCTTTTTCATACACAGGATGAAATCAGCCAGGAGGAGGGACTGGAAACTGTCAGGCAGGAGGAGGAAGGGCCCAGTGGCAGCCAGGAGGTGGCAGGGCCCAGTGGCAGACAGGAGGTGGCAGGGCCCAGTGGCAGCCAGGAGGTGGCAGGGCCCAGTGGCAGCCAGGAGGTGGCAGGGCCCAGTGGCAGACAGGAGGTGGCAGGGCCCAGTGGCAGCCAGGAGGTGGCAGGGCCCAGTGGCAGACAGGAGGTGGCAGGGCAAAGGAGAAGCACCAGATCCCAGGTGCCTCCCATCCGGCTTCCCAAAAGAGGCAGGAGGGACAGGAGCACGAGTGAGGCAGCAATGGCCCTTATTCGTGAGGCCCATGCAGGAGCCCACATCCCCTGAAGAGGCCATTGCCAGCCTAGCGGAGGCTAAGTTCAAGGTGATGAGCATGGAGCAACGCCTCCTATGCGAGCCCCTGCTCATCACCTTGCTCAACAAGGGGGTGATGGAGAAAATTACCCCCAATACCGCCATATGTGAGGTGGCACAACTGACCCAACCTCAACCTCCACCTCCCCCTTCTTCTTCTGCCCCACCCCCTTCTGCTACACCTTCACCTTCTTCTTCTGCCCCACCCCCTTCTGCTACACCTCCCCCTTCTTCTTCCCCACCCCCTTCTGCTACACCTCCCCCTTCTTCTTCTGCCCCACCCCCTTCTGCTACACCTCCACCTTCTTCTTCTGCCCCACCCCCTTCTGCTCCACCTCCACCTTCTTCTTCTGCCCCACCCCCTTCTGCTTCATTGTGGTCGGACAGAAGGCAGCCTGTTGTAGTACCACACACTTGGGACATATATATCACCTGCTGCTGTTCCTGACCTCTGGGAGGCCAGCATCAGATTGTGTTCAGAAATGTTGGCCTTCTCAAGCTCCCAATTTTAGGGTCCACACAGGGTTGCTGTGTGCTCTGGGGTCCCTGGGATGCACAAATGGCAGCAGGTTCTCCAGCGCTGCCTTCTCTTTATTTTATTTCGAAACATGAATAAATGTGATTTTTGTTTAAGTTCATACTTGACTATGTGTATTTGTAAAAATAAAAAATCTAGCTTTGGAGTAAGCAGATACATTTGACTGACAAAAAAAGGGACAGATAACAACCCCCCAAAAGAATAACTAAATCTGATTTGCAAAAAAACATGGTGGAAAATTTAACTAATATAGATTCCAAAATTAAATGGGAGATCACTATCAAAACATTGCGAAATTATAATTAACATCATTTTGAAAAATATAACCATTTAAATTATTCCTAAAAACTTGCACGATATAATACACATAAATCTTCTTAAGAGCAGCATGAAAAAGGTTAAAAAAAAATAGTCATAACTCTGTGTGAATATCAGCAGCAAAAGAAGGTCACTCGTTTTGATTAATGTAACATTCTAATGAAGATTTCAATGCAGAACATTTAAACGATGCAAAAATTTGGACCGTGACGAATGTGCTCTCTCCATTACGAAGGCTTGTTTTACCAGAAGATGCGCTCCCGTCTCATAGTTGCTTGTGAGCATGCGCGCTTTTGGAAGAGTCGTAAAAGCATACACACGAACCATTTTCTTGTCACAAAACAGGCCGACGAGAAACAAGACGAGGAAATCTGGAATCCTGACGAGAAAATAGAGAGCAGGTTCTCTATTTTCTCGTCGAGATTCTCGGCAATTTTCTCGACGTAAAACCATACACACGAACGTTTTTCTCAACAAAAAAGCTCTCGCGGCACTTTTCTTCACGGTTTTGGACGAGAAAATCGGTCGTGTGTACGAGGCTTGAGATCTTAAAGTGGTTGTAAACCCTTTACAACCACTTTAAACTACAGGCAAGCCTATAATTAGGCTTACCTGTAGCTGCACTGGATATCTCATAAACCTGCACGGTTTAGGAGATATCCCGGTATTTGCATGTGCCGACGTCATGCGGCACATGCGCACTTAAGCCAACTGAAGCAATGGCATGTATGTGCCGTTGCTTCAGTTGTACTGTGCCATTCCCGGCGGCTCCCGCGCGCATGTGATGTCATCGCGGCTCCGGCCAATCACAGAGCCGGAGCCGCGATACCCGGAAGTAACCTCTGGGATAGATGTCGCTGGCCAGAGGGGGAGACAAGGACGGCTGCGGGGGCTTCGTTCTCGGGTAAGTAATTCATAATGAGCTAGTATGCTATGCATACTAGCTCATTATGCCTTTATCTTGCAGGGTGTTTTTTTTTTCAGGAGGGTTTACAACCACTTTAAAGAAGACACACAGCAAATGAAAGTCACAAAGCAATGTCATTATTTTTCATTATAATATTCTCTATTTATTTTACTTCATCTTGGTTAATAATTCAGGTCATGTCATAGCCATAGCACCAATTATTTGACTCATTCAGCTATGTATATAATTTGAGCTTCAGTTATTCAGCTCTGAGCACAACAGGTCTTTTTTTATCAAAACAGCTTAGAATAGCCTGGACATTTAATTAGGAGCCCAGAGCTCCAACCAATGTCTGGAAAAAAAAATATTATATATCTATTCGCAATAATTCTTATATGCCTAAGAATGATGTAGTGCAACAATTCTACATATACATTTATTATACACCAAAATGCTTAAGCTCATTACATATATTTTCTAAATAAACTGAAGACCGAAAGTTGTAAGAAGCTGTATGTAATATTTGCTTTACTTTAATTACTTTATCAAATTTGCAACGCCTAGCTGTCCTCACAGCTAATATTGTAAGTCCAGGAGGCTGTTGAGTGGACCAGCTAAATTTTGAGTACTGGCAAGCAACGAAGAGGCTGTAAAGATTAAAGCCCCGTACACACGATCGGTTTAACTGATGAAAACTGTCCGATGGATGGTTTTCATCAGACAAACCGATCGTGTATGGTACCCATCGGTCTTTTTTCCATCGGATGGAAAAAAAAGAACTTGTTTTAAAATTTTCCGATGGATCAAGAACCGATGGTAATTTGCGATCGTCTATGGGCAAGTCCATCGGTTAAAAAACCCACGCATGCTCAGAATCAAGTCGACGCATGCTCAGAAGCATTAAACTTCATTTTTCTCGGCTCATCGGAGTGTTTTACGTCACCACGTTTGGAACGGTCGGTTATTTGACTGATGGTGTGTGGCCAAGACTGATGAAAAATAGGATTTTTATAACAGCTTACCTGTAAAATCCTTTTCTTGGAGTACATCACGGGACACAGAGCGACATAGTCATTACTAATGGGTTATATAGATACCGTCAGGTGCTGGCACTGGCAACTTCCAAAACCGGAAGTACCCTCCCCTATATAAGACCCTCCCATCCGGGAGCACCTCAGTTTTGTAGCAAAGCAATAAGTGTCCCCAAAGAGGGGTGGGAGCTCTGTGTCCCGTGATGTACTCCAAGAAAAGGATTTTACAGGTAAGCTGTTATAAAAATCCTATTTTCTTTTTCGTACATCACGGGACACAGAGCGACATAGTCATTACTAATGGGATGTCCTAAAGCAATGCCAAATGAGGGGGGGGATACACCATATATAAGCTGAGCGCTATCAGACATGAGGATCTTTTGCGGCCTGCAACACACTGCGCCCAAAGGCGACATCCTCCTGACTTCTAACGTCCACCTGGTAGAACCTAGTAAACGTGTGTACTGAAGACCATGTTGCGGCCTTACAGATTTGAGCCAGGGAGGCCTGGTGATGCACTGCCCATGAAGTTCCAACTGCTCTCGTGGAGTGCGCCCTAACTTTGAACGGAGGCGGTCTATTTCTCAAGCCATAGGCTTGTATTATGACCTGTCGAATCCACTTGGCTAAAGTAGATTTTGACGCTGCCTGACCCCTTCTGGGGCCTTCCGGCAGAATAAACAAAGTATCCGTTCTGCGAATCTGAGCAGTGGCTTTTAGATAAGCTTTAACTGCTCTTACTACATCCAAAGAATGCAATAACTTTTCCTCTACCGAAGTAGGTTTGGGGAAAAAAGAAGGAAGAACCACATCTTGGTTCAAATGAAGCCTCGATACCACCTTAGGAAGAAAGGCTGGATGAGGACGTAACACTACTCTGTCCTTATGGATAACCAGATATGGCTCCTTACAGGACATAGCTGCTAATTCCGATACTCTTTTAGCCGAACAAATGGCTACTAGAAAAATCAATTTCCTGGTGAGAAGCACCAAGGAAATATGCTGTAATGGTTCAAATGGTTGTTTCTGTAGAACCGACAGAACCAAGTTTAGATCCCATGGACATATGGGAATATTAACCGGAGGACTAATACGCATCACTCCTTGTATAAAGGCTTTGACTAGTGAATGCGAAGCCAAGGGCCTTTGAAAAAATATTGACAAGGCCGAAATCTGACCCTTGATAGTACTCAAGGCAAGCTTCCTATCTACAGCCCATTGTAGGGAGTCCAGACTCCTACCTATTACGTACTTACGTGGATGCCATTTCTTGGCTTCACACCAGGCGATGTACGCCTTCCAGATTCTATAGTAGATCTGCCTGGATACCGGCTTCCTGGCATTGATCATGGTAGATACCACAGAATTAGAGAGCCCTCTCTTTTTTAGAATGTGGGCTTCAATAGCCAGGCCGTCAAACCTAGGGCTGGTAAGGAAGGGTGGTATATCGGTCCTTGCGAAAGCAGGTCCGGACGATGTGGGAGAGTCCAAGGACTCCCCACTGACATTTTACAATCTCCACGTACCACGCTCTTCGGGGCCACGCTGGAGCCACCAGAATCATTGGTTTCTTTTCTACCCTGATTCTGCGGAGTAATCGAGGTAACCATTGTGGCGGTGTGAATGCATATATCAGCTTGAACTGATCCCAAGGGAACACTAGGGCATCCGAGCCGCAAGCTAGGGGATCCCTTGTCCGAGAGACAAACCTGTCCCCCTTTGCGTTGAATCTGGATGCTAGAAGATCTACATCCGATGTTCCCCACCGCTGACATATTGTCCAAAAACCTCGGGGTGAAGGGACCCTTCCTCTGGGCCTAATTGCTGGCGACTTAGAAAGTCCGCCTTCCACTTCTCCACTCCTGGAATGAATACCGCAGATATGGCTGGGACATATTTTTTCTGCCCATTTCAGGATGTAATTTACTTCCCTCTGGGCTGCACGACTCCTGGTGCCCCCCTGATGATTGATATATGCCACTGCTGTGGCATTGTCTGATTGAATTCTGACAGGGGACCCTTGGAGTTTGGATGTCCATGCTACTAGGGCATACCGGGCTGCTCGTATCTCTAAGAGATTGATGGGCAGGGCCTTTTCTGCATCCGACCATCTGCCCTGGAGAGACTATTGCTCCAGTACTGCTCCCCAGCCTATAAGGTTGGCATCTGTAGTGACCACCTCCCAAGAAATCGGGCTGAAGGATTTCCTTTTTTCCAGATTCTGGGAAACCAACCACCAACGGAGGCTCTTGCGAACGGAAGGGGACAAGGACATTGTAAGTCTAGGCCTGAATTTTTTTGTTCCAGGCTGACAGTATGGCCCCTTGCAAATTCCTTGAATGGAATTGACCGTAGGGTACTGCTTCGAATGATGCCACCATTTTTCCCAGCAGCCTCATATACAGGCGTATGGACGGCTGTCTTTTTTGTACCCACTAAGTGGATCAAATCTTTCAAAGACAACACCTTTCCTCGAGGCAAGAATATTTTTCTCTGGCCTGAATCCAACCTTAGCCCCAAGTATTCCAGACTTTTGACTGGTTTTTAGGGCTGACTTGTCTCGGTTGATAATCCAACCGTGAGATTCCAGATACTTGATTGTCTTGTGAACGACCACGTCTAGTTTTTTCACTGAGTGGTCTATCAGCAACAAGTCATCCAGATATGCCATTATCATTACACCTTGTGTTCTTAGATTGGCCAATAAAGGGCCAGAATTTTTGTAAACACTCGTGGTGCTGTGGCCAAACCGAAGGGTAAGGCTCTGAACTGAAAATGGCGCCCTTCTACTGCAAAGCGTAGAAATTTTTGGTGGACTGGAAAGATGGGAATGTGCAAATAAGCATCTTTGATGTCGATCGTGGCTAACCAATCCTCCCCTTGTAGGGCAGTGGCCACCGATCGGATCGACTCCATCGGAAAGACCTGATATACAGGAATTTGTATGGCCCTTTTAGAATTAATATGGGCCTCCCGTCCGCGTTTACTTCGGGACTGTAAAGAGGTTTGAGTAAAACCCGAACCCTCATTCTTCCAGGGGAACCTCCATAATTACTCCTTGGAGCAATAGTTGTTCTAGTGCCAACAGGAGGGACTCTCTCTTCCGGGGATCCCTTGGCACGTTTGACCTCAAAAATGGGAAGGAGGAGAGTCTTTTAACTCCAAACTGTATCCCAAACCTACTGCGGAGAGCACCTATCTGTCTTGATCGTGTCCCGCCAGGCCTCTTGCGAACAACTGGAGTCCTCCGCCAACCCGACTGAGTGGGGGCTTCAATGAATTTAACTTTGGGGGAGGTTTTGTACCTCCCCTGACCCAGGGTTTCTCATTACCCTGCTACTGTCCCTGTTTTTTACCCCCGGGATTTGACCGAGGAGGCCGTCGGAACTGTTACACAGCCGATGCCCCAGGGACTGGAGAAGCAGGCCTCTTAAAGAGGGACCTCTAACTCTGCTTTTAACCGGCAAGAGCGTATTTTTACCGCTGGAAATTTTCTGGATATATTTGTCCAGGTTTTCCCTGAATAAGCGTTCACCATGAAATGGGACGCTAACCAGCCATTCTTTACAGGGAGCTTCAGCAGACCAGTTTTTGAGCCATAGGAGCCTACGCGTATGTACTATAGACAGCGTAAGGCGGGAGGCCTGATGGACTGAATCCTCTATGGCGTCAACCGCAAAGCCTAAGGCTCTAGGTAGATCAGCTAGGGCAAAGCCTGCTGATCTGTCAAGTCCCTCAAGACCTGTTTCAACTGATCCTTCACTGCTTAGCAGACCCCAATAGCTGCTACTGCTGGTTGTATCACCAAGCAGATTTTCATAAGGACTCCAATCTTTTATTTATTGGGTTCTTGAACATTTGGACATTATCCACTGGACATGTCAGTGATTTATACATACAAGAGATGGCTGCGTCCACTGTAGGGACCTTCCATTTTTTTTTATTTTTTTTTTGATGAACTTATCCTCCATGGGATAGACCACCGGAAATCTCTTGGGGGAATAAATATTTTCTCAGGACGTTCCCAATCCTGGAAAATGAGCCCTTTCAGTAAAGGGTGAAGTGAAAAAGAACAAACAGTCTGGGGGCTTCTAGCGACCCCAACGAGGATACAGTAGTGGTTGATGGTTCCGCAAGGTGCATTTTTAAATGCTGATCGGACCATGTTAGTCAGAGACTGAACCCATAATCTTTCAGCTTGAGATGCTGAGAAAAGGTTCCCCCACTGTTGATTCCTCTATAACAGAATCAACCTCATCCTGATCCCCTTCAGGCAGGTCGATCCCTGTATGGGACTGTTGCTCTGCTAACAGGCACTCTGAAGGAGGAGACGGAGATCGGGCGTGCTTTCCCTGACAGGGAGGCAGCGATAAATGTTGACAATCTCTCTCTAATCCTCCCAGAGCTGAGGAAAAAAACCTCCTCTGTTACATACACAGGAGCAGGTGACTGAGGACAGCCGCAGTACCAAGTACCCCTGCGGGGTCTCTACGGTCACTTACCTCTGAACTTCAGGGGAGACTGGTGCAGCAGAAGTATGCCCAAGATCCTCAGAGCCCGATGAGACCCCCTTCGCTTCCTGGAAGATTCAGTTCCGGAGCTCCTGGACGGCATATTCCTAAGCCTAAAGCTGAGGTATTCCAGCCGTAATACACCACTTTTACTGAGAATAGTCTAACACAATTGCTGCTATATCACAGTTGGTGTCTACTAATGTGCCTTTCTAGGGGATGCCTGTATCAACCGCTTGCTGTATGCCTTTAAATGTTGCCAGCTCTGTCTCTGTACTTCATAGCCAGCTCACTACAATATTGTGGTTTTTTTAAAACTGCTGGGACGCCCGCACATGCGCAGAAGCGCTGCGGCGCGCACAGAGCGTCATCCCCCAGGCTCCGCCCCCTTTCCCGGCTCACCTCTATATATAGAGGCGCGTGCACGTGCGCGGGCACGTGCGCCTTCGGCGCTAATTTCAAATATGGTAACAAGGGACAGGAGCCAGGGCCCCTCTTTGCCGCAGGCCGGGGGATGGACAAACACTGCAACATGGCAGAGGAAGCAGTTTCCTATAAGAGAACTCACCATCTGCCTGGACTTTGCTCTGCTGAGAAGAAGCTAGTCCACATGACAAGAAAACATTCCACAGCGGCCTCTAGTGGACAAACACAGGTACCGCAGTCTAATATATTAAATATATATAAAAACATTTTTTTTTTTTTTTTTTTTTCTTGACCACCATTAAAAATTATTACATTTTTTTAGTAGTTACAGGCATGCACAGAATTTTGCGGGAATACCATTAGGTAACAGACAGAAAGACAAATTAGGCTTGGGGGTCCCCCAATAGAACCAAGTTCCTGGGGGCCCCCACTTACCTGTTCCCCGCCGCAGGACTTTGTTTGGTCCACAAAAGCCCAAACTTCACCTATCACGGCAGGCATTGTAATCAAACCTTCAGGGACCGGGTTCCCAAGGATTCCACTCCCCTGGACCTGTATAGCACCCTGCACAGAAAACATCTTGGTCGTGGGTATGACCAGAGCTCTGGATCCCAGGGTCCAGCTCTCCTAAGAGAAGCATTACAGGCAAAACCTTGCTCTTCTCTGCAAGGCCCGGGTACCGACCGTTTAGCTATGAAGCTTTTTTGGTCGGATCCGGAATAGCTTACTGAGGCCCAAAAGAACCTGTACGCAAGCTCAGTGAAAAACACATGTTTCTTCTTGGCCAACACCTTAGACACTGGCAAAAAACTGAGGTGCTCCCGGATGGGAGGGGCTTATATAGGGGAGGGTACTTCCGGTTTTGGAAGTTGCCAGTGCCAGCACCTGACGGTATCTATATAACCCATTAGTAATGACTATGTCGCTCTGTGTCCCGTGATGTACGAAAAAGAAAACAGTTTCATCGGATTTCCGATGGTCAAATCCATCGGACGAAAATCCATAGGTTATCACAGGGCTTAACACTTTATTTTCTCTAATGACATACTTTTCCTTAATTTCAGCTTAACTCTCCAAGAGTTTTTTATTTATCAAAATGAAAAATGAGAAGCTGTGCTGTCAAAGTAAAAAAAAAAAAAAGAAAAAAACACATACTGGGAAGTAGAGATGAGTGAAGGTGTCTGGGTTGGGTTCATGGGGAGCTCATCCAACCCTGAGTGAAGTCTAAAAATTCTGAATTTAAAGGGGTTGTAAAGGTTAATTTTTTATTTTCTAAATAGGTTCCTTTAAGCAAGTGCATTGTTGATTCACTTACCCTTTCCTTAGATTTCCCTTCTAAATATTTTTTTTTTTTGCTTTCTTTGTCTGAATTTCTCACTTCCTGTTCCTCCTCAGTAAGCTGTTCAGTAAGCTGTTCTGGCTGACTCCACACCACTCGGATGATGGTGTGAAGTTTAGTGAGGAGAAACAGGAAGTGAGAAATTCAGACAAAGAAAACAAACCTTTAGAAGGCAAATCGAAGGAAAAGGTAAGTGAACCAACAATGCACTAGCTTAAAGGAACCTTTTTAGAAAATAAAAAACGAACCTTTACAACCCCTTTAAGATCTAATCCCACTGACTTCCATGGGGGAGAGAGGGACATTGATAATCAATGATTTTCATTTTAAAGGCTAATAGGCAAGGGATGAGAAAATAGGCTCTGCCATGGGGGACATGTACCATTAAAATATTTTTTTTTAAACTATCATACAGCGGGGAGAGGGTCCTCATTTTAATACACTTTTTACATTTCAATTTGAAAGGTAGTTTTAAAAACATATTTTTTGCATTGGTACATGCACCCACATGTCAGTGCCCTTCTTCTCCAAAAACCTTGAAAAATTACCCTGAAAAAGGCCAGAAAAAAGATTTGGCTCCCATATATTCCAAAGTGGTTTGCTATTATGTTTTGAAATTTGCTAACTTTTCGATTGCTCTGCAAATGTCCAACAAACCTAAACCTAACTTTGCTCAGTTCACTCATCAATGTTCATTACAACTTGGAAAAAAAAGGCTTTTTTTTCTGGCTGTAGTTTTGGTTGGGACACCTGTTTTTTATCTAGCGGTAATAGACCTGTTGATTGGTGGAAGTAAAAGCCACAAGAGTTCAAAAATCTATAGAGAAGCTTACTTAAAAAATAAAGCTAGAGCCCTCAAATTCATATGATTGACTGAGAGAAATGCAGGTTCTTAGTATAGACTGAAAACTTTTTTTTTTTTTAAGCAGTACCACACTGCATTGCCTTTAGAGTTTTAAATGTCAAAATAGAATGCACAAAAAACACTTTAAAACAACAGCCCCACGTTCCCAAAACCCCCTTCCTTCCCCGTATCCCCATTTATTTCCAAAATATTCAAAGTATGTGTTTGGAAGAAAATGGCTAGCATCAGGACAGCATGTAAGTACTTGAATCAACACCAAATAGAAGGAGCATTGCAATGCAGGCCTCTTTTAACTTATGTGCTGCCAACAGCAGTCTGCAGTCTTTTCCAGCAGTGTATGAGCTGCGGTAGAGGTACAAGCAATTTGGGTACTGCATGCATGAGGAAACATGTCTCTGGACTACAGGGCTTGGTGGGAGCAGCACCTTAATAAGACAAGTTTGCAGAAAAAGTCCTGCATCCCTCCCCATGCCAAAGTGCACATAAAAGCCACTTTCTTTTGGAGTGATGTCATTGCATCACTTTTCCCCTCTCCTTCATCAGGGACACATATAGGGTTGCCACCTTATCCCTTTAAACCTGAACACATATGAATTACACAGGTTCTGAATCCAATTTAATGCTGATAGGGCACCAAGAGAGTTTAATTACCACCTTAATCAGCCACAGAACCTGTGCAATTAATATGTGTTCGGGTTTAAAGGGATGAGGTGGCAACCCTAGGCACATAGCAGCCTTTTTACCTGACTGCTAATGTGCCATTTTCCTCCTCCTCTTACTTAAGGGTGCATAGCAGCCATATTTTTTTCCAAGACGCTAATACACCCTTTTCCTCCTCCTTCTGCTCAAGGGTTTAGAGCAGCTACTTTTCTTGGTTGTGCTACTAATGTACCCTTTTCCTCTTCCTCTACTGCTAAAATTACCATAGATCCACCAACTGGCTATAAAGAGTCAGTGAAATTATTTTAGCACTGCTATCCCCAGGTCTGATACCCAGACCTCTGCATTTTGAGGGTCTTTTTTTAACCTCTCCTATATTGTTTAAAAGTATTGGGACACCTGCCTTTACAAAGTTTAATGGCATCCCAGTCTTAGTCCGTAGGGTTCAATATTGAGTTGGCCCATCCTTTGCCAGCTTCAACACTTCTGGGAAGTCTGTCCACAAACTTTGTGTGTGTCTATGGGAGTGTTTAACCATTCTTCTAGAAGCACATTTGTGATGTCAGGCACTGATGTTGAACGAGAAGGCCTGGTTTGCAGTCTCCACTCTAATTCATCCCAAAGGTGTTCTATCGGGGGTTGAGGTCAAGACTTTGTGCAGGCCAGTCAAGTTCCTCCACCCCAAACTCGCTCATTCATCTCTTTATGGACCTTGCTTTGTGCATTGGTCCAAATCATTTGGTGGAGGGGGGATTATGGTGTGTGGTTGTTTTTCAGGGGTTGGGTCTTGGCCCCTTGCATACCAAGACATTTTGAAAATTTTATGCTCCCAACTTTGTGGGAAAATTTTGGGGATGGCCCTTTCCTGTTTCAACATGACTGTGCACCAGTGCACAAAGCAATTTACTGGCAGGCATTTACAATCTGTTTTCAGATTTTATTATTTGCGTTCCCTTCCCTGGTAAAGCAAACATAGTGATGGTAATGTACACTTGGTACTGCTTAAAAAAAAAAAAAGGAAGCCATAGGCTTAAACATCTTATGCAAACATAACAACGGTTTCTACACTTGTATAATGTTGTGGGAAGGGCAGGCAGCAGAAAAGGGATAGGGGGGTGTCTCCAGGCAAAGGGAAGAGCAGGCAGCAGCAGAAAAGATAATATAACTGTATGCCAGTTTTGCACTATAAGCCTGTACTTTTCCTCTCTCCATGGTCCATTTAAGAAGTTGTCATGTACCTGACTGTGGAGCCGAGATGATGAGGGTGGCCTTTTGCACATATCCCATCCAATAACTCTTGGTAGTGGAGACAGGGACTGCTAAGGCAGCAGAATGGCACAGGTGCCAGGAAGCTGGGGCAGTGAACTTGGGCTTGGAAGCACAGGGATCCACCAAGTGACAGTATGGAATCAGGTCACAACACAAGCTGTTTTTGACAGCAGCCAGGCAGACACACAAAATCACAATCAGGTTCAAGATCAGTGACAGAAAGGAGTTGGCGAACTGCTGGCAGTGGGGTATCAAGTCAAGGGGTTAATAACACAGATGAGCACTAGACATAACAGGTAAAGGCAATTGGAAGAAAAGTGTCAGATGTAGTCAGGTCAGTAACAAGGTTAGCAGGTTTTCAGGAACCTGGAACATAGAATTTAGAGCTAAAGACAATCCAGCAATGAGGCTAGGCAGACCTCAAGTTGAAATAGGCCGTTGGGTGCCAGGATTTATGGACTCACCAAGGTCCTTGGGAATTAGTACTTGCTGCATGAAATTCCTGATGAATATTTTGAGGAGTTGTGATGCCTGCCTGAGGGGGATCATCTGACAGTTATCCTGGATAGTTCTCATGGATTTTTGACCTTTACGTTAGAGGTCTGATATTTCTGGTAAGATACTGTGTTTGGTGTTGGAGCACAGGAGTACAAGAGCACAATCAACACTTCTTCACCTGTGGATGGACTTTGTTTCTATTGTGGTGTTTTTTCATTCATATTAATATATTTTTTGGTGACTGTGGGACATTATTTTATATAGAGTACAATTTTATTCACTGATTACTTCACTCATATATTTATTGAGACATTATGTATTTTGGTTATCAATTACACTTTTGTTGGTTCATATATATTTAAATGGGAAGTCCAACAGGTTTTATGTATGTACATGGGGATGGGAAGGCAGCAGCAAATGGAGAGGGGAAATTATGCAGGCAGGTTAGGGCAACAGGAAAAAAAGATATGCCTAGAATCCTACAGCCATGAGTGGCCTGCCCTTCCTCAAATCTTTATTTTGCGATGAAACAAATTAGAGAAACAGTTTGGATAATGACATCCACTGTCACAGACAAATGGAACACAGTTGTGTTCTGTTTGTGGCTGCTATATACTTTTTTTTTTCTTTTACATATTTTATATTTCCATATTTACAACATTTCAAAAATATATTTATTTACCGTATATACTCGAGTATAAGCCGACCCGAATTCAGGCCGAGGCACCTAATTTTACCACAAAAAACTGGGAAAACTTATTGACTCGAGTATAAGCTGAGGGTGTCCATCTGCATGCCTCACTTTGCCTCACTGTGTCCATGTGCATGCCTCACTGTGCCTTACTGTGCCCATGCCTCACTGTGTCCATGCCTCACTGTGTCCATGTCTCACTGTGCCCATGCCTCACTGTGCCCATGCCTCACTGTCACTGTGCCCAATCTCCCTACCTGATCTCCGGCGCTGTGTGACTAGACTGACTTTTAACATGGGAGTCTATATAAGGGGTGCCTGGTTTTGAAAAATTGGTGCTCCCCGGCTGTAGGTCCCCTGGACAAAAAACTTTGCACACTTGTAGATGCAAAGTGGGACTACCTGTGTGCCATGTTTGGGGTCCAGGGGACCTAGGGCCGGCCGGTACCAGGTCCCCAAAATCACTGGAGAAATTACAGTTTAACATGGGAGTCTATGGAAGGGGTGCCCAGCTTTGAAAAATCGGTGCTCCCCGGCCCTAGGTCCCCTAGACAACAAAGAGTGGGGCTACATGTGTGCCAAGTTTGGGGTCCAGGAAACCTACGGCTGGTCGGGATCAGGCGCACAAATTTGAAGATGGACACAGACTCGAGTATAAGCCGAGGGGGGCATTTTCAGCACAAAAAATGTGCTGAAAAACTCGGCTTATACTCGAGTATGTACGGTATGTTAAAAAAAAAAATTCACTTGTAAGGTTGCCCCCATCCTGGTGAAGAAACCATGGAGTTACTATACTAAAAAAAGGAAGTCTTGGGCCTCACTGTGCCCATTACAACATCACTGTGCCCATTGCCAGCTTACTGTGCCCATTGCCACCTCACTGTTCCCAACCTCACTGTGCCCATTGCCACCTCACTGTGCCCAACCTCACTGTGTTCATTGCAACCTCACTGTGCCCAACCTTACTGTGCCCATTGCCACCTCACTGTGCCCATTGCCAGCTTACTGTGCCCAAACCTTACTGTGCCCATTGCCTGCTTACTGTGCCCAACATTACTGTGCCCATTGCCAGCTTACTGTGCCCAACCTCACTGTGTCCATTGCAGCCTCCCAATAAACTGGGAAAACATATTGACTCGAGTATAAGCCTAGGGGGAAATGCAGCAGCTACTGTAAGCGGAAAAGAGGGTCAACAATGCCCATTTGCACGCCTCACTGTGCCCAACCTCACTGTGCCCATTGCAACCTTACTGTGCCCATTACAACATCACTGTGCCCATTGCCAGCTTACTGTGCCCATTGCGACCTCACTGTGCCCAACCTCACTGTGCCCATTGCAACCTCACTGTGCCCATTGCCAGCTTACTGTGCCCATTGCCACCTCACTGTGCCCAACCTCACTGTGCCCATTGCAACCTCACTGTGCCTAACCTTACTGTGCCCATTGCCAGCTTACTGTGCCCATTGCCACCTCACTGGGCCCATTGCCAGATTACTGTGCCCAACCTTACTGTGCCCATTGCCAGCTTACTGTGCCCATTGCCACCTCACTGTGCCCATTGCTAGCTTACTGTGCCCATTTCCACCTCACTGTGCCCAACCTTACTGTGCCCATTGCCAGCTTACTGTGCCCATTGCCACCTCACTGTTCCCATTGCCAGCTTACTGTGCCCATTGCCACCTCACTGTGCCCATTGCCAGCTTATTGTGCCCAACCTTACTGTGCCCATTGCCAGCTTACTGTGCCCAACCTCACTGTGTCCATTGCAGCCTCCCTGTGCCCGAGTCAGTGTACCTGAAAATCTTCTTTGACTGCGAGCGGCATACATTGTTTAAATATCACGGCTTCCTCCTGGTCTTGTTCCGTGATAGGCATTTCCAGCAAACACTGTGTTGAGTGTTCCGCTTATCACAGAGGTCCTCTCATTCTCGGACTCTGTTTCTCAGCAGGCACTGTGTTCAGTGTTCCGCCAATCACGGACTTCTTTTCATCCTCGGGCAAGAGAACGTCCATGATAGGTGGAACACTGAACACAGTGTCTGCTGGGAAACGGAGTCCGAGAATGAGAGGACCTCCGTGATAGCCGGAACACTCAACACAGTGTTTGCTGGAAATGCCTATCACGGAAGGGACCAGGAGGGAGCCGCAATATTTAAACAATGGACGCTGCCTGCAGTCTAAGAAGATTTTCAGTTACACTGACTTGGGTATAAACTAAGGGGTGTATTTTCAGCCCTAGAAAAAGGGCTGAAAAACTCGGCTTATACTCAAGGGTATACGGTATATGACCTTTGACAGTGCTGAGATCCAAACTCTAGTCAAGAAGAATGAATCTACCATAGAGGACAAAGCGATGTACAATTGATCCTCAGCAAGACAGTTTTATTGAGGCACACTAGTCCTAACTGGTGTATGCATACATTTTATTTTACTGATTGGTATAGGGGGTGGGTGAATGTGAGTGATTTAATGTGGGGTGGTTTAGATGAATACCATTCTGATACATTGCATACCAATCTGATACATTTGATTTTTGGAGATAATCATCTAATTCAATATTTCAATGATCTTTTTCCTAGATAGCATGGATAAATGTTTTTACGTATGGTGCCAAGTGGAAGGCTGGATTATAAAGAACCTTATCCAGAGGAGGAGCTGGTATGTTTTCAATCTTCTTAGAAATAAGAGGTCATATAAATTTGGTGAGCGATTTTTATTTGTATACACTTTGCATGGAGGTGGAGGATTAACCACTAGCCGACCAGCCGCCGTCATTTTTCTGCGGCAGGTCGGCTCTCTCCCGAAAATCGTCGTAGCTGTACATCAGCCCTTTAAACAGCTAGAGCAGGCGCGCGCGTGCCCACTGCACGGCGGGGGAGCCGATGCGTATGGCCCGGCGGTCACGATGACCACCGGCCATGCGGGATTGCGGGCATGAGAGACAGGACGAGGATTTGTGTGATTAAACACACAAATCCCTGTTCTGTCAGGAGAGGAGAAATTTGTTTTTTAAAAATTTGGATATTTATTATAGCAAAAACTAAAAAATTTTTTTTTTTCAAAATTGTCACTCTTTTATTGTTTACAGAGATGATCAAATACCACCAAAAGAAAGCTCTATTTGTGGGAAAAAAGGACGTCAATTTTGTTTGGGTACCACGTCGCATGACCGTGCAATTGTCAGTTAAAGTGACGCAGTGCCGTATCGCAAAAAATGGCATGGTCATTAAGGGGGCAAATCCTTCCGGGGCTGAAGTGGTTAAAGGAAAAACGAGTAACAGCATGTGGTAGACACATTGATCAGAGGACTTATTGTTGGTGTGGGGTTTTGATCACGTGTTTTATTAATTTCACTGAAACCTATATGAATAGTTTTTTTTTTGGAAGTGTGGTGACTTATTATGATCTTTTTGTATACATATTTATTGCTGTATTATTTTGGCACTGCAGAGATATATTATGAATGAAACACATTTTTTCTTAGGTGGAGATTTAGTATTGCACTAAAATTTGATTATTTGATGTTGGTAGCTGGTCTATTGATCTATTTATCACTATTTATCCTGGGGGTAAAGATTTTTCTAGCTGCTTTAGGGGATAGGTTGAGTGTAACTAAAGCACAGGTTGTGCATGTTACTTAAAGTGGTTGTAAACCCAACCACACAACTTGCACCTACAGGTAAGCCTAGATTAAGGCTTACCTGTAGGTGCAAAAAATATCTCCTCAACCTACACGGTGTGACAGCAGGAAGGTAAAGTCACCTGGTTGCATCCAGGGGGGTAGATATATTTCTCCCAGATTCAGGCTTTATGCCGACTTATACAACTAGGGAGGGAGTTGATGAAGCCCAGCTGAGGCTAGTGGGCTCATGGATGACTCATACCTCTAGGGAGAGGGCTGGGCGTCGTGCAGGCAGGGAGTTGATGAGACCAGCTGAAGCCTGTCAGTTCATTTAAGGCCTCTATAAAAACTCCCAGATTCATTAGGTGTTGGCTCATGCCTGGACCCAGACCTGTGTGGACTGTCTAGGGAGAGTGAACCCCTGTGCGGTGAGGCAAAGCCTGTGTGGCTATTTGTTTGGACTTTTACTAAACCAGGGACTTAGGGACTAGGACAGCACCAGGCTGATCCCAGTTGTTAGTTTAGGAAACCTGCATGTTTAGTCAGAGGTCAAACTGACCAGGATTTATTTTGTTTATGTTTCTTTTTGGCTTTGCTGTGTTTTTGTCACTGTACATAGAGAAATAAACCGCACCTTTTGATTTTGAAAACCACAACCTCCGTCTGCTGGCCCTGTTTTTGTGTGGGGAGCCCAACCAGGGGGTCACACACACCCGCTACCGAGTTAACCCCCTCACAACGGTTAAAGAGATATTTTCAGAAAACCCTGCACCGATGTCTATGGCACTTGCGTGCCGTAGACAACGGCACAGGCGCACATTTTCTCAATGAAGACTGCCGGTTTTCTCAATGGAGAATGACGGCCCCGTGCGCATGCGTGTGACGTCATTGCCGCTCTGGCCAATCACAGCGCCGGAGCGGCGATAACAGGAAGACGGTCGGAGCGGACATGGCGGCGGCAGCAGAGGGGGACGAGGAGTGCTTCGGAGGCTTCGATCTGAGGTAAGTGCCACATAATGAGCTAGTATGCATAGCATACTAGCTCATTATGTCTTTTTCTTGCAGGTGTTATTTTTTTATTTTTTTTTAAAGTGGGTTTACAACCACTTTAACTTATGTTTTTGCCTATATATCATTATCTTTGGCTATATGTTCCTGGACACTTGAAATTGTAATTCCTCAGAAGCTTCTTAACTGAATCTTAGATCATCTTGTTTTCTCTCTGGAGGCTTTATCTTGCGTTTTTAGATGTCTTTAAAATACCCTTTGATATTTCCACAAATCTCTCTACTTATCTCACCATTATAATGCCTCCATATGCTAGCAGATGAACCATTCTGTTAAATATTGTGAATTTTATATTTCAGCTCACTTACCTTGTATTTACTTCTAATACCATATTAAATAGGTTGGGACATTCTGCCCCTCGCTTTAGCATTTTCTTTCTCGTACATCACGGGACACAGAGCGACATAGTCATTACTAATGGGTTATATAGATACCGTCAGGTGCTGGCACTGGCAACTTCCAAAACCGGAAGTACCCTCCCCTATATAAGCCCCTCCCATCCGGGAGCACCTCAGTTTTTTGCCAGTGTCTAAGGTGTTGGCCAAGAAGAAACATGTGTTTTTCACTGAGCTTGCGTACAGGTTCTTTTGGGCCTCAGTAAGCTATTCCGGATCCGACCAAAAAAGCTTCATAGCTAAACGGTCGGTACCCGGGCCTTGCAGAGAAGAGCAAGGTTTTGCCTGTAATGCTTCTCTTAGGAGAGCTGGACCCTGGGATCCAGAGCTCTGGTCATACCCACGACCAAGATGTTTTCTGTGCAGGGTGCTATACAGGTCCAGGGGAGTGGAATCCTTGGGAACCCGGTCCCTGAAGGTTTGATTACAATGCCTGCCGTGATAGGTGAAGTTTGGGCTTTTGTGGACCAAACAAAGTCCTGCGGCGGGGAACAGGTAAGTGGGGGCCCCCAGGAACTTGGTTCTATTGGGGGACCCCCAAGCCTAATTTGTCTTTCTGTCTGTTACCTAATGGTATTCCCGCAAAATTCTGTGCATGCCTGTAACTACTAAAAAAATGTAATAATTTTTAATGGTGGTCAAGAAAAAAAAAAAAAAAAAAATTTTTTTTTATATATATATGTAATATATTAGACTGCGGTACCTGTGTTTGTCCACTAGAGGCCGCTGTGGAATGTTTTCTTGTCATGTGGACTAGCTTCTTCTCAGCAGAGCAAAGTCCAGGCAGATGGTGAGTTCTCTTATAAGAAACTGCTTCCTCTGCCATGTTGCAGTGCTCGTCCATCCCCCGGCCTGCGGCAAAGAGGGGCCCTGGCTCCTGTCCCTTGTTACCATATTTGAAATTAGCGCCGAAGGCGCACGTGCCCGCGCGCGTGCGCGTGCCCGCGCCTCTATATATAGAGGTGAGCCGGGAAAGGGGGCGGAGCCTGGGGGATGACGCTCTGTGCGCGCCGCAGCGCTTCTGCGCATGTGCGGGCGTCCCAGCAGTTTAAAAAAACCACAATATTGTAGTGAGCTGGCTATGAAGTACAGAGACAGAGCTGGCAACATTTAAAGGCATACAGCAAGCGGTTGATACAGGCATCCCCTAGAAAGGCACATTAGTAGACACCAACTGTGATATAGCAGCAATTGTGCTAGACTATTCTCAGTAAAAGTGGTGTATTACGGCTGGAATACCTCAGCTTTAGGCTTAGGAATATGCCGTCCAGAAGCTCCGGAACTGAATCTTCCAGGAAGCGAAGGGGGTCTCATCGGGCTCGGAGGATCTTGGGCATACTCCTGCTGCACCAGTCTCCCCTGAAGTTCAGAGGTAAGTGACCGTAGAGACCCCGCAGGGGTACTTGGTACTGTGGCTGTCCTCAGTTCACCTGCTCCTGTGTATGTAACAGAGGAGGTTTTTTCCTCAGCTCTGGGAGGATTAGAGAGAGATTGTCAACATTTATCGCTGCCTCCCTGTCAGGGAAAGCACGCCCGATCTCCGTCTCCTCCTTCAGAGTGCCTGTTAGCAGAGCAACAGTCCCATACAGGGATCGACCTGCCTGAAGGGGATCAGGATGAGGTTGATTCTGTTATAGAGGAATCAACAGTGGGGGAACCTTTTCTCAGCATCTCAAGCTGAAAGATTATGGGTTCAGTCTCTGACTAACATGGTCCGATCAGCATTTAAAAATGCACCTTGCGGAACCATCAACCACTACTGTATCCTCGTTGGGGTCGCTAGAAGCCCCCAGACTGTTTGTTCTTTTCCACTTCACCCTTTACTGAAAGGGCTCATTTACCAGGATTGGGAACGTCCTGAGAAAATATTTATTCCCCCAAGAGATTTCCGGTGGTCTATCCCATGGAGGATAAGTTCATCAAAAAAAAAAAAATGGAAGGTCCCTACAGTGGACGCAGCCATCTCTTGTATGTATAAATCACTGACATGTCCAGTGGATAATGTCCAAATGTTCAAGAACCCAATAGATAAAAGATTGGAGTCCTTATGAAAATCTGCTTGGTGATACAACCAGCAGTAGCAGCTATTGGGGTCTGCTAAGCAGTGAAGGATCAGTTGAAACAGGTCTTGAGGGACTTGACAGATCAGCAGGCTTTGCCCTAGCTGATCTACCTAGAGCCTTAGGCTTTGCGGTTGACGCCATAGAGGATTCAGTCCATCAGGCCTCCCGCCTTACGCTGTCTATAGTACATATGCGTAGGCTCCTATGGCTCAAAAACTGGTCTGCTGAAGCTCCCTGTAAAGAATGGCTGGTTAGCGTCCCATTTCATGGTGAACGCTTATTCAGGGAAAACCTGGACAAATATATCCAGAAAATTTCCAGCGGTAAAAATACGCTCTTGCCGGTTAAAAGCAGAGTTAGAGGTCCCTCTTTAAGAGGCCTGCTTCTCCAGTCCCTGGGGCATCGGCTGTGTAACAGTTCCGACGGCCTCCTCGGTCAAATCCCGGGGGTAAAAAACAGGGACAGTAGCAGGGTAATGAGAAACCCTGGGTCAGGGGAGGTACAAAACCTCCCCCAAAGTTAAATTCATTGAAGCCCCCACTCAGTCGGGTGGGGGGAGGACTCCAGTTGTTCGCAAGAGACCTGGCGGGACACGATCAAGACAGATAGGTGCTCTCCGCAGTAGGTTTGGGATACAGTTTGGAGTTAAAAGACTCTCCTCCTTCCCATTTTTGAGGTCAAACGTGCCAAGGGATCCCCGGAAGAGAGAGTCCCTCCTGTTGGCACTAGAACAACTATTGCTCCAAGGAGTAATTATGGAGGTTCCCCTGGAAGAATGAGGGTTCGGGTTTTACTCAAACCTCTTTACAGTCCCGAAGCAAACGCGGACGGGAGGCCCATATTAATTCTAAAAGGGCTATACAAATTCCTGTATATCAGGACTTTCCGATGGAGTCGATCCGATCGGTGGCCACTGCCCTACAAGGGGAGGATTGGTTAGCCACGATCGACATCAAAGATGCTTATTTGCACATTCCCATCTTTCCAGTCCACCAAAAATTTCTACGCTTTGCAGTAGAAGGGCGCCATTTTCAGTTCAGAGCCTTACCCTTCGGTTTGGCCACAGCACCACGAGTGTTTACAAAAATTCTGGCCCTTTATTGGCCAATCTAAGAACACAAGGTGTAATGATAATGGCATATCTGGATGACTTGTTGCTGATAGACCACTCAGTGAAAAAACTAGACGTGGTCGTTCACAAGACAATCAAGTATCTGGAATCTCACGGTTGGATTATCAACCGAGACAAGTCAGCCCTAAAAACCAGTCAAAAGTCTGGAATACTTGGGGCTAAGGTTGGATTCAGGCCAGAGAAAAATATTCTTGCCTCGAGGAAAGGTGTTGTCTTTGAAAGATTTGATCCACTTAGTGGGTACAAAAAAGACAGCCGTCCATACGCCTGTATATGAGGCTGCTGGGAAAAATGGTGGCATCATTCGAAGCAGTACCCTACGGTCAATTCCATTCAAGGAATTTGCAAGGGGCCATACTGTCAGCCTGGAACAAAAAAGTTCAGGCCCTAGACTTACAATGTCCTTGTCCCCTTCCGTTCGCAAGAGCCTCCGTTGGTGGTTGGTTCCCCAGAATCTGGAAAAAAGGAAATCCTTCAGTCCGATTTCTTGGAAGGTGGTCACTACAGATGCCAGCCTTATAGGCTGGGGAGCAGTACTGGAGCAATAGTCTCTCCAGGGCAGATGGTCGGATGCAGAAAAGGCCCTGCCCATCAATCTCTTAGAGATACGAGCAGCCCGGTATGCCCTAGTAGCATGGACATCCAAACTCCAAGGGTCCCCTGTCAGAATTCAATCAGACAATGCCACAGCAGTGGCATATATCAATCATCAGGGGGGCACCAGGAGTCGTGCAGCCCAGAGGGAAGTGAATTACATCCTGAAATGGGCAGAAAAATATGTCCCAGCCATATCTGCGGTATTCATTCCAGGAGTGGAGAATTGGAAGGCGGACTTTCTAAGTCGCCAGCAATTAGGCCCAGAGGAAGGGTCCCTTCACCCCGAGGTTTTCTGGACAATATGTCAGCGGTGGGGAACATCGGATGTAGATCTTCTAGCATCCAGATTCAACGCAAAGGTGGACAGGTTTGTCTCTCGGACAAGGGATCCCCTAGCTTGCGGCTCGGATGCCCTAGTGTTCCCTTGGGATCAGTTCAAGCTGATATATGCATTCACACCGCCACAATGGTTACCTCGATTACTCCGCAGAATCAGGGTAGAAAAGAAACCAGTGATTCCGGTGGCTCCAGCGTGGCCCCGAAGAGCGTGGTACGCGGAGATTGTAAAATTTCAGTGGGGAGTCCTTGGACTCTCCCACGTCGTCCGGCTTTCGCAAGGACCGATATACCACCCTTCCTTACCAGCCCTAGGTTTGACGGCCTGGCTATTGAAGCCCACATTCTAAAAAAGAGAGGGCTCTCTAATGCTGTGGTATCTACCATGATCAATGCCAGGAAGCCGGTATCCAGGCAGATCTACTATAGAATCTGGAAGGCGTACATCGTGTGGTGTGAGGCCAAGAAATGGCATCCACATAAGTACGTAATAGGTAGGATTCTGGACTTCCTACAGTGGGCTGTAGATAGGAAGCTTGCCTTGAGTACTATCAAGGGTCAGATTTCGGCCTTGTCAATATTTTTTCAAAGGCCCTTGGCTTCGCATTCACTAGTCAAAGCCTTTATACAAGGAGTGATGCGTATTAGTCCTCCGGTTATTATTCCCATATGTCCATGGGATCTAAACTTGGTTCTGTCGGTTCTACAGAAACAACCATTTGAACCATTACAGCATATTTCCTTGGTGCTTCTCACCAGGAAATTGATTTTTCTAGTAGCCATTTGTTCGGCTAAAAGAGTATCGGAATTAGCAGCTATGTCCTGTAAGGAGCCATATCTGGTTATCCATAAGGACAGAGTAGTGTTACGTCCTCATCCAGCCTTTCTTCCTAAGGTGGTATCGAGGTTTCATTTGAACCAAGATGTGGTTCTTCCTTCTTTTTTCCCCAAACCTACTTTGGTAGAGGAAAAGTTATTGCATTCTTTGGATGTAGTAAGAGCAGTTAAAGCTTATCTAAAAGCCACTGCTCAGATTCGCAGAACGGATACTTTGTTTATTCTGCCGGAAGGCCCCAGAAAGGGTCAGGCAGCGTCAAAATCTACTTTAGCCAAGTGGATTCGACAGGTCATTATGCAAGCTTATGGCTTGAGAAGGAGACCGCCTCCGTTCAAAGTTAGAGCGCACTCCACGAGAGCAGTTGGAACTTCATGGGCAGTGCATCACCAGGCCTCCCTGGCTCAGATCTGTAAGGCCGCAACATGGTCTTCGGTACACACGTTTACTAGGTCCTACCAGGTGGACGTTAGAAGTCAGGAGGATGTCGCCTTTGGGCGCAGTGTGTTGCAGGCCGCAAAAGATCCTCATGTCTGATAGCGCTCAGCTTATATATGGTGTATCCCCCCCCTCATTTGGCATTGCTTTAGGACATCCCATTAGTAATGACTATGTCGCTCTGTGTCCCGTGATGTACGAGAAAGAAAATAGGATTTTTATAACAGCTTACCTGTAAAATCCTTTTCTTGGAGTACATCACGGGACACAGAGCTCCCGCCCCTCTTTAGGGACACTTATTGCTTTGCTACAAAACTGAGGTGCTCCCGGATGGGAGGGGCTTATATAGGGGAGGGTACTTCCGGTTTTGGAAGTTGCCAGTGCCAGCACCTGACGGTATCTATATAACCCATTAGTAATGACTATGTCGCTCTGTGTCCCGTGATGTACTCCAAGAAAAGGATTTTACAGGTAAGCTGTTATAAAAATCCTATTGTTTCTAGTTCAATCTCCTTACTTTACTGTTCTAATATGCATACTTTGCCCAGGCTTATTTTTTATCATATTGCCTATAGTTTCTGTCACTTGTGGCTTATTATTTGCTTTATGCAAGGGGTTTCTTCATGTTCTGTTTTGCTGTTGTCTGAAATTGACAGACAGCAGATAAAGTCCATCCCTATTCTAAAAGTACTTCTCAAAGGTTTGTTGTATAGATCTGATCTACGGTACCCTTCCATTGCTGTAGACTGCATTGGTGTTCTCCATCTTGTGTGTATATCTGAAGAAGGAAGCATTATGCCACAGTCTTTATCTAAAATAGTTATACTGTACTTTTGTTTTTGTCATCCTTATGAATTAGAAGAATATTGCAGTTTTCCACACGTGGTATCCCCCCCCCCCCCCCAAATATGACAAAAAGATTGTGTATTCGTTTGAACGTTCATTCAGAGTTTTGGAGCCTTTTTAATATTCAGATTTAATTTTGTATTCTCTATATGCTTCAGTGTTTTTCAGGGGCTATTGCTTCTTCAATTTTGCAATGTTTGAGGGATTGTGTCTGCTCTTACTCTTTTATGCATCTCATAACTAACACTGTCTGTATGCTGCTCATCTACCATTTCTTTATTAACCTAGAAGTTTTTTTAAAAAATATTACTGCTAATACAGCTTGTCTGTCATTTTTTTTTTATCAGATAATCAGTCTTTCATAGTCCATTGACTATAGATAATTTTTCTTCTTTTCTGTTTGGTCTTTTCTATTTCTATCCACCTTTCTTCCTCATCCCTACTTTTACTTGTTCTCTATATTATATTTCCTTTTTCTTCCTAAAAGTTTTCCACTCTTGACCTAGTACTGCATTTCTTCTTCTTCATCATCATCATCATCATCAATCTAATTCGCTCTTCTTCTGCTTTCTTACAATCCCACTACTATGTACTTGCTTTGACCTTTAACATATCCTTATATGTTCTCTATTGTACTTCTTACTGCTGAACTTAATTACCTGGTTGATAATATTCCATCATTTCCCTTTGATTCCTTTTGTATTATTCCACATGTTCTTTTAATCATTCTATTTCTTCTTTGAGTGTCATCTATACAGTTTCTCCTTCGTTTTTAATTTTCCCACATCATATATTACTTTTGTCTACCTTTTTGAATGTCTAATTACAGCAATTTTTCTGCACTTGATTCACACCATGTAGTGATCTGAATCGCAGTGTGCTACCCTACAGCTATTCACATCCTGGATTGTTGACTTATATCTGCTGTCTATCATCATCTGATATGTCTCAATCCTTGTCACCTCATCCTGTGATCTCCACATCTCTTTGTATACATCTTTCCAAAGACATATGAGCTGCTGATTATCAACCAAGCCTTCATTGTGAAATCAATTGCTTTCTCACTATTATTACTTCTATCTTCATCCAGACGTTCTTTCTCTGTTGTTGGCTTGTTTGCTTCCTCTTCTCCTTTTATTGCATTCCAATCCCCCACCATTATTTTAATATCATGCTCTGGCCTTCCTAAAATCTAAGCTTTCAACTTGATTTACAAAAAAAAAACATTATTTTCTTCCTCACTATAACACTTGGTAAATGCATTAACATTATTAATAGTGGTATTCCTTATTTCCTTTTAAATGCAATACACATAATACTTATTCTTTTGGCACAAAGTCCAACATGGCCGGCAAAATACACTGATCAGCTATAACTTTATGACCAGCCATCTGATATTGAGTAGGTCCCACTTTTGCTGCCAAAACAGCCCCTTCTGTAACCAAAACAGCCCTAACCTGTTGAGAAATAGATGCCACTAGACCTCTGAAGCCCTGTACACACGGCCGAGATTCTCGTCAGGAAAAAAACGTTGTTTTTCCTGACGAGAATCTAGATAAGAAACTTGTCCCGGCCGAGTGTACACACGTATGATTCAAAAGAACCGCCGTTCTTTTGAATGGCACGAACGCGGTGACGTCATCGACTACGACGAGCGTGCGCTCGTCACATTCAATGCCGTCGCCGCCATCTTGCTACACTTTATGCCTATGCCTAGGAAGCTACCGCGCATGCGTCAAAGTAATTTCGAGCATGCGCAGGTTTCCACGGCGACAGGTAAGTGTACACACGCTCGGGTTTCTCGTCGAGAAAAAGGCCGACGAGATTCTCGACGAGAAAAAAGACCGCAGTTCGTCTTTTTTCTCGTCGGGGAATCTGGGCAGTTTTCTTGACGTACACACAGCCGGTTTTCTTGGCAAGAAAGCTCTCCCGGCAGTTTTCTTGTCGGTTTTTGCCGAGAAAACCAGTCGTGTGTACGCGGCCTGAAGGTATACTGTGGTATCTGGCACTAAGACATCAAGTAACAGATTCTTTAAATCCTGTAAGTTGCAAGGTGAGGCCTTCACAGATCAGACTTATTTTTCCATCACATCCCACAGATGTTCGATTGGATTGAGATCTGGAGAATTTGAAGTCAACACCTTGAACTTGTTTTTGTGTTTCTCAAACCATTATTAAATAATTTTTACAGTGTGGCAGGGTGCGTTATACTGCTGCAAGAGGCCACTGCCATCAGGGAACACCATTCCCATGAAGGGGAGTATTTGGTCAGCAACAATGTATAGGTAGGTGGTACGTGTCAAGTAACATCCACATGAATGGCAGGACCAAGGTTTCCCAGCAGAACATTGCCCAAAGCATCACATTGCCTGCGCAAGCTTGCACTACTCCTATCCTACATTCTGGTGCCATCTCTTCCCCAGGCAAGTAGCGCACATGCATCCAGCCATCCACATAATGTAAAACAAAATGTGATTCATCAGACCAGGTCACCATTGCTCCATGATCCAGTTCTGATGCTCATGTGCCTGTTGTAGACACTTTTGTCTGTGCACATGATTCAGCTTGGGCACCCTGATGGATTTGCAGCTATGCAGCCCATACACAGCAAACTGTAAAGCCTCGTACACACGACCGAGTTTCTCGTCGTAAAAAACACATCGTTTTTTTCGACGAGATTCTTGTTAACCATGTCGATTTTCTCGTCAAGCTTTCCATGCGTACACACTGACATTTCCCAATTTCCTCGTTGTTCTCCGCGGTCACGTCCAGCACGTACGACGGCACTATAAAGGGGAAGATCTTTTTTCTTGGCGCCACCCCTTGGGCTGCTTTTGCTGATCTTGTGTTACCGCGTGTGAAGTAAAAGTTTGGGAAGAGACGATTCGCGCTTTTCAGTCTTCGTACTTTTCAGATCGTTTTCTGCGGTTCAGTTTGTGCTTGTGGGTTCGTATCTTGACTTTTAGGGCGTCTAGGCAGGTCGTATCTGTTTTACAGTGCGTTCTTGCCTGTTCGTTTCTTTTTTTCAGTTCGTTATTCATAGGCCTTGCTGTTCTAAAGTGCGTTCTGTTCTGTACGTTCTGATAAGACGACCGTTTCCTAGCCATGTCGCCTGGACGTTCTCGTCGTCGAGTTTGTGCTGTGCGTGCGCTTGGTGTTGGTCTGCTTGTTTTGGACCAAGACCAGTCCATGAATGGTGTGAGGAGGAGTTCATGGACCAAGAATTGGTTGCTCCAGCGGGACCAATTCTGCCATATGCCTCTGCTGCGGGAGATCGTCGAGAATAATCCTGAGGACTACAAGAATTTTCTGCGGATGTCTGACCCCGTTTTTCAGGAACTGTTGGCTTTGGTGTCCCCCTATATTACCAGGAAGGACACCGTTATGCGGGAAGCCATCAGTGCTGAGAAGAGGCTCATCGCCACGTCACGTTATCTGGCGACAGGGAGAAGTCTTCAGGACTTGAAGTTCACCACAGGCATCTCCCCCCAGGCTCTGGGCCTCATAATCCCAGACACCTGTTCTGCCATTATACAAGTCCTGCAGGAGGACTATATTAGGGTAAGTTTTCTCCATTAACATCACATTTTATGTATTACATGTATGCTAATGTATTGTATTTCTTTCATCCTTCCCTAATTACCATGATTGTAATATGCTGAGAATGTCCCCTTTGTCCTCATGCATGCTGGAAGCTTTAGATTGCCCCTTTTTTCTCCTCCATGCATATTTCCCTTCATTAACCTTTCCAGCAGGGGCGCCTGTTGCTCCAAATGTATGGGGGTTCAAACCCCAATTTAGGAAATAAACTTCCTCCTTTTTTGCTCTGGTGCCTATTAAACGCCCCCATTTGTTCCCTCCAATGCAGCCATTTTGTCCCCTCTAATGCAGCCATTTTGTCCCCTCCAATGCAGCCAGTTCCCCCCCAGCCCTGCACTTACCTTCTTGTGGTCAGCGCCATCCTTCTTCTGTCCTTGATGTCTTCTCCTTCCCTTGATGTTGTATCAGCCAATCATGTTACCATTAAACAGACTTGGTGAACATGATTGGCAGAGCAGCCTGTCAGTGTTTACCCAAGGAATGCCCCCCCCTGCGTCCCCTATTTAACTTTTCTGCAGCCAATTACATCCCTCAGGCTGTAATGTGCAAGACAATTTTCCTTACTGTTTCTGATATGCAATTTTAAGCCCCTAAATGCCGCAGTTCTTCATATGTCGGTCGCTTAACAGGGGGCCATCCACCTGAATAGTGGGCGGCATAGACAATACATAGGTTAATGCAAGGCATGAACCTATGTATTGTTCTGAGTGACGGGCACAGGAGAGAGGGGGCAGTGCTCCAGCGCCCACTCTGGACGCACCGCCACTGCAATGCTATCCTGTGGCCAAACACATCTACCCCCCCTCCCCATTATAATTTATTAATGGACCATCATAGGGGGTGATGAATATGATACATGGGCCTTCCATTATACTTATTTAAAACACCTTAATAAACGTAGTCTTTGCTTGATGTTGGCCTCTAATGTATTTTCTTAGAATATACTTGTAATGTTTGATTTGTGTATTCTAATATTTTTTCATCTTGTTTGACTCCACAGCTTCCTTCCACGCCACAGGAATGGCAGACTGTGGCATCGGAGTTTGCCACGCGGTGGGACTTCCCCAACTGCGGTGGTGCTATAGACGGGAAGCACGTCCGCATCGTGCCGCCACCCCGTTCTGGGTCCTACTACTTCAATTACAAGGGGTTTCATAGCATTGTGCTGATGGCGGTGGTGTCAGCACGGTATGAATTCCTCTATGTTGATGTAGGGAAGAATGGCCGGATGTCCGTTGGGGGATCCTTCATCCAGACGGAGTTTGCCCTCCATCTCCAGAGTGACGACCTTGCATTGCCACCGGATGCAGGGAATATTGAAGGACTCCCCTTTGTTTTTTTGGCTGATGAAGCCTTCGGGCTCGGACCACATCTTATGAGGCCATTTCCTCAGAGGACCCTGACCCCAGAGAAGAGGGTGTTCAATTACCGGCTGGCCAGGGGCCGAAGAGTCGTTGAAAATGCCTTTGGCATAATGGCCAGCCGGTTCCGCCTTTTTATGACTCCCATCCACTTGGCGGACTACAAAATAAACTATGTAGTGTTATGCTGCTGTGTGCTACACAATTTTCTTTGCCGCAAATCTAATTCATATATGGCCTCAGTTTTGCCTGAGGCTGGACTTTCCCCTGATAATCCCCTGCCGGGCCTGGAATCTGCCCGTGCTGGCTTGCCCCCCCAAAATGCCCGTGAGGTTCGGGACAAATACATGGACTATTTCACGGGTAGGGGGGCAATTCCTATGCCAGGCTATGTCTAAAGATTCCTGGAGAACGATCCAAATAAAAATCTTGTTTAAACTTCTAACTTTTGTTGGTTTCCTGTCTCCTAGTTTGTCTTAGTGCATTTGTAGTGCCAAGTGCATTTTCCTTTAGTAAATACCAACCATTTCACTATGTAACCTTTAAAAATGTACCAAATAAGGTTAGAGCATATTAGAAAAAGAAGCTACACGTTGTTTGTGTTCAAATCTTTTACTATGTGCAAATTCACACACCTTTTTTTTTTTTTTTTTTACATTTTTTGTTTGCCTGGCCACAAACCGGCAATTGTTTTCTTAGGAAAATACAAAAACAACAGTTGCATTCCAAATATTACAAAATTGGATACATCGGAGCAATCTGAGACATTCACTTACACAAACTATATGTCTCTATGTGCCCGTCCTAATATGGGGTCCTGCCACCCCTTGCCCAGCCAAAAATTGAATATGCACACAATTGGGATTATTTTCCTATAGGGATTTTAGACTCCTGATCCCTATTGTCAACATGTGCTATCTGCCATCAGGGGTGATCAATGGACGTGTTTTGGGGGTGCAACCCCTTCCTCAGTTCACCTACTTTAGATACGAGGAAGGGGTTGCACCCCCAAAAGACGTACATGGATATCCCCTGATGGCAGATAGCACATGTTGACACACTGTGTGCAGATTCAATTTTTGGCTGGTTTGATTGTCAAAAAGTTTTTTAAAAGTTGAAGAATAAACATGAACAAAAGGGGGTTGGGATGCCTTATTGAATTCTCCCCAAAACATCGAGAATGTCTTTAAATGTTTGATCCATCACATGAATTCTTTCTTTAATTTTGTCCAGTTCCGTGCTACATTCCATCACTTGCTGGATGAGGCGGAGGGCACTGTCAGCAGAGAAACCTGTACTATCCTTCACCCCAACATTCACATCCCCTAAAAACAAACTGTGTTTGGATGGCTTATTGAATTCTCCCCAAAACATCGAGAATGTCTTTAAATGTTTGTTCCATCACATGGATTCTTTGTTTAATTAGGTCCAGTTCCGTGCTACATTCCATCACTTGCTGGATGAGGCGGAGGGCACTGTCAGCAGAGAACCATGTACTATCCTTCACAACATTTATATCCCCTAAAAACAAAAAACAAAAGGTATTATAACTCTGCAGGCCTACCTCTCTTACCTGAAGCTGTGGTGACAGATACTGACCTGTTGTGGTGACCAGTTCCACAACGTCATCCACCTCTCCTTCCTGCACTTCTCCTTCCTCCACCTCAACTTCCTCTACATCCTTCGTTTGTGGGTCTTTGGGAGTTTGGGGTTGTTGTGAAGCTGTGGGGTTCTTGTGCTCCCTGGAGTGTCCTCCTCCCAGTCTTCTCTCCCCTATGAGAATCAAACAAAAGGTAGAGTTATCGCACAGAAAATCTCTATGTAAAAAAAAAAAAGGCTAAATTGCTTGGAAGTGGGGTACAAGTGTGTGTTTGGGCGGAAGTTAAAGATGAATGCATTATTTCTGACCAAGAATATGCTTAGTATTCACCTTTGTCTGTCATTTTTTAGACATGTAGGCAACACAAAAATTCTCTGATGCACCTGTGTGGGACACCCAAAAAAGGCGGGTCTGGTGGCCCACACTATAGTGCTCCAAAGTACAGATGTGGAAGCAGCTGCTGAGTGTCCTCTCCTTTACACTGACAAAAGTTTGCATTTCATTCTCTTTACAAACACATCATCTAGCCTAAAACTTTGTGCCCCAAATTTCCCCAAAAAAGGCAGATGTCTAATTACTTTTGTGGCTGTAAAATAAGCCAAAACAGCGGATAGTGGCCGAACGAAGTATCTGTAACGTAACGAACGATTACTGTGCCCAACCAAGTTCAAAACCAAGTTCAAAATATAAAATATAAAATATAACATTTTGGAAGGGAGTCCAATAAGAAAAAAAAACTAAACCAGCAACATGTCAGTTTAGAAAAGGATTAATAGCAGAAAAGTGTACATTTTACTTACTTTTTGCGAGCATTCTCTTAATGCTCCTTAACTGCTCTGGCTCCCTCAGTTTGAGGTCTGACCACCTCTTTCTGAGCTGCTCATTTGAGCGTTTCACCCCGAAATTCGTCTTCAGACTCTTCACGACTTTAGTGAGGATTTTGGCCTTCCTTCTATTTGGTTTGCTATACGGCCCATGCTTTGCGTCATAATCCGACTTGAGCAAGATGTCCACCATCTCCGCCATCTCGGCAAAAGACATATTCAATGCCTTAAATCTCCTCCTTGATCGTGACGTTTCCTCGGTCTCCGGGCTTGTCTCCTCCTCGTTAGTTGCGGAATTATCAGACACCTGCTGTAACTCCGCCATATCTGTCTGCGCGCCAAAAGAGAAGGGGCGGGGAAAAGATGTTAGTTAGAACGTCATGGGCGGGCGACGTGTGCGGAGCGACGTGTTCGTATTTTGACGCATGCGTGGTGTGTATATAGCAAACACACATGTGACTATAGTACGTTCGGTGTGCGGAGAGAGGAGTTCAAGTGACGGATGTGCGAACGAAGGTATGTGATTTTGTGACTTGGACAAATTGTTGGCCTATACTGTTTTGAGAATGTTGTAGGATATATATGGTGACTACGATGTTAAGGAGGTTAGACTGTTTGCCTCACATTAGTTATATATTATTTCTTAAACTTGCAGATACAATATGAATGTCTTTATTAGCGACAAAGAGTTCCTGGCGGAATTTATTGACCGGGTAAGGGAGCTGCCCGCTCTGTGGGAGACGAAAAACCCCATCCATAAAAAAAGAGGGGTGAGAAAAGCAGCGCTGGAGAAGCTGCTCCCATTTGTGCAGACCAAGGTGCCCACAGCCACAGCAAAACAAGTGGACACTAAAATTGGGAGCTTGAGAGGCACCTACAGGACTGAACGCTCTAAGGTCCTGGCTTCTCAGAGGAGCAGCAGCAGGTGATGTGTATGTCCCGATTTTGTGGTACTACAGCAGGATGTCCTTCATTGAGGCAAGGCCATCACTCTCCACTCTTCCCCCCAGACTTCCCTGCAGCCAATCTGAACCTTCTCTGGAGCAAGAGGAGGCAGCCATCCTGGATGATCCTGATTTGGCCATCTGGAGCCAGGTATAGTATTAAATGAAAATGTATTGGGATAAAATTAATGTTTGACAAATATGTCAAGATGAGAAACATACAATATTTTGGGTTCCACAAGTGAAATCAAGATCTCTAGACATTAGTCTGCACTTAATTGGGTGCTAAATAGTCAATCTGATGTAGGTGTAAATTAGAAAAAAATATTTCTGGATTTACATTCTAATTGCTTCAATCATGTTTATAAAGTTTGATGCAAAGATTAAACCAACATATTAAACTATGTCCCTTTTTCATACACAGGATGAAATCAGCCAGGAGGAGGGTCTGAAAACTGTCAGGCAGGAGGAGGAAGGGCCCAGTGGCAGCCAGGAGGAGGCAGGGCCCACTGTGAGCCAGGAGGAGGCAGGGCCCAGTGGCAGCCAGGAGGTGGCAGGGCCCAGTGGCAGCCAGGAGGTGGCAGGGCAAAGGAGAAGCACCAGATCCCAGGTGCCTCCCATCCGGCTTCCCAAAAGAGGCAGGAGGGACAGGACCACCAGTGAGGCAGCAATGGCCCTTATTAAAGAGGCCCATGCCACCCTCAAAGAGCCCACATCCCCTGAAGAGGCCATTGCCGGCCTAGTGGAGGCAAAGTTCAAGGTGATGAGCATGGAGCAATGCCTCCTATGCGAGCCCCTGCTCATCACCTTGCTCAACAAGGGGGTGATGGAAAAAATTACCCCCAATACCGCCATTTGTGAGGTGGCACAACTGTCCCAACCTCAATCTCCTCCTCCACCTCCACATTCTTCTTCTGCCCCACCCCCTTCTCCTCCACCTCCACCTTGTTCTTCTGCGCCACCCCCTTCTCCTCCACCTCCACCTTGTTCTTCTGCGCCACCCCCTTCTCCTCCACCTCCTCCTCCTCCTGACAGGAGTACCCCTCCAGTGGCCCAGCCTCCAGCCAAACGAAGAAGGAAGGCTGCAGGGAAGGCTTCAGGAAAGGTTGCAGGGAAGGTTGCCAGGAAGACGAGGAAGTGATGGCCTTGCTTCATTGTGGTCGGACAGAAGGCAGCCTGTTGTAGTACCACACACTTGGGACATATATATCACCTGCTGCTGTTCCTGACCTCTGGGAGGCCAGCATCAGATTGTGCTCAGAAATGTTTGCCTTCTCAAGCTCCCAATTTTAGTGTCCACACAGGGTTGCTTTGTGCTCTGGGGTCCCTTGGATGCACAAATGGCAGCAGCTTCTCCAGCGCTGCCTTCTCTTTATTTTAGTTCAAACATGAATAAATGTTATTTTTCTTTAAGTTCATACTTGACTATGTGTATTTGTAAAAATTTAAATTCTAGCTTTGGAGTAAGCAGATACATTTGACTGCCAAAAAAAGGGACAGATAACAACCCCCCAAAAAAATAACTAAATCGTATTTCCCAAAAAAGGGTGTAAAATTTACATAATATATATTAAAAGATTCTATGGGAGATCACTACCAAAACATTGCAAAATTACAATTAACATCAGTTAGAAAAATATCTAATTTTTTAATATTCCTAAAAACCTGCACGATATAATACACATAAATCTTCTTAAGAGCAGCATGAAAAAGTTTAAAAAAAGATAGTCATAACTCTGTGTGAATATCAGCAGCAAAAGAAGTTCATTCGTTTGGATTAATGTAACATTCTAACGAAGATTTCAATGCACAACATTTAAACGATGCAAAAATTTGGAGCGTGACGAATGTGCTATCTCCATTACGAAGGCTTGTTTTACCAGAAGATGCGCTCCCGTCTCATAGTTGCTTCTGAGCATGCGCGCTTTTGGAAGAGTCGTAAAACCATACACACGAACGTTTTTCTCGACAAAAAAGCTCACGCGGCACTTTTCTTGCCGGTTTTGGACGAGAAACTCGGTCGTGTGTACGAGGCTTAAAGCCCATTTTTTCTGCTTTTAACACATCAACTTCAGGAACAACATGTTTACCTGCTGCCTAATACCAGACATCCCAACCTGCAAAAAACAAATTTCAGGGAGTTGGCAAACTCTTTTCAGGGAGGTGGGCGCGGCTTAAACTATGCTACATATTGGGCGTGGCTTAAATTGGGTGTGGTTTAATAGAGTCTGAGATGACTTACATCTTAAGCCCTGTACACACGATCGGATAACCTATGGATTTTCGTCCGATGGATTTGTCCATCGGAAATCCGATGAAACTGTTTTTCATCAGTCTTGCCCACACACCATCAGTCAAAAAACCGACCGTTCCAAACGCGGTGACGTAAAACACTCAGATGAGCCGAGAAAAATGAAGTTTAATGCTTCTGAGCATGCGTCGACTTGATTCTGAGCATGCGTGGGTTTTTGATCCGATGGACTTGCCCATAGACGATCGGAGTTTTCGATCGGTTTTTTATCCATCGGAAAAATTTAAAACATGTTCTATTTTTTAAAACCGATGGAAAAAAGACCGATGGGTCCCTTACACGATCGGTTGGTCTGATGAAAACCATCCATCGGACGGTTTTCTTCAGTCAAACCGATTGTGTGTACAGGGCTTAACTTGCAGAATGTAGTAATGTTAAATAGGGAATTTACAGTGTGGACTGTATGGCGGTGGGTAGTATGTGCATGTGAGGAGTGTGGAGTGTACAGCGGTGAGTAGTATGTGCATGTAAGGAGTGCGGAGTGTATGGCAGTGGGTAGTATGTGCATGTGAGGAGTGCAGAGTGTATGGCAGTGGGTAGTATGTGCATGTGAGGAGTGTGGAGTATACAGCGGTGAGTAGTATGTGCAGGATGGTGTCAGTAGGGCAGTGAACGGTGTCAGTAGTTCTTTTTTTTTATTATTATTTTTTTACAATTGTATTTTTTAAATTATTTTACAATTTACTTTTTTTTTCACAATGATTGGGGGTGGGGTAGTGGACACTGTCAGTAGAGCAGTGTGTCAGTAGTTTTTTGTTTTTATTATTTTCTCTATTTTTTACAATTTTGTTGTTTATTATTTTCTTTAAATCATTTTTTTAAATATTTTTTTCACAGTGCTTCTGGGGAAGGGGTGGAGAGGTGTCAGCAGTGGATGGTGTCAGTTGTTTTTATTTTTACATATTTATTTTTTGTTCACAATGCTTTAATGGGGGAGGGGTTTGGGGCAGTGGACAGTGTTGGTAGGTAAGAAAGAAGGAAAGTGCGCCTACTAAGTGCAGTATGTAAACAAAGATCAAATTATTAGTAAAATACAGCCAAATGGCTATTTACAAAACGGTAGTGAGATGTGCGCATGTACCCATTACATGCGCACATCTCACTACTGTTTTGTGAGTAGCCATTTGGCTGTATTTTACTACAAAAATTATCTTTGTTTACATACTGCACTTAGCAGGCGCACTTTTCTTGTTTCTTATCTGCCATTTCAGGGTCTGCTTCGCTCTCAAGGTGCTGTTAACGATGTGAATGTAGTAATTTTTATATGTATGGACTTTATTTCCTCTTTTCTTGAATATATCGGTAATTTTTCATCAATTTTACTGCCATTACCATTGAGTGCTTAACGCAACTTTTGCATTAATTTAGTGTTTGTTTTTAGATTTTATTATCAGTACATGATAACACTGTGTTGTGTTTTTTGGTCCTTCTCTTTCGCCATCTTTTTGTTTGTTTGTATTCAACAGTTATATATTTTTTTATAATTACATTTTTTATCATTTTTGTTTACAATTTTTTTTTTATATATATATATATATATATATATATATATATATTGTGACAGCAGGAAGGTAAAGTCACCTGGTTGCATCCAGGGGGGTAGATATATTTCGCCCAGATTCAGGCTTTACGCCGACTTATACAACTAGGTGGAGAGTTGTATAAGCCCAGCTGGGGCTAGTGGGCTCATGGATGACTCATACCTCTAGGGAGAGTGTGGGGCGTTGTGCAGACAGGGAGTTGATGAGACCAGCTGAAGCTTGTCAGCTCATTTAGGCCTCTATAAGAACTCCCAGCTTCATTAGATGTTAGCTCATGCCTGGACCCAGACCTGTGTGGACTGTCTAGGGAGAGTGAACCCCTGTGCGGTGAGACAAAGCCTGTGTGGCTATTTGCTTGGACATTTAAAACCAGGGACTTAGGGACTAGGACAGCACTAGGCTGATCCCAGTTGTTAGTTAGGAAACCTGTATGTTTAGTCAGAGGTCAAGTTGACCAGGATTTATTTTGTTTATGTTTCTTTTGCTTTGCTGTGTTTTGTCACTGTAAATAGAAAATAAACCGCACCTTTTTGATTTTGAAAACCACAACCTCCGTTTGCTGGGCCTGTTTTTGTGTGGGGAGCCCATCCCGGGGGTCACACACACCCGCTGCCGAGCTAACCCCCTCACAATATATATATATATATATATATATATATATATATATATTTTAACCACTTCCCGCCCAGTCAATAGGAGATTGACGTCCGGGAAGTGGTTCTGTTATCCACACTGGACGTCTATTGACGTCCTGCAGGATAACAGCCGCCGCGTGCCCGGGGGGCGCTCATCGCGGCGATCGGTGGAGCGGTGTGTCAGTCTGACCCACCGCTACACTGATCTCAGTAAAGAGCCTCTGGCAGAGGCTTTTTACCACGTGATCAGCCGTGTCCAATCACGGCTGATCACGATGTAAACAGGAAGAGCCGTTGATCAGCTCTTCCTCACTCGCGTCTAACAGACGCGAGTAGAGGAGAGCCGATGGGCGGCTCTCCTGACAGGGGGGGGTTCGCGCTGATTGTTTATCAGCGCAGCCCCCCCTCAGATACCCACACTAGACCACCAGGATGCCGCCCAGAACCACCAGGGAAGCCCCAAGCATGTGGATGGCCAGGTATGTCCCCATGGCCATCCACATGTACAAAAACATACACAACATATGCCAATCAGTGCCCACAAATGGGCACTGACTGGCACCATCATGGCACGACCACAATGTGTGGTGGCTGGCATTGCTGGGCATCAGTGTCATCAGTGCAACCTACCAGTGTACATCAGTGCCACCTATCAGTGCCCATCCATGCCCATCTGTGCCCATAATTGCCCACCTATCAGTGCCGTCCGTGCCACCTATCAGTGCCACCCATAAGTGTCCATCAGTGCCGCCTAAAAGTGCCCATCAGTGCCGCCTATGAGTGCCCATCAGTGCCGCATACCAGTGCCACATATCAGTGCCCATCAGTGCTGCCTATCAGTGCCCATCAGTGCCGCCTATCAGTGCCCATCATCAGTGCCCATCAGTGCCACCTCATCAGTGCCACCTCATTGGTGCCACCTCATCGGTGCCCATCAGTGTCGCCTTATCAGTGCCCGTCAGTGCCGCCTTATCAGTGCCCGTCATTGAAGTAGAAAAGGTACTTATTTACAAAAAAATTTTACAGAAACAAAGAAAAACATATTTTTTTCAAAATTTTTGCTCTTTTTTTATTTGTCGTGCAAAAAACAAAAATCACAGAGGCGATCAAATACCACCGAAAGAAAGCTCTATTTATGGGAACAAAATGATAAAAAATGTGTTTGGGTACAGTGTAGCATGACCGCACAATTGTCATTCAAATTGCGACAGCGCTGAAAGCTCAAAATTGGCTTGGGCAGGAAGGTGTATAAGTGGCTGGTATTGAAGTGGTTAATCAACCCTGTTGGGGGGAGGCTTTGATGAAATATCAGGGGTCTAAACAGACCCCTGACATCTCCTCTTTGAGACAGGGAAAGGGACTGAGGACACAGATTCCCCAGTCTCTTTCTCAGCATTGAAGATGAATAGACAGAAGACAGCGGCTCCTGTCCATTCATAAACTGAGCATAGTAACACACAGGTTACTCTGCTCAGTTTTCACAGGAGCGATCTCGCTTGCTGTGTCCAATTCAGAAAAAGCAGCTGTCGGTAAATAACCGGTCCCTTCCTCTGCTCTCCATCCTGACAGATCCCCACAGCTGGCGGTAGAGGAGAGGAGGGAAGCCGGCTGCAGGGGACAAAGGGGGGTGGAGGAGGAGGACAGGGAGCCAGTGAAGAACAGGGGGGGGGCTGTAGAAGAACAGGGGAGAAGGACACCGAGGGGGGCTGGAGGAGGACACAGGAACAGCTGGGGATGATCGGTGCAGCAGGAGGGACAGCTGTGAACACCGATCTCCCTGTATAGCTTTATAGCCATACAGCCAGGGATGGAGAGAAGGAGAAGCGGCTGTCGGCTATACAGGGAGATCGGTGTTCACAGCTGTCCCTACTGCTGCACCAATTATTCCCAGCTGTGAACCAGGGGACCATCCAGGATCAGCCCCGCAGCCAGGATATCGGGCAGCACTTGCGGGTGTCCGGGAGCCGCCCCGAAATGCGTAATGCCCTATACACACGATCGTTTTTCATGCCGTTAAAAATGCCATTTTTAAAAATGGGCATTAAAACCTATCGTGTGTATGCTCCAGAGCATTTTTAACGATGTGAAAAACGGGCATTAAAAATTTCGAACATGTTTTTTTTAACGATGTGAAAAACGATAGTGTGTATGCTTTAACGACGTGAAAAAAAACGCGCATGCTCAGAATCAAGTATGAGACGGGAGCGCTCGTTCTGGTAAAACTAGCGTTCGTAATGGAGATAGCACATTCATCACACAGTAACGGACTGAAAAGCACGAGGCTGAAAAGCGCGAATCGTCGCTCAACACACTTTACTAACATGAAGGGTGGCGCCATTCGAACTGAACTTCCCCTTTATAGTGCCGTCGTACGTGCTGTACGTCACTGCGCTTTGCTCGAGCGGTTTTTTTAATGATCGTGTGTACGCAGGACAGGCTTGAGAGGAAACATGAAAAAAAACGACAAGAAAAACGTTGGTTTAAAAAATGGCATGAAAAATGATCGTGTGTATGGGGCATTAGACTTGGGATGTCTGTAATACATCCCACTGACTTTCAGATGCCATTATAACAAGATGATCAATGTTATTCCTTTAATCTGTCAGTAGTTATAAAGTTATGACTGATTGGTGTATATTTCCAAATTAATTGCTTTTGTCACCACTGTACCAGTATACTATAATTATCTGTTTTGTTCCTTCCCCAGGAAGCATTATCAATAGGAGCATCTAGATTCCAGCACTATTTGCTTAAGAGATAATTCCAATAAATAGTTTTACACACAGGTATTTAGAGGAAGCTACTCAAAAGTATTAGTTGGAACACTGCGTGGAACAGTAAACATTGGTGGTGGGGATAAAACAGTAAACTGTGACAGTGGAGTTTAACATCCACCATCACAGTTTACTCTTACATCTCATGCTAAGTATACCTGCTCTTGGGCTCTTTTGAATGCTGAGAGCACTGAAGAAGACAAATTTCCCTATTATATTGAATAGGAAAATCTGTGATATATTTGGCCTGGGCAAATTAGATCAATTCTAAAAAGTTATACTGTACACATGTAAGTAGGTAAACATTACATGTGTAAACCACCTTCACTTAAATTTATTGGTTGCTCCTTTAAAAGTGTAGTGAGCCCAAAAATTAAATGTCACCTACTGCTGAATCATCTAATGATTTCTTCCTTTTCATGATCCTCCAGATCAAAGAGATTCCATCAACGTGTCCCTCCCTCTCAAAGTCTGAAGTCCCACTGCTTCTTTGTAAAATGAGATATTAAAGTGATTATAAAGGGTATTTAAAAAAAAAAAGAATAAACATGTTATACTTACCTGCTCTATGGAATGGTTTTGCACAGAGCAGCCAGAAACCTCCTCTTCTAGTATTCCTCGCCAGCGCTTCTGGATCTTCCTATTTTTGGTGTGTCACCATTGGAAACCACTTCCTATTGTGGCACACCTGCGGGCTTGATCCCTAGCCACATTGCATGTTTCCATAGACACAGAGAGTCAGGGCTGGCCCAAGACATTGTGCTGTCTGGGTCCAAGAATGAAATGCTGCCCCCTAAACACAAATTAACGCCCACCAAAAGGCCCCCACATCCTATGGTACTATGAAAGCAGTCAGAGGGGTGTAAGTGTGTACAGTAGGTGAAATAAGGACACAGGCGTGTCACAGAGTATAATGGGGGTCTCGGGGAAGGCAATAAAATGGGTAACATCATGTAGCAGGGAGGGCGATGATTGAAGAATATAAATTAAATTATAACACTGCATGCTTGCAGGCTAGCGCATTGGCGTGGCTCTCCTCCCCCAGCCTGCCACAGTGCTCTGTCCTACTACTGCAGAGTGACAGCAGGAGCAGGACAGAGCAGTAGAGCCTGGGCTGGCTAGCGCACCAGGCTCTCTCCTGTCTAGCCTGTCACAGTGCCCTGCAGGGTGCTGGACAGACTAGTTTTGGCCCATCAGTGAAGGGTCACAGTCAGCAGTATGTAGAGCAATGTACAGAGGAAAGTGGTATGTAGAGCAGTGTACAGAGGTCAGTAGAATGTAGGGCAGTGTACAGGGGCCAGTAGAATGTAGGGCAGTGTACAGAGGTCAGTAGTTTGTAGGGCAGTGTACAGAGGTCAGTAGTATACAGGGCAGTGTGCAGAGGTCAGTAGTATGTAGGGCAATGTACAGAGGTCAGTAGGATGTAGGGAAGTGTACAGAGGTCAGTAATGTGTAGAACACTATACAGAGGTCAGTAGTATGTTGGGCAGTGTACAGAAGTCAGTAGTATGTTGGACAGTGTACAGGGGTCAGTAGGATGTAAGGCAGTGTACAGAGGCAGTTAGTATGTAGGGCAGTTTACATAGGTCAGTAGTATGTAGGGCAGTGTACAGTGGTCAGTAGGATGTAGGGCAGTGTACAAAGGTCAGAGTGGGATGGCAGTTCTTGGAGGAAACATTAGTTCAGATAGGAATGGGTCCAAAAATGCTAAGTAGGATTATTGCATTGTACTCTAATTCACGGGCCAAAATTAGAACAAACTGAATGTTATCGGAGTATATAGAAATCTCAAACGGAACCCGACAGGGTTGTCCACTATCTCCTTTACTATATATACTAGTGATGGAACATCTTATACAAGCAATAAGGAAAAATAAAGACATACAAGGGATTAGTATTAAAGATAAAGAATATAAAACATCAGTCTATGCAGATGATTTATTAGTATATGCGACTAACCCCATTATAACAATACCTAATTTAATAAAATAATTTAAACGATTTGGGGAATTGAGTAACTTTAAAGTTAATTATGATAAATCTGAAATGCTAAATATATCACTATCAGAAAAAACACAATTATTATTGCAAAAAGATTTCTTGTTTAAATGGCAGCAAGTAGCAATTAAGTACCTGGGAATTTTTTATTCCGAGAGACTTGAACAAGTTGCAAGAATTGAATTACGATGTGACAATCCGAAAAGCAATAAAACTATTACAAAAATATGAAAAGGTAACATACTCATGGTTTGGGAAGAATTAACATAATAAAAATGGACATATTACCAAAATTATTATATATTTTTTAAACTATTTCCCTAGTTATCCCCAAAAAATTAAAGAATGAACTAAGAAAAGCAATAGGAAGCTTCATATGGGCCCACAAAACACCAAGAATTAGAAGAGAAATTTTAATTAGAACTAAGCAAAAGGGAGGGTTAGCACTACCAGATTTCTCAAAATATCTACAAGCAGCCTCTCTGACTAGGATTATAGACTGGTACCATAATAGGGAGGAAAAACAATGGGTTGAACTAGAAGAAGATATTATAGGAATTCAACTTAAAGCCCTCCCTTGGATAAAACCCCACCTAAGACCTGGAAATAAAAAACTAACAATCTTTACAAGAGCCACATTAAAAATATGGGACTGAGGCCTCGTACACACGAATGAGTTTCTCGGCAAAAACCAGCAAGAAACTTGCTGGCAGAGATTTTTTGCCGAGAAACTCGTTCGTGTGTATGGTTTCTTGTCAAGAAAAGCGACAAGTATCTCGACGAGAAAATAGAGAACCTTCTCTCTATTTTCTCGTCGAGATTCTCGTTGGCATGTTTCTTGACGAGAAAAGTGAGTGTGTGTACACTTACCTGTCCTCCCGGAAGCCTGCGCATGTTCGAAATGAATTTGACGCATGCGCGGTAGCTTCCTAGGCATACGTAGGGTATACCAAGATGGCGGCAACGGCATCGAATGTGACGAGCGTATGCTCGTCATAGTCGATGACGTCACCGCGTACGCTCCATTCAAAGAACCGCGGGTTCTTTGAATCGAGCGTGTGTACACTCGGCCGGGACAATTTTCTTGTCCAAGAATCTCGTGGAAAAAAACGACATGTTTTTTTCGACGAGAATCTCGGCCGTGTGTACAAGGCCTCAGAAGTAAAAAAGGGGAACCTATCCACTATGATGGAACCTATGACCCCATTGTTCTCCAATGCAGAATTTCTGCCAGCTTTAGCAACCACAAAATACTTAAAATGGAATATATTGGAGAACGAAAGGGTGGCCCAGATCCTAGTGGATGGGAAAATGCCAAAATTACAAGATCTGGGACATGAACATAGACATAAGTGGCTACAATACCATCAATTAAACACATATATTGCAACAAATATAGAATTACAATTAATTAATAGCTCAAAAACTAAATTTGAGGAAATATTAATAGATGAACGGAAGACAACTAAAAAGTTATCTATGATATATGGGTTACTACTCCCCTCAGGACCCCTTAGAGAGCTAATAGAAATGAAAAAATGGGAAAAAGAGACGGGGAGATCAATATCAGAAACAGAATGGGAGAAAATGTTTGAAATAATTCACAAAATATCTATAGCGAATAAATATCAAGAAAGAAATTACAAAATAGCAATGAGATGGTATCGGAGCCCTGTAGAGTTAAATAGAATAAATAGTGGACAAACAGATATTTGTTGGACATGTAGGATGGAAAGGGGTACTATGGAACACATCTGGTTTGAATGTCATATGGAGAGAATACTCTGGAAAACAGTTTATAAGATATATCAAAAAATATCGAGAATAGAGAGGAATCTAAATATAGACACCTCATTATTTTCTCTGATGCCAGAATCAATAAAGAGCATTAAGAAGGATATTTTTCATCATATGACATCAGCAGCTAGAACAATAATAGCTTGCAATTGGAAAGAAAATAAAAGTCCAAACATAGCAAAATGGATATATGAAATGAGCGAAATACAATATATGGAAAGACAGATAAGAGAAGAAGAATACATAAATAGTTTAATGCCAGAAATATGGCAAAAATGGGATGAATTTCGGCTCTCAAAAGGAATAAAAGAATATATATAAATAATAAAGAAAGAATTATGAAGGGGAAATATAAAACGATTACATGGAAAGGGAGAAAACAGAAGGGTTATTTATTTTTTATTTTTTTGGATGTGAGGATGAAAGAGAATGGAAGATAGTGAGTAAATGTAGGTATATGTTGTAGGAAATCTTGTTTTAAAAGGTAATGTGATTTATGGATATTGAACAAGATTCTGTACATTGAATAGGAATAGATACTTAATGTGATAAGAATCTTGTTTTAATGTATATTTTTTGTATTTAAGAAAAAGATCAATAAAAATGAATTGAAAAAACAAAACAAAGGCCAGTTGTATGTAGGGCAATGTACAGAGGTCAATAGAATGTAGGGCAATGTACAGAGGTCAGTAGGATGCAGGGCAGTGTACAGAGGTCAGTAGGATGTAGGACAGTGTACAGTAGTCATTAGGATGCAGGGCATAGTATAGAGGTCAGTAGGATGTAGGACAGTGTACAGAGGTCAGTAGGATGTAGGGCAGAGTATAGAGGTCAGTAGGATGTAGGGCAGTGTACAGAGGTCAGTAGTATATACAGCAGTGTAAAGAGAGCAGTAGTAGGTATGACAGTAGTAGGTCAGTAGTATGTAGAGTGGTGTCCAGAGGCCTATAGTATGTAGGGCAGGGAACAGAGGTCAGTAGTATGTAGGCATCTGCAGGACAGAGGACTGGGCATCAGCAAAGCAAATGATTGGGCATTAGCAGGGCAGAGGACTGGGAATCAGCAGGGCAATGGAGAGGGGTCAGTAGGCCAGGGGACTGGGATAAACAGGGCAGAGGCCAGGGGTCACCAGGGTGAAGTATAGGGGGTCAGGAGTATAAATGTTACAGAACAGGGGGTCAGGAAAGCACAGTGCAGGGTGTGAGGAGGACAAAGTACAGTGGGGTCAGTACAGACTCCCCTCCATCAGTACAGACCCCCCCAGAACAAACCACCCCCTCATCCAATAGTACAGACCCTCACAGAACAAACCACCTCCACCCATTAGTAGAGACACCCCTCAGGACAAACCACGCCCTCCTCCAATTGTACAGACCCCCTTCTGGACAAACCACCTTCCTCCATTTGTACAGACCCCCTCAGGACAAACCACCCTCTCCGTTAGTACAGACCCCCCTCAGGACAAACCACCCCCTCCATTAGTACAGATCCCCCTCAAGACAAACCACTCCCCTCCTCCAATAGTACAGTCCCCCCTGGACAAACCACCCCCCAATAGTACAGACCCCTCTCAGAACAAACCACCCCCCTCCATATAATATAATTGTGTCCAGCAGTGGAAAACAACCTCATCAGCAAGCCCCCCCTTCACAACTCCTCCCCTCGGGCGGTGTAGGACAACCCCCCATCGCAAGCCGACACCCCCACCTGTTACCACACCAGCTAGGGCGGCTCAGGTGCACAAAACAGTCGGGCGGCAGCTGGAGAGGAGAGGACAGTGTGCAGCCACACAAAGAGAGCCAGGGCTTCGTCACCCTCAGGATGGTGTCACCCCTGAAGCAGGTGGCACCCGGGTGCGGACCGCACACCCTGCCCCCCTAGCAATGCCACTGGGCACACTCCCCCTTCCCCGGAAACACTGTGAATGTCAGATGTCCCACCTGATGTGTAAACATATGGGCATGCTGCGAGTGGTGGCACAGGCAGCAATGGGAAGCCGCATCCCAGCAGCAGACGATGTTCGTAGACTGGGCTGACCAGCTGGGAAACATGAGCCGCATGGAGTATTTTTTCGTTGCGGCAGAGTGCATGGCTGGGTAAATAAAAGGAGAGGAGGCCGGCCAGGTTCAATTTGCCGCTCCTCTCAATTGCCACCTGGGTCCCATGATCCCACCAGGACCAATGATAGGGCCGGCCCTGCAGAGAGTGCAGCTCGGCCCCACACCCTGCTTCCTTGCCAATCTGCTATCAATCTGCCCTGATAGGAAGGAGACAGCGGAGAGTGCCGCTGCTCCCTGGCACAGAGCTAGATCAAGATCGGGCTCAGGTAAGTATAAGGGGGCTGGTGGGGGATCTGTACTTGCCAACCGACCTATTGAAAAAATACGTAATTCCAGTCGTTTCCGGCTTACCGGAGCTGTTGGTAAAGCCCGGAAGTGATCCAATGTTTGCTGGGCAGAAAATCAAGTGAGGGCAAGATGGACCCCACTCGGCTCTATGCCCTTGGAGGACTGGAGTGACCTCTGACATCACTTCCAGTTCCTGGGCAAAAACGATATTTTTTGTAACCACCTCCCATCCGTCGTATAGACAAATGATGGCTGGCGGGAAGACTCTCTCATTCTGGGACAACGTCATATGACACGGCACATCCCCAATCTCAGTAAAGAGCCAATGACAATCACAGCCGATCACATGTAAACAAGCAAATGCCGGTTATTGGATTTCCTCTCCTCACACTCACAGTGTGTGAGGAGAGGAGAGCCAATCAGCGGCATTTTCTCACAGAGGAGACCTGCACAGATAATCAGGGCACTGATCATCAGTGCAGCCCCAACAGTGCCCAGCAGTGATGCCAGTCAGTGCCCAGCAGTGATGCTAATCAGTGCCCAGCAGTGATGCCAGTCAGGGCTGCCTTTCAGTGCCCATTAGTGCCTGCTTATCAGTGCCGCCTATCAGTGCCCATTAGTTCCACCTGTCAGTGCCCATCAGTGCCACCTATCAGTGCTCATCAGTGCTGCATATCAGTGCCACCTTCAGTGCCCATTAGTGCTGCATATTAGTGCCTCCTCATCAGTGCCACCTCATCAGTGCCCTTCAGTGCCATCTCATCATTACCCATCAGTGCCCATCATTGCAGTCTCATCAGCGCACATCAGTGAAGGAAAAAAATTACTTATTTACTACATTTTCAAACAGAAACTAAGAAACTTTTTTTTTTTTCAAAACTTTTGTTTTGTTTTCATTTTTTTAGCAAAAAAAGAAACAAAAAACAACCCAGTGATTAAATACACCAAATTAAAAATCCATCTGTCTCAAAAAAATAAGAAATTTTTTATTTGGGTACATCATTGCATAACTGTACAATTGTCATTCAAATGTGACAGCACAAAAAGCTGAAAATTGGCAGGGCAGGAAGGGGGTGAAAGTGCCCAGTATTGAAGTTGTTAAAAGTCAAAATGCAAAAAAAAAAGAAGGTAAATGAGAGATCTTGGATCTTTTTGACCAAAGATCTCACAATAAAGAGGACCTGTCATGCTTATTTCTATTACAAGGGATGTTTACATTCCTTGTAATAGGAATAAAAGTGATAACAATTGGGGTAACTATTGTGTTTTGTTTTTTTAATTCATTAAAATGTAAAAAAAAAAAAATGCTTTTAAAAGACCGCATATTGCAATGATCGGCATTTAATTGTCTAGAGTCTCTGCTAAAAAAATATATATAATCTTTGGGGGTTCTAAGTAATTTTCTAGCAAAAAATACTAGATTAAACTGGAAAAAAAATTCCAGAAAAGAACTGGTACAGCAAGTGGTTAAGGTAAAAAAACTTTTGCTTTTAGAACCACTTTAAGTACAGAAAATTAAAGGCATTTCCAAAAGCAAGTTTAAAAGTGAAACACTGCTAGCATTTACCCAAAAATGAAAAAACCTCCCCTTTTGAGTTAACGGGATCTTCAAAATAACTCTTCTCTATAAGTATACAAAGTAAAAGCACAGCAGAATAGGGACAGTTCAGAGCTAAATTCTCTTGTATGACTTTTCCTCTTGTTTCTGCAAACAGCTTTCAAAAGAAGATATGTTCAGTAACTGTGCCACTTGTCATCTATTAGTAGCTGCTTGGAAAACGTAAAGCAGGCTACAGCAGTAAGCTATCCTCCATTGATAGTATGTGATTAAAGTATCCTTTAAGAAATACTGTATTTGCCACAGTGAATGGATTTTAAGGATTACTGACTGCAATTTCCTTAAAGAGACAAATAAAACCAATTTCTTGACCAATGGTTAAACATATGACTCTGGACTATAATGGTCACCAAAATAGTCTCTCTGAAGTTGTGGCTGCTATTTGGACAATCAAGGCAAATTAAACAGGTTACCTGAAGTTTTACAAAGGATTAAAATAACAATTGTTTGTTATTGTAGCTGTTGTGGCTTTGGGGACAAGATATTCAAAGATCAGGAATCGCAAATACAGAGACCCTGCAACTGGAGGCAGTCAGGAAGCAGTATGGTGGGTACTGTAGCTGAATTCTGTTTATAATAAGCTTTGTCTCAATATGCGTAAGAAGCTTTGGCACTCAATCAGACCACTAGGGAAGCCCTCAGCAGGACGGGGATTATCCAGTGGTTTATTTCAGAAAGTGCCTCCCTGCTATTTAGAAAACTACACAGCCAGAATTATTCCTTAACAGTGCTTTACATTATGTTTATTGTGTCACACTTGTACAGTAAATTGTAATGTATGTTCAATCCATACTTGACGCCAAAGCACTTAAAATGCCTGATCTGTGCTTGTGAGATCTTTACTTGCTTACTGTAAAGCTGGAATAAAATTTAGAAGTAGTTCAACAAAATATGCCAATTTATGGGGAAATTATTAGCTATATTATATTAAGATTGAGTTTGGAGATAATTGTCCAAACAGATCTTAAAGGGACACTAAAGGTTCCAGATTTTTTGAAAAAAATTAAAAAACATGTTATACTTACCTCCACTGTGCAGCTCGTTTTGCACACAGTGGCCCTAATCTTGGTCTTCTGTGGTCCCTCAGCGGCTGTCTCGGCTCCTCCCCACAAAGACTCCACACCTTCATGCGAGCGAGCTCGCATGGTGTTGAGTTATTGCGGGCACGCTCCCGTGATACAGCGGCGGCCATAGCAGCCGACTGTATCACTCGGCCCCGCCCCCGGCACGCCGCGTCATTGGATGTGATTGACAGCAGCACCAGCCAATGGCTGCGCTGCTTTCAATCCATCCACTGTACCCAATCAATGGGCAGGCTCGGGAACGAGGAGGATGAAGGGGGCGAGCGTGGGACTTTCGAGGGTCAGATAAGTAAAACGGGGGCTCGGGGGGGGGGCGGTATTGTCGGATGTTTTTTCACCTTAATGCATAGGATGCATTAAGGTGAAAAAACATTTACCTTTACAACCCCTTTAATCCATTTGGGTGTATAATATGGAATATCTGATTATATGATGACTGCATCTGAAAATTTTCTGTATATTCTGTATTTCTGTGTTTCCATTTTCACATGCTTTGGAAACTTTGTACCGTCTTTAAATATCAAGTTCAGTTAGCGGTTCCATTAGTTACCAAATCCTGTTGAGATGGACAGTCTTGGTAAAAAGACAGTTAATGATTAGGGATGAGCCGAACACCCCCGGGTTCGGTTCGCACCAGAATCCGCGAACGGACCGAAAGTTTGCACGAACGTTAGAACCCTATTAAATACAATGGATGCGAACGTTCGAAATCTAAAGTGCTAATTATAACGACTATTATGCATGTTATTGTCCTAAAAAGGGTTTGGGAACCCGGGTTCTGCACCAGGGGACATGTATCAATGCAACAAGAAGTTTTAAAAACGGCCGTTTTTCGGGAGCAGTCATTTTAACCACTTCCCGCCCAGTCAATAGCATATTGACGTCCGGGAAGTGGTTGTGTTATCCACACTGGACGTCATATGATGTCCTGCAGGATAACAGCCGCCGCGCGCCCGGGGGGGCGCGCATCGCGGCGATCGGTGGAGCGGTGTGTCAGTCTGACACACTGCTGCACTGATCTCGGTAAAGAGCCTCCGGCGGAGGCTTTTTACCACGTGATCAGCCGTGTCAAATCACGGCTGATCACGATGTAAACAGGAAGAGCCATTGATCGGCTCTTCCTCACTTGCGTCTGACAGACGCGAGTAGAGGAGAGCCAATCGGCGGCTCTCCTGACAGGGGGGGCTTGCGCTGATTGTTTATCAGTGCAGCCCCCCCTTGGATACCCACACTGGACCACCAGGGAAGCCCCCCAGGACCACCAGGGAAGCCCCAAGCATGTGGATGGCCAGGTAAGTCCCCCATGGCCATCCACATGCACAAATAGATAAAAAATATATGCCAATCAGTGCCCACAAATGGGCACTGATTGGCACCATAATGGCACAACAAAAAATGCATGATGCCCAGCAATGCCAGCCACCAGTCATCAGTGCCACCTACCAGTGTCCATCAGTGCCACCTATCAGTGCCCATCCGTGCCCATCTGTGCCCATAAGTGCCCACCTATCAGTGCCCGTCCATGCCACCTATCAGTGCCACCCATAAGTATCCATCAGTGCCGCCTATGAGTCCCTATTAGTGCCGCCTATGAGTGCCCATCAGTGCCGCCTATGAGTGCCCATCAGTGCCGCATACCAGTGCCACATATCAGTGCCCATCAGTGCCGCCTATCAGTGCCCATCAGTGCCGCCTATCAGTGCCCATCAGTGCCGCCTATGAGTGCCCATCAGTGCTGCATACCAGTACCACATATCAGTGCCCATCAGTGCCGCCTATCAGTGCCCATCAGTGCCCATCATCAGTGCCACCTCATCGGTGCCACCTCATTGGTGCCACCTCATCTGTGCCCATTAGTGTTGCCTTATCAGTGCCCGTTAGTGCCGCCTTATCAGTGCCCATCATTGAAGTAGAAAAGGTACTTATTTACAATTTTTTTTTTACAGAAACAAAGAAAAACATAGTTTTTTTTCAAAATTTTCACCCTTTTTTTATTTGTTATGCAAAAAAAAAAATCGCAGAGGCGATCAAGTACCACCGAAAGAGAGCTCTATTTGTGGGAACAAAATGATAAAAAAATTGTTTGGGTACAGTGTGGCATGACCGCGCAATTGTCATTCAAATTGCGACAGCGCTGAAAGCTCAAAATTGGCTTGGGCAGGAAGGTGGTTAATGATGCATAAAGTGAAAAAAAAAAAGTCAAATATTCCTTTAAATATCGTACCTGGGGGGTGTCTAAAGTATGCCTGTGAAGTGGCACGTGTTTCTCGTGTTTAGAACTGTCCCTGCAGAAAATGACATTTCTAAAGGAAAAAAAGCCATTTAAAACTGCTAGCGGCTTTAATGTAATGTCTGGTCCCGGTAATATGGATGAAAATCTTTAAGAAAAATGGCATAGCTACCCCATCACCGCCCCCCCACCCCACCCCAGCCCATTACCAGTCCCTTTGGGTCTTGTATGGATATTAAGGGGAACCCCGCACACAAAATAAAAAAGGCCCTATACACTCTGAACAGCCGTATACAGGCGGTGCATACAAGACAGGGACTGTAGGTTTGTTCTTATGTAGAATCTGTTTGTAATTTTGAACAGGTACATTGTTTAAGTGTAGCTCCAGCCAAAAAATCTATTTTTAAGCTTTTTGGAAAACATAGGGAAGGGTTATCACCCCTGTAACATTTGTTTTGCTGTCTGTGCCCTGTTTAGAACATTTCACCTCACTTTCCGTCCCAATGACAAATGTTTTTGAAAAGTGGGGTTTTTATTGAAACAAGGATTGGTGATAAAGCATCAGTAGAGAGGAGACACCTTTTTCCCATATTAACTCTTACAGGAGAGAATTTCCCTTCCTAGGGGTAGATTTCCTCTCACTTCCTGTTGTCTCCTTCCGTTTGCAAGTAGGAGTCGTTTGTAAGTTGGATGTTTGAAAGTAGGGGCCTGCCCTATATACTCTGCTGAAATTTGCCCCTTACATGTTGGTGTTGCCACAACACTGTAAGCCCTCACAGTTACTCTTGGTGGGCGCATGAATGGGCCCTGCTGTGAATTATTAGATCAAGAATTGTAATTGCATGCCCCTGTTGAACAGGGGCTGAAAAATTGGGTCTTTGGTGGTGGTGGTGTTGACACAACACTGTAAGCCCTCACAGTTACTCTTGGTGGGTGCATGAATGGGCCCTGCTGTGAATTATTAGATCAAGAATTGTAATTGCATGCCCCTGTTGAACAGGGGCTGAAAAATTGGGCCTTTGGTGGTGGTGGTGGTGGTGTTGACACAACACTGTAAGGCCTCACAGTTACTCTTGGTGGGCGCAGGAATGGGCCCTGCTGTGAATTATTAGATCAAGAATTGTAATTACATGCCCCTGTTAAACAGGGGCAGAACAATTGGGCCTTAGGCACTGGTGCCACAACACTGCAACCCCTCACAGATACTGTACTTGGAGCACAGCAATGAGCCCTGTTGCAAAGTATTGCATCAAAAATTGTAATTACACGCCCCTGTTAAACAGGGGCTGAAAAATTGGGCCTTAGGCACTGGTGCTGGTCCCGCGACACTGCAACCTCTCCCAGATACACTAGTTGGAGTGCAGGAATGAGCCCTGCTGCAAAGCATTGCATAAAAAATTGTATTTACATGCCCCTGTTAAACAGGGGCTGAAAAATTGGGCCTTAGGCACTGGTGCTGGTGCCACGACACTGCAACCTCTCCCAGATACTCTAGTTGGAGTGCAGGAATGAGCCCTGCTGCAAAGCATTGCATAAAAAATTGTAATTACATGCCCCTGTTAAACAGGGGCTGAAAAATTGGGCTTTAGGCACTGGTGGCGGCACCCAGAAACAAAAATGTTCTTCCAAGCTATCATCATCAATCGGATCATTGAGGAGGAGGAGGATAGTCAGTCAACATAACAGGACAGTCACTCAGCATCAGTATCAGTCTTGAAGGAATGTGACATTTGAAAATAAATTAGTCTGTTATATCAGCTTCAGGTGTTTGGTAGCTGGTGGTGATCCAAGACTGGTTCATCTTTATGAAAGTCAGTCGATCAACCGAGTCGGTGGACAGGCGCACCCTGTGATCAGTGACAAATCCTCCAGCAGCACTGAATGTGCGTTCTGAAAGAACGCTGGATGCAGGACAGGCCAGTAGCTCAATTGCATACTGTGCAAGTTCTGGCCAGTGATCCATCCTCAAGACCCAGTAAGCCAGAGGATTTTCGGTGGGGAAGGTGTCCAAGTCTGACCTTGCCCCTAGGTATTCCTGCACCATGTATATCAGATGCTGGCGATGGTTGCTGGAACCGATCATACCTTGGGGCTGCGGACTAAAGAATTGTCTGAACGCATCGGTCAGACGGCCACCTTCCCCACCGTTCCTTCTTTGACTGACCGAAGCCTCAGCAACTCGTTGTCTAGGACCAGGAGTTTGTAACCTCCCAGTCTCTGGGAACGCGTTGCACAGACCTTTCTGCAAGGCCTCCCGGAGTTGTCTCATCCTCTGCTCCCTCTGCGACGGTAAGATAAGGTCCGCAACCTTACCCTTGTACCGTGGATCAAGGAGAGTGGCCAGCCAGTAATGGTCCCTCTCCTTGATCCGAAGAATACAAGGATCCTTCCGCAGACTTTGCAGGATCAGGGAGGCCATGCAGCGTAGGTTAGCTGAGACATTCAGTCCGGAGTCCTCTGGGTCACTAAGGACGACATGATCCGCAGCCACCTCCTCCCAGCCACGTACAAGTCCACGGGTTTCTTGGGACTGTAAATCATCCCTAAAAGACTGCTGCTGATGATGCTGAGTGCCAGGCTCCACCTCCATGCTGACACAATCCTCCTCCTCCTCCTCTTCCTGTGCAATGGGTGGGACAGAAGGAACACTGTCTGGGTAAAGGGGGCCTTGAGAGGCAAGGAAGTCCTCCTCTTCCTGCCTCTGTTCTGCCTCAAGTGCCCTGTCCATTATTCCATGCAGCGTATGTTCCAACAGGTGGACAAGAGGTACAGTGTCACTGATGCATGCACTGTCACTGCTCACCATCCTCGTGGCCTCCTCAAATAGTGCCAGGACAGTGCATGCATCCCTGATCATGCCTCACTGGCGTGGTGAAAAAAAACAGAGCTCCCCTGACCCTGTCCTGGTGCCGTAGTCGCACAGGTACTCAGTGATGGCCCTCTGCTGCATGTGCAGGCGCTGCAGCATGGCCAACGTTGAGTTTCACCTGGTGGGCATGTCACATATAAGGCGGTTCTTGGGCAGGTTCAACTCCTTTTGCAGCTCAGCCAGGCGAGCACTGGCATTATAAGATCTGCGGAAATGCACACAGACTTTCCTGGCCTGCCTCAGGACATCCTGTAAGCCCGGGTACCTGCCCAAGAACCGCTGCACCACCAGGTTAAGGACGTGAGCCACACAGGGCACATGGGTCAGTTGTCCCTGTCGGAGGGCGGAGAGGAGGTTGGTGCCATTGTCGCAAACCACCATTCCTGGCTTAAGCTGGCGTGGCGTCAACCACCTCTCGGCCTGCCCCTGCAGAGCAGACAGAACCTCTGCCCCAGTGTGGCTCCTGTCCCCCAAACACACTAGCGCAAGCACGGCATGGCATCCTTTTGCCTGCGTACTTGCGTAGCCCCTTAAACGCCTACGGAGCACCGCTGGTTCCAAGGACAAAGCACAGGAAGAGGCCATGGAGGAAGAAGAAGAGGAGGGGTGGAGGAGAGAGGTGTGTCACAACCAGTAGTAGCATTTTGGAGGCGTGGCGGCGGAACAACCTCCAACACTACTGCACCTTGTCCTGCATCCTTCCCAGCTGCCAAAATAGTGACCCAATGGGCCGTGAAAGAAAGATAACGTCCCTGTCCATGCCTGCTGGACCATGAGTCAGCGGTAATATGCACCTTACCGCTGACCGCCCTGTCCAGCGAGGCCAAGACATTGCCTTCCACATGCCGGTAGAGAGCCGGAATCGCCTTTCATGAGAAAAAGTGGCGTTTAGGAACCTGCCACTGAGGAACCGCACATTGCACAAACTCACGGAAGGGGGCAGAGTCTACCAACTGAAAAGGCAGCAGTTGAAGCGCTAGCAATTTAGCAAAGCTAGCATTCAACCACTGGGCATGTGGATGGCTGGGAGTGAACTTCTTTCGACGGTCCAGCAGCTGGGGCAGGGAAATTTTCCTGCTATAATCGGACGTCAGTGTACTGCTAGCAAAGTGCCCGCAAGTACTTGGCTGTGACACACCTAATTCTGCACCTTCATTCCTCTCAGTGCAGGTTTCAGAGAGGACTGAAGGTATAGTGGGGTTGGAGATCCCAGCTGATGCGGTGCAAGGAGAGGTCCGCTTTGTTCTTTGGTGTGGGTCTTTAAGGTAGGCTTGCCAACGAGCTGCATGGCAGGTCAACATATGTCTGGTCAAGCATGTGGTGCCCAAGCGGCTGATGTTTTGGCCACGCGATATACGCTTGAGACATATGTTGCAAACAGCAGCTGTGCGATCTGATGCACTCGACTCAAAAAAGGCCCACACTAAAGAACTTTTTGAATAACGGGCAGAGGCAGCGCCCTGCACAGGCGGAGCTCTGCAGTGTGATTCCATCGGTGTGCTGCCCTTACGCTGGCCCCCCGAGGGCATCCTGCCTCATTGGAGATGTGCCTCCTCCTCCTCCTCCTCCTCCTCCTCTCTCCTATTAGGCACCCATGTGGAGTCAGTGACCTCATCATCCCCTCCCTCCTCATCACTGGAGCCAATCTGGCAGTATGCTGCAGCTGCTGGAACATGACTGCCAGATTGGTGTCCTTCTTGAGCATCCCCTCTCTCTGCTCTCACGCTACTGCCTTCCTCTAGCTGGGTATCATCATCAGACCCTTCGAAACGCTGGGCATCCTCCTGGAGCATGTACCCAACACTGTGCTCAAACAGTTCGGGGGACTCCTCAGGAGGACATGGTGGGTCTAGGGAAGGAGTGACTGATGATGACATTGATACCAGGGAAGAGGACGCTTTGGCAGCTGCTTTGCCAGTACCCTGAGCCTGGGTGAGAGAGGATGAGGAGGATGAGGAGGGCTTGGTCATCCACTCTACCAAGTCTTCTACCAAGTCTTCGGCATGATGCGGCTCAACACGTCCAGCTGCCGAAAAGCTGCCGAAAAGAAGGACAAGCGTGTCCCATGGCCACGTGCTGATGGCGATGCACAGCTTCCACGAACAGCCCTGTTGCCTCTAGCCTGCTTGCCCTCTTTTATTGGCTCCTGACTGTCTGCCTCTCCTTGTTTGCCTTCCAGACATTTTAATGGCCTGCAGGGAGATGGGAAAACCAGCAATAAGGCCTAGCTTCAGGAGTATATTTTGCAGGAAGCACACTACGCCCGCTGTAAGTGCTGCAAATGCCTGTTGGTGTAACACACCAGGAAAACACAGCAATACGGGCTAGCTTCAGGTGTATATTTTGCAGGAATCACACTACGCCTGCTGTAAGTGCTGCAAATGCCTGTTGGTGTAACACACCAGGAAAACACAGCAATACGGGCTAGCTTCAGGAGTATATTTTGCAGGAATCACACTACGCCTGCTGTAAGTGCTGCAAATGCCTGTTGGTGTAACACACCAGGAAAACACAGCAATACGGGCTAGCTTCAGGAGTATATTTTGCAGGAATCACACTACGCCTGCTGTAAGTGCTGCAAATGCCTGTTGGTGTAACACAATAGGAAAACAGAGCAATAAGGCGTAGCTTCAGGAGTATATTTTGCAGGAATCACACTACGCCTGCTGTAAGTGCTGCAAATGCCTGTTGGTGTAACACACTAGGAAAACAGAGCAATAAGGCATAGCTTCAGGAGTATATTTTGCAGGAATCACACTACGCCTGCTGTAAGTGCTGCAAATGCCTGTTGGTGTAACACACTAGGAAAACAGAGCAATAAGGCGTAGCTTCAGGAGTATATTTTGCAGGAATCACACTACGCCTGCTGTAAGTGCTGCAAATGCCTGTTGGTGTAACACACTCGGAAAACACAGCAATACGGGCTAGCTTCAGGAGTATATTTTGCAGGAATCACACTACGCCTGCTGTAAGTGCTGCAAATGCCTGTTGGTGTAACATACTAGGAAAACAGAGCAATAAGGCGTAGCTTCAGGAGTATATTTTGCAGGAATCACACTACGCCTGCTGTAAGTGCTGCAAATGCCTGTTGGTGTAACACACCAGGAAAACACAGCAATACGGGCTAGCTTCAGGAGTATATTTTGCAGGAATCACACTACGCCTGCTGTAAGTGCTGCAAATGCCTGTTGGTGTAACACACCAGGAAAACACAGCAATACGGGCTAGCTTCAGGAGTATATTTTGCAGGAATCACACTACGCCTGCTGTAAGTGCTGCAAATGCCTGTTGGTGTAACACACCAGGAAAACACAGCAATACGGGCTAGCTTCAGGAGTATATTTTGCAGGAATCACACTACGCCTGCTGTAAGTGCTGCAAATGCCTGTTGGTGTAACACACTAGGAAAACAGAGCAATAAGGCGTAGCTTCAGGAGTATATTTTGCAGGAATCACACTACGCCTGCTGTAAGTGCTGCAAATGCCTGTTGGTGTAACACACCAGGAAAACACAGCAATACGGGCTAGCTTCAGGAGTATATTTTGCAGGAATCACACTACGCCTGCTGTAAGTGCTGCAAATGCCTGTTGGTGTAACACACCAGGAAAACACAGCAATACGGGCTAGCTTCAGGAGTATATTTTGCAGGAATCACACTACGCCTGCTGTAAGTGCTGCAAATGCCTGTTGGTGTAACACACTAGGAAAACAGAGCAATAAGGCATAGCTTCAGGAGTATATTTTGCAGGAATCACACTACGCCTGCTGTAAGTGCTGCAAATGCCTGTTGGTGTAACACACTAGGAAAATACAGCAATACGGGCTAGCTTCAGGAGTATATTTTGCAGGAATCACACTATGCCTGCTGTAAGTGCTGCAAATGCCTGTTGGTGTAACACACTAGGAAAACAGAGCAATAAGGTGTAGCTTCAGGAGTATATTTTGCAGGAATCACACTACGCCTGCTGTAAGTGCTGCAAATGCCTGTTGGTGTAACACACCAGGAAAACACAGCAATACGGGCTAGCTTCAGGAGTATATTTTGCAGGAATCACACTACGCCTGCTGTAAGTGCTGCAAATGCCTGTTGGTGTAACACACCAGGAAAACACAGCAATACGGGCTAGCTTCAGGAGTATATTTTGCAGGAATCACACTACGCCTGCTGTAAGTGCTGCAAATGCCTGTTGGTGTAACACACCAGGAAAACACAGCAATACGGGCTAGCTTCAGGAGTATATTTTGCAGGAATCACACTACGCCTGCTGTAAGTGCTGCAAATGCCTGTTGGTGTAACACACCAGGAAAACACAGCAATACGGGCTAGCTTCAGGAGTATATTTTGGAGGAATCACACTACGCCTGCTGTAAGTGCTGCAAATGCCTGTTGGTGTAACACACCAGGAAAACACAGCAATACGGGCTAGCTTCAGGAGTATATTTTGCAGGAATCACACTACGCCTGCTGTAAGTGCTGCAAATGCCTGTTGGTGTAACACACCAGGAAAACACAGCAATACGGGCTAGCTTCAGGAGTATATTTTGCAGGAATCACACTACGCCTGCTGTAAGTGCTGCAAATGCCTGTTGGTGCAACACACCAGGAAAACACAGCAATACGGGCTAGCTTCAGGTGTATAATGTGCAGGAGGCACACTCCGCCCTCTGTAAGTGCTGCAAATGCCTGTTGGTGTAACACACTAGGAAAACAGAGCAATAAGGGCTAGCTTCAGGTGTATACTGTGCAGGAGGCTTAGCAACAATGACACTGACACTGTCCCCTGCCTATCCTTCTCTCTCCCTGCACACAAGGTTTATCAAAGAATATGACACTGACACTCTCCCTGCCTATCCTTCTCTCTCCCTGCACACAAGGTTTAGCAAAGAATATGACACTGACACTGTCCTCTGCCTATCCTTCTCTCTCCCTGCACACAAGGTTTATCAAAGAATATGACACTGGCACTCTCCCTGCCTATCCTTCTCTCTCCCTGCACACAAGGTTTATCAAAGAATATGACACTGACACTGTTCCCTGCCTATCCTTCTCTCTCCCTGCACACAAGGTTTAGCAATGAATATGACACTGACACTCTCCCTGCCTATCCTTCTCTCTCCCTGCACACAAGAATAGCACAAAGAATATCACACTGTCCCTGCCTATCCTTCTCTTTCCCTGCGCCGGAGCACACTACACAAGGCCGCCGCGCTGGCGGCATTTTATAGTGTGGGGCGTGTGCTAAACCCCCTGAGCTATAGTTGGCCACAGGCAACCTGCCTGTGGCCAATTATGGCTCTCCTAGCTGCCGGCGCTGTGGTTGGCCAAGCATGCGGGGTCACAGTGCATGCTTGGCCAATCACACCGGGATTGCACTGCGATGGCGCAGTGTATTGTGGGCCGTTCGCGTCACTCGAATTTGGCGCGAACGGCCCAAATCGTTCTATGTTCACCGAACGATCGAACAGCGGATGTTCGAGTCGAACGTATGTTCGACTCGAACACCGAGCTCATCCCTATTAATGATGAATATGGATTTTTAGCCTAAATTTATATGAATTGCAGACCTAAACAGTTGCACTTGCAGCATAGTGCCTATATACGTATCATGCAGGCCCATGAGGCAACAGGCTGCAAATGAGAGTAAGACAACCCCCCCCCCAAAAAAAAATGATTTAAATATATTATTAGAAAATGATCAGGTCTGAGCACATAGGCCCCTTACAAGATACCTCAGAGTTGGTGACTCGGGGACAAAGAGAAGGCAAATGTATTCAATTCCTTATTCAGATCTCTGTATACAAAGTAAAATAGTGGATTTCATGTCCATAATGGCGATTGCAGTGCCAGAACTTCTTAGTCAAGACAAAATGAACGTAAGTAAAACACCTGGACCAGATGACTTAAATCTCATACACCCAGCGGGTTGAACAGAAAAAAAATGGACAGCTCAGGTCGGAGCTGCTGTACTAACAATCCGATGTTAGTACAGAGCTCTCCCCTGCTTTTCTATTGTGTTCTGACAGGGGGACAGCCCCCCACCCCCTCACGCTGATTGGGAGCTGGTCGGCCGGGCCTTTTTTGGTCATGACCCTTTGATAGGGGTTTTGACATTAATGGCTGTGTGTTGAGTTATTTTGAGGGGACAGCAAATTTACACTGTTATACAAGCTGTACACCCACTACTTTACATTGTAGCAAAGTGTCATTTCTTCAGTGTTGTCACATGAAAAGATATAATAAAAAATTAGCAAAAATGTGAGGGATGTACTTTTGTGAGATACTGTACATGTGCTAGGAATCAAATGCATTCATGTTCTGACAACTGCCTTAGTGGAGATTTGGCCAAAAGTATTAAACTGGCATAAGCATTATTTTAAGCTTGCAGACTATCTGATGAATAATGTGTTACTCCTTACAGCCCTGACATTCGGTGACAGCTACTCCTCAGGAAACAAGACAAGGTGGAAACCTCAGTAGCGCTCCAGCACAATCAGTGCTTAAGTGGTCTTGATTAAAATGCCCAAAAAGTTATTTTTTCTTTTTTTCTACAGTTGTATTTCCTAACTCATCATTTAAAAGGACAGTGTTGTGACATCTCTTTTTATTATATTTTACACCACCAAAAACCAGCACTAGCTTGGTCTTTTCATTACTCCCTTTATCATTCTCAATCTGCATGTAATTTTCCTTTTAGCTAGGGGATGCATCCTGTTGAAGCAACACTACCCATGCAAAATGTCAACCAAATGGGTATATTTATTATGGGTGACAGTTTAGGATTAGCCTCTCTGATTCTTTGGTTTTATGCTCTGTCCTTCAAATATGATCCATCTATATATTACTGCATCTACCTAAATTTGAAAGGCAGCCAAGCCTATAAAGATTTCAACCCATGCATGATAGGTGATCATTGTTGTTAATTGCTTTTTAAGCTAGCCATAGACAGACTGAAATTTGGCCAGTTCGTCAGGAACAACTTCAGTACAACCAGCCTATGATCATTGTATTCTGCCGGTGAGGAAGGTTCCCCGAGCTCCCTGCTGGCAGAACACAATAGTGCTGTGGGAGGGATTCCACCATCAACACTGACTGTGTTGATAATAATGTATTGTGTTGATAATAATGTAGTATGCCTTAGTAAATGCCTTAGTGTTGCAAACTGCTAGTTAGATCCAAAATCTGGTCTTCTTGGTGAGTAACATGCTTTCAGCTAGTCCCGTAGTCCAGTATTATTCACCCATATTTTGTTTATAAAAAAAATACTGACATAAAATCAGGTTGTGCCCACAAAGCTGTAATTCGGGGGTCCTTGATAGGGCATGGCTCCAGACTCAAACGCGAGCGGACGGCGCAACTTGACTTGCTCCTCACCAGGCTGAAGGCCCTGGAGATGGCCCATAAGGCCTCTCCATCCAAACAATTGGGTCTAGACCTAGATACAGTCAGATCGCAGATAAAAGATCTTCTTCAATTTAAAGCCAAGGCGGCGATACAGATATGCCGCAGGAAATCATATGAGTCGGGCAACAAATGTGGGAGACTCCTGGCCCGAACGCTGCAGACTCAGCGTTCGGCTGCCTACATACCACACATTCAGACCGCTACTGGGCAGAAGGCTAGCCTTCCCCAACTTATTACGCGAGAGTTTGGGGCCTTTTACCGCTCCCTTTACAACATACCTGACACGAGACCTATACTGGAGTCCACGCGGGAATATTTGGACCGGTCCCTCATGCCCTCACTTACGGGAGAGACGCGGTCTGTACTGGAGGAACCCATTACGCTGACTGAAATCCAGGTGGCACTTAAGAATACCAAACCGGGCAAGGCCCCCGGCCCGGACGGTCTGACCACCGCCTACTACAGGGCCCTCCTGCCCTCCTTGGGCCAGCATATGGCAGATCTCTTCAATGACGTTGGATCAGGGAAGCGTTTCCACGACTCCACGCTTTTGGCCCAGATCTCGGTGATACCTAAGGAGGGAAAGACATGATACATCTAGACCAAGTGGGGTTTGTTCCATTTAGAGAGGCCAGGGATAATACCATTAAAGTCCTTAACTTGTTACATATTGCAATTCAAAGCAAGACGCCTTGCATATTCCTCGGTACCGACGCCGAAAAGGCATTCGACCGGGTTCACTGGGGATTCCTGTTCGCGACATTGAGACACATAGGGCTGGGAGAGACGATGCTGAACTGGGTGACTGCTGCCTATACGGCACCGACGGCCAGGGTGAGGGTGAACGGGGTCTTGTCAGAGGCGTTCCCCATTCGGAATGGGACCAGACAGGGATACCCATTGTCCCCTCTGTTGTTCGCCCTGACGCTGGAGCCCTTTCTCTGTCACGTACGCCGGAACCCGGATATCATGGGAGTGGAAAAGAATGGGACACAGTATAAGGTGTCGGCATACGCCGATGATCTTCTGTTCTCCCTCACAAACCCCACGGTATCCCTCCCGAAACTTTTGAGAGAGTTTGAGGTTTTCGGCTCCCTCTCCAATCTTAAGATTAACTTCACCAAATCGGAGGCGATGGGCGTGGGGATAGCGGCGGCCCAACTTAAACAACTTAAAGACGGATTTAGGTTAAAGTGGACCGACGTGGCATTGAGATATCTGGGGACATTCATACCCATGACATTAACCAAACTATTTGCATTAAATTTCCCCCCTTTACTAAAGACAGTTCGGGAGCTGCTAGACGGGTGGGACATCAGCCTCCATTCGTGGTTTGGCCGATGCGCCATCCTCAAAATGTCAATACTACCTAAGTTCCTATACCTCCTACAGGCCCTCCCGATAGCCATCCCTGGGACCTATTTTAGGCAAGTCCATGCGGCCTTCACCAGGTTCCTTTGGGCTGGGAAACGCCCACGCCTTACCAGGACTTTACTCTGCCTCCTGAAATCACATGGGGGCCTTGCAATGCCGGATATCCGTGCATACTACAGGGCGACCCACCTCGGCCGGCTCCTGGATTGGTGCAGACATAGGGGCACCAAACTGTGGACAAGCATCGAACAAGAACAGAGTGACATACCCCTAGACAGAGCCCCCTGGTGCCATTCGGATTTGCCACCCACACTGAAAAGACATCCCCTGATAGGCAACACCCTGGGTGTGTGCTCATCCCTACTGAAGCGACCCTCGCTCTCGTCCCCGGTCTCCCCTCTGCGCCCGGTGCTGGGTCACCCCCGGTTCTCCCCGGGACTGCAGGACAGGAGATTTCTCGCACTTAGAGAGGCGGGATTTCACCAGGCATCCCACTTTAGTGTACAGGGGCGATGGAGGTCGTATGCAGAGCTGTCGGATCCGAGAGGCTCGTACGGCCTAGATTTTATGAGAGCCATGCAGCTCAGCCACTTCCTTTCGACCATACCGCCCCCACCCAGCGACTCAACACACTCCCTTACACCTCTCGAGGAGTTATGTACGGAGTCGGGTAGGATTCAGCACACGCTTTCGTGGTGTTATGGCAAGTTGATGGAGCCGCCGGGGCCCCTCCAGGTCCCCTGTCTTACTAGGTGGGAGCGGGAGCTCGGCTGCCAATTTTCCAATGACACGAAGCGGCACATACTCCGTTTCACTCACAAGTCGTCTCTTTGCATTAGGACCCAGGAGGCGAACTACAAATTGCTCACACACTGGTATAGGACCCCTTCCCTTCTACACAAAATGTTCCCTGATACTTCTGACCGTTGCTGGAGGTGTGGGAGAGAGGAGGGGACCCTCCTGCATGTCTTCTGGTCCTGCCCACGGCTGCGGAGATTTTGGGAGGAGGTAAGGAGGGTGACCCAAGAGTTTACCGATCGTACCGTGCCGGATACGCCAGCCTACTTCCTCTTGCAGGTGACTGACATGCCTGCAAAAGTCTATAAGAGATCGGTGGTCCGCCACCTTCTGGACGCAGCTAGGGCCTGCATACCCCTCAACTGGAAATCCACATCCCCCCCATCTATTGCTCAGTGGCTCCGCAGAGTTGACGACATCAGCCTCATGGAAGACCTGATCCTCTCTAGTCAGCATAGACGCGAAACATACTCCAGGACCTGGCAGTTATGGAACATTTTTAAATATTCTGACGAAGGGCAGACCCTTAGAGGGATTGAGTTGCCCACATGAGTCTGTGCCCGGACTATTCATCCCCCGGAGGTGTGGCTCGTTTGCAACCAGCCCTCAACGCGCAGGCGACACGCCGGGGTCACGACATCCTGATAGGTTAGTCGCCATCACCTAGATGTATGTCTACCTGGTCCCCACCCCTCCTCCTCCTCCTACCCTTCCCTTTTGCCCTTCCCTGTCTAATTCCCTACCCCCTCCTTCTATCGCTGTCTATGTTCCTCCCTTTTTCTTTCCTTTTCCTTTTTTCTGGGTTCAACCTAATTCTTCTCTACCTGAGGTTCTATACCTCCTGTTTCTATACTATTTGGATAAAACTAGAGGGGAGGCGATCTCAACAGGACCCGGGCATTCTGACGTCAACGGTATTCTGACGGACATGTTCAAGTTGGCGGCAGAGGGATGCACTGGAGACCAGTGGGAGCTTCACCCCCCCACTGGGGAATTTAATTATATGATCGACCACTAGGAGTTCTGAGCTCCGAGGGGATACCCCTGTACTGCTGTGCCATATTTTATTTTGGATGTATATGTCTGTTATTCACTATGGGGGTCCGTGTGGATCGACTCCTCTGTTATACGTTATAAATAAAAAAAAAAAAAAAAAATCAGGTTGTGAACTCTCACTATATATTCCAATAATCTAGTAGGTTAGCTTCATAGTACAATTTTGCATATGAAATACATGCCATATGTATACCACCAGACAGTATGTATAAGGCAGTTTTATGTTTTACAGACTTCACTGTACTAGTCAGTGGGGGTGCTAGACACTGCAGAGTGAGCATGTGTACTGTGTGGCCATTGCATTTAAAATAACTGAGCTAGTAGAGCATCAAATTTTGCATTAGGCTTGAACATTCCTCTGCAGAAACTATTCGGATGATTCAGAAGCCTTTAAGGGATGATGCAATGAGTATAGCGCAGCTTCATCACGACAATGTGCCCACCCATGCACCATGTCTCATGCAGAGTTTTTTGGTGAATCATGAAATCACCCAGGTGACTCAGCCATTCTACAGCCCAGATTTGGTGCCCTGCGACTTTGAGCTTTTCCCAAAACTAAAATCACCTTTGAAAGGGAAGAGATTTCAGACCGTCAATGAGTTTCAGGAAAACATAATGAAGCAGTTGATGGAGATTCCAACAAAGGATTTTGCAGAGTATTTAGAACAAAGGACGATACGCTGGGAGAACTATGTGAGTTCCCAATGTGCTTGAGGTGAAGGGGGGTTGAGGTATTGTTGTTCTATGTACAATGTTTTTTGCATCTTGTATCTTCGTCAATAAATGTTTCTGTTTTTCATTTTACATGGCTGGATACTTTCTGGGCAGACCTTGTTTATATATGTATATAGTGTGATTATAATACAATGTCTGTGTGTTAACTGAAGAGTTAAGCCCCGTACACACGATCGGATAACCTATGGATTTTCGTCTGATGGATTTGTCCATAGGAAATCCGATGAAACTGTTTTTCATCAGTCTTGGCCACACACCATCAGTCAAAAAAACCGTTCGTTCCAAACGCGGTGATGTAAAACACTCCGATGAGCCGAGAAAAATGAAGTTTAATGCTTCTGAGCATGCGTCGACTTGATTCTGAGCATGCGTGGGTTTTTGATCCGATGGACTTGCCCATAGACGATCTGAGTTTTCGATCGGTTTTTTATCCATCGGAAAATTTTAAAACAAGTTCTATTTTTTACAACCGATGGAAAAAAGACCGATGGGTACCATACACGATCGGTTGGTCTGATGAAAACCATCCATCGGACGGTTTTCATCAGTCAAACCGATCGTGTGTACGGGGCTTAATTGGGCAATTAAAGCCACCATTAAAGTAGTAATAAACTCTACATTAAAAAAAAAAATGGCCCCAGCAGTTTTGTGCTATAATGTGCTAGCGTGCACTGTATACTAGCACAATATGACAGATTTAGATTTCAAATAGAGCCCTCCACTGCTGTGCTGTCACTGTCCTAGAACTTCCATCTTGCTCAGTCTTACTTCCATATTCACGCTCTCAGGTCAGTAAGGTGGCCAGGCCATAATGACATCACCCCTGAGCATGAACACAGGAGTCTGCATCACAGCACAGCACTTTCAGCTTTCACAGCTAACTCAGTGTGCCCTGAATGCAGAGCATACTGTGCATGAGCCAGTCACATCATTGACTGGGCAAACTTTCTCTATTCTCTAGTGTCTCATCCACCTTTCCCACACTTCAGTGACAGGCCTACCCCTCTGCTGGGGCTGCAGCTAATCACAGAGGAGTCAACATAATAAAGGGTTAACATGCAGGTTACATGGTGTACAAGCAATGCATGCAACGTCATGCACTAGCCAGACCCCTGTGTTCCATGCAATTTCAAGAGTGTCTCCCAGTGCCTTCCAGCGTTATCTCCATACCTCTAGTATTCACAGAACCATTCTGTCTGTTACCAGTTCCAATGGGCTGCCTGCGATCCTGTGTACCTTAAGCCTGAATTCAGCTCTGGTAAGTCCCTGTGCTCTCTAACCTATAGCCTGTACCTAGCTCCAGTGTGACCTCATGCATTTCTGCTTTACCCTGCAATAGTTATCTTATGTAGTCCAGCCAGTACCCTCCTTCCAGTGACCTTGTCTCCATGCTATTCTGCCTGTTGTCATTGCCTCTGTGTATATCCATACACTCTCACCAACTTCAACTGTTTTATCTACAGACTTGTAATCCCAGCATCTCGGCTTTGCAAGGGGCATTTTCCTACATACCTGTTCTCAGTAGCTACCTACTCAGGTGAGTGCTGCAACTTGTGAGTCATCTACAGCAAAATCCATCTCAGTCTTCAAGAGCTCTGGTAAAGAACAGGAGCAGATTCTGTGCCTTGACTTCTCTGAGTGCTCTCACCTTTAATGTGTGTGTGGGTGCTCTGGGCTTTCCTTTTGGTGCCAACGGGTATCCTGCTTCTCCAAAACGTCTTGCAGATCTTTTTCTATGCTCTGTGACCTATACCACTGACTAGCCATAGCAGCTATAATTATCTCCTGGTTGCTCCCTATGGGAAACCAACTCCTGTCCATGACATTTAGCCATACTGTACATTTAAACAAAAATGTACTGACTGGCTTGTGATGGATAATTTTTGGAAACTGTAGTTATATGCTTGCTTGTGGATCAGTTGTAGACATCTTCAAATCAGCAGTAACTCACAGGAAGTATTTAGGTATCAGGCTATGGCTAATCTAAATGATTGTTTTCACTGTTTTACTACATATAATTCTATAGGTGATATATAAATAATATTTTTTTATCGCATTGACTAAAGGTAGTAATGGTTTTCCCAAACATAGGATACTGTGAACAAAGGCTTAAAACAACATAGAGATAGTTATGTATAGTTATGTGCCAAGTGGGTGCAATAGAGGATTTGAAACGCTTGTATTTAATTTCCTGCTCTTCAAAACATATCAGAATGTATCCATTTTGTCAATCTCAAGAGATCTAAGTAAGCTTAGAATTTTCTAATTATTGTAGAAAAGAATGCTCTGCAAAATAAGAAACCTTGAGGGTGTAATTTATGACCAGCCAACATGGACCAAATCTATGCATCTCATTTTGTATCAACACATTTTAATGTATACCATTGTGAGTCTTTGGTCATGTCTCAATGCACAGTACATTGCCTTGTGTTGGAAGCACTCTTATTTCACACTTCACCTATAATCTTTCAGCAATTTCAAGTTTTTTGGGGGTATTAAACAAAACTGAAGGGACATAAATTAACAGCAATCTTATATTTTCATACTGGCACTATGAAATACTGTACAGTGTTATATTCTAAAGTATTTCTTATCCATTTCTCACTTAGATAAAATTAGGATAGTTTCAGCTTTATTGATTTGCCCAAAGTCCATGCAGATTTGTTAAAATGCTCATATTGAGACCGAACCATGAAAACTTTCTTAAGCTCTGATACTTTTTGCTCTTATGAATTGGGACTGCCCAGGCAAGTTATGTTATGATCTGATAATGATGGACAATGGGAAATGTATTAGATGCTTATATTTCTAAACAAAATGCCAGGGCTGGATCTGGGAAAAGTTGTATGAAAGATTTTGATACCAGCAGGACCAGGCTTGGCTAAGAAGCAGAAAACCTGCTCTGAAACAGGTCTGCATAATTGGAGGATCTGCTGATGAGGGTTAACTTGTGTGGACTCATGGATTTGGTTGCAAAATTATGACACCAATAATGTAGACATCTTGATACAGATACAAAGTATTATCTTAAAGGGTATGGATAGTTGGTGACAGACCAAAATCTATCCAGGGGAATTTCTGATTCTAGTGGTGTAATCCTAGTCAAGAAATAAGCCTTACATTAAAGCAAACCAAGTAATAAGCTGGGGTGAATTGCAGTAATGGTTACAAGCTGATTTAAGTCAAGAGTCATACATGAACAGATCATCCAGAACATGACAAGAATGTAAGAGCAACCAGAATAATCATGCATTAATGATCATGCATTATCAGAACATGGCCTCTGCTCAATGAAATATGTTTTAAAGCTGAACTCCAGGAAGACAGTGTTACCCATTCTAGTCATTCTGTGGTTTTTATATATAACAATGCCTTCTAAGGCTTTCATTTGCATACCTGAGGCTGCTTTTATGTGACCTCCTTTGTGGCCTAATGACATTAACACTGTAAAACTACAGGACCATGTACCTCACCAGGAAGTGATGTGGGCAGTGCAAGAGCTACCATTCCATAGTACTGGCCAGAAGTAAGAAGAAATGGAATGTGATTAGCTACTTGATGGTGGTTTCAGGTGGAGTGGGAAGGGAAAATATACGTTAATTGTTTTTCAAGTTTTAATATATATAGATAGATATATCTATCTATATATACTGTATATTTTGCTCCTCCGCAGCTCATCTGCTAGATCCCTTGGTAATATGCGGTACATCCAGGTATGGAGGAGCATGTAAATGTCTACCCTTACTTCCAGCAGGATGTGCTTTGGCCTCAGTGGCCAAACACCAGGACAAAACAGGGGAGGCAAGAAGGTAAAGTATAAGGTTTGACCCAAACTGATGCAGAGCTTACACAGGGATTAGACCCTAAGATCTGGCAGATTAATAGATGTTCAGATGAGCACAGTGAGTTGAGTATTTTTAACAGAATGTTAGACTATTATTTAAATGTTCCAAAGAAGTGTATAGTCTTAAGATTTCCAGTGGTGATGTGTACATTTTTTCTTCCATAGCTTAAATTATATGAATGCAGTTAGAATTTTGAAGAACAAAAAACAATTATAGTTTTGTCAAAGTTTAACTTCCAAAGTTATATCAAAGGAACAGATCATGTACACAAATGTTTTAGGTGATTTTGCTGAAGGTAGAATAAATGTTTTTGTTAAATCAACTGTTTAACCGCCTTATAGTCTCTCAGTAGATACATGCCATGAATTAGTAGTGAAACAACTTTAGGTTTCAGACCTGCATTTCCCTGGCCATGTGTATACATCTGAATGTCACAACCCTTCTTATGCTACCACTTTAATTGGAAAGTGTAAGAGTGTTTGTAGTGCGCATAGAAAATAACTTAGAATTAATTCAACCAAGCAGTCTTTCAGCACCTGGCTGTAGAAATCACAAATGCAAATTTGTGGCTCTGGCTAACTGGCCACACTCTTTTCCCTATCAAATCACAACAGTATACCATTGAGCCAAACATGTTACAATGTAGTTCACTGTAAACATTACACATTTAATTTAAAAGAGAATAAAAATGTCACACAATGTAAGGTTAATAATAATTGTTAAAATAATAAGGTAATTGTTAAAATGTCCTGCTTTAGACAGAGAATAAGGGACAGATCAATAATAAATTGATCATCAATAGGAGGTATTTTCCTATTGTAGAGAGGGTAATTATCTACACTAAATTTAAAATAGTCTTACTTGCCCTAAAAGTCACCTAACAAAAAGTCGTTCTATATTTTATTAATAAATTTAGCCATGACAAACCCTAGAGAGTATATAGATATTTGGGGTTGATTTACTAAAGCAATAAAGACCGTTCACTTAACAAAGTGAATGCTCCTGAACTTGGTAAATCAGTTAAAACTGTGATCACTTTAAACTTGCAATCATGTGTAAAATAAATAAATATAGAAAAAAATATAATTTAAATAAAATTATCTTGCGTGGGACGTAAAGTAGATGCAGACCCTAACTGAATGACAATTAGTTTGCTACAGCATAGTGTACCATAATTTATATTTAAAAATAAATGAATAAATATGTGTATTGACCTTTTTATATAATTTGTTGCATCTGTTGCATTTGTTGGTCACCTGCAGCCTATTTGCAGCCATTTCCTGTTTTAATACATACACTACAGGAATGGCTGTATAACATTACTCAGAGTGGGTTTCCTGGTGGTGACAACAGAGGGTTATGCTTGCATAATGTGTGTGGAATCAGCATCTTGTAGTCACCATCAGATGCTCATGTGACAGGGTGACAATGTAGGAGCATAATTAAAAGACAATACAGAGCATTCTCACCCTATAATAAGAAGTGCCTGAACAAAGAATTTTATGTCAGGATCACCAGGTATAACTTGATGGAAACTGATAGAGAGATTTCAAAAGATTAAAAATGACACGTAGAAAGCTTTTATGGGATTATATTGATTGAGTTTACATATACTTAAACTTATGCTGGCCATACACTATACGAAAAATCGGCCGAAATTCCATCATTTAGACAGTTCGTTTGTTTTTCGGACAGTTAATAGGCACAAAATCGATAATCGTTGGGACGTTTATGAGCCGAAATAACGAAGGACAAGTTTGGAAATTTTCTGCCGAACAAACGATAAATTGAAAGGTTAATGTGTTTCCCATCCAAACTGTCTGCACTAGGTATATGTAAAAAAAAGAAAAAAATAATTTTTTTTTCTTATGTCCTGTGAATGATTTATCAGTCATTACATGATGGCCCCCATCGTTTGCGCTCATGGGCCGAATGTTCATTTTTTGAAAATGGGTTTGGCCGATTTTTCATATAGTGTATGGCCAGCATTAGCTTATAATATTTACTAAACTCTTTAAAAACATCTTTTGAAAAGTGAAAAGACTCTGCATTTTTTTTTTTTTTTAAATCAACCACATAGAGTGTGTACAGAGGACAGAATATATTGACATTTTACCTCAATCTTTAAATGCTTATTCTAGTCATCCTTTACAAAAATACTGTCACTATCAATTACCTATTAGTATGCTTTTGGATTGTCACAATATCCAAAATGGGCATTAAAGACCAAGTGTATCATCCAGTAAGCCAGTACACAGTTTATTTAGGCTCATCATGCTGACAACTTAGATTTTTTTTGGTCCTTTTAATATTCCTTGGTTTCCTATAATAAAGATTCTGGTAGACAGACCTGGCTGCACTGCTTTACTTTAAGTTTTTGCAAGAAGGACATCTGTGAGATTGATAAAAGTTATGTGTATCTTGGAAAAAGTTTTTAAACACAAAGGTGGAAGCTAGCAAAGTTACTAAAGTAATTCTTGCATTGTACATGTTCACAAGGGAATTCCCAAATTTAATAAAATAGATAGTAGATGGATCTCCTGTTAAACCATTCTGAAAAAAATAAAAATAAAATAGCAAGGCCCTCATTCTGTTGATTCCTTCACCTGAAGGGCTGTGCCTGCTCCATCAGATATTGTATACTGATAGAATAGTATCAAATCAGACTGCTGATGTTGTTGGCAGTGAAAGCTGAAGGCAATTAAGATGCTGCATAAAAATCCAATATAACAGTCAAAATGTCCAAAGAATCCAAAACAAAAGAACAGATCTGCCATTGTTATCTGAAATGGTGTATGTTGTCTTCTTTAAACAATTATCTGGGACTGGAGTATTTGGTCTGTTTCTGGAAACTGTCCAACCAACCAATTTATACATATGGTGTATGTTGTCAGTTGAACAAAAAGATTTTTGAGTGATTATAACATATTTTTTTCTGATCATAAGGTGCCATTTGCATTTTTTTATTTAAAGAAATTAAGAAATATATGAACAATAGTCCATAACTCAAAGTGCAATCTTGAATATTCAATAAACCCACTGATGTGTGCTACTCAGTACTCCAGGTAAAATCCCTCCACCTACTGTATTTGAACCTATTGCATCAAAATGACCACTTCGTTACAGGTAAGTCAAAAAGCATGTCATAATCTCCTTTCCATGGATACAAGCGTTTTTCTCTTTATTGTCTTAAATTCCATATAAATGGATATCCCACTGACAAATCAGAATACTTTTGTACAAACATATAGGTTGTGCAATGCCCAGGAAAGAGACAAAAGTATTATCATAGGAGTGATTTACAACAATTGAGAAAAAGCTTAATTTTATAAAGAATACCCAATCAGGTTCAAGGATAAAAAAAATGCATTTTTGCTGGCACATGATTGGATGATGGAAATCAGCAAAGCTTTACCACATTAATTCAAGTAGTTGTTAAGCCACTATAGTATATTCATGCTATCCCCTCTGTTAAATAACAATATGCGTCCCAGTGTCTGTGCTATATAAAAAAAAAGCTGATTTCTACTTTATATCAGAGCGTCTCCTGGCGCTCACGTGACTCCTCGCCTCTATCCTCTTCCCGGCTGACAGATATAGCGGGAGGGGCAGGCCGAGAACACCCGCTGACTTCAGCCGGGAGTAGGGGAGGAGGAGAGGAGAGGAGGAGAGAGGCAAGCAGACACGTAAGTGCCGGGAGATGCTCTGCCATATGGTAGAAATCTGATTTTGTGTTATATAGCACAGACACTGGGACACATATCATTATTTAACAGATAACATTAAACAGATCCATGTTTAGATTTTTTGCATGCTTAAAAATTGTTTTAGACCATAAAACCTCCAAACCTTATATATTTTCTGAAAACAGACACCCTAGAGCAGGGGTGTCAAACTGGCGGCCATCCAGCTGTTGCAGAACTACAAGTCCTATCATGCCTCTGCCTGTGGGAGTCATGCTTGTAACTGAAAACCTTGCAATGCCTCATGAGACTTGTAGTTTTGCAACAGCTGGAGGGCCGCCAGTTTGACACCTGTGCCCTAGAGAATAAAATAGTGGTAGTTCCATTTTTTATGTCACATGATATTACCACAACAGTTTATGAAACACAAACTTTCAATAAACAATACACTAAAGTAAATTTTAGGGCACGTAAATGCCATATATTATCCTGGTAAAATATAAAATATGAGGTTGGGCAGAGTAAATACATACCCAACATGTCTAGCTGTAAAATTGTGTGCATCCTCGAAACAACAACAAACTTACCCTATCTTTTTCATGGACAACACTTTAAAAGCTTACACAGATCATCATATTAGAATTAAATGTGAATAATGGGCCTAGAATTATTGCTCACACTCCAGCATACACGGTAATGTGGTAATATGGAACATGTGTAGCGCAATCAACATTTTTGTGTGTAGGTGCCCATGATATGTGCATTTACATGTGTGTATGTGGAGGTGAGGGGGCTCAAAATTTTAAAGTGCTTGTGTGTAAGGGTACTTTCACACTGGGGCGTCGCGGGTGTTGACGGTAAAGTGCCATCATTTTTGCCGTGATTTTTGGCTGCTAGCGGGGCGCTTTTAACCCCCGCTAGCGACTGAAAAAGGGTTAAAACCGCCCGCAAACCGCCGCTGCAGCGGCGCTTTGCCGGCTGTTCGGAGGCGCTGCCCATTGATTTCAATGGGCAGGGGCGCTTTAGGAGCGGTGTATTCACCGCTCCCACAGCGCCTCAAAGATGCGGCTGGCAGGACTTTTACCGTCCTGCCAGCGCCCCGCTCCAGTGTGAAAGCCCTCAGGCTTTCACACTGGAGAGAAAGGAGCGGCTATTTCAGGGCGATTTGCAGACGCTATTTTTAGCGCAATAGCGCCTGCAAAGTGCCTCAGTGTGAAAGCAGCCTTACTTTTTTTCATCATGTAAGGGACAAAAAGTCCCCTATGTGATCCATTTTTGGTGACAGATTCTCTGTAATAAGACATCAAGATGGAGATATCTCACCTGTCCTCCAATGTCCTGCAGCCACGAGTAGTGTTTGTAAAATCCCCGCTACAGAAAAAGGGTTAAACAGATGGTCAGTTTGATGCCATGAGTTACAGTCCAGTAGAGAAAGGGAGTCAAAGCTCTTCACTGGATCCAAGGCCGCGGGTGCAGACAATGCATGTAACAATGCAAAAATGAAGGGAAAAGGTCTGGACAGGCACATTCCAATAATATGCACATTCCAATAATATGCACATTCCAATAATGTTCTTTTTATTGTAAAAATAAAATCACAGCATACATGCCACAGCAAACCAGGTACAAACTGATATGTTGTTTTAGTGTGAAACGCGTCAGTTTTTACCTGGTTTTCTGTGGCATGTATGCTGTGATTTTATTTTTACAATAAAAAGAACATTTTTTGGAGTGCAGCTGTCCAGACCTTTTCCCTTAATTTCTGCATAGTTACAGTCCAGTAAGTGATGGGATTGCACCTGGAGTACTGAGTGAAAAAACGGATTGGATTTATTGATTATTCAGGATTTCACATAGAGATAATAACTATTGATTCATGAATTACTTTGGTTTTAAATTTTTATTTTGTGCACTGTCTATTAGCATTAGTTTTTTTGTCATAGTAGTACAGTGATACTATACAGTACAGTATACATATATTAGTAAAATATTTCCTATGCAGTCATTACATGGTATATTACAATGCACTTTTTCCTCAGCATTCACAGATGCAAGCTCTCAAACTGTCAATCGAAGGCATCATTGGATCTCCAACATACTGACATACCCAGAAGCACCCATTCACTAAGCCTACTGGTCCAGATCAGATACAGGTTCTAAGGGCTTGAAGGCAACAGTTTTAGACATTTTACCTTTTTTATTATGGTTTTCCATACTACTACATTGAAGTTAAGGTCCAGGCTTTTCCTAACTATGCTTAAACCTGCTACCACCCCCATTCTAACTCTTATTCATACTACCCTGTGAAAGGAAGATGTGTATACTTACCTATTCTGAGGTCACTCCAACAGTAACACAATCTCCCCAGTAACTGTCTTCAGTGGAGGGGAGGAGGGATTTCCTACAATGGCTGATATGCCTAGGTGGTGACATCACCCATAGGCTTATTATGGGGCATCCATTGTCATATATATTAGGAAAAGCCTGGACTTCCACTTTAATCTGTTATTTGTCCATTAACACAGGTGCGATGCAACACCCCTGGAGTTCTTCAGAAATTCTCAAGTATTAATTGAAGGATGAGTCTTGGCTTGGATAATATGACATTACAACATGCTGTTTCTTGATTGAATTGTAAGCTGCTGCAATACCTTCATGCTAAATATTGCATCATTAATTTAAATTAAAAATTAAATTAATTTAAATTCAATCATCCATTTATGTAGCAAAAAAAACATATTTCTTGAAATGAATTTTCATATGCATATGCAGTGCATATTATTGGTATTTAAAGTAAACACAGAGTTATTGCATTAGGTGAACTTTTTATACCTTAAGTAAACCCTCCCTTTGCCCTTAAGTGAACCTTTGCTTTGTCGACACCCCACTACCTGTACTAACTTTCCATTTTTTCCCCACCACTCTCTTTGAAAGTCTTGAGTGAAGAGAAAAATGCAGTCATTCCAGTTATAGGGAGCATGTGCCATTCTCATTTTGTTCTCATAATGCAGCTCTGAGTTCCAGAGTGGTCAGTCACCAGGCATCAGTGCTGTTAACTGGGGAGTGGAAAAATAATCCCTATCTCTGTGTAAGCTCCAATCAGGGTTTATACATGGCTTCTTCTCTACACCCTCTGGGGTTAACTGTAATGCAAGGTAGTGAACATAAGGTAAGTACCAGTATATGCAGTGGGGAGATTGGAGGCAGCTGTTATTTTGCCCTGCATTCAATTTTAGTCTTTTATCATCTTCAGTGTTCTGGTAAATGATGTTAAAAAATATAGATGTATTTCGCTGGCATGCATTAAAAGGAAAATTGTCTGCATTCCATACTTTGTTCCAATATAATGTTAAAGATTCATTTATCAATTTGCTGTCCAGAATCCCAGACACATTCAGTCCTTTTACCAATGAGTTCAACAGATTTGGATATTTGATAGTTGGATATAAAATTGCTGTGAAAAGCAATAATTGCCACTATTGGACAAATACTTGAAATAATTGGCACCATTTGGCTAATATTTGACTGGAAATTTTTTGGAGAGTTCCTTGCTGCTGTGGAACTGTCATAACAGAGATGAAGCAAGACTTACATTGTTTTCTTTAGTTACAGAATACCATTATGTGTGTATCTACAGTATGTATGTATGTTTAGATGAAACAAAGAGCTTTGATGGTTGGTTTCTTAACCATCTATTGAGGACAGCTTTATTGGCAACTAAAACTCTTTCAATTTTCTTGTATGAAATAACATAAAAGTTTCTTTCAGAGCACAGCATTTTTATAAAAGGAAAAAAAAAATAACCACCTTCATCATCATTAGATCTGCCCATGGGGAAACCCATAACTCTGAAAAAAGCAAGAAGGTTATTGATTTTCTATAATATTCTGTCCTCAAAGTCCAACTGTTTTAGACAAATGCCTGAGCCTCATGAAAAATCACCAGCTAGTTTTGCTAAAGAAATATTGACCATCTGGTTTCCAGGTGAAAGGGCTCGACTTGCCAGCCCTAAATGCAATTCAAATTTCTGAAAATTTTTCAAATTGTATAGCATCACTAAATGCAATACAAACATACATTCTTTCAATAATGTTAAATGTATAGTAGCTTTTAATTAACATTTCAGTTTATTGATGTCAGATCAGTGAAATAGAAGCTCTTATTGTTTGCTATGGGGTTTCTGATTGTTGCATGCCACTTTTTGTTTAGCTGGATACTAATTACAATTCAACTTTCACAGTGTGTTGTGCTCAAAGTTATGAACTAGTGATGAGTCGATTGTACCTGAGTTTGGTTCCCAGGACCTTTGCCAAACTGCTACTGAGTTTAAAATGTTAATCTGAACTACATTGAAATTAATGGGCTGAATATTTAAAACCAATTCTGACAATTTTTAAGGAAGGCTATTAGGAAATGGATTGTCAAACAAAGGACATGGGGACTCGCATGTACCAATGCAAAACAAAAATAGTTTTAAAAAAAATACTGTTTGGCGGGGAGTAGCTGTTATAATAACGCTGAAAGGGTAACTCCACTTTCGTGGGGAAAAAAATAGCAAATAAAGAAAAAATAATATAGCGCATATAATTGCGACACTAATCATATTGTAGTTGAATGTTATTAATGTAGCGGGGTGTTCCCCTTTAATGCAGAGAGACAAGAAGTTCCAGGTGAGTCGGGAGGAAGTAAAGAGACATTATGGAAGTGAAAGCAGAGGAGAGAGAGACTACATCTCCCAGTACATCTTGCAGCACCCAGGGTACATTGCTCCGGAACAGAGACTGCTGGCGCAGACTTTATAAAGGGGAGGTGGAGTTTGTTCGGTCTCTTTGGACACCCCCTCTCCTAGCAAGAGGATCTCTGTGCTGAACTGCTGTATGCACAAGGCCTGAAGCCTGGGCCTTGTGCTCCTTTCCAAAGAGCCCTCTGCCAGCCTAGCAGAACCTTAGAGACATCTTCTCATCCTTGCTGCAGTACACCAGAAGGATTGAAGACTTGGATGTCGGTGGATTCCTGTTCCTAGACGAATCGATGGAGGAAACGGACTTGGACTTGTCCGGGTGGTGAGAGCTGTTTAAAGACAGATCCTTTATCTTTACTATTCGTTGGGATTACAAAGTTGTTCTTCAAGTGCACCACCGAAAGATTGCTAGCGAATATTGTTTCACTGAACTTCCATTTAGATCAGTCAGGCCTGACGGCATAGGTAGACATTGCTGGGTGTTAGTCTACCCATGAGGGGAAGTAGCTGTAAAAGGGCAGCGCTAGAGTTGCATAGCAATACTTTATTATTCTGATTACTCTGTTTATCTTTATTACTGTTTATTGTAGGGATCTGCAACTTGTTATATTGTTGTTTATTACTTGCCCATTAGCCTCAGTAAAATATCTGGGTCAAGTACATTGGTGTCAGTTTCACTTACTTTAATAGAAGTTTTAAAGTATATCACTGTGTGTGTTTGCCTAGGACTGCGTCACCTAGAGTTGCGGTCACGTGGTCCTATCTCCCCTTACTAGCTGTGCCACGGGAGGTTAGAGCCGATTGCCAGGGGTTGACAGCGGTGCACTACAGGGCCCAAATCAATACCAGCGGCTCTCTTAACTGGGGGTAGCGCTACACGTGGGGGCTCGAGCCGGGATCTCTGTACGTTGCACGCTGCAATCAAGCCGGTCAGAAGTACCAGCATGGACCCGCTAGCAATGTCACAGTGGTGCGCAGCGGCTGGTACCGATCCAACCGCGGCGGTAGTTATTGAACTCCCGGGGGGGATCTGGCAAGAAGAAGCGATAAAGCAGCTAATAATGTCACTATCACCGAGCCAGAAAGCATGGGTGATGGATACAAGGTCAAATGCCTCGTTTACGTACGCACTGGTAGAATGGAAAGACGAAATCCCAGAGCATTTTAAAAGTCCAAGTATACAAGCCATAGATAATCAGATCTATCACTTGATACATACGCAGCCAGTGAAGGAAGAATGGTCCCAGACACCAAAACCATCATCTCCACAGATATCTCCACCGCCTGCCACCCTCAGCGCAGAATTATGCGCGGTCCTGGGGGAGATTGTAGCCCAGTGTAAGAAGGATCCCACAGACTACCCGATGTCAGGATACAGGAAACTCAGGATATTTTCTGGAAAGAAACCTGTACCTTCGGAAGAAGAGGGATTTGAAGAGTGGCTAGACGGCGCCACTCAGGCCCTAGAAGAATGGGAGGTCCCGGAGCGACAAAAGAAGCAGAGGATTGTTGAAAGTTTAAAGGGGCCTGCTCTGGATGCCATACGTAACCTGAAGATAAGCAGGAAAGACTGTACTGCACAGGATTACTTAGACATCCTGCAGAATGTGTTCGGTGGGACAGAAAAAATCACTGAGCTTACCTATCAGCTGGAGCACTGCTACCAGAAGACAGGCGAGAAACTATCAGAATATATGGGACGTCTAGACAAGATCCTGCATAGGATCATTTTGAAGAAGGGGATCGACCCAGGGAAAGTAGACGAGGCCCGTGCTCAACAGGTATTGAGGGGAGCTCAGCCCCTGGATCCTATTGCATTGGCACTACGCACCCGACAGGATGGGAAGAGCCTGGAATACCCCAACTTGATTCGGATAGTCAGGGAGGAGGAGGCTGTGTTGGAAGAGAAAAGGAGGAGTCAACATACCGAACCAACTACCCTCCCTGCGGTGGGAGTCAGATCAGCCATGGCTACTGAATGAGACTCAGAAGTGGAGATCCTGAAGAACCAAATGACCCAGGTGCTGGATCTTTTGACCTCACTCCTGTCTAAAAACTCAGGAATGGAGGAACCAGAGGAAATTAAGAGTGAACCACGCCGGAGCAGTTCAACACCAACCTCCCCACAGGAGAGAAGAGAGATTGTCTGTTTCAACTGTGGAGGTGTAGGCCACTACCAGCGAGTATGTCCAAGTCCACGAATGGAGACAGAAGGCTGGCGGAGGCCTCAGAGAAGTGACCCAAGAATGGAGAGAAGATCCGGGCCTTCAAAAATAACTTTCCCTGAATCTGCGAGGGAGCGGTGGAGGACACCTGCAGTCTATGCCGTCTCAGTGAACAACGCCTATCAGCCTTCCAAACAACGCCAGAAACGGCATTCCCAGCGCTGGAAGCTGAAGAGAGCACAAGTCCAAGTATGCCAGCCTGCTGTTACAGGTGTTTCCAAAAGGACTGCTACCCAATTGGTAGGTCCTCTGCCTGTAGTGCCTGTTCTGATCGAAGGGATCTACACCAGAGCCATCCTTGATACAGGTGCTCAGGTTACCCTAATGACCAGAGACTTTTACAAGAAGTACCTGTCATACCTGCCCCTGGAAGAGATGGGAGACACCAAGATTCAGGGTATCCTAGCAGAAGAGTACTCTTGTGATGGATGTGTGCAGATCAAGTTGTCGTGTGATCCATTGAGGGCTGGGGAGCCCCAGAACTTTGAGACACTGGCCATTGTCTGTCCCTGGCTGCCAGGGCCCTCAAGAAGCTCTCTCATCATTGGGACCAATACCGATCTGGTGAAACGGCTTTTAGCCCCTGCTGTCCCCAGATGTGGTCCCATACCCTCACTAGCGGAAGAGGTTCCTGCTTCAGTACCAGAGGAAGAACCAAGAGTAGCTGAGACTGTGACTCCCAGGGAGAAGAGAAGGAAGAGAGTCATTCATCCTCCCCGGAAACTAACTCATGATCAGATGGGAGAAAGTTCCGAAGACACGGTCCTAACCTCAAGAAGGACCATGCCCACATCTGGTCCCTCCACTGTACATTTGGTGGAGGGCAACCCCAACTCACTCCCTGGCACAGTTAGGCAGGCCACTTCCAATAATATGGCCTGTGGGCAGGACAATCTTCTTCACCATGCTAGGTGGGAGATTCCCCTGCCAGGTTCCCTTGCAACTGTGAACTATCTTTTATGTACATATTGTTGATGCTGTCTTTGGGGACCAAAGATTCAAAGTGGGGGGAGTGTGTAGCGGGGTGTTCCCCTTTAATGCAGAGAGACAAGTAGTGGTTAATGATTCTTACTCTGAATGGTCCAAGGTTATCAGTGGTGTACCCCAAGGTTCAGTGCTGGGACCCTTACTTTTTAATATGTTTATAAATGATATTGGGTCTGAGATCAAAAGTAACATTTCTGTCTTTGCAGATGACACCAAGCTATGCAGTGGAATAACGTCCTTACAGGATGTCGCCAATTTACAAGCCGACCTCAATGCTCTGTCTAATTGGGCGACTATGTGGCAGATGAGGTTTAATGTTGATAAATGTAAAGTTATGCACTTGGGGGCTAATAATATGAATGCATCATACATACTAGGGGGAGTACAACTGGGGGGATCCGTAGTGGAGAAGGATCTGGGGGTTTTGGTAGATCATAAGCTCAATAATGGCATGCAATGCCAAGCTGCGGTTTCCAAAGCGAGCAAAGTCCTTTCTTGTATTAAGAGAGGTATGGTCTCCAGAGAGAGAGATATCATTTTGCCCCTGTTCAAATCATTAGTAAGACCTCATCTGGAATATGCAGTTCAGTTTTGGGCCCCAGTTCTCAAAAAGGATATTGGGGAACTGGAGAAAGTGCAGAGAAGGGCAACCAAACTGATAAGAGGCATGGAGGAGCTCAGCTATGAGGAGAGATTAGAGGAACTGAATTTATTCTCTCTTGAGAAGAGGAGATTAAGGGGGGATATGATCAACATGTACAAATATATAAGGGGTCCATATAGTGAACTTGGTGTTCAGTTATTCACTTTACGGTCAACACAAAGGACAAGGGGGCACTCTTTGCATCTAGAGGAAAAGAGATTTCACCTCCAAATACGGAAAGGTTTTTTCACAGTAAGAGCTGTCAAAATGTGGAATAGACTCCCTGCAGAGGTGGTTCTGGCCAGCTCAGTAGATTGCTTTAAGAAGGGCCTGGATTCTTTCTTAAATGTACATAATATAACTGGGTACTGACATTTATAGGTAAAGTTGATCCAGGGAATATCCGATTGCCTCTCGGGGGATCAGGAAGGAATTTTTTCCCCTGCTGTAGCAAATTGGATAATGCTCTTCTGGGTTTTTTTGCCTTCCTCTGGATCAACTGTGGGTATAGAATTGGGTATATGGGATTGTACGATATATGTTTATTTTTATTTTTTTATTTTTATTTTTTACGGTTGAACTGGATGGACTTGTGTCTTTTTTCAACCTGACTAACTATGTAACTATGTAACAAGAAGTTCCAGGTGAGAGGTGAGTCGGGAGGAAGTAAAGAGACATTATGGAAGTGAAAGCAGAGGAGAGAGAGACTACATCTCCCAGTACATCTTGCAGCACCCAGGGTACATTGCTCCGGAACAGAGACTGCTGGGGCAGACTTTATAAAGGGGAGGTGGAGTTTGTTCAGTCTCTTTGGACACCCCCTCTCCTAGCAAGAGGATCTCTGTGCTGAACTGCTGTATGCACAAGGCCTGAAGCCTGGGCCTTGTGCTCCTTTCCAAAGAGCCCTCTGCCAGCCTAGCAGAACCTTAGAGACATCTTCTCATCCTTGCTGCAGTACACCAGAAGGATTGAAGACTTGGATGTCGGTGGATTCCTGTTCCTAGACAAATCAATGGAGGAAACGGACTTGGACTTGTCCGGGTGGTGAGAGCTGTTTAAAGACAGATCCTTTATCTTTACTATTCGTTGGGATTACAAAGTTGTTCTTCAAGTGCACCACCGAAAGATTGCTAGCGAATATTGTTTCACTGAACTTCCATTTAGATCAGTCAGGCCTGACTGCATAGGTAGACATTGCTGGGTGTTAGTCTACCCATGAGGGGAAGTAGCTGTAAAAGGGCAGCGCTAGAGTTGCATAGCAATACTTTATTATTCTGATTACTCTGTTTATCTTTATTACTGTTTATTGTAGGGATCTGCAACTTGTTATACTGTTGTTTATTACTTGCCCATTAGCCTCAGTAAAATATCTGGGTCAAGTACATTGGTGTCAGTTTCACTTACTTTAATAGAAGTTTTAAAGTATATCACTGTGTGTGTTTGCCGTAGGACTGCGTCACCTAGAGTTGCGGTCACGCGGTCCTATCTCCCCTTACTAGCTGTGCCACGGGAGGTTAGAGCCGATTGCCAGGGGTTGACAGCGGTGCACTACAGGGCCCAAATCAATACCAGCGGCTCTCTTAACTGGGGGTAGCGCTACATTAAAAATTACCTTTCCTTTTCAATCTACAGCGGATGTAATTTTCTGAGAATGCGTTGCAATATGGCTAACTGGAGTTGTTCTGTACACAGAATGTGTATTGACCACTCCCCAGAAACATAATTTCCTGCTTGTGTGATTGGCTCACAAATTTTCCCAGAAGCCTGCCTAAGATACAAGTCAGATTTCAGGCATCCCCTGCAGCAAAAATGTCATTTTTGGAGAGATAATTTTAATAGGAACCTGTCTAAAGGGATGCAGGCCCAGATGCTTTCCTCATTAGTGCCCAGCAGCTGACAGATAATTCTGAAACCACTCCCATTAGACCCACTAATCACAGAGGCACAGACAAACACACATGGATTACTTCAGAATAACAAAAGGTAGGAATCTGCAACAAAGGTTGTTATAATCTTTGCAATGTACAAAGATCACCCAGAGGGGAATGTTTTTTTCCCAACAAAATTGGAGTTATGCTTTAAAGGATAAGTTCACCCTTGGGAATATGTTACATGTTCTACCCGGTTTTAATTCTCAATGATACCACCACTCATTGGAAAAAACTGCAGATTTTAGTGTCTGCCAAAACGGTGTAGCACAATAAAAAAAAAAAAAAGTTGGGGACTTCTTTCTGTGTTTCTGCGGGTAGGGCGGCCCATTGAAATAAATAGGTTGCCCTACACGCAGCACACAGTTGCACATATGTGAACCAAGGGCTCTTTCATACATGAGGTTGGGGAACAGTAAAAGCATGCTGTTTAGCAGCATTTTTATCACCCCTATCTGCTCCCCATTTAGCTGCAGAGAGAGCAGTCAGAGCCGTACACATGCTGTAGCAGCAGTAGGAAATATACCCCCAGGTGAAAGGGCCCCCATCCAACCACATGCATTGCAAGTGGTTGTGGCATTGGAGTGCTGCATTCAGTGGGTTAAAACAGGTGCCTTCTCACCGCCTGTAAAATGCCACTTAAAAGCAATCTGAACATGGATCACTATTCAGAGGGGCGGAAGTTCTGATTGTATTGAATTAGGGGACAAGATTAAAAGTAACATACACCTACACTCATACACATGCATACAGACCATACACACACACACTCCTACACTCACACACATACATACAGTACATACTATTACACACACACCTACACTTACACATACAAATACAGTACAAACACACACCTACACTCACACACATATAGCCACTTTAAAATTTGCAGTACTGTACCTTTACCAGTACTGCCAGGCTTTGCACTTCACAGTATCGCCCTTTACGGGGAGCCAGAGAGCTCAGGACTTGACACCTCCCCCTGTTCTGCTCTGCAATTCACTGTGCTTACCGAGCTCTCACTTTGTCAATTTACAGTTTGGCAGAGAAGCAAGAGCTTGGTCTGATCTTTGAATGCCATTCTCAGCCAGGATACTATGGCACCCCTGAAGACCTCAGAAGACACCCCAGGGTGCTACGGAACCCTTGTTGTAAAAGGCTGTACTAGGATGTCTGCTTTCAGAAAGTATGTAATATTTTGGGGTTCTTACATATTCTTCAGGCCTAAAATTATTTTTTAAACATGTGCACAAAACCTCCTACAAGAACAGCTGTGACAGCATAAAGGGTAACGTCAGGAGGCTCCCAGATATCACCCTCCCTTCATGTGAATGAATATTAAACACACACGGGTAAGAGTCTAGTAAGGATCTGATATGCATTTTTGGGGGACTAGGAGACCCTATCGCTAGGCCTAATATTGTAATTTTAATTGTATGTAATTTGCTAATCTGGACAATAGTTCTAGTTAATAAATTCATAGCACCAAAAGTGTCAGATACTCCATTTTCCTGTCTACCTGTTGCTGCCCCCATTCTTTCCCACCCTCCTGCTCCTTCACAAAAGCTTGACAGTAGTTGATAAATAGAGTCCAGTATGACAACTGAGAGTGCTCTGGGAGTGCACTTGTTCAGTATATACAATAGCCAAGATATCCTTTGCACATAACCTACCTGTAAACAAACAAAAAGACAAAGAAATTCAGCACAAAGAGATTATAGTGCAGTACGTATATGTAACTATTTATTAATTTAAAAAAATGTGTATGAATGCCTCCAGGAGACTTATGAAAGGGGAATTCCCCCAGAAACATGTGGCTCTCGTATTGGCATCTTGGCACTCCCGACATGTGATGTCATTTAGGAGGTGTGTAGGCAAAGACAGCGGTAGCTTTTCCTCCTTGGGCGTGCAGTTAACAAAGCTATCCCAGAACTGCAGTGTGCATCCCATCCAGCCTGGCCGGACTTGCCCAGCACTCATGAGCCTCAGAGTAGACCTGTGGTTACATCAGTGGCCAGTATACCACACTACATGCTCTCTTCTACATCATGTTTGTGAGTACATTTCTATATTTTTTATTTAATGAGCAGTTACATATACTGTACTTACTGCACTATGATCCCTTTACACTGGATTTCTTCGTCTTTTTCTTTGTTTACATCAGGGGTGCCGAACCTTTTGAAGAGCGAGGGCCACCTAAGTGACTTGGTAACCGGTCTCGGGCCACAATGAGCGGAGCGGGTGGATGGCAGCCCACTCTACTCTATAGAGCCCACTCTACTTTTTTGCGGATCGGATTGGACACATTTACATCTTCTACTCCTTAGAGGTGAATGGAGGGTCCAATTGGGTCGGACTGACCGTGTCGCAGGGGCCTATGGCTCAGTGCAGGTAACAGGCAGGGGCACTGCTCTGCACCTGCAGGTCAGTTTGAAAGCAGCCCAGAAACCACTGCAGAACAGATATGCTCATATATACACTGTGATTTTAGTAATAAACTTACCTTTAATAACAGTATTCTATTCTATTCCATCCCAGAGCAGGAGGTTGCAGGCCACATCAGAGGGCTCCATGGGCCACATGTGGCCCCTGGGCCACTGGTTGGACACCCCTGGTTTACATGATCCTGGTGCTTCCCCCCTGGTCATCCAGCAGCACTGACTTTTTGCACCTTACACAAAGAAACGTGAATTGCCTGTGGGACTTTAGATGAGGTGCGACACAATCAATAATAAAATCAATACAATAAAAATGTATTGGTAAATACAATTTCCAACCGATCAACAGTGACATAATTGCCATATAATGAAGGAGATTGGTTAATATATACATATTAATTCCATAGCTGGTACAGTGTTTCAAAGAGCAATCCATATTAGGTGTGAACTTGCATCTATGTAACCCGACGTGTTTCGTGACATAGCGTCACTTCCTCAGGGGTTGATGCACACACAATTGTCTATAAAGTAGAAATAGGTTAGGAATATATGACACACATGATACAATGTATTTTGTTATTGCAAACATTTGGTATCGACCAAAAGGGGATCCATACTTACAAATCTGAAAGACATCATATGCTCATGACCTATTTGCACTTTACAGGAGATGTTGGTTTCATAGGAGGCAAATTAGTTAATTAGCAGGACTTCCATACAGTACATCTGTCAATTTAATTCATGTGCATTAGGAAGCATTATTGCAGGACTTATTGACTATATGAATATTGGTATTTAACTGGAACAAGAGTTGAACACCTGTTTTATCTTTTCCTTTTTACTACAAAACCCTACCTGTAATGCTGCCCCTGCTCCCAATCACAAACTCTGGTAAAGTATCAGGTGGAGAAGGGGGGGGGGGGGGTTGAATGGCAGTGGGCAGTCAGAAAGGATAGTATTCTGAAATATCTAAAATGACAGATTTTTTAAATTTTTCCAGCATCTATAACTCTATAGCCCAGTGAAAGGACAAACCCAGAGCAATTTATTGGGACCCATTTTGTGCTATTATTATTATTTAGCATAATGAATTCCTATTGCTAGCAGTTGCGCTTTCCTGCAAGTATCAGGCAATAATGACAGAGATTGCTGCAATACCTGCCGCTACCCACATTTATGTAACAGGTAGAGGATCCAAGGCAGTGGCGGAATTTTCAGGGTCGCAGCAGTCGCAGCTGCGACTGGGCCCTGTAGTATCGTGAAGTCCGGGGGGCCCGCCCGCCGCCCGTGTGAGGGGCCCGCCCACCGCCCGCCAGTATGAGGAGCCGTTCCGCCGCAGGGATCGGGTGCTGACAAGGCAGTGGATGCAGGGGCGGCACCGCGGCAACCCCCCCAAGACTCCCAAGACATCTCCCCTGCCTGCACCTCTGGCTGGCCGTTTAGAGTGCAGTGGGGAGATGTGGGAGGAGGTGGAAGGCGGCGATCGGCAGCTCTATGGTGCCTGTGTGGGCAGCAAGATCTCCCTGGGGCTTGTAGTACTCGAGTGTCAGTGTGTATACAGAGGAGAGGGGAGGGGAGGGGCCTCTGACCCGGGCAGGTATTAGTTTCACTTTCACTCTGCTTGCACAATGTTGCTGATGCCCGGGTCAGAGGCCCCTCCCCCTCACATGGTTCGGATATAGAACTACTAGCCCCAGCAAGACCCCCCTGCCTGTGGACACCATAGAGCTGCCAATCGCCACCTCCACCAGCCAGGTACAGGGGAACCCCTGCAAGGGGGGAGTCAGCTGTTTGGGGACCCTGATGTAAGAGGGGGGGGGTTTCTGGGGACACTAATATAAGGAAGGGGGCCTCTGGGGACACTAATGTAAGGAAGGGGGCCTCTGGGGACACTAATGTTAGGGGGGGGCTCTCTGGTGATCCTGGTGTAAGGGGGGGCTCTCTGGGGACCCAGGTGTAAGGGGGAGCTCTATGTGGACCCTGGTGTAAGGGGGGCTCTCTGGGGACCCTGGTGTAAGGGGGGGCTCTATGGGGACCCTGGTGTAATGGGGGGCTCTATGTGGACCCTGGTGTAAGGGGGGCTCTCTGGGGACCCTGATGTAAGGAGAGGCTCTCTGGGGACCCTGGTGTAAGGGGGGTGGCTCTCTGAGGACCCTGGTATAAGGGGGGGCTCTCTGGGGACCCTGATGTAAGGGGAGGCTCTCTGGGGACCCTGATGTAAGGGGAGGCTCTCCGGGGACCCTGGTGTAAGGGGGGGCTCTCTGAGGAACCTGGTGTAACGAGGGACTCTATGTGGACCCTGGTGTAAGGGGGGGCTCTCTGGGGACCCTGGTGTAAGGGGGGCTCTCTGAGGACCCTGGTGTATGGGGGGATCTCTGGGGACCCTGATATAAGGGGGAGGCTCTCTGGGGACCCTGGTGTAAGGGGGGGCTCTCTGGGGACCCTGGTGTAAGGGGGGGGGCTCTCTGGGGACCCTGGTGTAAGGGGAGGCTCTCTGGGGACCCTGATGTAAGGGGAGGCTCTCTGGGGACCCTGATGTAAGGGGGAGGCTCTCTGGGGACCCTGGTGTAAGGGGGGCTCTCTGAGAACCCTGGTGTATGGGGGGATCTCTGGGGACCCTGATGTAAGGGGGAGGCTCTCTGGGGACCCTGGTGTAAGGGGAGCTCTCTGGGGACCCTGGTGTAAGGGGGGGGGCTCTCTGGGGACCCTGGTGTAAGGGGAGGCTCTCTGGGGACCCTGGTGTAAGGGGAGGCTCTCTGGGGACCCTGATGTAAGGGGAGGCTCTCTGGGGACCCTGGTGTAAGGGGGGCTCTCTGAGAACCCTGGTGTATGGGGGGATCTCTGGGGACCCTGATGTAAGGGGGAGGCTCTCTGGGGACCCTGGTGTAAGGGGAGCTCTCTGGGGACCCTGGTGTAAGGGGGGGCTCTCTGGGGACCCTGGTGTAAGGGGAGGCTCTCTGGGGACCCTGGTGTAAGGGGAGGCTCTCTGGGGACCCTGGTGTATGGGGGGATCTCTGGGGACCCTGATGTAAGGGGGAGGCTCTCTGGGGACCCTGATCCGGGCCTTCAAAAATAACTTTCCCTGAATCTGCGAGGGAGCGGTGGAGGACACCTGCAGTCTATGCCGTCTCAGTGAACAACGCCTATCAGCCTTCCAAACAACGCCAGAAACGGCATTCCCAGCGCTGGAAGCTGAAGAGAGCACAAGTCCAAGTATGCCAGCCTGCTGTTACAGGTGTTTCCAAAAGGACTGCTACCCAATTGGTAGGTCCTCTGCCTGTAGTGCCTGTTCTGATCGAAGGGATCTACACCAGAGCCATCCTTGATACAGGTGCTCAGGTTACCCTAATGACCAGAGACTTTTACAAGAAGTACCTGTCATACCTGCCCCTGGAAGAGATGGGAGACACCAAGATTCAGGGTATCCTAGTAGAAGAGTACTCTTGTGATGGATGTGTGCGGATCAAGTTGTCGTGTGATCCATTGAGGGCTGGGGAGCCCCAGAACTTTGAGACACTGGCCATTGTCTGTCCCTGGCTGTCCCTGGCTGCCAGGGCCCTCAAGAAGCTCTCTCATCATTGGGACCAATACCGATCTGGTGAAACGGCTTTTAGCCCCTGCTGTCCCCAGATGTGATCCCATACCCTCACTAGCGGAAGAGGTTCCTGCTTCAGTACCAGAGGAAGAACCAAGAGTAGCTGAGACTGTGACTCCCAGGGAGAAGAGAAGGAAGAGAGTCATTCATCCTCCCCGGAAACTAACTCATGATCAGATGGGAGAAAGTTCCGAAGACACGGTCCTAACCTCAAGAAGGACCATGCCCACATCTGGTCCCTCCACTGTACATTTGGTGGAGGGCAACCCCAACTCACTCCCTGGCACAGTTAGGCAGGCCACTTCCAATAATATGGCCTGTGGGCAGGACAATCTTCTTCACCATGCTAGGTGGGAGATTCCCCTGCCAGGTTCCCTTGCAACTGTGAACTATCTTTTATGTACATATTGTTGATGCTGTCTTTGGGGACCAAAGATTCAAAGTGGGGGGAGTGTGTAGCGGGGTGTTCCCCTTTAATGCAGAGAGACAAGAAGTTCCAGGTGAGAGGTGAGTCGGGAGGAAGTAAAGAGACATTATGGAAGTGAAAGCAGAGGAGAGAGAGACTACATCTCCCAGTACATCTTGCAGCACCCAGGGTACATTGCTCCGGAACAGAGACTGCTGGGGCAGACTTTATAAAGGGGAGGTGGAGTTTGTTCAGTCTCTTTGGACACCCCCTCTCCTAGCAAGAGGATCTCTGTGCTGAACTGCTGTATGCACAAGGCCTGAAGCCTGGGCCTTGTGCTCCTTTCCAAAGAGCCCTCTGCCAGCCTAGCAGAACCTTAGAGACATCTTCTCATCCTTGCTGCAGTACACCAGAAGGATTGAAGACTTGGATGTCGGTGGATTCCTGTTCCTAGACAAATCAATGGAGGAAACGGACTTGGACTTGTCCGGGTGGTGAGAGCTGTTTAAAGACAGATCCTTTATCTTTACTATTCGTTGGGATTACAAAGTTGTTCTTCAAGTGCACCACCGAAAGATTGCTAGCGAATATTGTTTCACTGAACTTCCATTTAGATCAGTCAGGCCTGACTGCATAGGTAGACATTGCTGGGTGTTAGTCTACCCATGAGGGGAAGTAGCTGTAAAAGGGCAGCGCTAGAGTTGCATAGCAATACTTTATTATTCTGATTACTCTGTTTATCTTTATTACTGTTTATTGTAGGGATCTGCAACTTGTTATACTGTTGTTTATTACTTGCCCATTAGCCTCAGTAAAATATCTGGGTCAAGTACATTGGTGTCAGTTTCACTTACTTTAATAGAAGTTTTAAAGTATATCACTGTGTGTGTTTGCCGTAGGACTGCGTCACCTAGAGTTGCGGTCACGCGGTCCTATCTCCCCTTACTAGCTGTGCCACGGGAGGTTAGAGCCGATTGCCAGGGGTTGACAGCGGTGCACTACAGGGCCCAAATCAATACCAGCGGCTCTCTTAACTGGGGGTAGCGCTACATTAAAAATTACCTTTCCTTTTCAATCTACAGCGGATGTAATTTTCTGAGAATGCGTTGCAATATGGCTAACTGGAGTTGTTCTGTACACAGAATGTGTATTGACCACTCCCCAGAAACATAATTTCCTGCTTGTGTGATTGGCTCACAAATTTTCCCAGAAGCCTGCCTAAGATACAAGTCAGATTTCAGGCATCCCCTGCAGCAAAAATGTCATTTTTGGAGAGATAATTTTAATAGGAACCTGTCTAAAGGGATGCAGGCCCAGATGCTTTCCTCATTAGTGCCCAGCAGCTGACAGATAATTCTGAAACCACTCCCATTAGACCCACTAATCACAGAGGCACAGACAAACACACATGGATTACTTCAGAATAACAAAAGGTAGGAATCTGCAACAAAGGTTGTTATAATCTTTGCAATGTACAAAGATCACCCAGAGGGGAATGTTTTTTTCTCAACAAAATTGGAGTTATGCTTTAAAGGATAAGTTCACCCTTGGGAATATGTTACATGTTCTACCCGGTTTTAATTCTCAATGATACCACCACTCATTGGAAAAAACTGCAGATTTTAGTGTCTGCCAAAACGGTGTAGCACAATAAAAAAAAAAAAAAGTTGGGGACTTCTTTCTGTGTTTCTGCGGGTAGGGCGGCCCATTGAAATAAATAGGTTGCCCTACACGCAGCACACAGTTGCACATATGTGAACCAAGGGCTCTTTCATACATGAGGTTGGGGAACAGTAAAAGCATGCTGTTTAGCAGCATTTTTATCACCCCTATCTGCTCCCCATTTAGCTGCAGAGAGAGCAGTCAGAGCCGTACACGTGCTGTAGCAGCAGTAGGAAATATACCCCCAGGTGAAAGGGCCCCCATCCAACCACATGCATTGCAAGTGGTTGTGGCATTGGAGTGCTGCATTCAGTGGGTTAAAACAGGTGCCTTCTCACCGCCTGTAAAATGCCACTTAAAAGCAATCTGAACATGGATCACTATTCAGAGGGGCGGAAGTTCTGATTGTATTGAATTAGGGGACAAGATTAAAAGTAACATACACCTACACTCATACACATGCATACAGACCATACACACACACACTCCTACACTCACACACATACATACAGTACATACTATTACACACACACCTACACTTACACATACAAATACAGTACAAACACACACCTACACTCACACACATATAGCCACTTTAAAATTTGCAGTACTGTACCTTTACCAGTACTGCCAGGCTTTGCACTTCACAGTATCGCCCTTTACGGGGAGCCAGAGAGCTCAGGACTTGACACCTCCCCCTGTTCTGCTCTGCAATTCACTGTGCTTACCGAGCTCTCACTTTGTCAATTTACAGTTTGGCAGAGAAGCAAGAGCTTGGTCTGATCTTTGAATGCCATTCTCAGCCAGGATACTATGGCACCCCTGAAGACCTCAGAAGACACCCCAGGGTGCTACGAACCCTTGTTGTAAAAGGCTGTACTAGGATGTCTGCTTTCAGAAAGTATGTAATATTTTGGGGTTCTTACATATTCTTCAGGCCTAAAATTATTTTTTAAACATGTGCACAAAACCTCCTACAAGAACAGCTGTGACAGCATAAAGGGTAACGTCAGGAGGCTCCCAGATATCACCCTCCCTTCATGTGAATGAATATTAAACACACACGGGTAAGGCCTCGTACACACGACCGATTTTCTCGTCGTAAAAAACACGTCGTTTTTTTCGACGAGATTCTTGTTAAGCTTGTCGATTTTCTCGTCAAGCTTTCTATGCGTACACACTGTCATTTTCCAATTTCCTCGTGGTTCTCTGCGCTCACGTCCAGCACGTACGACGGCACTATAAAGGGGAAGATATTTTTTCTTGGCGCCACCCCTTGGGCTGCTTTTGCTGATCTCGTGTTACCGCGTGTGAAGTAAAAGTTTGGGAAGAGACGATTCGCGCTTTTCAGTCTTCGTACTTTTCAGATCGTTTTCTGCGGTTCAGTTTGTGCTTGTGGGTTCGTATCTTGACTTTCAGGGCGTCTAGGCAGGTCGTATCTGTTTTACAGTGCGTTATTGCCTGTTCGTTTCTGAATTTCAGTTCGTTATTCATAGGCCTTGCTATTCTAAAGTGCGTTCTGTTCTGTACGTTCTGATTAGACGACCGTTTCCTAGCCATGTCGCCTGGACGTTCTCGTCGTCGAGTTCGTGCTGTGCGTGCGCTTGGTGTTGGTCTGCTTGTTTTGGACCAAGACCAGTCCATGAATGGTGTGAGGAGGAGTTCATGGACCAAGAATTGGTTGCTCCAGCGGGACCAATTCTGCCACATGCCTCTGCTGCGGGAGATCGTCGAGAATAATCCTGAGGACTACAGGAATTTTCTGAGGATGTCTGACCCCGTTTTTCAGGAACTGTTGGCTTTGGTGTCCCCCTATATTACCAGGAAGGACACCGTTATGCGGGAAGCCATCAGTGCTGAGCAGAGGCTCATCGCCACGTTGCGTTACCTGGCGACAGGGAGAAGTCTTCAGGACTTGAAGTTCACCACAGGCATCTCCCCCCAGGCTCTGGGCCTCATAATCCCAGACACCTGTTCTGCTATTATACAAGTCCTGCAGGAGGACTATATTAGGGTAAGTTTTCTCCCTTAACATCACATTTTATGTATTACATGTATGCTAATGTATTGTATTTCTTTCATCCTTCCCTAATTACCATGATTGTAATATGCTGAGAATGTCCCCTTTGTCCCCATGCATGTTGGAAGCTTTAGATTGCCCCTTTTTTATCCTCCCTAAATATTTCCCCTCACTAACTTTTCCAGCAGGGGCGCCTGTTGCTCCAAATGTTGGGGGGTTCCAACCCCAATTTTGGAAATAAACTTCCTCCTTTTTTGCTCTGTTGCCTAATAAACGCCCCCAGTTGTCCCCTCCAATGCAGCCATTTAGTCCCCTCTAATGCAGCCAGTTTCCCCCCAGCCCTGCACTTACCTTCTTGTGGTCAGCGCCATCCTTCTTCTGTCCTTGATGTCTTCTCCTTCCCTTCATGTTGCATCAGCCAATCATGTTACCATTAAACAGACTTGGTGAACATGATTGCCAGAGCAGCCTGTCAGTGTTTACACAAGGAATGCCCCCTCCTTGCGTCCCCGATTTTTCTTTGAGGAAGCCAATTACATCCCTCAGGTTGTAATTTGCAAGACTTTTTTAATACCTGTTTCTGCTCTGCAATTTTAACCCCCTAAATGACGCAATTATTCATATGTCGGTCGCTTTACAAGAGGCCATCCACCTGAATAGTGTGCGGCATAGACAATACATAGGTTCATGCAACGCATGAACCTATGTATTGTTCTGAGTGATGGGCACAGGAGAGAGGGGACAGTGCTCCAGCGCCCACTCTGGACGCACCGCCACTGCAATGCTATCCTGTGGCCAAACACATCTCCCCCCCCCCAAAATAATTTAGTAATGGCCCATCAGAGGTGGTGATGAATATGATAAATGAGCCTTCCATTATACTTTTTTTACACACCTTAATAAACGTATAATTAGATTGATGTTGGTCTCTAATTTTTTGGTTTAGAATTTGCTTGTAATGTATGCCTTTGTTTTTCTAATATTATTTCATCTTGTTTCACTCCACAGCTTCCTTCCACGCCACAGGAATGGCAGACTGTGGCATCGGAGTTTGCCACGTGGTGGGACTTCCCCAACTGCGGTGGTGCCATAGACGGGAAGCACGTCCGCATCGTGCCGCCACCCCGTTCTGGGTCCTACTACTACAACTACAAGGGGTTTCATAGCATTGTGCTGATGGCGGTGGTGTCAGCACGGTATGAATTCCTCTATGTTGATGTAGGGAAGAATGGCCGGATGTCCGATGGGGGATCCTTCATCCAGACGGAGTTTGCCCTCCGTCTCCAGAGTGACGACCTTGCATTGCCACCGGATGCAGGGAATATTGAAGGACTCCCCTTTGTTTTCTTGGCTGATGAAGCCTTCGGACTCGGACGGCATCTTATGAGGCCATTTCCACAGAGGACCCTGACCCCAGAGAAGAGTGTGTTCAATTACCGGCTGGCCAGGGCCCGAAGAGTCGTTGAAAATGCCTTCGGCATAATGGCCAGCCGGTTCCGCCTTTTTATGACTTCCATCCACTTGGCGGACTACAAAATAAACTATGTAGTGTTATGCTGCTGTGTGCTACACAACTTTCTGAGCCAAAAATCTAATTCGTATATGGCCTCAGTTTTGCCAGAGGCTGGACTTTCCCCTGCAAATCCCCTTCCGGGCCTGGAATCTGCCCGTCTTGGCTTGCCCCCCCAAAATGCCCGTGTGGTTCGGGACAAATACATGGAGTATTTCACGGGTAGGGGGGCAATTCCTATGCCAGCCTATGTCTAAGTATCCCAATAAAAATCTTGTTTAAACCTTTAATTATTTGTTCTTTCCTGTCTCCTAGTTTGTCTTTGTGCATTTGTAGTGGCAAGTGTATTTTACTTTAGTAAATAACAACCAATTTCACTATGTTACCTTACAAAAGAACCAAATAAGCTTAGAGAGTATTATAAAAAGAAGCTACACGTTGTTTGTGGTCAAATATTTTACTCTCTGCACTTTTTTTTTTTTTTTTACTTTGGGGTTGGCCTGGCCACAACCCGGCAAATTTTGGCTTATGAAAATACAAAAATACCACTTGCATTTCTAAAATAACAACATTGGATACCTCTGAGCAATCTGAGACATTCAGTTACACAAACTATGTCTCTATGTGCCCGTCCTAATATGGGGTCCTGCCACCCCTTGCCCAGCCAAAAATTCAATATGCACACATTTTTAATTTTTTGCAAATAGGAAGTTTACAATCCTGATCCCTATTGTCAACATGTGCTATCTGCCATCAGGGGTGATCAATGGACGTGTTTTGGGGGTGCATTCCCTTCCTCAGTTCACCGACTTTTGATACGAGGAAGGGGTTGCACCCACAAAAGACGTACATGGATATCCCCTGATGGCAGATAGCACATGTTCACACACTGTGTGCATATTCAATTTTTGGCTGCTTTGTTACTCAAAAAATTAGTAAAAATATAAAAACAAACATGTAAAAACAAATGTGTTTGGATGGCTTATTGAATTCTCCCCAAAACATCGAGAATGTCTTTAAATGTTTGTTCCATCACATGGATTCTTTGTTTAATTAGGTCCAGTTCCGTGCTACATTCCATCACTTGCTGGATGAGGCGGAGGGCACTGTCAGCAGAGAACGGTGTGCTATCCTTCACAACATTTCCATCCCCTAAAAACCATAAAAAAAAATTAATAAAACTCTGCAGGCCTACCTCGCTTACCTTAAGCTGTGGTGTCAGATACTGACCTGTTGTGGTGACCAGATCCACAACGTCATCCACCTCTCCTTCCTGCACTTCTCCTTCCTCCACCTCAACTTCCTGCACATCTTTCGGTTGTGGATCTTTGGGAGTTTGGGGTTGCTTGGAAGTTGTGGGGTGCATGTGCTCCCTGGAGTGTCCTCCTCCCAGTCTTCTCTCCCCTATGAGAATAAAACCAAAGGTCTATTTATCACACTGTAAAAATCTCATTTTTAAACTTAAAACAGGCTAAATTGTTTGGAAGTGGGGTACAAGTGTGCGTTTGTGTGGAATTTAAAGAAAAATGCATTATTTATGACCCCAAATATGTTTAGTATTCACATTTGGATGTAATTTTTTGGACATGGAGGCACCACAAATAAACTCTGATGCACCTGTGTGGGACACCCAAAAAAGGCGGGTCTGGTGGCCCACACTATAGTGCTCCAAAGTACAGATGTGGAAGCAGCTGCTGAGTGTCCTCTCCTTTACACTGATTAAAGTTTGCATTTCATTCTCCTTACAAACACATCATCTAGACTTAAAAATTAGCCACAATACTTGATCAAAAATGGCAGATGTCTAATTACTTTTGGGGGTCTTAAATAAGCCAAAACCGCGGATAGTGGCCGAACGAAGTGTCGGTAACGTAACGAACGATTACTGTGCCCAACCTAGTTCAAAATATTACATTTTGGAAGGGAGTCCAATATGAAAAAAAAAAAAAAAGGTCAGTTTCTAAAAAGATTAATAGCAGAAAGGTCGTCATTTTACTTACTTTTAGCGAGCATCCTCTTTATGCTCCTCAACTGGTCTGGCTCCCTCAGTTTGAGGTCTGACCACCTCTTTCTGAGCTGCTCATTTGAGCGTTTCACCCCGAACTTCGCCCTCAGACTCTTCACAACTTTAGTGAGGATTTTGGCCTTCCTTCTATTTGGTTTGCTATACGGCCCATGCTTGGCATCATAATCAGCCTTGACCAAGATGTCCACCATCTCCGCCATCTCCGCCAAAGACATATTCGATGCCTTGAATCTCCTCCTTGATCGTGACGTGTCCTCGGTCTCCGGGCTTGTCTCCTCGCTAGTTGCGGAATTATCAGACACCTGCTGTAACTCCGCCATATCTGTCTGCGCGCCGAAAGAGAAGGGGCGGGGAAAAGATGTTAGTTAGAACGTCATGGGCGGGCGACGTGTGCGGAGCGACGTGTTCGAATTTGGACGCATGCGTGGTGTGTATATAGCAAACACACATGTGACTATAGTACGTTCGGTGTGCGGAGAGAGGAGTTCAAGTGACGGACGTGCGAACGAAGGTATGTGATTTTGTGAGACTTGTAAAAATTGTGGGCCTATACTGTCTTGAGATTGGTGGAGGATATATATGGTGACTAGGATGTGAAGGAGGTTAGACTGTTTGCCTCACATTATTTAAATATAAATTATTTTACTTGCAGATACAATATGAATGTCTTTATTAGCGACAAAGAGTTCCTGGCGGAATTTATTGACCGGGTAAGGGAGCTGCCGGCTCTGTGGGAGACCAAAAACCCCATCCATAAAAAAAAAGGGGTGAGAAAAGCAGCGCTGGAGAAGCTGCTCCCATTTGTGCATACCAAGGTGCCCACAGCCACAGCAAAACAAGTGGACACTAAAATTGGGAGCTTGAGAGGTACCTACAGGACTGAACGCTCTAAGGTGCTGGCTTCTCAGAGGTCAGGAGCAGCAGCAGATGATGTTTATGTCCCGGTTTTGTGGTACTACAGCAGGATGTCCTTCCTGGATGACCACATTGAGCCAAGGCCATCACTCTCCACTCTTCCCCCCAGACTTCCCTGCAGCCAACCTGAGCCTTCTCTGGAGCAAGAGGAGGCAGCCATCCTGGATGATCCTGATTTGTCCATCTGGAGCCAGGTATAGTATTAACTGAAAATGTAGTGGGATAAAATTAATGTTTCCCAAATATGTCAGGATGAGAAACATACATTATTTTGTATTCCACAAGTGAAATCATGATCTGTAGACATTATTCTGCACTTAATTGTGTGGTAAATAGTCAAGCTGATGTAGTGGTAAATTTAAAGCAAGGATTTATGCATTTACATTCTAATTGCTTCCATCAGGATTACAAAGTTTGAGGCAAAGATTAAACCAACATATTAAACTATGTTTCTTTTTCATACACAGGATGAAATCAGCCAGGAGGAGGGTCTGGAAACTGTCAGGCAGGAGGAGGAAGGGCCCAGTGGCAGCCAGGAGGTGGCAGGGCCCAGTACCAGCCAGGAGGTGGCAGGGCCCAGTGGCAGCCAGGAGGTGGCAGGGCCCAGTACCAGCCAGGAGGTGGCAGGGCCCAGTGGCAGCCAGGAGGTGGCAGGGCCCAGTGGCAGACAGGAGGTGGCAGGGCAAAGGAGAAGCACCAGATCCCAGGTGCCTCCCATCAGGCTTCACAAAAGAGGCAGGAGGGGCAGGACCACCAGTGACGCAGCAATGGCCCTTATTAAAGAGGCCCATGCCACCCTCAAGGAGCCCACATCCCCTGAAGAGGCCATTGCCGGCCTAGTGGAGGCTAAGTTCAAGGTGATGAGCATGGAGCAACGCCTCCTATGCGAACCCCTGCTCATCACCTTGCTCAACAAGGGGGTGATGGAGCAAATTACCCCCAATACCGCCATATGAGGTGGCCCAACTGACCCAACCTCAACCTCCACCTCCACCTTCCTCTTCTGCCCCACCCCCTTCTGCTACCCCTCCACCTTCTGCCCCACTCCCTTCTGCTACACCTCCACCTTCTGCCCCACCCCCTTCTGCTACACCTCCACCTTCTGCCCCACCCCCTTCTGCTACACCTCCACCTTCTGCCCCACCCCCTTCTGCTACACCTCCACCTTCTGCCCCACCCCCTTCTGCTACACCTCCACCTTCTGCCCCACCCCCTTCTGCTACACCTCCACCTTCTTCTTCTGCCCCACCCCCTTCTGCTACACCTCCACCTCCTCCTCCTGACAGGAGTACCCCTCCAGTGGGCCAGCCTCCAGCTAAACGAAGAAGGAAGGCTGCAGGAAAGGCTGCAGGAAAGGCTGCAGGAAAGGCTTCAGGAAAGGCTTCAGGAAAGGCTGCAGGGAAGGTTGCCAGGAAGAAGAGGAAGTGATGGCCTTGCTTCATTGTGGTCGCACTGGTCGGACAGAAGGCAGCCTGTTGTAGTACCACACACTTGGGACATATATCTCACCTGCTGCTGTTCCTGACCTCTGGGAGGCCAGCATCAGATTGTGTTCTGAAATGTGGGCCTTCTCAAGCTCCCAATTTTAGTGTCCACACAGGGTTGGTGTGTGCTCTGGGGTCCCTGGGATGCACAAATGGCAGCAGCTTCTCCAGCGCTGCCTTCTCTTTATTTAATTTATAAACATGAATAAATGTGTTTTTTGTTTAAGTTCATACTTGACTATGTGTATTTTTAAATAAAAAAAAAAAAGCTTTGGAGTAAGCAGATACATTTGACTGACAATAAAAGGCACAGATATCACCCCCCCAAAAGAATAACTAAATCTGATTAGCTCAAAAACATGGTGTGAAATTTTAAAAATATAGATTAGAAAATTAAATGTGAGATCGCTATCAAAACATTGAGAAATTATAATTAACATCATTTTGAAAAATCTAACCATTTAAATTATTCCTAAAAACTTGCACGATATAATACACATAAATCTTATAAAGAGCAGCATGAAAAAGGTTAAAAATAAGGCAGAACTCTGTGTGAATATCAGCAGCAAAAGAAGGTCTCTCGTTTTGATTAATGTAACATTCTAACGAAGAATTCAATGCAGAACATTTAAACGATGAAATATTTATGAGCGTGACGAATGTGCTCTCTCCATTATGAAGGCTTGTTTTACCAGAAGATGCGCTCCCGTCTCATAGTTGCTTGTGAGCATGCGCGCTTTTGGAAGAGTCGTAAAAGCATACACACGAACCATTTTCTCGTCACAAAACAGGCCGACGAGAAACACGACGAGGAAATCTGGAATCCTGACGAGAAAATAGAGAGCAGGTTCTCTATTTTCTCGTCGAGATTCTCGTCAAGTTTCTCGTCGTAAAACCATACACACGAACGTTTTTCTAGACAAAAAAACTCTTGCGGCACTTTTCTTGACTGTTTACGACGAGAAAATCGGTCGTGTGTACGAGGCCTAAGAGTCTAGTAAGGATCTGATATGCATTTTTGGGGGACTAGGAGACCCTATCGCTAGGCCTAATATTGTAATTTTAATTGTATGTAATTTGCTAATCTGGACAATAGTTCTAGTTAATAAATTCATAGCACCAAAAGTGTCAGATACTCCATTTTCCTGTCTACCTGTTGCTGCCCCCATTCTTTCCCACCCTCCTGCTCCTTCACAAAAGCTTGACAGTAGTTGATAAATAGAGTCCAGTATGACAACTGAGAGTGCTCTGGGAGTGCACTTGTTCAGTATATACAATAGCCAAGATATCCTTTGCACATAACCTACCTGTAAACAAACAAAAAGACAAAGAAATTCAGCACAAAGAGATTATAGTGCAGTACGTATATGTAACTATTTATTAATTTAAAAAAATGTGTATGAATGCCTCCAGGAGACTTATGAAAGGGGAATTCCCCCAGAAACATGTGGCTCTCGTATTGGCATCTTGGCACTCCCGACATGTGATGTCATTTAGGAGGTGTGTAGGCAAAGACAGCGGTGGCTTTTCCTCCTTGGGCGTGCAGTTAACAAAGCTATCCCAGAACTGCAGTGTGCATCCCATCCAGCCTGGCCGGACTTGCCCAGCACTCATGAGCCTCAGAGTAGACCTGTGGTTACATCAGTGGCCAGTATACCACACTACATGCTCTCTTCTACATCATGTTTGTGAGTACATTTCTATATTTTTTATTTAATGAGCAGTTACATATACTGTACTTACTGCACTATGATCCCTTTACACTGGATTTCTCAGTCTTTTTCTTTGTTTACATCAGGGGTGCCGAACCTTTTGAAGAGCGAGGGCCACCTAAGTGACTTGGTAACCGGTCTCGGGCCACAATGAGCGGAGCGGGTGGATGGCAGCCCACTCTACTCTATAGAGCCCACTCTACTTTTTTGCGGATCGGATTGGACACATTTACATCTGCTACTCCTTAGAGGTGAATGGAGGGTCCAATTGGGTCGGACTGACCGTGTCGCAGGGGCCTATGGCTCAGTGCAGGTAACAGGCAGGGGCACTGCTCTGCACCTGCAGGTCAGTTTGAAAGCAGCCCAGAAACCACTGCAGAACAGATATGCTCATATATACACTGTGATTTTAGTAATAAACTTACCTTTAATAACAGTATTCTATTCTATTCCATCCCAGAGCAGGAGGTTGCAGGCCACATCAGAGGGCTCCATGGGCCACATGTGGCCCCTGGGCCACTGGTTGGACACCCCTGGTTTACATGATCCTGGTGCTTCCCCCCTGGTCATCCAGCAGCACTGACTTTTTGCACCTTACACAAAGAAACGTGAATTGCCTGTGGGACTTTAGATGAGGTGCGACACAATCAATAATAAAATCAATACAATAAAAATGTATTGGTAAATACAATTTCCAACCGATCAACAGTGACATAATTGCCATATAATGAAGGAGATTGGTTAATATATACATATTAATTCCATAGCTGGTACAGTGTTTCAAAGAGCAATCCATATTAGGTGTGAACTTGCATCTATGTAACCCGACGTGTTTCGTGACATAGCGTCACTTCCTCAGGGGTTGATGCACACACAATTGTCTATAAAGTAGAAATAGGTTAGGAATATATGACACACATGATACAATGTATTTTGTTATTGCAAACATTTGGTATCGACCAAAAGGGGATCCATACTTACAAATCTGAAAGACATCATATGCTCATGACCTATTTGCACTTTACAGGAGATGTTGGTTTCATAGGAGGCAAATTAGTTAATTAGCAGGACTTCCATACAGTACATCTGTCAATTTAATTCATGTGCATTAGGAAGCATTATTGCAGGACTTATTGACTATATGAATATTGGTATTTAACTGGAACAAGAGTTGAACACCTGTTTTATCTTTTCCTTTTTACTACAAAACCCTACCTGTAATGCTGCCCCTGCTCCCAATCACAAACTCTGGTAAAGTATCAGGTGGAGAAGGGGGGGGGGGGGGGGTTGAATGGCAGTGGGCAGTCAGAAAAGATAGTATTCTGAAATATCTAAAATGACAGATTTTTTAAATTTTTCCAGCATCTATAACTCTATAGCCCAGTGAAAGGACAAACCCAGAGCAATTTATTGGGACCCATTTTGTGCTATTATGATTTTAGCATAATGAATTCCTATTGCTAGCAGTTGCGCTTTCCTGCAAGTATCAGGCAATAATGACAGAGATTGCTGCAATACCTACCGCTACCCACATTTATGTAACAGGTAGAGGATCCAAGGCAGTGGCGGAATTTTCAGGGTCGCAGCAGTCGCAGCTGCGACTGGGCCCTGTAGTATCGTGAAGTCCGGGGGGCCCGCCCGCCGCCCGTGTGAGGGCCCGCCCACCGCCCGCCAGTATGAGGAGCCGTTCCGCCGCAGGGATCGGGTGCTGACAAGGCAGTGGATGCAGGGGCGGCACCGCGGCAACCCCCCCAAGACTCCCAAGACATCTCCCCTGCCTGCACCTCTGGCTGGCCGTTTAGAGTGCAGTGGGGAGATGTTGGAGGAGGTGGAAGGCGGCGATCGGCAGCTCTATGGTGCCTGTGTGGGCAGCAAGATCTCCCTGGGGCTTGTAGTACTCGAGTGTCAGTGTGTATACAGAGGAGAGGGGAGGGGAGGGGCCTCTGACCCGGGCAGGTATTAGTTTCACTTTCACTCTGCTTGCACAATGTTGCTGATGCCCGGGTCAGAGGCCCCTCCCCCTCACATGGTTCGGATATAGAACTACTAGCCCCAGCAAGACCCCCCTGCCTGTGGACACCATAGAGCTGCCAATCGCCACCTCCACCAGCCAGGTACAGGGGAACCCCTGCAAGGGGGGAGTCAGCTGTTTGGGGACCCTGATGTAAGAGGGGGGGGTTTCTGGGGACACTAATATAAGGAAGGGGGCCTCTGGGGACACTAATGTAAGGAAGGGGGCCTCTGGGGACACTAATGTTAGGGGGGGGGCTCTCTGGTGATCCTGGTGTAAGGGGGGGCTCTCTGGGGACCCAGGTGTAAGGGGGAGCTCTATGTGGACCCTGGTGTAAGGGGGGCTCTCTGGGGACCCTGGTGTAAGGGGGGGCTCTCTGGGGACCCTGGTGTAAGGGGGGGCTCTCTGGGGACCCTGGTGTAAGGGGGGGCTCTCTGGGGACCCTGGTGTAAGGGGGGGGCTCTCTGGGGATCTTGGTGTAAGGGGGGCTCTCTGAGGACCCTGGTGTAAGGGGGGGCTCTATGGGGACCCTGGTGTAAGGGGGGGCTCTATGGGGACCCTGGTGTAATGGGGGGCTCTATGTGGACCCTGGTGTAAGGGGGGCTCTCTGGGGACCCTGATGTAAGGAGAGGCTCTCTGGGTACCCTGGTGTAAGGGGGGTGGCTCTCTGAGGACCCTGGTATAAGGGGGGGCTCTCTGGGGACCCTGATGTAAGGGGAGGCTCTCCGGGGACCCTGATGTAAGGGGAGGCTCTCTGAGGAACCTGGTGTAATGAGGGACTCTATGTGGACCCTGGTGTAAGGGGGGGCTCTCTGGGGACCCTGGTGTAAGGGGGGCTCTCTGAGGACCCTGGTGTATGGGGGGATCTCTGGGGACCCTGATGTAAGGGGGAGGCTCTCTGGGGACCCTGGTGTAAGGGGGGGCTCTCTGGGGACCCTGGTGTAAGGGGGGGGCTCTCTGGGGACCCTGGTGTAAGGGGAGGCTCTCTGGGGACCCTGGTGTAAGGGGAGGCTCTCTGGGGACCCTGGTGTAAGGGGAGGCTCTCTGGCGACCCTGATGTAAGAAGGGTCTCTCTGGGGACACTAATGTAATGTAAGAGGGGAGGCTCTCTGGGGACACTAATGTAAGGGAGGCTCTCTGGGGACCCCGATATAAGGGGAGGCTCTCTGGGGACCCTGGTGTAAGTAGGGAGGCTCTCTGGGGACCCTGGTGTAAGTAGGGAGGCTCTCTGGGGACCCTGGTGTAAGTAGGGAGACTCTCTGGGGACCCCGATATAAGGGGAGGCTCTCTGGGGACCCTGATGTAAATGGGGAGGCTCTCTGGGGACCCTGATGTAAGTAGGGAGGCTCTCTGGGGACCCTGATGTAAGGAGGGGCTCTCTGGGGACACTAATGTAGGAAGGGAGGCTCTCTGGGGACCCTAATGTAGGAGGAGGCTCTCTAGGGACCCTGATGTAAGTAGGGAGGCTCTGTGGGGTCCCTGATGTAAGGGGGCTCTCTGGGGAGTCCCCCTATGTGATGGTGTGTGTGGGGGGGCGGTATTGAAGGACCTGGCCTTGGGGCGGCAAAGGGAGTAAATCTGGGCCTGGGCAGAGGCAGCAATGAGACTGGGGGCAGACACTGAAAAATTAAGTCAGCAGACCTGCTGACACCAATGAGAGAAGGCGAGGGAGGAGCTTTCCTCTCTGCGTGGAATACCTATACGGTCTACCCATGAGGCAAGAAGGCATCCTGGCGGGAGATTAGAAGGCACGGTGACCGTGACCGATCGAACGGAATTTCCGGGGAATCGATTGATTGACGGTAAGTGACATTTTGCAGAGCTAAGCAATCGATGCCAACCTCCACCACCTGTGCCTCTTACTGATCCCATCCCCCCACCACTCATCTCATCCCTATCCCCCCATTACTTCTACAACAGAGGTGATGGGGGGGATAGGGATGAGATCAGTGGTGGGAGGATGGGATCAGTAAGAGGCACAGGTGGTGGTGGGAGAGGATGGCACTGCCACTGCAGCCACCCCCCTCAAGTACCACCACTGCCACCCCCCTCAAGTACCACAGCTGCCATCCCCCCTCAACTACCGCCGTTGCAACCCCCCTCAAAAAAAAGTATCAAAATCATGCTTTTTCGAGGGGGGGCCCTTTGTGATTTCTTGCACCGGGGCCCAGAGGTTTCTAGTTACGCCTCTGATCCAAGGTACTAAATAAATAAATAAAATATGTGAAGGTAGGATAGAGTTGGACAAATGGAATCAAAGCATAACAGCATAGGTCCTTGATGCCACCCTAGGTCTGGTCTTTGTTTAAGACTTCCACAAATTTAATTTTTCTTGCACAACAATTTAATATGTCATAATTTGTACTGGAGAAAGAAAAAAATGTGAAAACTGAAATAACAAGAATGTAAAATCCTAAAACTTCCCACTGTGGTTTTAACATGGAAAATTATGCTGGCAGTGTTCACATTCACAGCTAAGTGTGGATGGCAAAGAGCTTCTTTGTTTGTCGACAGTTTATCTACCAGTTATGTGAGCTATCTGGTAAATGTTGTAAAAGCTAGAGTCTTGTTACAGAACAGAGCTTATTAATCGACTCTCAAAATCAGCCTTCATATCGAAATGCATTGAGTGTTTTGAGGTGAGCAGCCGAGTCAAACAATAGCAATTGTCTCGTATGCACTGTTAAAGCAATAAAATGTGGATTCCTTATGTAGGTCCAAATGTAACAGCTGGATTTAGCTTTATGAAGCATGGAAAATAGTTCCCATCTGGAAGTTGATGTTGAATAAAGTTGCAACAGTAAGACAGCATCTTATATGAAGCATTTATTCATTTCCAGCACAATCCCAGACTGTGACTTGTATTTTACTGGTGTTTCCTTAGGGAATTGCAGTGAAATCTGAAGCATATCCCATCTCTCTGTAGTGTTCAGGCATTGTGTGAAAAATATTCATGAAAATCGCAAATTAAATAAACTATTTTTTTTTTTTATGTAACTAGCAATATTTTAAGTATGCTTTTGTTGTGAACATATGATGGAATATAAAATCTAGGGGATGTTTTTGTTTTTACAATATGCATACACATTTACTGAAAGCGCTCCAAACTTTACCCTGCTGCATTGATTTCATCTTATGAAAATGAGACTGAAACTTTTATTGCTGAAACTGTTTGCAGGGATTGTCTAGTTTTTTCTCTTGCAAAGACAACTGCATATGCCAAAAGGCTAGCATGTTACAAATATTTAACAAAAAGTCCTAGTAATAAAATATAATGTGATGATTAGTTATGCAATAAATACCAAACAAAGATAATGTACAAAATGACAAAAACATTAAAGCTGATTTAATAATGGAGTAAAGAATGTTTACTTGGCTTACTAAACACAGTTCAACTGCATTTACACCGATCATCCAATCATGTGCAAGCAAAAGTTTGCTTATTAAAACTGTGCCTTAAAGAGGAGTTCCACCCGTTTATTTAGTTTATTAAAAGTCAGCAGCTACAAAAAGTGTAACTGCTGACTTTTAATAAACAGACACTCACTTGTCCATTGGTCCAGCGATGTGGCCGACCAGAGCCTTGCTCCTCACCCCCATCCTCTCCTTGGCGCCGTCATAGCAACTGTGGGCGCCCGGCCTCGACAGCTCACGGCTCCACGGGCGGGCGTGCACTGCACATGCGCGAGCCACGCTGCGCTCTGCTCTTGGCCAGGCAATCTTCTTGGACCTGTGACGTGTCCCAGAAGATTGCAGGGAGGGAGGCGCCACCTAGGGGGAGAGGGGGAGTCACCTAGGTGGCTGAGAAGCAGAAGGAGGAAGTGGGACAGGAAGTCCCTCTAAAAAGAAAGTACCCACTCCCACCCAAAAAAATTACATGCCACATGTGGCATGTAACGGGGTGAGGAGTGCTGAAAGCGGAACTTACATTTTTGGGTGGAACTTAGCTTTAAGCATTATTGCATAGTCAATGTGTGAACATAGCTTCACTTTATTCACTAAACTAAGTGAAAAATCCCTTTACAAAGTAAAGATTGTTTACTCCTTTAGTAAAACATTACCAGTGAGTCCTATGTACTGACATTTGTTACGTCTCACAAAATTAAGGCAGGCCATAGATTATGCAATTTTCCATGGCTGCAGGAAAGAAAATAGCTTGATTCCCCCATCCACACTGACTGTGTGGATGGGGGAATCCCACCCATGGAGCTATTGTGTTCTGCCGTCGGTAGAAAGGGGGGGGTGGGGTGTGGGGAGCCTTCCCTGCCAGGAGAAAACAATGATTATTGCTAGCGACTATAGCAGTTGGCAATATTTGCATGTTAGGAATTTAAGTTGCTGGTTTTACCCATGTCGATTGATGGATCAACTTGGGTACAATCAGCCTGACTATAGATGGATCGAATCTCAGTCAGTCCCTGCTGAAGCGGCTGAGATTTGAACCATCTATGGCCGGCTTAGTTCAGAAGATCTTTTATGAAAACAATGTGAATGCATCCACTGGCACCTCTTCACAACTATAGGATGCTAAAAAAAAAAACTTTACCCCCTCTCCTAACAATATTTAGAGAGTGTCATCCTCAGCAATTGTAAGTAGCCAAGTACTGGGAATGATGGCCACCCAATGAATGGGGATAAGTTATGTGGGATCTGCCAAATGCCAGGAAGGCTGGCCAACCAGAAGTCACTACACAATGGATGGAACTAAGTTAGGTGGGATCCACCAAGTGACGGGAAAGCTGGCTTCCCAAAAATGGCCACCCAATGGGTGGAGATAAGTTATGTGGGATCTGAAAGACTGTTGGAGTAGATAAATGGTGATAGAGTAATGAGGGGCAGCTTTAAACAAAAAGTCATTGCTCGAGGAACAGGTCAGTATAGATTCACTTTAAAGCACGTCTAAACATAAACACAATAAAAAAAAAAAGATATATTGCAGATTACCAGTCCTTAGATGTGTTGGGTGCATTTGTTTGTTTGTTTTTTAAGGCTTTTTTCCTTCATTTTCAGCTAGTTATCCAACAGGTCACACATTTTCTGTTTTATGGTAACAATGCTCACCCACTGTACTGTATCTATAGAGAAGCAGAATTGTCACCCTAGAACAAAAAGTGTGTTAGGCCTACAGAGCACTGCCCCTCTCCTCTACTACCTAGCATAGGGGCAAACTGTTCTATCATCCACAGAGAAAAGTGGAAACAATGTAACTGATATCAGTCAACAGAGAAAGAGAGCACACAAATTGATCAGCGTACAATATTTCTGGCAGGATCAACAGGAACAGAAACTATGAATACCCCCACAATTTCCCAAAGCAGAATAATCTTGGAAATGATTTTGTGAGAGGAATATCATCTATGTATCTTATTGTCTCTCTCTTGAAATTTGCATCTGGGAGGTCCATTATAAAGGGGGAGACCCTATCCTTCTGCTGGGCAATAATGAAGAGGAGCTTAGAACCCCCAAACATTACATACATTCTTTAGCAAAGACCCTAGAGAATAATATGGTGGTCGTTGCAATATTTTATGGCACACGGTATTTGCGCAGCGGTCTTTCAAACACAATGTTTTGGAAAAAAATATACTTTTTTAAATGAAAAAATAAGAAAACAGTAAAGTTAGCCCAATTTTTTTGCATATTGTGAAAGATGATGTTATGCTGAGTAAATAGATACCAAACATGTTACGCTTGTAAAATAGCACACACTCGCAGAATGACGTCAAACTACGGTACTTAAAAATCTCCATAGGCGACATTTAATTTATTTTAACGGTTACCTGTTTAAAGTCACAGGGGAGATCTTTTCCTTTTATTATTGTTCTCACTCTAACGATTGGGGTGCTACCTCACATGTGTGATTTGAACACCGTTTACTTTTGCGGGTGCGACTTACGTATGCGTTTTCTTTGGTGCTCGAGTTATCTGGAACGGGGACGCTTTAAAAAAAAACATTTTTTCTTATTTATTTTTTATTTAACACTTTCCCTTTTTAAAAAATAGATAAAATCTGATCAATTTATTTGCTGTCACAAGGAATGTAAACATTCCTTGTGACAGTAATAGGCAGTGACAGGTACTCTTTATGGAGGGATCGGGGGTCTAAAAGACCCCAAATCCCTCCTTTGCACTTCAAAGTATTCAAAATGCTACAATCAGCATTTTGGAATACTTGGAATTTATTTAAATTGATGCCATTGGCAGCCGAGTAAACCAAAAGTGATGTTGTGAAGTCGCTTGTGGGGTTTTACATTGGAGACCGGATCAAAGCCATTTCCAACTTTGTTTGAGTCTCCACACAACCAGCAGACATGCCGATCCCGCCGCCTTTCGCCCCTCTGCCTGGGTCTCCTGTCCCCCCCGGGAGACCCGGGCAGAGGGGCGGAAGGCGGCGGGATCGTTATGATAACGGCCGAGCAGCTCATTAGCCGCATCGGTTGTTATCATGAGAGAGCTGACCACTAGCTCTAAAAATTCAACCAACTGACGTACAGGTACATGATATGGGGTGAAGTGGTTAAATATACTATATTCCAATGGTTGCCCTGACTTTTTAAGTCTCCTGACACCTCTGACACCCTGGGTTCAGACATTTCAGCAAAGAAATATAGCTGCAGACACAGAATAGTTCACAGTAAACCGAGATGAGTTTTACTTAAGGTTTTGCAGTACACAGAATCAACAGCAAATGGGTCAGATAAGAAAAATAAGGTTATTGTTATACTCTTTATATGAACAATCAAATTGAATGGACAACTGAAGTCCCTGGTGAAGCAAGAAATCAGCAAGTTTACCCAATCAAGGTCTACGGTTGTAGGCCCGAAAAAGGTAGGAGATGTGAAGGCAGACTACTCCCTAACCTCGACGCCACAACCCCTCTTTAACACAGCTTAGCAAGTTGTATCTAAAGTCTATGACCGTGGTTTCTATATAAAGAGAGTTCCTTGGTGATATGGATCTGGATAGATTGTTCCTTTACCGTGTGTGTGTGTGTGTGTGTGTGTGTGTGTGTGTGTGTGGGGGGGGGGTAAAGTAGTCCTTTCCTGTAGAAATTTTGTGTCTTCAGCTAGCTAAATTGAAAGGGCCCAAAGTAATTGTTAGGTAATAACATTCAGCAGTACAATAGATGTTGTAGATGACTCCTTATAGAGCTCTAATGAGAAAGGCAAAGTAAAGGTTTCTGCATGCAATGTACTTGGGTGCAAAGAGGGTGGGCATGCGCCCACTCACTAATCCAGGCGATACTAAGCTCAGGAGAGATGATGTGAAAAACATGCAGCAGGCCTCTGCAGATACTGTGCTTAAGGAACGGTGGACGATCCCACTCCTCCCAGCACCGCAGCTCAGCAGGATCTTTGATGCAGGTGATGTGGGTGACCTCCCAGCTGCCACCCGACGACTGGACCCTGCTGACCACAGGTGCATCCACACATGCTCTCCGGAGGCTCTCCCCTACCACCTAGGCCGCAGCACAGCCGCGCTCTCCCCGACCGTTCGGATCACTGCTCCCAGATGAAAGCTATGATCCCAAGAGACTGACTCCTCTCCAACACAGGCTATTTATCACCTCTCCCAGCATTATGTTCTCTTCCTCCAGCCGGCTGGAACTTGTAGTCCACAACAATCAGTCCCCAGTGTAGATTCAAGCTCTTTGGACTACATGTCCAAAGATCCTCCACTGTTCTGTAAATTCTCACTCACTCTGCATTCAGGATGAGACAAAGCAGATTCCAGGCTGAGTACTAGAGGAAACAGCTTCACTGTGGCAAATGCTGTAGAGTGTCCTTTGATAACACAGGCAATTTAGCCAGCTCCTGGCTACATACTGTATGTATCACATTATATTTTGATCTGCATTTTATGTATTTTGTGTTACATTTATGCAGATGATATTTTGGTACACATGTCATATTTCTTTAGCTGAGAGTGTGATGTTTTTGTATGAGAAGACATGTTAAACTGTGTTATAGTAACTGAGATTTAAAATGCATTCAGAGGTAAAAAACGGGATATGGCAGTGGTTAAGGGCTTGAGCCAGAAAAATGGGAATACAAGGTGTGTATTAAGGGAAAAACGGTCAAAGACGTTAGGAATTCATTTGAAAAAGTATATATTACCTCACATGACATTCACATATTTCCAATCAGAAGTGCCCATGATCTGTTAGAGGTTTCAGATGATAGAGTAGTCACATTTATTATTTAGAGGTGTGCAGACTACTGTTTTTTTTTTATATTACCAGCCATTTCAGTATGGGTAAAGGCTATGTAGAAGGTGACTTAATGAAAAGTTGTGCAGTGGTTGCTCCCAAATGATCATACATTAATCTGAACCATCTTTTTCATACCCTTCTTATGAGAAAAAAAAAAGTGTAAATGAGGTTTACAGGTAATTTCAAGAGGAGATGAAATGGCAGTGGAGACGATCTTAAATTTTACCATCATTTCTATTGCTGTGGGTTGTAAAACTTGGCATAAGTGTGAGTCGGATCGCTTTTTGAAAATGGCACAGCAAAGCACTTCATGGGTATGAATGTTTGGCTCAATATTCCTGCTTAATCCAATGGAGATTTGAGTAGGAGAAGAAAACTAGTGCTGCATATCATGAGGGAAACATTAGCAATCAGGATCATTTCCTATTGTTATTCCCGAATGTGATTAGATCTTCACTTAATCAAGCTGAACCAGGGCTGGAGTGGGACAAAAATTTGGCCCTGGACTTCATCCAAATCGGCCCACTTTGACAGGTCTCTCCCATACTGGCCGGCCAGAAAAACCCACCCCTCCAGGGCAAAAAATCAGTTTGGCGCTTCCCTCCGTAATGGGATAAGATTAGGCAGGAAAGTGAGAAACTCCAGGCCATAGTTGTTGAGTCAGCTGTCTGTCCTCTCCCCCGTGCTCTTTCTGGTCCCCCTGTGCTCCTCTGGTCCCTCCCTGCTCCCCTGTTCCCCCATTGTCCTTTGTTACCACCATGCTCCTCTGGGCCCCCCGTGCTCCTCTGGGCCCCCCTGTGCTCCTCTGGGCCCCCCGCTCTCCTCTGGTCCCTCCCCCTGCTCCTCTGGTACCCTGTTCTCCTCTGGTCCCCCACATGCTTCTCTGGTCCCCAACATGCTTCTGCTTACCCCTCCTGCTTCTCTGTCCCCCCATGCTCATCTGTACCCTCGTGCTCCTCTGGTCCCCCAAGTGCTCCTCTGGTCCACAATGTGCTCCTCTGGTCCCCCACATGCACCTCTGGTCCCCTGTGCTCCTCTATTCCCCCATGCCCCTTTGGTCCCCCGCATGCACCTTTGGCTCCCTGTGCTCCTCTATTCCCCCCATGCCCCTTTGGTCCCCTGCATGCACCTCTGGCCCCCCGCATGCTCCTCTGGTCCCCTGTGCTTCTCTGTTCCCCCCGAGCTCCTCTGGTCCCCCACATGCTCCTCTGGTCCCCCACATGCTCCTCTGGTGCCCCCATGCTCCTCTAGTCCCCCCATGCTCCTCTGGTCCCCCTTCCGCTTCTCTTGCCCCCCACAGTGCTCACCTCCTTTTCCTGGCTAGTTGTGCAGTGCAGGCCAAATAAAGGCATGATCCTCAGGAGTTGGCACTGAGAAGCTCATCATACGATCCGGAAGGAGGGCAGCCGCAAACAGCTGTAACATATGTTTCCTCGCCACTCGTTCTCCTGGTCTTTCCTTCCCCCCCTCCATCTAGATTCCACGCGGCAGAAGACAGGATGGAGAATGGGGGAAGGAAAGACCAGGAGAACGAGTGCCGAGGAAGCTTATGCTACAGCTGTATGCTGCTGCTCTCCTTCCGGATCATATGATGAGCTTCTCAGTGCCGACTCCTGAAGATCATGTCTTTATTTGGCCTGCACTGCATAACTAGCAAGGGAGAGGAGGTGAGCGCTGCAGGTGGACCAGAGAAGCAGGGGGGACAGGAGAACCAAAGGGGGGCTGTCACTGAAACCGGCCCACTGGGCCATTGGCCCACCGGGAAACTCCCGGTAGTCCCGATGGCCAGTACATGCCTGAGCTGAACACTTGAGCCTAAAGTGTTCAGAAAATATGTGGTATGCACATGTTTAGGTAAACAAAACTGCAGAGCATTGGTGTTTACAAAAGTACAGCCATGTACAGCGATTCACTTGTAAGACAGGCTGTACGCAGCACCTGCGGCTTCCTGGGCAAGGAAATACGCTCAGAGTTTTGCACCATGCATATTTTTAGCCTCTCACTATCTGTGTACATGAGGCCTGATACAGCAGTGTTTGTTTTTCTGTGCCCCTCCATAGCATAGATTTACAGTATATACCTTTTGATCCTGCCAATCGATCTGCCTTTTTTTCCACTAACTGTCACAAGCTAAGCTATCCATCAAAAGTATCAAGTATAATACCACAAAGTTCTTGTCTCAGCCGCTAAATGGTTAGGACAGCTGTCAATCAACCAGCAGGAGGCATTGAATGCAGTGGATTGGATAAAAAGCACAGGGAAAGCACCAGCCTTCAATTGGTCATGCTATTAAAAGCAGAAAGTGACAGGACTAACAGGTACTTAAAATATATTTATTCAAAACAAAAAAGGGAGCTATTTACACAACTTTAGCATTAGGGTTTGTATGCCGTGACAAAATAGGTTGATTATTATAGGTGTGCTAGAGAAAATAAAAAATGTTTGAAAGAAGAGATGTTAAACTGTGATCTCTAACATGGAATGTATATTTATTTATACAGTGTAAATATACAGTATATATATATATATATATATATATATATATATATATATATATATATATATATAAAAAATATATATATATATATATAAATATATACAAAAATGTTTTATATGTAGTATCAAAAATTGTGACCCGTATAAACAGAAAGTACTGTTCTAAGCTCCAAAAACCTCAACCCAGTGATTCCAAACACTGCAGGGTGCTAGCTTCCAAAGTTCCCATCTCACCATATAAATGGTCTGTCACAAAGGAAAAACAGAAGTGCACACTGGAAGACAGCCCAGTCCAGTGTGTATCAAGTGGGCTTCCGCTTGTCTCCTACCAAGCCACGCACCTCTAATGTGTTTTACCCTCTCGCAGGCTTAATCCCACTTCTGTTCTTTCTTTGTGATTGGAGCATTTGTGTGAAAGGAACTTCAGTACAATTAATCTTTTCCATTGTCTGTCAAACATGTCTTTTTGATCCACTACAGATTTCTCAGCACTATCCCCAATCACTATCATTTAAGATTTTTATTCTTTACAAAATGGTTAAAGAAATTAAAAACTCCACATTCAGCTCAAAATAATTATTCACTGATAGTACAGATAGCATAAATACTAGGTAATATTAAAATAACACAACAAAGCAAATAATTCTCACATATACAGCAAACCTTTACTACTAAAAAAGCTCACAAAACATGCATTGGTTTTTCAAAGCAATGAGCAGCCTTGGTCTCCAACATGAAGCTGTGAGAGGTGAGAAAGGCCAACTCATAACTTTTACAGACAGTTGCTGTTTATGCTGCAGAGTGCCCCTGCTTTTGGGGTCCCAGTAGGGATGTGCGAACTGAGTAACTGAGCATCGTCATGGGGAATATGTACCAATGCAAAGAAACATTTTTTTTAAATGACATTCAGTGCAGAGAAGGTCTTTTAATGGGAAATATTGAAAATACACAAATTCTTTAACCACTTAAGCCCCGGACCATTTGGTAGCTAAAGGACCAGAGGTGAATTCAGAATTTTGCACTGCGCTGCTTTAGCTGTAAATTGTGCGGACATGCAATGTTGTACCCAAATGAAATTTGCGTCCTTTTCTTCCCACAAATAGAGCTTTCTTTTAATGGTATTTGATTGCCTCTGCGATTTTTATTTTTTGCGATATAAACGGAAAAAGACCGAAAATTTTGAAAAAAAATGATATTTTCTACTTTTTGTTATAAGAAAAATCGAATAAACTCAATTGTAGTCATACATTTAGGCCAAAATGTATTCAGCCACATGTCTTTAGTAAAAAAAATGTCAATAAGCGTATATTTATTGGTTTGCGCAAAAGTTATAGCGTCTACAAACTAGGGTACATTTTCTGGAGTTTACACAGCTTTTAATTTATGACTGCCTATCTCATTTCTTGAGGTGCTAAAATGGCAGGGCAGTACAAAACCCCCCCAAATGACCCCATTTTGGAAAGTAGACACCCCAAGGAAATTGCTGAGAGGCATGTTGAGCCCATTGAATATTTTTTTTTTTTTGTCCCAAGTGATTGAATAATGACAAAAAAAAATAAAAAATTACAAAAAGTTGTCACTAAATGATATATTGCTCACACATGTCATGGTTATATGTGGAATTGCACCCCAAAATACATTCTGCTGCTTCTCCTGAGTACGGGGATACCATATGTGTGGGACTTTTTAGGAGCCTAGCCACGTACGGGACCCCGGAAACCAAGCACCGCCTTCAGGATTTCTAAGGGCGCAAATTTTTGATTTCACTCCTCACTACCTATCACAGTTTCGAAGGCCATAAAATGCCAAAATAGCACAATACCCCCCCAAATGACCCCATTTTGGAAAGTAGACACCCCAAGCTATTTACTGAGAGGCATGTTCAGTCCATGGAATATTTTATATTTTGCCACAAGTTGCGGGAATATGACAAACTTTGTTTTTTTTGCACAAAGTTGTCACTAAATGATATATTGCTCACACATGCCATGGGCATATGTGAAATTACACCCCAAAATACATTCTGCTGCTTCTCCTGAGTACGGGGATACCACATGTGTGGGACTTTTTGGGAGCCTAGTCGCATACGGGACCCCAAAAACCAAGCACCGCCTTCAAGGTTTCTAAGGGCATAAATTTTTGATTTCACTCCTCACTACCTATCACTACCTATCACAGTTTTGAAGGCCATAAAATGCCAAGATGGCACAAAACCCCCCCAAATGACCCCATTTTGGAAAGTAGACACCCCAAGCTATTTGCTGAGAGGCATGTTGAGCCCATTGAATATTTTTTTTTGTCCCAAATGATTGAATAATGAAAAAAAGAAAAAAATAAGAAAAAATGTACAAAAAGTTGTCACTAAATGATATATTGCTCACACATGCCATGGTTATATGTGGAATTGCACCCCAAAATACATTCTGCTGCTTCTCCTGAGTACGGGGATACCACATGTGTGGGACTTTTTGGGAGCCTAGCCGGGTACGGGGCCCCAAAAACCAAGCACCGCCTTCAGGATTTCTAAGGGCATAAATTTTTGATTTCACTCCTCACTACCTATCACAGTTTTGAAGGCCATAAAATGCCAAGATAGCACAAAACCCCCCAAAATGACCCCATTTTGGAAAGTAGACACCCCAAGGAAATTGCTCAGAGGCATGTTGAGCCCATTGAATATTTTTTTTTTGTCCCAAGTGATTGAATAATGACAAAAAGAAAAAGAAAAAAATGTACAAAAAGTTGTCACTAAATGATATATTGCTCAAACATGCCATGGTTATATGCGGAATTGCACCCCAAAATACATTTGGCTGCTTCTCAATGGGCTCAACATGCCTCTCAGCAAATAGCTTGAGGTGTCTACTTTCCAAAATGGGGTCATTTGGGGCGTTTTGAACTGTCCTGGCATTTTATGCACAACATTAGGAAGCTTATGTCACACATCATCCACTCTTCTAACCACTTGAAGACAAAGCCCTTTCTGACACTTTTTGTTTACATGAAAACATTTTTTTTTTTGCAAGAAAATTATGTTGAACCCCCAAACATTTTATATATTTTTAAAGCAAAGGCCCTACAGATTAAAATAGTGGGTGTTGCATTTTTTGCACAAAGTTGTCACTAAATGATATATTGCTCACACATGCCATGGGCATATGTGAAATTACACCCCAAAATACATTCTGCTGCTTCTCCTGAGTACGGGGATACCACATGTGTGGGACTTTTTGGGAGCCTAGTCGCATACGGGACCCCAAAAACCAAGCACCGCCTTCAAGGTTTCTAAGGGCATAAATTTTTGATTTCACTCCTCACTACCAATCACTACCTATCACAGTTTTGAAGGCCATAAAATGCCAAGATGGCACAAAACCCCCCAAATGACCCCATTTTGGAAAGTAGACACCCCAAGCTAAAAGGTTATGCCGCGTACACACGGTCGGACTTTTCCACGGGCAAGCCTCCGTCGGAATTTCGACCGTATGTACGCGGCATTAGGAGCAAAATCGCTCCTCCGCCCCTGCTGCCCCCATGCTTCGGCATATATGCTCTTTTTTTTTAACTGTGGTGGTGAAATCACCTCCTACAGCACTGGAGTCACGGCTTTATGTATCGTGGGAGCAAACGCTGTTGCTGTCAAGATAAATAATTCCGCGCTGCAGTTGAATGGCGCACCTGAAAACAAAAAATTACATACCTGAAAAGCAAGCATGATAAAACATTGCAGAATGGAATACAGTAAAAAAGAGCAGAACAATAGAGAGAAAATAGAGAGAGAGAGAGAGAACAATAAAACGACAACTATTTTTGTTTTTTTTATTTTATATTTTTTTTGTGTTTTTGTTTTTTACGTTTTTTCTTTTCTTTTTTACACTTTTTTTTTGTAACTTTAACAACTGTAATGGTTCGGGTCTCTCAAAATGTAATGGCATCTTGGGAGACCCTGTGTAAGTGTGTCCTAGTCTGTGAAATGCTGTACCCTACGCTAAAACTTCACTTTTGAGTGGTAGCGTTCAAAACATTCACCAAGGCAAAGACCAGGTTTGTCAGGACAGAGTGGACAATAATGATGGGTGTCACGCCTAAATCCGCGCTTGCTACAGACACAACATCTTTTTTGGGGGGCTCGTTGGGTAGGGGTACTCGGGAGGACATGCGTATAATGCCTCTCATGCAGCCGGATTACTGCATTTGGTAGGGGATGGTGAGGTGCAGAACCGCCTGGATACAGGAGTTCTGTGACAATCTCATTCTGGAATTTTAGAAGAGATAACGTCCCGCCTGAAGCTCTGTATAGCACATGAGCGTTCAGCAAAGCCAATTGAAATAAGGATAGAGACACTTTTTTGTACCAGCGTCTCGCCTTACGGTCAATTAGATACGGCGCCAACAACTGGTCGTTGAGGTCCACCCCTGCCATATTTTTGTTATATTCGTGGACACAGAGGGGTTTCTCCACAACACCAGTCGCCGTACGAATTTGGACTGTCGTGTCTGCATGAAGGGAGGTAAGAAGGAAAACATTCTTATTGTCCCTCCACTTCATAGCGAGCAAGTTATTACACTTTACGCAGGCTCTCTCCCCCAGCCTAAGATGGGCATCTACAAGCCGCTGGGGAAAGCCCCGGCGATTAGGTCGCACGGTGCCACATGCTCCAATCTGATGATCAAACAAGTGACTAAACAGTGGCACACTCTTGTAATAATTGTCCACATACAAGTGGTACCCCTTTCCGAATAAGGGTGACACCAATTTCCACACTATCTTGCCAGCGCTCCCTATGTAATCCGGGCAGTTGACCGGCTCAACCTGACTATCTTTTCCCTCATAAACCATAAAGCTCCATACATAGCCTGTTGCCCTGTCAAAGCACTTATAGAGCTTGACCCCGTATCTGGCACGCTTGCTGGGAAGGTACTGCTTGAAAGCCAAGCGACCAGAAAATTTAATCAGGGACTCATCAACGCAGACAGCTTGATCGGGAATAAACAAGGCTGTAAAACGTTCGCTGAAGTGGTTTATGAGGGGCCAAATTTTATAGAGCCGGTCGTATTCAGGGTCCCCACGTGGACGACAAAGTTCATTGTCGTTGAAGTGCATGAACCGCAAAATCTGCTCGTATCGTTTCCTTGGCATGGAGGCAGAGAACACGGGCATGTGGTCAATTGGGTGCGTGGACCAATAAGCACGCAATGACGGGAATTTATGTGTGCCCATGTTGAGGGAAAGGCCCAGAAAGGTCTTCAATTCGGAAACCGTAATTGGTTTCCAATCTTTGGCAATGGAAGGCAACTGGGGATTAGCGGCGATGAATTGACCAGCATATAAATTACTCTGGTCCACAATAGATCTATAGAGATCTTCCGTTAAAAACAGCGAATAATAGTCAATTGGCATAAAATCAGCTGTTTCCACCTGAATAACGGGTTGGGCAGTGAATGGGGGAAGTACGGGTTCTGCAGAAGTGGTGGGGACCCAATCAGGATAGGCAAATTCTGCAGGAAGAGCACTATGGGTACGACGGGTCTGCCTTTGTCTTCTTATTGGTGGCAGCGGGACACTACTTGTGCTTGCCACCTCGCCAGCTTGAACTGCACTTATGGGACTCGCTACGTCACCAAGTGATACTGCAGTGCTGGATGTACGCCCAGGCTGTACTAGACCGCTGGTGCTTGCCAATTCACCAGAAGGAATAGCAGCGCTAGTACTACTCTGCTCCATGATACGAGAGCCCTGCAGTTCTTGCTCCTCAACAACCTCAGAAGATCGGGATCGGGTACGCCTGACCTTAGCAGGGACCTCAACTTCGTCGTCAGAGCTATCTGACGTGGGGCTGCTGACGTCACTGTCTTCTACGGGAAGATATTCTGATCCTGAATCTGACAGATACGTGACCTCCTCTTCACTATCTGTCATGCTCAGAATCTCGTAGGCCTCTTTACTAGTGTACCTTCGTCTTGCCATTTTGGCCTCTAAATTTAGGGGTACACTAGTAAGATTCACAGGAAAAAAAGCACCCGACTGTCGTCAGCAAATATATCAAACGCTACAAAAAAACTGTTAGCGGTCGCAGGGATCAGGACTGTCTCTGCGAACGCTGCAGTTATGTGTTTTGTGTTTGGTAAGTGACAGTGATCGATCGATACTGCACTTGGGTGGGCTGGGCTGGGCTGGGCTGGGCGGAGGGGCTAAACGCAGGTGCTAGCAGGTATCTGGGCTGATCCCGCTAACACTGCGTTTTTGGGAACCCTAAACCGCTGGGGACGCTAGTATAGATCTGATCAGATACTATACCACTAAGGGAGGTGTATGCTTTGCGCGTGGGTGTTAGCGTTACTGGCTCTAACCTAACGCTGCCTGGGGCGACGCAGACCCTTTCTGGCGCTAAAACCTAATTGATCTCACCCGCCGGGCGATCAGGGGGTTAAACCTTTATTGGGTTATATACGGCGGGTGCCCTGATGCTATAAAAAGCAAACTAACCAACCAGCGTCACCCGTAACCTTTATATGGTGATCACTGGTGAAAGGGTTAACTAGGGGCAATCAGGGGGTTAAAACCTTTATTAGGTTAAATATGGGGGTACCCGACGCTATATAAAAACCTGACGGGTTACCTAAATAACTAAATAACTAACTGGGTAACCAGTGTCACCAGTGACGCTTATACGGTGATCACTGGTGAAAGGGTTAACTCTAGGGGCAATCAGGGGGTTAAAATAATATATGGGGGTACCTGACGCTCTAAAAACCTGCGGCGAAACTAAAAATAAATAACTGGCTATCTAGGGCACCACCGGCACTAAATACAACGATCGAAAATACGATCGCTTAGTGACGCTGGTGTTAGGGGGTGAAAGGGTTACCTGGGGGGCGATCAAGGGGTTAAACCTTTATTAGGGGGGATTAGGGGGCTACCCTGGACCTAAAGGGGCCTAAACCTAACTGCCCTGCAACTTTTTACTATCACAGATGACACTAAATGCAGTGATCAGTAAAATAAATGATCACTGCAATCAGTGACACTGTGATTGGGGGCTGGGGGGTGACCTGGGGGGTGATCTGGAGGTGACTGGGGGGTGAAATGTGTGCCTATGTGTACCTAAGTGTCAGTGGACTGTTGGTGCACTAACTTGCTTCTTCTCTCCTCGGCGCCGGAATCGAAAAGACCACCGCGAGGGAGATGACATCACTTCCTCCTGCCTGTGTTTACATCACATGGCGGAGGAAGCATTTTCATTGGCCGGGAGCGATCGCGAGGGGGTGGCCGAAATCGAGTGGTCACCCCCTCATCTCTGATCGCTCCCCAACGATAAACGGCCGCTCACTGTATAGGAGGGGGGTCCGATCGGACCCCCCAACTGTACAAAGGCGATCACGTACACTGTAGGTGATTGTGCCTGTCGGTGCCATTCTGCCGACGTATATATACAGTGAGCGGTCGTTAAGTGGTTAAATACCATACTTGGGGTGTGTTTTCATGTGAAGTTGTGGATGCAGTAAGATAAACTCTTTTAAAAGTGACATTTTATATTTACAGTAGTTGGGGATCTGTATTTAGCGACAGTGGCAGTACTGCTGCTAAATAACAGATCCCCACCAACGTCTGATAACAAACTAAGGGATCTGTCATTTAGCAACACTATTAGTATATTTGGTAAATGACATCACCCAGGATCTCTGCTTATACTCTGGCAGTGCCTGGGATCTATCATTTGTAACGGGAGTAGCCTGAGGCCCTTGCATCCACCAGCGTGGGGACAATGTACCCTGCGGGGGGCGGGGCTTTGCCCTCCTTTCAAGGTACCCTCCCAATGTTGAAGGCATATGGTCTGGTATAGTACAGGAGGGGGGCACACACTCAATGCCACCCATTCTTCCTAGCCAGCTCGATTGCATGCCTGGGTTAGGAACTTTTAGTGGGGTCCCACATAAAATTTTTTATTAAATGATGTACCTAAAAATTCATAAAATACCCTTATCCAGGCATGCAGCCTGGCTCGAACCATAACAGGCCACATGCCCTCATCATTGTTTGGGGGCCCCTGCAAACATCTGCTCCTTATACAAATGAGTGAGGGGTACATGGTGCCCCTTGCTACTCATTCACAAAAAATAAAAGATAAATAGCAAATAGCAAATAAATAGCAAAACACACACACCATTGAAAAAGTCCTTTATTAGGAAAAAATAAACAATGCCCCCCCCCCCCAATGTACTGTAAATCCAACATCATTCACATATTCATAATAATAATAATAATAATAATAATGATATTCCAGCAATGCAGATTCACTTTTATCAGGATGAATGAGGTTGTTGACCCACTGTCACAACAATGCTACCCCATCACAGATCTCAGCTCCCCAGTACTAATGGATCACAGCTCCTGCAGTACTGGGAAACCTGGGGGATTTAATTGATCAAGTATGGTCTGTTCGTTAGCTCATTTGCCGAACTGCTGTTCATCCTTAGTACCAAGACACACCTGAAAACCAAACCTGAAGAAAACTGCTTTGCAATTTATCACCTTCTCTGGGTTATTGTCAGGAAAGAATTGTATTAACCTAAAATTAACAAATGCTAGTGAAAGAAGGACAGCAAAGAAAATTTCAACTCTCTGACAAATTCAGTGCTGCTTTTAAGTATGATAATAATAACATAAGAGTATGACTTATTGTGGAAAAAAAAAGTGTTTGGAAACTAATTTCAAATTAATATACAGTGCATAATCAAGCTGTATTACCGTATATCTAATACAATCCTAGAGAAATAAATGAAAATACAACACCATAGGTGGTCTCCATGTCTTTTTCCCTCAGGCTATTTCTCACATCTATGCTTGCCGTGAAGCTTTACGTCATGGCAGATAACTGCCAGTACTAGCCTTGTTTCATTTGAAACCTTAGGGAATGGAAGTCCACAATCCAAACACAGGTCACTTGTTCCCCATCACTCACTTGCTTATACACAGAACTAGATTAATAGATAGGCATGTTCAGTGAGGAAGTCTTTTCTGAGCTATTAGACATAGACATCCTCTAAACCAAACCAACCTAAAGACAGATAATTTGCTTTGACTTTATGCCTACTTAGTGGGCTAAAGAAACGGAACACTTATTGATAACTATGAACAAATATAGCCCCAAAATTCTATGGTCCATACATATTGCAGAATTACTATATTAAATAAATATTTTCTCTTGTAATCATTCACTTTGCTCAAGATATCTGTATGGCATACAATTTTCTTTAGATAAAAAAATATGACTTTTTGTCTTTGACTTAAATCATAAGCCCAGCTAGTAATGAATTCCTAAAAATCTTTTATCACTGGCTTTTCTTCATTCCTTTCTATAAACCTCTATGGCCTTACCATATTTAGATTAGTTTTACGCTGAGCAATGTGGCCAACTGTTTCCTGTTGAACTCACTATATCCTGGAGGGTTTACTGTGAATAGAAAAAGAGACTTTATAACCGAGAACCACTTCACAGATTCTGTATGCTAAGCTGTCATCAGAGATAACTCAATGATTTCACCATCAGTAGTACTCCCCAATTTTACTTCTATCTTGCTCTTTATTGCAAGCTATCGTTCAGTCTTTTATCTGGACTTTTTGATTTCCAACTTCTTTCTGTTCAGGTCTGGTTTTCCAATATCTTTGTTTCTTTTTCATCTTGGCGTCATGTTTTGGATTTTAACTACTTTGTTCTGCAGTTTTCATCCCTTCATCATCTCCTAGCAATCTCTTCACCCTGTAGCCTTTAGGGTTAGTTAGTGTACAAAGTTTAAGCCCAGTCAAATGCAACATTCTTTTGGGTGCTTTCAGTGAAATTGTGCTCCATTTGAGATGTGTTTGAGATATATTTACTATGTGTTCATATTTCATTCCCAGTTATTTATATACTGGAATAAATGTGGTTGGAACACATCAGAACAATAAATGCTGCATATACAAAACCACAGTACAAAGTAATGCATGACAAACCCAGCAAACCTAATGTAGTTGAACAGTTCCCCATACAATAGTTAATTATTAAAACATTGCATATCAGATTTTTCAGTAAGACCCCTTTCACACTGGGGCGCTTTGCAGGCGCTACAGCGCTAAAAATAGCACCTGCAAAGCGCCCTGAAAGAGACGCTCCTTTCTCTCCAGTGTGAAAGCCCGAGGGCTTTCACACTGGAGCGGAGCACTGGCAGGACGCAAAAAAAAGTCCTGCTAGCAGCATCTTTGGAGCGGTGAAGGAGCGGTGTGTATACCGCTCCTCCACCGCTCCTGCCCATTGAAATGAATGGGGCAGCGTGGCTATACCGCCGGCAAAGCGCTGCTGCAGCGGCTCTTTGCGGGCAGTTTTAACCCTATTTCGGCCGCTAGTGGTGGTTAAAAGCACCCCGCTAGCGGCGGGATACCCCCACAAATACGACAGTAAAGCGCCGCTAAAAATAGCGGCACTTTACCGCCGACGCCCCCACCGCCCCAGTGTGAAAGCGGTACAAGGGTTAACAGCAAAATACAAACACCTGTAAACAACAATGCTTAAAGTAGAAAGATAGGCAAAACCATTTTCTCATTTAGGATAGAGCAAAGGAGGGTTATAACCCCTGTCAGATTTTTTTTTTTTTTGTAATCTATGTCTCTTTGCAGAGATTTGTCTTCACTGCCTGTCCCATAGCCAAACGGGAAGTGAGAGGAAATCCCTGCAAATTAAGGAAATAACTTGGAGACCCCCCATTTGCAGATTTTCCTACTTTTCTGGGGACAACCCACCTTTTGGGATTTTCACTTTCAATGGTAAACAGTACAAATATAGAGTGTGAATCTCCCTAACAGTGGCATAGACAGCAATAAAAACTGACAAGCATTCTAACCCCTCTGCACTCTATCCAAAACTAAAACAAAATGTTTTGCCTTTAGTTATACTTTAAAGTAGATCTAAACTCTGTCTAGATAAGACTTAGTTTGCTAGTACTGCGCATCATAAACAATTTTGTTTTCAACTTGTTTTTTATCTTTTTTTTGCATTTTAGTATGAATGATCTCCTCCAGGGTCACTTTAAATCCACATGTAATGGCTCCAGCGTGAGCTGCATATTTTTGCTACTTGCTTTCTAATGAATGATAAATGATGGATCATGCCTTTGAAATGTGTGTCTACCAGGGATGAAGTTTGAGTTTACTTCTTCCATGGGTTCAGGGCAAATCCCTGGGAATCCTGAGTTTAGGATTTGAACATTTTTAGCTGAAAAGTTTGCAGGTTCATCCAGTGAAATATAATGCAACCTATATTTCAGTGCATCACCTTTTCTCTGGCAAAAAAAAACACAATGGATCGAAAGAATGAATAACTGAGTTTCCTTTCTATAAAACAGTGGGCTCACAACAGCCATATTGTGTTGGAGTTGTCAAGGGTAGCTGGCAATTATGTTTAGGGGGATTACTATTATTTTGTTTCTTCTTTAATTTTGGCACTGGACTTTTCCCCCATGGTAGCCCAGATTCCTGAGCCTTTCATTAGACAATAGCTTGCTTATTTGCCCTACAAATGGGCAGAACCAAATTGCAAGATTTGCCCCTCCATATAAACTTCAATGAGGTTCACCACAAAGTTTGTGAACTTCAAGAAAGATTTGAAAAGTGTGAACAGAACTCAAGAATATTTTTTCATCCCTAGTGTCTGCATAACCATCTGTAGTCTCCACGAGGGGAGCATGTGACAGGGTGACAATGTAGGAGCAAAACTGGTAGACTGTAACCACCCCATAATAGACAGTGCCTAAGCAAGGACCATCAAGGCCCTTCACCTGGTGATGGATGTGCCCTATGCATGAAGAGTGAAGACACAGGCTGTTTCTTGCTAAGAATCTTTTTTTTACAATTTTTTGGAAAAAATTATTATGTGGAAGTTGCAGGATATTATCTTTTAAACATTATTTTTTTTGGGACATTAGACTGTTTATATTCATTTTTGTTTAGGTGTTGCACTACACTGATTTTAATTTGAATATAGCATTTTGGTGTTGTGGAATCACTACAGTGCAACACACATTTCATTTTTGTTAGCACTGTATGTTAATTGCGCTGATTGCGATTATCATATTATTTGCTTTGTCAAATGGAGCATTTAGAAATGTTAATTATGTCTAAATAGTACCCTGAGAAATTGACATTTTACCTCAAATTTCTTCTGCAAAAATGACAGTGCACTTATTGTGGCTAAAGTGGTTGTAAAGCAACATCTATTAACCACTTCCAGAACGCCCGCCGTCATTATACGGCGGCTGTTTGAAGAGGGATATCTTTGTTATGGCAGCAGCTAGCTACCATAACCCCGGTATCCTCTTCTTCAGCGGGAAGTCCGCTTTCAGATAAAAGTGGTCTCTGCGGCGGATTCGCCACAAGATCTCTTTTATCGATGGCGGAAGAGGGCCCCCCGTCCTGGTGCCCTTCGCCGCTTACCTGCCGGTGGAGGCAATCGAGTCTGCTCTCCTGCTTGGTATGGAGATGAGTGAGGGGAAGATGGCCCCCACCTGTCTCCATACCATTGCAGGGTGGAAGCGACGTCAAAATGTCACTTCCGCCCATATGTCTTAAAGCAAGTTTATTTTTTATTTTTTTCAGATGACATTTTTTTTTTATTGCATTTTAGTGTAAATTTGAGATCTGAGGTCCTTTTGACCCCAGATCTCATATTTAAGAGGTCCTGTCATGCATTTTTTTCTATTACGAGGGATGTTTTCATTTCTTGTAATAGGCATAAAAGTGTCATTTTTTTGTTTAAAAGAACAGTATAAAAATAAAAGGTAAAATAAATAAGAAAAAAATAATAATTTCTAAACGCGCCCCGTCACGCCGAGCTCGCGTGCAGAAGCGAACCCATACGTGAGTAGCGCCCGCATATAAAAACGGTGTTCAAACCACACATGTGAGGTATCGCCACAATTGTTAAAGTGAGAGCAATAATTCTAGCCTTAGACCTCCTCTGTAACTCATAACATGCAACCTTTAGAATGTTTTAAATGTTGCATTTGGAGATTTTTAAGGGTAAACGTTTTTCGTCATTCCACGAGCGGGCGCAACTTTGAAAGCGTGACATGTTGGGTATCAATTTACTCGGCGTAAAATCATCTTTCACAATATAAAAAAAATTGGGCTAACTTTACTGTTGTCTTATTTTTTAATTCCAAAAAGTGTTTTTTTTCTCCCAAAAAAGTGTGCTTGTAAGACCGCTGCGCAAATACGGTGTGACAAAAAGTATTTAAACGACCGCCCTTTTATTCTCTAGGGCATTAGAAAAAAATATATAATGTTTGGGGGTTCTAAGTAATTTTATAGCAACCCAAAAAATATTTTAACTTGTAAATAACAAGTTTGAAAAATAGGCCCGGTCCTTAAAGGGGTTGTAAAGGTAAACGTTTTTTCACCTTAATGCATCCTCTGCATTAAGATGAAAAAACATCCAACAATACCGACCCCCCCAGCGTCCCTGTTTTACTTACCTGAGCACGTTCACCTGCTGCGCTCGCCCCTGACGTCCTCTTCGCTGCTCAGCCTGGCGGTTGATTGGCTAGAGTGGATGGATTGAAAGCAGCGCAGCCATTGGCTCGCACTGCTGTCAATCACATCCAATGGCGCGGCACGCCGGGGGGCGGGGCCGAGTGATACAGTGAGCGGCTATAGCCGCCGGCTCTATCACGGGAGCGCGCCCGCAAGAACTAACCACCATGCGAGCTCGCTCGCATGAAGGTGGTTAATTATTGCGGGGAGGTGCCGAGACAGCCGCCGAAGGACCCCAGAAGACCAGGATCGGGGCCACTCTGTGCAAAACGAGCTGCACAGTGGAGGTAAGTTTAACATGTTTGTTATTTAAAAAATAAAAAAAATTGCCTTTAGTGTCACTTTAAGTGGTTAAAAGGAGTTCCAGTTGTTTTTGTGTTTAATAAAAGTCAGCAGCTACAAAAAGTGTAGCTGCTGACTTTTAATAAACACACTCACCTGTCCCAGGATCCAACAATGTGTTCACCCGAGCCATCCCTCCTCTCCCTCTTCTCTGACTGGCACCGGCATCCCAACTGTGTGGGCACCCAGCTGTGACAGCTGGCAGCTTCACAGCTGGGCGCCTACTCTGCATGCATGAGTCCTGCTGAGCCTCCTGAAGGGTCTGGATGTCTTCTGGGACCTGTGACGTATCACAGAAGACTGCAGGGAAGGGGAGAGGAGAACTTCCACTCGGATCGCCTAAGCGATTGAACGGAAGTGTGAGAGGGTACCTCCTTGCTGGAGGCTCTGACAAAAGGAAGTCAGCAATGAAGAAAGATCAGATACAGGAAGCTCTCAGGCATTACAGATATGTAGTCCTTTGACATCTGCTTGCCTTCTTATGGCCTTAACTTCCAGAGTTCAGATACCTTTTAACTCCTTTAAATGCTCATTTCACCCATAAAAGACATGACTTTATTGTTTTTGTATACCTCACTGCCATAGTTTTTTTTTATTAACTTTCTCCCTTTGAGTTTAGGGTCTCCTAGCCACCTTCCACTTTCCACTCTTCTCATTGCATTACATAAAATACTCCGGACCTAAATTATTAGGATGCTAGAATACACTTAAAGATTCAGGAATCAAGTCACTAAAGGTCACAAAACAATAAAGTGAAAGTTTGATATACGACAAACAGCACTTACACAAACTGACAAATGCCAGCACATGCAATTCCAGCTTGACCAAGGGTTTAGGGTGGGTTCACGCTTTAGTGTACTCTAATAAAGGAGGTGTGTTACGGGTCAGATCGCCAGGGGAAAACAGAGGAAAATAAGCCTAAAAAAGAAAACCAATGCAGCCGCCACATCTATTAATTGGTAAGCTGGTTGGTGTATTACATTTTTACACTTTAGGTAATAATAAATTTTCAATAATTACAGACTGCATATAATTCTTAATGTTTATTCTGTTATGTAAATACAGCCAATTAATCCTTCTTAAATTAATTAAAAAATGAAAAAAAAAAAAAACAGATCCACTTCCTTCATAAATTCTCCAAGTTTGTATTCCCTGGTAAAGTGTGAGAAAATGTCAGCAGCTAAACAAATCTATTATACAAAGACTCAGACTAGAATCTAGCAGAATTGTTCTGTATTGTGCATTATTATTTCATAGATCAGCACTTTATCAGTTGATAGACAAGTTCAAGCAGATGCTGCCGTTAATGAATATGATCATCTGGGGAATTGAAAAGTGATATGTAGACAAAGAAGACTGTAGGGATTAATGATCCATTCTGTCCCCGAATCCCTGAGAGATTATCACTGAAACGAAGATGGCTCAGTACAACATTTGAGGGATAGAAAAAAAATAAAACCAATAAGATTATTTAGGACAGTTCTACACTTCTCGGAATTTTACATGAAGCTCAAAAATGATTTAAAAACTTTAAAAAACACTTTTCTTGGCGTTAGATGCTCTGCATTTTCATTTGCCAGGTCCTCACTCTGCCAAATCCATGATCAACACAGCAATAGAAATAAATTTGATTCTCATTTTTCATTCTAGAGTTGGAAGGTTGTGGCAGAAAACAAATGATTTATGAATTTTAATTACCATTGGCCAGAAAATTCTTAATAAATAATCCATAAATTATAACATAGTGCAGAAATGCTGCTTGCGTATCTGCCATTATGACATCTTAAAACTAATGTTATATGTTTCTAATAAAAAAGAGAACATAGGGCTTCTGGAATGTTGATTTTATTGTGTGTGTAAAAACATCTAGTTCAAGAATGCTACATACTTTACCAGTCAAAGTGATTGAAAATGTTCCCCGCCTAAAGTGGTTGTAAACCTTGGACATAAAATATGAACAAAGTATATCCTTCTATTGTGTGTACTTGTTTCAATCAAGAGCACTAAGTGCCATTTCTGTCTGCTGCTTCATTCCTCTGCTAGCAGCATGAATCACGTCTGACAAGTATTCCTGACACCAAGAGAAAAATGGTGAGAGGAAGGAGCTCCAACTGACTGATTGACAGCCTTAGCTCTGCTCCTGTGTGCGGTGTGAAGGGGTGTGTTCCCCTTCTCTCCAATCAGCTTTCAAAGCTCAACTCACTGAGCTCTGCAGAGTGTAACTTAATCTCTTTGCCCTCTTATTTCTGACAGCTCAGACAAACTTTATAAATTCTGGAATTTGAATGGATGTAGGGAAGAGAAGACAGCAGATAAACAGACACAACTTATGTAGGAGGATTTGTTTAATCTCTGTGTATCCCCTGAGGCCAGTCACTTCACTGAGTAAGGGTTTACAATCACTTTATTGCATGCAACACACATTTCCTCCAGTCATAGGCTAGCAGCATGGAATTTGTCTCCCCCTTTGCTGATACTAATAAGATATGTTGGGTTGGTTGTTATGAATGGAGATACTTCACCATTTAAATATAGATCAGAGGGGGACCCATGCTCAATGACACATCCTGGCTATTATATGGCTATCAAGTTCAAATCTGCAATCACAACATATGGCAGAAGGAAGTCCTCCAGCACCAGTGTTCTTAGTAGCTCTGAGATGTCATGTAAATGAATGTTGAAAGTCACCAAGAAAGCTGACACTGGAGGAAGTGAAAAGGTGTCTTCAGATAATCATGTCTTTTAGAAACACCCACCTTTCATCATGGCCACTAATCAAGAGGGCACCAAAACACACTTTGTGTGTTACACTTTATTTAGCCCACATAAACCTGTACCTACCATGAAAAGGCTAGTTTGTTCTATTTATTTTCCCATGAGTTTAGGATCTCATTCCTTCCCTAAATGGCAGCATGAAGGTTTTGCATAATAGGAACTGGAATAAGCCTTAAAAGATAAAAGAAAGCCCCCAAGATTCTTGTATGGAATATTTCCTATGGGTTGCATAGCCCTTAAAAATATACTTATAGACTGTCTAGTTTGTAGACTCCCAATATTGCACAATTATTTGTGATGCCAGTATCTAACTTCCTTAACTCTGCTCTTGGTCATGTATATAGGTAATCGGGTATGAATAGCTGTTGCATATACTCCAGGGAATGTAAGCAGGTAGTGATGGACCCTGCTTTCTCTCAATTTTGTTTGCTACTGTATAGTACATTGATGATGCCACATGATCACAGCATATTGTAGAGTAATGTCTTGTACACACGATCGGATTTTCCGATGAAAAAAGTCTTAAGCCCCGTACACACGATCGGTTTGACTGATGAAAACCGTCCGATGGATGGTTTTCATCAGACCAACCGATCGTGTATGGTACCCATTGTTCTTTTTTCCATCGGTTGTAAAAAATAGAACTTGTTTTAAAATTTTCCGATGGATAAAAAACCAATGGGAATTTCCGATCGTCTATGGGCAAGTCCATCGGTTAAAAAACCCACGCATGCTCAGAATCAAGTCGACGCATGCTCAGAAGCATTAAACTTCATTTTTCTCGGCTCATCGGAGTGTTTTACGTCACCGCGTTTGGAACGGTCGGTTTTTTGACTGATGGTGTGTGGCCAAGACTGACGAGAAACAGTTTCATCGGATTTCCGATGGACAAATCCATCGGACGAAAATCCATAGGTTATCCGATCGTGTGTACGGGGCTTGAGGGAATTTTTTCATCGGATATTCTGACCGTGTGTGGGCCCCACCAGCCTTTTTTCCGTCTGTGATTAGATATAGAACATGTTTTATTTTTTTCTGATGGAAAAAAATCCTATCGGAAATTCCGATCGTCTGTGTGGAAATCCGACGGAGAAAAAAACACGCATGCTCAGAATCAAGTCGACGCATGCTCGGAAGCATTGAACTTCATTTTTCTCGGCTCGTCGTAGTGTTGTACGTCACCGCGTTCTTGAAGACCAGAATTTGGTCTGACAGTGTGTATGCAAGGCAGCTTGAACGGAATTCCGACGGAAAATTCCATCAGATTTTATCCCATCGGAAATTCCGATTGTGTGTAGGGCATTAGAGTGATACAGGTTGCTTTTCGGCATATATTAGGCTATGAAATTCAGCCAACCCAGTAGTCCAAAAATCCCGTCTATTTGATTCTCAAGAATACTTATATCTATCAGTCTGATCTGTAGAAAATTAAGCAATTTTTTGAAACCAGGCAATTATGATTGATGAATTATATGATTCCTTGCAGGCTGGTAAATATCCATGCATAAATTCAGGATAATAAAATCAACAGGTTTTCTTGTTTTTCAATACATTTAGTCATAACTAAGGAATACTATTTATGTATAGCAAAATGTATACTTACAAAACCCTCTTAAGTTCATGTGAAGCTCTCTGGTTGCCCTTTGGGAAATTTCCATCCACAGGTAAAAGCCTATCATGCCTAATTTTGTATACTAGACTGAGGCCCTAATTTCTGCTTTCACACATTTACCGTAATGCATAAATATAACATTATAAATGGAATAATATTTATAATGTATTTATTATTTCTGCTCAGAAGAGCTTTCATAATACTTTTTGAGTACCTTAGGTCAAGATAGCGCAAATGCAGCCTGTGCTTTGGTATCTGTAAGAACAGAACAGTGATATATATATAGATATATAGATATATATATTTATATAGTTCAACCGAAAAGGCGGTAAACACAGGGTTTGAAAGGTAATCAAACCACAGTGATGAAGTTTTATTTTAACATTTTGTCGAGGCACAAGCTCCTGAGGAAGACAAGCTTACATCTCATTGAAAAGTGGAAATAAAACTTTATCACTCTGTGTTCACCGTTCAAGTCCTGTGAGTGGACTATATATATACCACTGTGCAAAACATTTAGGCCGGTGTGAAAAAATGCTGTACATTAAGAATGCTTTCGTAAATATAAGTTTTATTCGTTTATTTTTATCAATTAACAAAATTGAAAGTAAATGAACAGAAGAAAATCCAAATCAAATCAATATTTGCCTTCAAAACAGCATCAGTTCTTCTAGGTAAATTTGCACACAGGTTTTGAAGGAAATGGGCAGACAGGTGCTTTGGGGTATGGAGGCAAGGCCCCTTCTGCCCCAAAGCACCCACCCCCCCATGTTAAGGGCATGTGACCTGGTATGGTTCAGGAGGGGGGGGGCGCTCACTAGTCCCCTCCCCTTTCCTGACCTGCCAGACTGCATGCTCGGATAAGGGTCTGGTATGTTTGGTAGGTACCCCACTGGGTTTTTTTTTTTTTTTTTGTTTTGGCGTGACGCATTTTTATAAAAAAAATTATAGCCGGGTGCTTGCAATTGTAACCACGAGTAATTTTAAATGGGATTTGATTGTTTTTTTTCTTTAGAAATTAAATTTTTGCTGTTGCATGTTTTATGCATGCTACAGATGCACCAATTTACAGGCACATTAAGGGGGCTTAATTTTATTGTTGCACTTTAAACATAATTAAAATCACCGCTCCTGAAAAAACGATTGTTTTAAAAAATAAATAAAATATTGATACATGTCCCCCAGGGCAGTACCCAGACCCCCATATCCCCTTTATGGCCAATAACTTGCATATAAGCCTTCTAAATGGGCAGTTTTTATTTTTCCTGTTTGGTTCCCATAGACGTTTTGGGTTAGAACATTTCCCTGTTTGGGAGTTCTGTTGGGAACCGAACAGGGGGGTTTTTGGCCCATCCCTAATGCTGACCAAATATCCATCTCCAGTTGCAGAACTGCAGCCCCAACCTTGCAAGGAACCTCCACCATGCTTCACTGTTGCCTGCAGACACTCATTATTGTATCGCTATCCAGCCCTTTGGTGAATAAGCTGCATCCTGCTACAGCCAAATATTTTTAATTTTGACTTGTCTCTGTGTGCATAGTTGAGTCTTTCCACGTCCGAGGTATGGCTTTTTGGCTGAAGTTCCTCCATGAAGACCAGTTCTAGCTAGACTTTTCCAGACAATATATTGGTGTACCCGGGTCCCACCAGTTCTGTCCCGATGGCTCTGCTGGACATTAGAGTTGGGCAAATGGTTCGGGCCGAGCAAAAGTTCAGCCTGAACATCGCCTGTTCGCCCGTTCAGCGAACACCTGAATTTGCCGGATGTTCGGCAGGTGTCTGCCCCACCAAACGTCCTGTAATGCATAAAAATGTCAGTCTTACGGAAGTAGGCTCTATCCATGGTACAGATGCGCCACTTTACAGGCAGACTAAGGGGACCCCCCAGGTACTATATTTAAATGAATTTTTAATTTTTATTGTTGCACTTTAAGCATCAATAGAATCACTGCTCGTGTAAAAACGATCTTTTTAAAAAAAATTTTTTGGATTGTTACATGTCCCCCAGGGCAGTACTGGGACCCCCATACCCTTTTTTTATGGGCAATTACTTGCATATAAGCCTTCAAAATGGGGACTTTTGATTTTTCAAGTTCGTGTCCCATAGACTTTAACCTCCTTTGTGGTATGATTGTCAGATTTTTGATGCTCAAAGCGGTACATTGGCCTGTAATTCTTAGGAATAACTCACTTAAATCTGTCCAAACAAGAGTCTAGTAGACATCCCGGGTATGATAAAGTTTGAAACACAAAATCATAAATTATAATATAATAAATAACTATATATATCTATAATAAATAATAATATAATAATAATACAATTTATTCAATGATGTAATCAAATGAAAAAACACTGAAATTTGGTCAGTTGCAGAATTGTCGCTGTCAATACTTTCAGTGTTTGATGACGAATTTCACCACAAATCACTATCGCTCAATTCTGCAAGTGATTCTAATTTATTATCACTGTTTTCTAGCTGGTCTAAAACCGCTTTTAACGTAAAGGGACACTTTTTGGTTGCTATGGACAATTTCAAGTTTCCAGGCAGAAAGAACAGTATATACAGTATAACATAAAACTACATGCAGGGCACTGGACAAAGCACTAAGGACAAAAGGGAGGTGAAATAATTTGATACAGTAATGTAATCTGTAAGATTACAGTGTACTGTATGTGTTATGTGTTTTTCACTTTTAGAATTTCGCGCCGGGCTCCGTCCCCTTGCATCACGACACTCACAGGGAATGGAGCACGGCACTGTGATAGATCGAGCGGAGGACACAGCTTGCACACACAGCGGGGAGACATTGCAGGATCCTGGGGACAAGATAAGTAACTTTGCCTGGATCCTGCAATGCAATCCCGAGTGTGGCTTGGGGTTATGGCATTTGGTAATAAAAATTCACCCTGAGCCACACTCAGGATTACCGATATGGAGGTTAATAGGGTTAGTCGTTTCGGTCAGAACTCTTTCTCTCTTCGAGAGCTCTGGTGTGAACTGAACGAAAAGGGGTGTTTTGCCCATCTCTACTGGACATATTCCAAAGGGAAGTAAGCATGATGTGTCTACTGCATTATGTTTCCTTGGCCGATCACTGCACCTACAGTCCTCAATGATGCCTGTTTCTTTGTGCTTCTTCAAAAGAGCTTGAACAGCATATCTTGAAATCCTGTTCTTGAAACCCTTTTAAATCTTTGCCTGTAAGAGACTTTGCTGATGCTGGTGTCTTGTTGCTGTGCTCAGTCTTGCCATGGTGAATGACCTGTGAAATTTAATTTTCTTCCATAACATCAACTTTGTAGCAGAGTTTGGCTTGGTATAATTGGTTAATCATACACCTGACTGTAATCCTACAAAAGGGGGTGGGAGTCAGCCTGTCAGTGCTCAGACCATACGCTGCACATTGCATCAAATTGGTCTGCATGGCTGTCGTCCCAGAAGGAAGCCTCTTCTAAAGATGATGCACAAGAAAGCCCACAAACAGTTTCCTGAAGACAAGCAGACTAAGGACATGGATTACTGGAACCGTGTCTTGTGGTCTGATAAGACCAAGTTAAACTTATTTGTTCAGATGGTGTCAAGCGTGTGTAGCGACAACCAGGTGAGGAGCACAAAGACAAGTGTGTCTTGCCTACAGTCAAGCATGGTGGTGGGAGTGTCATGGTCTGGGGCTGCATGAATGCTGTCGACACTGGGGAGCTACAGTTCATTGAGGGAACCATGAATGCCAACATGTACTGTGACATACTGAAGCAGAGCATGATCACCTCCCTTCGGAGACTGGGCCACAGGGCAGTATTCCAACATGACAACGATCCAAACACCTCCACTGCCTTGCTAAAGAAGCTGAGGACGTTCCTGTCTGCCTGGGTATGGAGACCTGAGAGCTGCAGCGATGGATCGGGGCCCAGCGCCTTCGGCTGGGGTCCGCTAGGGATTGAGGAGTGCAGGGTGCCGCCTTGCGAGGGGACCCACACCCTAAGAGAAGGGAGGATCATTCTGAGGAACTGATGCGGGAGTCACGGTGAAGGAAGGGTCTGTTGATTCTCTGGGGGGGAACATCTTCTCCCTGATAGCGGCCATGTTCTAGAAAGGGAGTTCAAGTTCATCAGGTCCGTGGCAGGGCCTTATTCACCAGGTCTGTGGCAGAGACCAACTTCACGGTCTGTGGCAGAGACTGTGCGCCTAAAACTGTTTGAGAATCTAAGCAGTGAAGAGTTTGAGCTACGTTTGTGCCTGGACCTCCTCCACACCTTGGGTTGAAAGTACCTCGACACCCGGACACCATAGTCTTGACCGGTATGGGAGATCGTCTGACCATGCCACCTTTGTCCCGTTTACAGAGGTTGTTTAATCAGAAGGTTGCTAGTGAATACGGATGGGAGTACCCGTACCTGCCAAAGGAGCTTCTGTTTGAGGTAGAGGCCTATAGAAACCGGTGGTACACGGACTTTGTTTGGACACATATCAAAGTACCCCAAGCCCGGAGGTACTATTCATGCTCTGCTACAGCTACCAAGCGGTATAAAGACTGTAGGAAAGCCTGGATGCTTGCTCGGCACATACATGCGGATAAGGTGGTTATTTGCCGAAAAGACACAGATAATGTTGAATACCATATCAACACCTTTGACAAACATTGGAAGCCGTTGGTGTTGCCGCATCCAAAATATTATCTCTGAGAGATCAGACTCTGTGTTTTTTTCTGGAGCGTACTCTCTGGAGCCCAAGAACTTTTGCCCACACAAAAGGGTATTCTACTTGTTGGAAGAGTGGGAACAGTTGTTTTTTTTACCCTCTGCCCTCACTGCAAAGACACAAGGACTTTGGGGTGGAATAGTTCTGAGCAGGGTCAAAGAAGAAGAGGAATTTTACCCGGAAAAAAAAAAGTAAAGTTCTTCTTTCAGGACGAGTGTTCTGACGGTGGCACTCCCACTAGGTGGCGGTGTTGCATTGTCTAAAAACAAAGGGAAGAGACTCGGGTTTTAAAAAAAAAAATGTGTTTTACTTTTAGAAGGGAAGGATTGCTCCTCTGGGGAGAATCTTTTTACTTCTGCTGTGAATGTGTTTGAATATGTATGTGCTTTCTCCCTCTGCAGGTGGATATCAAGCAAAACACTGATAACGGGGTGGTTTTGACTAGTGCAGAGGGAATGTAATGATTGGAAATATGTTTATGTGACATTTGAGACTGTGATCTGTACATTGTTTTCTACTGATCTTCTTTCATTTCTGATTTTAATTCCCTTTTCCCCATGTCAGGTTCCGGCACAAACAAGCAGTTTTAAAAAAAAAATTCTTGTCTCTGGACCAGGCCTATGCTGACTCGGGTTCAGGAGGCATGGGTTTGCTCCAGACACTGGGGACCAGTGTCCATTAGTAGGGGGAATGTGTAGCGGGGTGTTCAATTTAGGGGAAGTGTATGAGTGGTAACCAGGCTCAGACACCTTAAATTGTTAGGAGTTATGGAACATTTTTGTCCTCAGGGGATAGTATTGGTGTGAAGTTCCCTGTGGCCTATGGGTGGCGCTGCCATATTGGGCTGGGGTTGAACTATCAATACAGTGCTGTGCCTTTTGTGACCCCTAATCAGCAGCCTACAGTGGGGCGGGGAACCTGCTGTGCGTGCCGGGAGAGGATATAAAAGGGGTAGACATCTTCTGAGCGGGGTCCACCCCCAGGCACCTTCAGCCTGGGTGTGCGTGTGGCTCATCTCCGGGTGCCCTCGGCCCGGAGGCTGTGTTCCGGTTCCACCTCAGGCACCTTTAGCCTGGGGTGAGGTACTACCTCACCGTTCTTGTCCGTCTGGGTATGGAGACCTGGGAGCTGCAGCGATGGCTCGGGGCCCAGCGCCTTCGCCTGGGGTCCGCTAGGATTTGAGGAGTCCAGGGTGCCGCCTTGCGAGGGGACCCACACCCTAAGAGAAGGGAGGATTATTCTGAGGAACTGATGTGGGAGTCACGGTGAAGGAAGGGTCTGTTGATTCTCTGGGGGGGAACATCTTCTCCCTGATAGCGACCATGTTCTAGAAAGGGAGTCCAAGTTCATCAGGTCCGTGGCAGGGGCCTTATTCACCAGGTCTGTGGCAGAGACCAACTTCACGGTCTGTGGCAGAGACTGTGCGCCTAAAACTGTTTGAGAATCTGAGCAGTGAAGAGTTTGAGCTACGTTTGTTCCTGGACCTCCTCCACACCTTGGGTTGCCCTGTTTTCTTTGCTCCAACCCTTTCCTATCCAAAGAGACTGTTTATTTCAAAGTGAGAATAAATACTGAGTTGGAGTTATCGCTGGTGTGGACATTTACGTTACTGGGGAAGTCAAGGACTTGCCTCTACACATGGTAGAGGTGAGAATCATTCTCAGGAGGACTTTGACTCTGGCTGCAGACACGACCCAAAAATAACACTGCTCAACCTCTTTACACAGGAGGGTACGGGCTTCTGGTGTGGTGTGCCTGTCTCCCCCCTGCGAGGAGCCGAGTTAAATGCAGGAGGGGGATAGGTGGGTGCGCTAGACATATATATATATATATATATATATATATATATATATATATACAGTATGGGTCAAAAAGTGCATGAAAAAATCAAATGCAATGTAAGTGAAAAGGAAAGAAGCCTACACAAAAATGCCAAACAAAATCAGATGTCAGTTTATGGATAGTTATGTCACTTAGGGTGAATTCTGACTGGTTTGAAGCACGCTTGTATTTGCCTTTATTTATTAATCCTATTAGTATAAAAAAGTTATTGAATTAGTTGGAAATACGTCTTCCCTTTATGGTATTGGATTGTATGCGATTTCTGTTGAATAACTATACATATTGGGGTTGATTTACTAAAACTGGAGAGTGTAAAACCTGGTGCAGCGCTGCATAGAAACCAATCAGCTTACATTTATTTAATTTTTTTGTCAAACTTAATTGAACAAGCTGAAGTTGGCTACCAATGCAGAGCTGCCCAAGATTTTGCACTTTCCAGTTTTAGTAAATCAACCCCATTCGTTCATGTTGCAGTAGGAATAATTACGTGATACATTTACAATCTTTAATTTTTTTTCTTACAATAGCAAGGTAATCGGTGGATGGGGACAACATAAATGCATTCACACATTAAAAAGAAACTCAAAAGCTTATATGATGATATGATAGAATACTATAAGCGTGTACTGCAGCCTCTGCTACTGTCCTTATCACTTACATTCAGGTTTTCTGATGTCTTGCCTTCTAGGCTAGCCATCATTTACCATCATTTCAGTGGTGATCTTTCCTCTGATTGCTCTCTATTTTATGCTCTTCCCAGTCTCCCATCGTATTATTGCACCTTGTATCCTGACATCATCATCCGGTTCTCCACTTTATCTTCCCTCCATGTCATTATGTCATCAAAAACCTTATACGGATCTCACTTTCATGTTTCCCTCTCCCATCCCCCATTAGTTCCTCCGCTGCGCCTCTTTTTCTAATAGAGGAAGAGACATCAGGCAGCATGCAGTGAGACACATCAGATGCTTCAGGCTTCAATTGTTTCTCTTTGTGTTTCCCCAGCTGCTTTCAGGCTCATTCACTACTAGACTGCTCTCCAGCACAAGGATAGCTGGGTATATCTGGTCAAATATGACTTGAACAGACATAAAATTAAGGCCTCATGGCCACTGATGTTTTTACAGCTGCGTTTTTTAGAGCTTAAAAACGCCTGTCCATGTTATTGTAAATAATTTTTTTTATTTTTTATTTAAAAAAAAAAAACAAAAAAAAAACGTCGGAGCTAAAAACGCGACCGCGCGTTAGTGCGCGTTAGTGCGCGTTTTTGCGCGTTTTTTGACGCTCGCGTTTTTTTCTGCCTAATTCTGACGCTGAGGAACGCACTGGTCCTGGGTTTTTTTTACAGCTTAAAAACGTCTATGCTATTTGCAGCTCAAAAACGTCTAGGTGGGCATAAAGCTATAGACTAACATGGACAGGCGTTTTTAAGCTGTAAAAAACGCTCAAAAACGCGGCTGTAAAAACGTCCGTGGGCATGAGGCCTAACAGTTATTTATTTTCCTTTAGTTACTCTATAATGTCTTCCTTCAATCTCTAATACTCCTCAATACTCCTGTAGCCACAACCCCACCATGTTTTCCTCATGAATTGAAGGCAAGAAGGAACTGAAACTAACTGAACAATTTTGCTGTTTGCTTTTCACAGGGATTTCTTTCTCAGAGAATAGGTGCAGGAACTCCCCCCTTCTAAGTCACCACTTGTCTCCACCCCCTGCCCACCTCTGAGCACCGTCCCTTGGTTCCATCCCCTACCCACCTCTGAGCACCGTCCCTTGTTTCCACCCCCTACCCACCTCTGAGCACCGTCCACTTGGTTCCATCCCCTACCCATCTCTGAGCACCATCCCTTGGTTCCACCCCCTACTAATCTCTGAGCACCGTCCCTTGGTTCCACCCCCTACCCACCTCTGAGCACCGTCCCTTGGTTCCACCCCCTACCCACCTCTGAGCACCATCCCTTGGTTCTGCCCCCTACCCACCTCTGAGCACTGTCCCTTGGTTCCACCCCCTACCCACCTCTGAGCACCATCCCTTGGTTACACCCCTTACCCACCTCTGAGCACCATCCCTTGGTTCCACCCCCTACCCATCTCTGAGCACCGTCCCTTGGTTCCACCCCCTACCCACCTCTGAGCACCATCCCTTCATTCCACCCCCTACCCACCTCTGAGCACCATCCCTTCGTTCCACCCCCTACCCATCTCTGAGCACCGTCCCTTGGTTCCACCCCCTACCCACCTCTGAGCACCATCCCTTGGTTCCACCCCTACCCATCTCTTAGCACCGTCCCTTGGTTCCACCCCTTACCCATCTCTGAGCACTATCCCTTAGTTCCACCCCCTACCCACCTCTGAGCACCATCCCTTGGTTCCACCCCTACCCATCTCTTAGCGCTGTCCCTTGGTTCCACCCCTTACCCATCTCTGAGCACTATCCCTTAGTTCCACCCCTACCCAGCTCCCAGTAATGTCCATTTTTATAGAATACAGAACCAAGTATAATTTTGTAGTGCTAAATAATTTGTATGGAATTTGTTAATGATAACAAGAAATGCAGTAAAACAGATCCCGTGCAGCCAGCAACATTAGATCCCCCACACAGCAATAGACTCCCACAGCAACAATGGACTCCACCCCAGCAAAAATAGACCCCACACAACAATAAACACCACCCTAGCAAAAAAATTGATTCTACAGCAACAATGGACTCCACCCCAGCAAAAATAGATCCCCTGCAGCAACAATAGATCCCACCCAGCAACAATAGGCCCCACCCCAGCAACAATAGATCCTCCACGCAACAATAGACGGGGGGTCACAGTAACAATGAACCACCCACATAAATATCACACCCAGCAACTTTAGACCACCCAGCAGCAACAACAGATCTCCTAGCAGCCTGCATCAATAGACCCTCCAGCAGCCAGCAACACTAGACCTCTCCCTCAACAGTAGATCCTTGCCAGCAATATAAGACCCCCTCCCCCCAGCAACAATAGATCCCCTACCAGCAACAACAGACCCTCACACAAAAACAGATCCCCACCAGTGACAATAGATCCCAATAGACCTCCTGTGCTGGAAGTGCCTGAACTGCGTTACCCCACGTTCCTGCTGAAAAAAAGCCCGGCTTTTCATGTAATTACAACTTTCCATAGAAAATATCTGTAATATGTAGCTTGGGGTATTCTGTCTGATTCAAGCCACACGTAGAGCAAAATAATATAAGATTATTAAAGCCCACCTCTGAGCAAAAATTAATCCATCCTGTGTGTTTTTGTTTCTCTTACCTTGTGAAGCAATTATACTTACTGTAAATTCACTGTTTAGGTCTTTCAATGACTCCATTTCTGGGTGCCAAGAACCCCTAATTCAGAGCTGCAGATGTGCCCATGGTAGCTGGTCCTGGTCGGTCCTGCTGAGAGTCTTCTTCTGGATCCCCCGAGGACCCTGCCCCTGGTCAGCCAATAGAAAGTGACCTTAGGCAGTAATGTCCACACCTGAGGAAGGACCTTACCTTCTGTACACAGAAGTAGAGAGAAGATGTGGGCCTTGAGCGACCACAGATTTAGGTGTATAAAAAGGGCACTTAGGTATTTTTTTTTAGTAATGACAGGACATTTGTTTGAGTGTGTGAAAATGATAGGGGAAGCCCACAGAGCAGCTTTAAAGTGGTTCTAAAGGCAGAAGGTTTTTTATCTTCATGCATTTTATGCATGAAGATGAAAAACTTTATGTGTGCAGCAGCCCCCCTCAGCCCATGTAATACATACCTGACCCCCATCTTGATCCAGCAGTGTTGCATGAGAGCCTCGTCTTTCTGGGACTCATTGGCTGGGACAGCAGCGGGCACCATTGGCTGTCAATCAAAGTCAGTGAGCCAATGGGGAAAGAGAGGGGGCGGGGCTGAGTCATGGCTCTGTGTCTGAATGGACACACAGAGCAGCGGCTTGGCTCAGGTGCCCCTATAGCAAGCTGCTTACTGTGGGCGCACTTGCTAGGAGGGAGGGGCCATAAGCGCTGACAAGGGACCTGAGAAGAGGAGGATCTGGGTTGCTCTGTGCAAAACCACTGCACAGAGCATGTAAGCATACCATGTTTGTTATTTTTAAACAAAAAAAACAAGACTTTAACCACTTCAGCCCCGGAAGGATTTACCCCCTTCCTGACCAGAGCATTTTTTGCGATACGGCACTGTGTCGCTTTAGCTGACAATTGCGCGGTCGTGTGACGCTGTACCCAAACACCTTTTTTTCCTAGAAATAGAGCTTTCTTTTGGTGGTATTTGATCACCTTTGCGGGTTTTATTTTTTGCGCTATAAACAAAAAAAGAGCGACAATTTTGAAAACAAAGCAATATTTTTAACTTTTTGCTAAAATAAATATGCCCCAAAAATATATAAAAAAAACAATTTTTTCCTCAGTTTAGGCCGATATGTTCTTCTACATATTTTTGGTAAAAAAAATCACAATAAGTGTATATTGATTGGTTTGCGCAAAAGGTATAGCATCTACAAAAAGGGGATAGATTTATGGCATTTTTATTATTGTTTTTTTTTACAAGTAAAGGCGGCGATGTACGATTTTTATCGGGACTGCGACATTATGGCGGACACATTGGACACTTTTGACACTATTTTGGGACCGTTGTCATTTATACAGCGATCAGAGCTACAAATAGCCATTTCTTACTGTATAAATGACACTGGCAGGGAAGGGGTTAAACACTAGGGGGACGATCAAGGGGTTAAGTGTGTGCCTAGGGAGTAATTATAACTGTGGGGGGGATTGTCTCACTAGAACATGACAGAGATCACTGCTCCTGATGGCAGGGAGCAGTAGAGCCCTGTCATGTTGCTAGGTAGAACAGGGAAATGCCTTGTTTACATCTCCCAGTTCTGCAGCTCCATGTCACGATCGCTGGCCGCCGGCGAACATCGAGTTTGTAGGACCTGCAGGTACGCTCCTGTGGCACGCGGTGCGTGCGCCTGGTCAGCGACGAGCGCGCGCGCTAGTCGGCAAATTCAAAGGGACGTACAGGTACGCCTATTTGCCTGCATGTGCCATTCTGCCGTAAATCGGCTTGTGGCGGTTGGGAAGGGGTTAATATAATTTTAAGTAAGACAATGCAAAGTGTATTGAAAGTCTGCCTAATGAAATGACTCATAGCAACTACTAGTAAATAATCAACCTCATTTATTTAACCACTTAACGACCGCCCACTGTATATATACGTCGGCAGAATGGCACGACAGGCAAAGTCACGTACCGGTACGTGACTGCTTTTGTATAGTTGGGGGGTCCCATCGGACCCCCCTTCTATACAGTGAGCGGTCATTAGATGTTCGGGAGCGATCCGGGATGAGGGGACGGCCGTTCGATTCCGGCCACGCCCTCGCGATCGCTCCCGGCGAATGAGAAAGCTTCCTCTGCTGTGTAATGTTTACACAGGCAGAGGAAGTGATGTCATCTCTCATGCGGCGCTCACATATACCGAGCGCCGTACAAGAGAAGACACACAGGTTAGTGCACAAACACTACACTAACACCAGGACACATAGGAACATAAATCGCCCCCCCCAGACACCCCCAGATCACCCCCCAGATCACCCCTCAGCCCCCAGTCACAGTGTCACTGATTGCAGTGACCATTTATTTACTGATCACTGCAATCAGTGACATTTGTGACTGTAAAAGTGTCACTACAGTTTAGTTTTAGGTCCAGTGTAGCCCCCTAACCCCCCTAATAAAGGTTTAACCCCCTGATCGCCCCCCAGATAACCCTTTCGCCCCCTAGCACCACTGTCGCTAAGCGATCGTTTTTCTGATCGCTGTTTTATTGTCTGTGATGCCGATCGGTAGCCAGTTATTTTTTTTAGGTTCGCCGCAGGTTTTTATAGCGTCAGGTACCCCCATATATTACCTAATAAAGGTTTAACCACCTTGATCGCCCCCCAGATAACCCTTTCACCCCCTAGCACCACTGTCGCTAAGCGATCGTTTTTCTAAACGTTGTTTTATTGTCTGTGATGCCGATCGGTAGCCAGTTATTTTTTTTAGGTTTGCCACAGGTTTTTATAGCGTCAGGTACCCCCATATATTACCTAATAAAGGTTTAACCCCCTTGATCGCCCCCCAGGTAACCCTTTCACCCCCTATCACCACTGTCGCTAAGCGATCGTTTTTCTGATCGCTGTCTTATGGTCGGTGATGCCGATAGGTAGCCAGTTATTTTTTTTAGGTTCGCCACAGGTTTTTATAGCGTCAGGTACCCCCATATATTACCTAATAAAGGTTTAACCCCCTTGATTGCCCCCCAGGTAACCCTTTCACCCCCTATCACCACTGTCGCTAAGCGATCGTTTTTCTGATCACTGTCTTATTGTCGGTGATGCCGATAGGTAGCCAGTTATTTTTTTTAGGTTCGCCGCAGGTTTTTATAGTGTCAGGTACCCCCATATATTACCTAATAAAGGTTTAACCCCCTTGATTGCCCCCCAGGTAACCCTTTCACCCCCTATCACCACTGTCGCTAAGCGATCGTTTTTCTGATCGCTGTCTTATTGTCGGTGATGCCGATAGGTAGCCAGTTATTTTTTTTAGGTTTGCCGCAGGTTTTTATAGCGTCAGGTACCCCCATATATTACCTAATAAAGGTTTAACCCCCTTGATTGCCCCCCAGGTAACCCTTTCACCCCCTATCACCACTGTCGCTAAGCGATCATTTTTCTGATCGCTGTCTTATTGTCGGTGATGCCGATAGGTAGCCAGTTATTTTTTTTAGGTTCGCCGCAGGTTTTTATAGCGTCAGGTACCCCCATATATTACCTAATAAAGGTTTAACCCCCTTGATCGCCCCCCAGGTAACCCTTTCACCCCCTATCACCACTGTCGCTAAGCGATCATTTTTCTGATCGCTGTCTTATTGTCGGTGATGCCGATAGGTAGCCAGTTATTTTTTTTAGGTTCGCCGCAGGTTTTTATAGCGTCAGGTACCCCCATATATTACCTAATAAAGGTTTAACCCCTTGATCGCCCCCCAGGTAACCCTTTCACCCCCTTTTGCCAGTGTCACTAAGCGATCGTTTTTCTGATCGCTGTATTAGTTATGCTGGTGCTGATAGATAGCCAGTTATTTTTTTTAGGTTCGCCGCAGGTTTTTATAGCGGCAGGTACCCCCATATATTATCTAATAAAGGTTTTAACCCCTTAATTGCCCCTAGTTAACCCTGCGTCACACCCCAGGCAGCGTCAGGTTAGTGCTAGTAACGCTAACACCCACGCGTGAAGCATACACCCCCCTTAGTGGTTTAGTATCTAAACAGATCAATATCTGATCTGATCAGATCTATACTAGTGTCCCCAGCAGTTTAGGGTTCCCAAAAACGCAGTGTTAGCGGGATCAGCCCAGATACCTGCTAGCACCTGCGTTTTGCCCCTCCGTCCAGCCCAGGCCACCCAAGTGCAGTATCGATCGATCGCTGTCACTTACAAAACACAACACACATAACTGCAGCGTTCGCAGAGACAGGCCTGATCCCTGCGACTCCAGTGCTGTAGGAGGTGATTTCACCACCACAGTTAAAAAAAAAAGCATATATGCCGAAGCATTGGTGCAGCAGGGGCGGAGGAGCTGAGGAGCGATTTTGCTCCTAATGCCACGTACATACAGTCAAAATTCCGACGGAGGCTTGCCCGTGGAAAAGTCTGACCATGTGTACGCGGCATAACTTTTGCGGGAAGATGCCCCCATGCTTCGGCATATATAAATGGTGCATGTATGCCCATCATTAGAAGTGGGTGGATGAAGGGCAGTATTCTAATGGTTGGCATACCCACCGATCAATCTCTTTTTTTCGTTCTGCCAACAGGCTGCATGAAAAAAAAGATTACAATACATGTCCAACAAGGACCAGCAACGTACTGGTATGTTGCTGGACTTTGAATGGTTATACCAGATTGATGCCTGCGGGTTTAGGTATCATCTTGGTATCATTATTTTCAGCCAGCAGCCGGCTTTCATGTAAAAGCAATCCTAGTGGCTAATTAGCCTCTGGACTGCTTTTACAAGCAGTGGGAGGGAATGTCCCCCCCTCAGATATAAAAAGCGCCATTGGGAAATTAGGAAAGCATTTTATCACACCGATCTTGGTGTGGTCAGATGCTTTGAGGGCAGAGGAAAGATCTAGGGTCTAATAGACCCCAGTTTTTTCAAAAAAAGAGTACCTGTCACTACCTATTGCTATCATAGGAGATATTTACATTCCCTGAGATAACAATAAAAATGATTAAAAAAAATATGGAAGGAACAGTTTGAAAATAAAATAAAAAAGCAAAATTAATAATAAAAAAAAAAGCACCCCTGTCCTGGAATTGCACAATGGCGAACGCAAGCGTGGGTCTGGCGTCATATGTAAATAGCAATTGCACCATGCATATGAGGTATCACCGCGAAGGTCAGATCGAGGGCAGTCATTTTAGCAATAGACCTCCTCTGTCAATCTAACGTGGTAACCTGTAAAGGCTTTTAAAGGCTTTTAAAAATGTATGTAGTTTGTCGCCAATGCGCGTTTGTGCGAAATTTTAAAGCATGTCGTGTTTGGTATCTATGTACTCGGCCTAAGATCATCTTTTTTATTTCATCAAACATTTAGGCAATATAGTGTGTTTTAGTGCATTAAAATTAAAAAAAGTGTATTTTTTCCCCATAAAATGTGTTTGAAAAATCGCTGCGCAAATACTGTGTGGAAAAAAAAATGCAACACCCACCATTTTAATCTGTAGGGCCTTTGCTTTAAAAAAATATATAATGTTTTGGGGTTCAACATAATTTTCTTGCAAAAAAAAAAAAATGTTTTCATGTAAACAAAAAGTGTCAGAAAGGGCTTTGTCTTCAAGTGCTTAGAAGAGTGGATGTAAGCTTCCTAATGTTGTGTATAAAATTCCAGAACAGTTCAAAACCCCCCCCAAATGACCCCATTTTGGAAAGTAGACACCCCAAGCTATATACTGAGAGGCATGTCGAGTCCATGGAATATTTTATATGTTGACACAAGTTGCGGAAAAAAGACTATTTATTTATTTATTTTATTTTTTTTGCACAAAGTTCTTACTAAATTATATATTGCTCAAACATGCCATGGGCATATGTGGAATTACACACCAAATTACCTTCTGTTGCTTCTTCTGAGTACGGGGATACCACATGTGTGAGACTTTTTGGGAGCCTAGCCGCGTACGGGACCCCAAAAACCAAGCACCGCCTTCAGGCTTTCTAAGGGTGTAAATTTTTGATTTCACTTCTCACTGCCTATCACAGTTTCGGAGGCCATGGAATGCCCATATGGCACAACCCCCCCCCCCAAATGACCCCATTTTGGAAAGTAGACACCCCAAGCTATTTGCTGAGAGGTATGGTGAGTATGTTGCAGATCTCGCTTTTTGTCACAAAGTTTTGAAAATTGGAAAAAAAAAAAGATTTTCTTTCTTCATTTTCAAAAACAAATTAGAGCTGTAAAATACTCAACATGCCTCTCAGCAATTTCCTTGGGGTGTCTACTTTCTAAAATGGGGTCATTTGGGGGGGTTTTGTGCTATTTTGGAATTTTATGGCCTTCGAAACTGTGATAGGTAGTGAGGAGTGAAATCAAAAATTTGCGCCCTTAGAAATCCTGAAGGCGGTGCTTGGATTTCGGGGGCCATACGGGGCTAGGCTCCCAAAAAGTCCCACACATGTGGTATCCCCGTACTCAGGAGAAGCAGCAAAATGTATTTTGGGGTGCAATTCCACATATAACCATGGCATGTGTGAGCAATATATCATTTAGTGACAACTTTTTGAATTTTTTTTTCTTTTTTAGTCATTATTCAATCACTTGAGACAAAAAAAAAATATTCAATGGGCTCAACATGCCTCTCAGCAATTTCCTTGGGATGTCTACTTTCCAAAATGGGGTCATTTGGGGGGGGGGTTTGTACTGCCCTGCCATATTAGCACCTCAAGAAATGAGATAGGCAGTCATAAATTAAAAGCTGTGTAAATTCCAGAAAATGTACCCTAGTTTGTAGACGCTATAACTTTTGCGCAAATCAATAAATATACGCTTATTGACATTTTTTTTACTAAAGACATGTGGCTGAATACATTTTGGCCTAAATGTATGACTAAAATTGAGTTTACTCGATTTTTCTTATAACAAAAAGTAGAAAATATCATTTTTTTTCAAAATTTTCAGTCTTTTTCCGTTTATATCGCAAAAAAAATAATTGCAAGAGGCAATCAAATACCATTAAAAGAAAGCTCTATTTGTGGGAAGAAAAGGACGCAAATTTTGTTTCGGTACAACATTGCATGTCCGCACAATTTCCAGTTAAAGCAGCGCAGTGCCAAATTCTGAAAACACCTCTGGTCCTTTAGCTACAAAATGGTCCAGGGCTTACCGGTAAGTGGTTAATAATTTAGCTATTTAAATTGCAAATTTTTATTTGCAATAACTCAACTAAACCAATAATGCCGCGTACACACGACCGTTATTCATGTCATGCAAAAAAACGACCTTTTTCTCGTCGTGATTCCTGTCAGCCTGCCTTGCATACACACGTTTATGAAAAAAAACGCTTGAGCAAAGCGCGGTGACGTACAACACGTACGACGGCACTATAAAGAGGAAGTTCCATTCGAATGGCGCCACCCTTTGGGCTGCATTTGCTGATCCTCCGTTACAACGTGACAAATGTGCTATCTCCATTCTGAACGCTAGTTTTACCAGAACGAGCGCTCCCGTCTCATACTTGATTCTGAGCATGCGCGTTTTTTTTCCCCGTACACACGACCGTTTTTCACGATGTGAAAAAGAACGACATGAAAAACGACGAAAAAAAATAGAGCAGGTTCTAATTTTTTTCGGCCAGTTTTCTTGTCGAGAAAAATGCTATGGAGCCTACACACAACCGTTTTTCACGACCAATCTAAAAAATTGCATTTTTCTCGTCATGAAAAAACGGTTGTGTGTACGCGGCATTAGAATGCCAAATGTTACTTCATTTTAGAATTAGCACATAGAGCTTGTTTACATTAATGGCAGCCTTCTGAAGAGTGATGAATGGCATTATGTTGCCTCCTCACTGCCTGTTATAACCCCTAAAAGGCTACACAGACACCTGTAACTGCGTCCATGTGATGTTCCCTCACTCTGCTAGATGTCTCTGCATCTGAGGTCTGGTGAGTGAAACTTACAGAGGAAGGAGGGATTTATGCTGTTGGTGATTTTAGCTTAGGGGATCGTTTTTTGTAAGAAAGGGGGTAGTTTGCTTGTAGAGTAGATCTATAGTAGTTAACCAACCTCTGCACTGTGTGTTACATATGACTAACCTCTGAACAGTGCATTATGCACTATTGACCCCTGCACACTGCATTACATACTACAGACCTGTAAACTCTGCAGTTAGTATTGACTCCTGCAATCTGCATCACTTAGTCCTGACCACTGTATTGAGCATTACATACTACTCATCTCTTCAATCTGAGTTATTTATTCCTGACCCCTGCACTCTGCACTAAATACAACTGACCACTGCATTCTGTCCTACTTAAGACTGGTACAGACGTAAAATTTACTTTTAGTTCAACCCAGCAGGGTGAACAAAAAAAAAACCTTTACACAAGTAATGTTAGTGCAGCAATATCCCCCGCTGTACCCTTGTGTTTTGACAGGGGGACTGACCCCCCGCCAGAACACACTTATCAGCATGTGCAGCTGTTGGTTGTGAGCTGGATTTTCAGCATGGCTTTTAGACAAAAGTTGGTCATTAGACTGGCTTCTGTTGGAAAGACAGCTGTACACACCGATGGAATGTCAGACGATTCCTGTTGAACTGGCCAATACCAAACAATATTTGGCCCGTGTGTACTTTACATAAGAAAAAAAGATATGATTGGTAGTACCCTGTGGGGCGCCTCCATGTTTATTAACATACATATACATAGTTTTGCCCATTGGGACATTGGGCAAAACTTTGTATTTATATTGTACTTTACATACTACTGACCTCTGTGTTACTTGACTCCTGAGCGCTTCAAACCATTTTTGCTTTTTAATGGGTATGTACTAAGTTAACTCCTTAAACAAAGTGTGTGCTGCACCATGGTGATCTTCCATGTTTTTCAGTTAGATTTGTGGTTCTCACACTTTTTATGCCCCACAGGAAATGTTTATACCCCAATGTTTGATTAACCATTTAACGTCCGCGCCATAGCAAATTTACTGCAACAGGGCGGCTGTTTTGTGCAGAATCTCCTATATATACGCGATTTTGCACTTCTACCTAGGGGCGCACGCACGTGCCGCTGGCGGGTCGCTTCTGCTGTGATTACTCACAGCAGAAGCCGATCTGCAGGTGCAGGGCAATGGATGTCTGCCGGCACCTGCCGATAGTTGGGCAGAGGCACAGAATGGAGCTCTGCCTATGTAAATAAAGCAGAGCTCTGTCCTGACAGGGGGAAAGTGATGGATTTTGTGTCCCTGCAAAGCAGGGAATAAACTCCATCACTTTCCTTAGTAAAACCAGAACACAGTTAGCACAAAACACTGGCTAGGCACACAGTTAACCCTTGATGTTTAACTCCTTCCCAGCCAGTGTCATTAGTACAGTTACAGTGCATATTTTTAAGCACTGATCACTGTATTAGTGACACTGGTTCCCACAGTGTCAAACTGTCAGTTAGTGTCCAATTGTCTGCCGCAATATCCTATTCCCATTATAAGTCGCTGATCTCCCCCATTACTATTATAAAAAAAAAAAAAAGTTTGTTTGTAGACGCTATAACTTTTCCTAAAAAAAAAAAAACAATACCGGTATATGCTTTTTGGGATTTTTTTATACCAAAGATATGTAGCAGAATACAAATTGGCCTAAATTTATGAAGAAATTTTATTTTTATAATTTTTTTATTGGATATGTTTTATAGCATAAAAAAATGCAGTGGTGATCAAATACCACCAAAAGAAAGCTCTTTTTGTGTGAATTTTTTTTTAAAATACATTTTATTTGGGTACAGTGTTGCATGGTGGCACAATTTCCAGCTAAAGTAAAGCAGTCCAAAAAACCTTTGACGGTCGCCTTTATTGTAAAAAATGGAAGATCACACCAAAAATCATCACAGCATAGCCGGGGTAACAGCTTACATGTTTCACACTGAAGGTCAGCGCTTAATCATAGCTATCAAAGGTTTTTCTTTTTCGTACATCACGGGACACAGAGCGACATAGTCATTACTAATGGTTATATAGTTACCGTCAGGTGCTGGCACTGGCAACTTCCAAAACCGGAAGTACCCTCCCCTATATAAGCCCCTCCCATCCGGGAGCACCCCAGTTTTTTGCCAGTGTCTAAGGTGTTGGCTAAGAAGAAACATGTGTTTTTGACTGAGCTTGCGTACAGGTTCTTTTGGGCCTCAGTAAGCTATTCCGGATCCGACCAAAAAAGCTTCATAGCTAAACGGTCGGTACCCGGGCCTTGCAGAGAAGAGCAAGGTTCTGCCTGTAATGCTTCTCTTAGGAGAGCTGGACCCTGGGATCCAGAGCTCTGGTCATACCCACGACCAAGATGTTTTCTGTGCAGGGTGCTATACAGGTCCAGGGGAGTGGAATCCTTGGGAACCCGGTCCCTGAAGGTTTGATTACAATGCCTGCCGTGATAGGTGAAGTTTGGGCTTTTGTGGACCAAACAAAGTCCTGCGGCGGGGAACAGGTAAGTGGGGGCCCCCAGGAACTTGGTTCTATTGGGGGACCCCCAAGCCTAATTTGTCTTTCTGTCTGTTACCTAATGGTATTCCCGCTAATATCTGTGCATGCCTGTAACTACTAAAAAAATGTAATAATTTTTAATAGTGGTCAAGAAAAAAAAAAAAAAAAAGAATGTTTTTTTATATATGTTTAGTATATTAAACTGCGGTACCTGTGTTTGTCCACTAGAGGCCGCTGTGGAATGTTTTTCTTGTCATATGGACTAGTTTCTTCTCAGAGAGCAAAGTCCAGGCAGCTGGTGAGTTCTCCTACAGGAAACTGTTTCCTCTGCCATGTTGCAGTGTTCGTCTATCCCCCGGCCTGCGGCAAAAGGGGCCCTGGCTCCTGTCCCTGGTTTCCATGTTTGAAAATTAGCGCCGAGGCGCACGTGGCCGCGCGCGTGCGCGTGCACGCGCCTCTATATATAGAGGTGGCCGGAAAAAGGGGCGGGGCCTGGGGGATGATGCTCTGTGCGCGCCGCAGCGCTTCTGCGCATGTGCGGGCGTCCCAGCAGGTTTTAAAAAGCCACATTATTGCAGTAAGCTGGCTATGAAGTACAGAGACAGAGCTGACAACATTTAAAGGCATACAGCAAGCGGTTGATACAGGCATCCCCTAGAAAGGCACATTAGTAGACACCAACTGTTTATTATAGCAGCATTTATGCTAGACTATTATCAGTAACTGGTGTATTTTCGGCTGGAATACCTCAGCTTTGTGGCTTAGGAATATGCCGTCTAAAAACTCCGGGACTAGAAATTCCAGGAGGAATAGGGGGTCTCCATCGGGCTCTGAGGATCTTGGGCATGCTTTGGCTGCACCAGTCTCCCCTGAAGAATCAGAGGTTAGTGACCGTAGGGCACCCCCAGGAGTACCTGGTACTGTGGCTGTCCCCAGTTCACCTGCTCCTGTGTATGTAACAGAGGAGGTTTTTTCCTCAGCTCTGGGAGGGCTGGAAGAGAGATTGTCAGCACTAATTGCTGCTTCCCTGTCACAGGAGAAAAGTGCTCGATCTCCGTCTCCTCCCTCAGAGTGCCTGTTAACAGAGCAACAGTCCCATACAGAGGTCGACCTACCTGAGGGGGATCAGGATGAGGTTGATTCAGTTGTAGAGGAATCAACAGTGGAGGAGCCGTTCTCAGCATCACATGCTGAGAGGTTATGGGTTCAGTCCCTGACTAATATGGTCCGATCAGCATTTAAAATGCCACTTGCGGAGCCATCCTCCTCTTCTGTCTCCTCGTTGGGGTCGCTAAAAGCACCCCAGACTGTTTGTTCTTTCCCGATCCATCCTTTATTGGAGGGGCTCATTTACCAGGATTGGGAGCATCCTGACAAAATATTTACTCCCCCCAAGAGATTTCCGGTGGTCTATTCTATGGAGGATAAGTTCGTCAGAAAATGGAAGGTCCCTACAGTGGACGCAGCCATCTCTTGTGTGAATAAATCACTGACATGTCCGGTGGAAAATGTCCAAATGTTCAAGGACCCAATAGATAAAAAATTGGAGTCCTTATTGAAATCTGCTTTTTCTACAGCAGGATTGGTGACACAACCAGCAGTGGCAGCTATAGGGGTCTGCCAAGCAGTGAAGGATCAGTTGAAACAGGTCTTAAGGGACGTGCCAGATCAGCAGGCGCTTGCTCTAGCTGATCTACCTAGAGCCTTATGCTTTGCGGTGGACGCTATAAAGGATTCAATCCATCAGGCCTCCCGCCTTACGCTGTCTGTAGTACATATGCGCAGGCTTCTATGGCTCAAAAACTGGTCTGCTGAAGCTCCCTGTAAAAAATTGCTGGTCAGCTTCCCATTTCATGGGGAGCGTTTATTCGGGGAAGACCTGGACAAGTATATCCAGAGAATTTCCAGCGGTAAAAGTACACTCTTGCCGGTCAAAAATAGAGTTAGAGGTCCCTCTTTTAAGAGGCCGGCTTCTCCAGTCCCTAGGACATCGGCTGTGAAACAGTTCCGACGGCCTCCCCGGTCAAATCCCGGAGGTAAAAATCAGGGACAGTTGCAGGGTAACAAGAAGCCCTGGAGCAGGAGAGGTACAAAACCTCCCCCAAAGTCAAATGCATGAAGGGTTGCCCCCACCCAATCGGGTGGGGGGAAGACTTCAGTTGTTCACAGAAACCTGGCGGGACACGATCCGAGACAGATGGGTGCTCTCCGCAGTAAATCTGGGATACAAATTGGAGTTAAAAAACTCCCCTCCTTCCCGCTTTATAAGGTCGAACGTGCCAAGGGATCCCCAGAAGAGAGGATCCCTCCTGTTGGCACTGGAACAATTATTGCTTCAAGCAGTAATTATAGAGGTCCCCCTGGAAGAATGGGGGTTCGGGTTTTACTCAAACCTCTTTACAGTTCCGAAGCCAAACGGGGACGTGAGGCCCATATTAAATCTAAAAGGGCTAAACAAATTCCTGCATACCAGGACTTTCCGGATGGAGTCGATCCGATCGGTAGCCACTGCCCTACAAGGGGAGGAATGGTTAGCCTCGATCGACATCAAAGATGCGTATTTGCACATCCCCATCTTTCCAGCCCACCAAAAATTTCTACGCTTTGCGATAGAAGGGCGCCATTTTCAGTTCAGAGCCTTACCCTTCGGTCTGGCCACAGCACCAAGAGTGTTCACAAAAATTCTGGCCCCATTATTGGCCAATCTAAGAACACGAGGTGTAACGATAATGGCATATCTAGACGACTTGTTGCTGATAGACCACTCAGTGGAAAAACTAGAAGTGGTTGTTCACGAGACAATCAAGTATCTGGAATATCACGGTTGGATTATCAACCGAGACAAGTCAGCCCTAGAACCAGTCAAAGTCTGGAATACTTGGGGCTAAGGCTGGATTCAGACCAGAGAAAAATTTTCTTGCCTCAAGAAAAGGGGTCGTCTTTGAGAGATTTGATCCACTTAGTGGGTTCAAAAAGACAGCCATCCATACGCCTGTGCATGAGGCTGCTGGGAAAAATGGTGGCATCATTCGAAGCAGTACCCTACGGTCAATTCCATTCAAGGAAGTTGCAAAGGGCCATACTGTCAGCCTGGAACAAAAAAGTTCAGGCTCTGGACGTACCAATGTCCTTGTCCCCTTCCGTTCGCAGAAGCCTCCGTTGGTGGTTGGTTCCCCGGAATCTGGAAAGAGGGAAATCCTTCAGTCCGATTTCCTGGAAGGTGGTCACTACAGATGCCAGCCTTTTAGGCTGGGGAGCAGTACTGGAGCAATGGTCTCTCCAGGGCAGATGGTCGGATGCGGAAAAGGCCCTGCCCATCAATCTCTTAGAGATACGAGCAGCCCGGTATGCCCTAGTAGCATGGACATCCAAACTCCAAGGGTCCCCTGTCAGAGTTCAGTCAGACAATGCCACAGCAGTGGCATATATCAATCGTCAGGGGGGCACCAGGAGTCGTGCAGCCCAAAGGGAAGTAAATTACATCCTGAGATGGGCAGAAAGATATGTCCCAGCCATATCTGCGGTATTCATTCCAGGGGTGGAGAATTGGAAGGCGGACTTTCTAAGTCGCCAACAATTATGCCCAGGGGAATGGTCCCTTCATCCCGAGGTTTTCCGGACAATATGTCAGCGGTGGGGAACACCGGATGTAGATCTGCTAGCATCCAGGTTCAACACGAAAGTGGACAGGTTTGTCTCTTGGACAAGGGATCCCCTAGCGTGCGGCTCGGATGCCCTAGTGTTCCCTTGGGATCAGTTCAAGCTGATATATGCATTCCCACCGCCACAATTGTTACCTCGATTACTCCGCAGAATCAGGGTAGAAAAGAAACCAGTGATTCTGGTGGCTCCAGCGTGGCCCCGAAGAGCATGGTACGCGGAGATTGTAAAAATGTCTGTGGGGAGTCCTTGGACCCTCCCACATCGTCCGGACCTGCTTTCGCAGGGACCGATATACCACCCTTCCTTACCAGCCCTAGGTTTGACGGCCTGGCTATTGAAGCCCACATTCTAAAAAGGAGAGGGCTCTCTAATGCTGTGGTGTCTACCATGATCAATGCCAGGAAACCGGTATCCAGGCAGATCTACTATAGAATCTGGAAGGCGTACATCGCCTGGTGTGAGGCCAGGAAATGGCATCCACGTAAATATGTAATAGGTAGAATTCTGGACTTCCTACAATGGGCTGTAGATAGGAAGCTTGCCTTGAGTACTATCAAAGGTCAGATTTCGGCCTTGTCAATATTTTTTCAAAGGCCCTTGGCTTCGCATTCACTAGTCAAAGCCTTTATACAAGGAGTGATGCGTATTAGTCCTCCGGTTAATATTCCCATATGTCCATGGGATCTAAACTTGGTTCTGTCGGTTCTACAGAAACAACCATTTGAACCATTACAGCATATTTCCTTAGTGCTTCTCACCAGGAAATTGATTTTTCTAGTAGCCATTTGTTCGGCTAAAAGAGTATCGGAATTAGCAGCTATGTCCTGTAAGGAGCCATATCTGGTTATCCATAAGGACAGAGTAGTGTTACGTCCTCATCCAGCCTTTCTTCCTAAGGTGGTATCGAGTTTTCATTTGAACCAAGATGTGGTTCTTCCTTCTTTTTTCCCCAAGCCTACTTCGGTAGAGGAAAAGTTATTGCATTCTTTGGATGTAGTAAGAGCAGTTAAAGCTTATCTAAAAGCCACTGCTCAGATTCTCAGAACGGATACTTTGTTTATTCTGCCGGAAGGCCCCAGAAAGGGTCAGGCAGCGTCAAAATCTACTTTAGCCAAGTGGATTCGACAGGTCATAATACAAGCCTATAGCTTGAGAAGTAGACCGCCTCCGTTCAAAGTTAGGGCACACTCCACGAGAGCAGTTGGAACTTCATGGGCAGTGCATCACCAGGCCTCCCTGGCTCAAGTATGTAAGGCCGCAACATGGTCTTCAGTACACACGTTTACTAGGTTCTACCAGGTGGACGTTAGAAGTCAGGAGGATGTCGCCTTTGGGCGCAGTGTGTTGCAGGCCGCAAAAGATCCTCATGTCTGATAGCGCTCAGCTTATATATGGTGTATCCCCCCCCTCATTTGGCATTGCTTTAGGACATCCCATTAGTAATGACTATGTCGCTCTGTGTCCCGTGATGTACGAAAAAGAAAATAGGATTTTTATAACAGCTTACCTGTAAAATCCTTTTCTTGGAGTACATCACGGGACACAGAGCTCCCGCCCCTCTTTGGGGACACTTATTGCTTTGCTACAAAACTGAGGTGCTCCCGGATGGGAGGGGCTTATATAGGGGAGGGTACTTCCGGTTTTGGAAGTTGCCAGTGCCAGCACCTGACGGTAACTATATAACCATTAGTAATGACTATGTCGCTCTGTGTCCCGTGATGTACTCCAAGAAAAGGATTTTACAGGTAAGCTGTTATAAAAATCCTATTTTTGGAGTGCGGCTGTCCATATTTTTTATTTTTTATTTTTTTCTCTATATGCTACGTGCATTGCTGGCACCCACGGTAGTCCTGATACTACAAATTGCTGGAGCATGTTCACCTGGAGCGGTAAAAATCTCTTTCTCTAAAGTAACACAGTGCCGTATTGCAAAAAATAGCCTGGTCATGAGGGGCAGTAAATCTTCCAGAGGTCAAGTGGTTAATATTTGCACCCCCTACAAAAATAATATCACATTGTAAGATGAAGATTTCAACTCTTAAGATCATGATGTTATGATTGAAACAAAATTAAATAATTATGACAATTGTTGCATTATAATGATTTTAAAAGCAAGACTCTGACAATCGGTTACTTACTTTACTTAAAGTAATTCTCTCCTTTGGATTAAATAAGGGACAAGACTACTATATATGCAACACAAGCACCTACTACCACTATTCAAGACACACTGGCAACTGGCGGAGTGATGATTTGTGAATTGTCACTAAATGGGCGTGCCGGCATCCTGGAGGTGCCGGCATCCCCCCGATTGGGAACTCCTGACTTAGATCTTAACCTCTCCAGGTTGCTCACCCCTGTTCTGTGGTAATATAGGCTTTGTGCATTTCTACACACAATTTTAGATATAGCATAAATAGGCATTCTCAATGTAGTTAAATATATGACTTGTTTAGCAGTTCATTATAAAATATAATGTAATATATTTCAGAAGCTGGCACTGAACAGTTTATGCTGTATATTGTTCCACATGGATCAATACTACATTTCATTATGCAACAATGAAAGAGTTGGCTTATTGTGCATTTGACAGCAAGTATCCATGTAACCCATGAATGCTGTGTAGCACATTCTACTCAAGCATGTCATTACCAGATTGCACAATGCAAAAAGGAGTGCAGGTCTACTTCTTTGAAGAAAAAAAGCCACACTCTTCCAACCCCCTATTTTCTGAAATGTGGTAATATTACAGAGACATAGCCAAATGCTGAGAAAAAATCTAAAGATAGCATCTGGACCTTCTTTCAATGAGAAGTAGAGAATTAAAGGCGAAAACACAACCTAATCATTGAACACAGGTTACTGTGCTTAACGATTATTCTTTTTTGTCCCTTCATTGTGTCTAAAGCTGGCCATACATGGATTCAAATTTGTCAGTTTCAGCAGGGACTGGCTGAATTTTGATCCATGCATGGGCAGGCTGGTTGTACAAAGGTTGCTCTATTATTCGACTTGTGTACAACCAACCTGTTGGGTTTTTCCTCAATGATCAGGGCCACCAACTATAGCTGGCAACACTGATCATTGTAATCTGATGGTGGGGATTTCTCAGAATACACTACCACAGCGGGAGTAATATGAGGGAATCAAGGCATTTCTTTCATTCAACTTGCTGGTTAAACAAAAAAAAAATGCACAATGTATGGGCTCAGCCTTGATCAGCCTCAATGACATTAGCAAATGAGAGACAACGTTTGACCAACAGTATGGGAGTAAAGACTGCATAACAAGCAAATTTAATGCTCATTTTGCAAAGGTGAATAAGGTGAAGCTGTGTATACTATGAATCCATGTGCAAGAGAGATAAAGAAAACGTTATTTTTGCTTGCTCTTGATTGCATGAATGAAGTGAGCAACAGTTTCAATGTATTTCCTCAGGTCTATGAAAAAACGACTTGATCTAAAGCAAATAATGTTCCTTCGTCTTACGTTGGATGAAACATTGCAATATTGTGGAGGCAAGGTGGACTCTCACGGTACGGTATAAACTTACAAAAGTCAGTTTGCAAAAAAAATACAAATTTATTATACAAAATTAAACATGATAAAAAGCTTTGAATAAATAGATCATAGACAAAGGATGCTGCTATAGGTGGATTACCCAGTTATCTGACACACAAAATGGAAGATGGTTCCGCACTGATGTGTACGGTAACTAATCTTCCAGTTGCGAACTCTACATTTCGGGGTTACCCTCTTCTTCAGGAGTATAAGTCAGAAAATGATCTACAAAAAAGCATATGAATAAGATATATAATATTGACAGCAAAATACATACATAACTGATAACCAACCTTCATGGTATACTGTCATGTAATTATAAAATTGAAAATAGAATATAGTGTAACCCCTCAGGTAACCCCCCAGCATTTGCAGATTGGAGCCAAATAGATGATCAAATTAGGAGCAGAGATAACTCACCCACATAGCCAGCACCAGAAACGAGGGAGTCTCTAGGTAATCTCTCGGGCGAGTGCGGGAACCAGGAACAATGAATTGACAAAGAAGAACTGTTCCATAAAGACAAAACCATATGTAGCGACCTCACCCTTTACTCCCTTCTGGCACTTGGCTCTCGTCTAGGGGACCAAAGAGGAGAGTGTGGCGCACCACCAGCTCACACCATACTGTATGCAAAGATGGAGCTAATCAAACCACAGACCACAGTCTGTGTTTCCATCCAGAGCCAAACCTTCTCTTGAGAATGATTCCCACCGTCCACGCAGGTGGAGGTAGGACCCTTAGCTCCCAGTAAGTTACTGTCCACACAACTGAAAGTCCAACACTTATTTATTCGTAGCAATAAACAGTCTATGTGAGAGCCGACAGGTTGTAACACATACAGTTCAGACGAGGTGGGGAAGGAAGGTCCAGGCACAAACTTGAACTTGGTTTTCTCCTGTTCTCTATATTATAACACCAACAGGCTTGACACACAGTCACTGCCACCGACCATGAGAACTTGAACTACCTTCTAGAAGCAATGGCCCTTTAAGGGAAAGGACATCCATCCGGACAGTTACCAGAGGCCCCACCGTCACCAGCGAATGCTGCACCAGATCTTCGGAAAGGGTTACCTCCCTGGCCTCCTCATCCTAGATTCGGGCGTCCACACCGGGGGGACACCCTAGGAGCCCTCGAACCCTTGAGGAACCCAGTCAAAGGTACTGGGCCCCAGGCCTCCATAAAGTACCTCACCCCAGACCGAAGGTGTCTGGGGTGAGACCGCAGCTCCGTCTCCGGGCCTAGGGCACCCGGAGACCATCATCACTCACCCCCAGGCTGAAGGTGCCTGGGCGTGGACCCCAAGTGGAAGACATCTGCCCCATTTATACCCTCCCACAACAGGCACAGCAGGTTCCCCGCCCCGCTGTACTACTGCCGGGAGAGGACAGAAAGGGCATAGCTCTCCAATGGTGGTTCAACCCCGGCCTATGGTGACAGCGCCACCTATAGACCCCAAGGAACTTGAGACCATTGATATTCCCCACTGGCATAAATTGGTCCATGAATCCTAACAATTATTTCATCTGAGCCTGTTACCACTCAGATGCTTCCCCTAAATATGACCACCCGCTACACATATATTTAGATAAAAAGTATAAAAATTGAATTAATATTCAAAGAATTCTTAGGGTGGAGAAATGTATCCACATCCACATCCATAGTTATCCAGGTAAAAAATTTATTGAAAAGAAGAAAAAATATATTTTATATTGGTAATGTTTCAAATAAAAATACACACCTATGCAGTGGCGTAGCATGGGTTGTCAGCGCCAGGGGCAAGGCAAGAAATTTGCGCCCCCCCCCTAACCTGCGGACTTTCCACTACACTACACACTGACCACTAACCCGCACACCACTACACTACACTACACACTGACCACTACACTACACACTGACCGCTAACCCGCACACCACTACACTACACACTGACCACTACACTACACACTGACCACTAACCCGCACACCACTACACTACACTACACACTGACCACTACACTACACACTGACCACTACACTACACTACACACTGACCACTACACGCTGACCACTACACACTGACCACTAACCCGCACACCACTACACTACACTACACACTGACCACTACACTACACACTGACCGCTAACCCGCACACCACTACACTACACACTGACCACTACACTACACACTGACCACTAACCCGCACACCACTACACTACACTACACACTGACCACTACACTACACACTGACCACTACACTACACTACACACTGACCACTACACGCTGACCACTACACACTGACCACTACACTACACACTGGCCACTACACACTGACCACTACACTACACACTGACCACTACACTACACACCCACCTGACACCTACACTAAACCACCTGACACCCACTTCCTGCACTACTCACATTACACTGACCCACCTGACATCAACACTGACTATTACACTGACTGACACATACACTGACCCACCGACCTTACACCTACACTGAAATATGTAAAATGAGGTACAGCGCTAAATGAATAAATAAATGAATGTCAATAGGTGTAAAGTGAAAAATTGGTGAAGAGGAAAACTAATGCAGTCTCCAATTTCTTAAATTCATATGATTCTAAGTAATTTTCAATTGAATGAAATTAAGACATAAAAATTAGTGAAGGAGGAAAAATATTGCAGAATCCTAATCACATAAAATGTATATATCTGGGCAAGATACTAACAACATAAACAAATGAGATGAAAAAAATATCAACAAGTGAAAAAAACTGTGAGAAAGGAAAACTATTGCAGAATCTCAATCTCATAAAGTTCATGTAGGTCTATGAAAAATTAAAATAAAGGAATTATGAGTGGTGAAAAATCCAGTGGGTGAAAAATTGGTGAAAAAAGAAAACTAATGCAGAGTCCCAACCACAATGAAGTTCATAAGAGTCTATGCAATGCTTGGCATCCAAATGAGTGAAAAATAGCAGATAAGTGACAAATCTTCACACCAGCCACCTGGCAAATAGCTTGACACCCAATTAAGAAGTAACCTGCTTACCAGAAGACCTTGACAGTCACACAGTCTCACCAAGTATAGGGAATTTAACGGTCTCTCCAAGACTCAAGTGGTATCCGTGAACAGCAAAGTGTAATTGAGGTGTTACTCGCGGACATAGAAGGTAAAAAATATTCTCATGGTGCAGTATGTTAACTCAAATAAATTTAATATAAGAATCCACCATCTGGAAAGGAAAAACGTGATGACGGGTGGAGCCCTGGTGACGTCATCACGTTTTTCCTTTCCAGACGGTGGATTCTTATATTAAATTTATTTGAGTAAACATACTGCACCATGAGAATATTTTTTACCTTCTATGTCCGCGAGTAACACCTCAATTACACTTTGCTGTTCACGGATACCACTTGAATCTTGGGGAGACCGTTAAATTCCCTATACTTGGTGAGACTGTGTGACTGTCAAGGTCTTCTGGTAAGCAGGCTACTTCTTAATTTGGTGTCGAGCTATATGCCCGGTGGCTAGTGTAAAGATTTGTCACTTATCTGCTATTGTTCACTCATTTGGATGCCAAGCATTGCATAGACTCTTATGAACTGGTGGATTGACGATAGGAAGTAGAGAGAAGTTAATGGAGACGCCGCAGCTCCTTACATGACCGCATATGTGATTGATGTTTCGCTGATATACCAATATCGCTCTTGTATGTGCAATAATTCTTACATTTATTTGAGTTAACATACTGCACCATGAGAATATTTTTTACCTTCCATGTCCACGAGTAACACCTCAATTACATGCCAAAAGCCCCCTCTAAGCCCCCTCCCCTCAGGAATCGGATTAATAATTTACTGAGCTTCATGATGTATCCCTCAGAGCTTTCAGCATGTAAGGGGTTAAATGATGAATCCTGCTATATAATGCATTCCTCAAGGCATTCGACATGCCAAAAACCTAGCAGGATAAGGAGTCATCATTTAACCCCTTACATGATGCTGAAAGCCCTGAAGAATACATGAAGCTCAGTAAATCGTTAATCCGATTCCTGAGGGGGGGCTTGGAGGGGGCTTTTGGCATGTAACTGTCTCTTTCTGTACTAGGCCCGCAGGCATGTGGCAATGCATTAACATGTGGCGTGGCATGGCGGTGGCGTGACTCTCCTCTCCCTGACTAACTGCTGCTGACCGGCGGTTGCTCTGCCTCCCTCACAGGCTCACTTTATGCCACACTGACACTGCCGACTCGAGTTCCACTTCTCGCCGGTCCCAGATGAAGGCTCTGCGCATTTCCAGATCCGGTCAGGGAGGAAGGGCGGAGAGAAGACGGCGGCGGCTTACAGAAGCTTACAGAAGAGTGGGCGCCGGGCGGGCCTTCGCGCATGCGCTGCCCGCGTTCAAGGACTGACCAGCCCCGCCGGAGCACATGACCACATTCGCCCAATCACAGGGCGCCAGCTCCTGCAACATGGCGGCTGGGCCGGTGACACAGTAAATCAAATTTAACACGGACAATGATAAGTGACACACAAACGGTGCGGGAATTCGCCCCCCCAATATTGCGCCCGGTGCGACGGCCCCCGCTGCCCCCCCACGCTACGCCTCTGCACCTATGTTTTCTTCAGTGCGCAAAACATACAACATGGCGGGGAGTATATGTCGCCCAAAGTGTACTGAGATCTAGTATGAATAAGTCCAAAAAGCCACATACGCCCGCATAAAGATTCTATATAGATTGAAACAAAAGTATGTAGGAGAAAAGGTGTGGTTATTAGGAAGTTATAAACTTCATAATATCAGATTGTACCTATTGGGAGTAATCAAAGGGCCACTCACCTATCTAAGAGATCTCAGATCTTGATGATGAGATCATATCTCACAACTTAAATGTATTAAATCAAGGTCCATACTTCCGGAGATATACATATAAGATGTTGCACAAGGTTTCAAACAAAAGACAGACCCAACAGGATCTGTAAAGAGGCAAACATATATATTTTTGGCAACGCTGTATCCTGGCCTAGGCCAGCAATGCCCAGGCCTAGGGCAGCACTTTGCAGGGGGGCAGCACGGAAAGAGTCCTCGCCGGCTTGAGCTACACTATTAGTGTAGCGCCAGTCTTATGGTGCGGACTTGGCTGAGAGGCAAATTAGTCTAGCGCCCCCCCCATAAAGAGGCTGCACTGCTTCCGGTATGCGGGCGACTGGCATTCCGCAACTGTGTGTGTGTGGGGGGGTGTTTCTTTTTGACTGTCCTATCATCCTAGACCACAAACCTTCCTCTATGTTTTATGCTGCACCATTGGCATGGTTATATCTTCTTAGTCCTCTCTATAAAATTATCAGAAATTTGTGCTTAAAGTAGAACTATAGGCAACACTTTTTTTTTCATTTTGGATAGAGTAAGGGGGGTTATAGCCCCTGTTTGTTTATTTTTTACCATCCCTGTCTCGTTGCAGAGATTTCCCTTCACTTCCTGCCCCATAGCCAAACGGGAAGTGAGAGGAAATCTATGCAATTGAAGGGAATCCATTGCCCCCCCCCCCCAGGCCCTCAGAACTAGTATCCCCATTTGAAAATGTCAGGGCGGGTCTTAAACAGCAAGGGGTGTGGCCTTGACCAAAAGGGGTTGGTCATATTTGAATTAGGGGGTGCACGAGTTTAGTCAGTCCTAGGGCCGCACAAAACCTAAATACACTACTGATTTTTGGGGGATAGTTGTTCAAAATGAAAATGGATCATACAAACAACCGAAGAGTAGTGACACATACCGATCAGTCCACTCCACAACGTCTCTCCACAGTTTCACCATATTTTCAGGTCAGTGAACACTCACTTTACAATGTGAATTTTCATTCTGCTAAGTGAATAGTTTCTACTCCTTTAGTAAATCAACTCCTATGTGTTCTAAAGAACAGAACCTACAAGAGAGGATTCATAGATCTAAATGAAAACCTGTAGTGAAGGAACAGAAAAAACTTGTGGGCTGTCATTGTCAACCTCTGCTGCTAAAATGCTAGCTGTAGGGAGTACAACAGACATATAAGGACACAAGCATATACAGCAGTTCATTACCCAGCACTTGGCTGCACAGTGCATTCTGCACCCTGATCGTGCAAAGCTTTGCTCTATCAGGGTGCAGTAAAAGTTTATTTTAAGGAGCGGGGCCGGGAAGCGGGCCGCAGCGTCCTTAACAACCGAGGAGTCATCAGCTGTCAATGGTTTTCCCCGCTACCAGCTGAATAAAAAAAATTACATTTGGTAAAAAAATAAAAAATAAATAAAACTCCTTCAGGTCTGGTATGGATTTTAAGGAGAACCCCACACCAAAATGTAAAAATAAAATGGCTTGGGGTCCCACCCAAAATCCATAACAGACCCTTATGCGAGCACGCAGCCTGGCACGTCAGGAAAGGGGAGGGGACAAGCGAGCACCCCCCCTCTCCTGAACAATACAAGGCCACATGCCCTCAACATGGGGGGGAGGGTGCTTTGGGACAGAAGGGGCTCTGCCCCCCATCCCAAAGCAACTTGTCCCCATGTTGATAGGGACAAGGGTCTCTTCTGCACAATCCTGGTGTCAGGGTCACCTGTGGCCAGGTGACAGATGCACACCGTAGGGGGACAGGAGTGCGCCGCAAGGTAGTGAACCCTATGGCTGGCTTCTGCGGATAGGGAACTGGGTGGTTGTGGAAAGCGGGACCAGAGGAGCACAACCGGGATCCAAACGGAAGCTAGAGCCAAGATTCCCCAGGGCGCGGAGTCTAAGACCCAGCTGGTCTTCTCCAGGGCCTCTAGTGGTGAGGATGTTAGCTGCAGGCTGGGACCAGGTCGCGGCCCCTGGAGTTTCCTAGCTCACGCCCCGTAGGATAAGGGGAAAAGAGGGGAAGCAGCAGCACACGAAGAGAGAACCGAATAACAAGCTGAAGGTCAGGGGCCACAAGCAGACAAGGATAACGAAGAACGAGCCGAAGGTCAAGGGTCACGAGCAGACAGGGATAGTCGGGGACAAGCCAATAACGTAACAGAGAGACAGACGTAGCACACGGCAGGCAGGAACCCAAACACACAATGCCTAACAAACACGTTGATCAGCAAAGCAGGCTTGCAGTGCACAGGTTAATATAGTGTTCAGTGATAGGGCCTGGGGTGGAGTCAGGCTGGGAGGAGATTATAAAGGAAGCCAGGTGAAGGAGGTCTGGTCTCTAGATGAACACATGAGGAGGAAGGTAAGATGGCAGACAGACATTAATGCATATCCATGACAGTACCCTCCCTCTTACGAGGCCTCCCCCTTCCCCGCCTGGGCCCAGGTTTAGAGGGAAACTTCAGATGAAACTCCTTTAACAGACGAGGTGCAAAGACCTCAGATGCAGTGATCCAAGACCTCTCCTCAGGACCAAACCCTTTCCAATGAACGAGGTACTGAAGAACGCCTTTACAGAGTCGGGAGTCCAGAATTTGACTGATCTCGTACTCCTGATTATCCTCAGAGACAGGCGCCACGGTAGGGAGAGGACGAGAGAATTTATTGAGGACTAAAGGCTTTAGAAGAGCAACATGAAAGGAGTTAGTGATTTTAAGGCTCTTAGGAATCTGGAGTTTGAAACAAACCGGATTCAGTTTAGCAGTTACCGTGTATGGACCGATGAATCGTGGAGCAAACTTCAGAGAAGGAACTCGGAGCTTGATGTTCCTGGTAGAGTGGGCAACAATGCATGAGGTGGGAATGATCGGCTCAGGTTCAGGGGCGGACTCCTCGTCCAAAGTGTCAAATGACCTAGAGAGCGCATCAGCCCGACCGTTGCAGGAACCAGGTTTGTAGGTAATCGTGAAATTAAAACGGGCAAAGAAGAGACTCCACCTGGCCTGTCTAGGATTCAGACGTTTAGCATTCTGTAGATACTGTAAATTCTTGTGATCGGTAAAGATCGTTATGGAGTGAGGGGAACCCTCCAAGAGATGACGCCACTCCTCTAACGCCAATTTAATTGCGAGAAGTTCCCGATCACCGATGGCATAATTCCTCTCTGCCTGAGAAATTTTTTTGGAGAAGAATGCACATGGTTGGCGTCTCTTCTCAAAGATTTGAAGAAGCACAGCTCCCACCCCCATTGAGGAAGCGTCCACTTCAATAAAAAATGCATTCCCAGGATTTGGTCTCCTCAATAGGGGGCCAGAAACAAAGGCCTGTTTCAGGTTGTGAAATGCAGAGACAGCTTCGGGAGGCCAGTCTCTGGAATTCACACCCTTCTTGGTCAAAGCGATAATAGGCGCGGCAATGGAAGAGTAATTCCTTATGAACTGCCTATAATAATTAGTGAAGCCAAGAAAGCGCTGTGTGGCCTTGAGGCTAGCAGGAAGAGGCCAGTTGGTGATAGCCAAGACCTTCCCAGGGTCCATACGAAGACCCGAACATGAGACGAAGCACCCCAAAAACAGGACCTCAGAACATTCAAAGGAACATTTCTCTAGCTTGGCATAGAGATTGTTCTCTCTAAGACGTTGAAGTACAGTGCGGACATGGTTTCTGTGGACGAGCAGATTTTCAGAAAAGATCAGAATGTCATCCAGATAGATGACAACTAGGGATGAGCTTCGTGTTCGAGTCGAACATACGTTCGACTCGAACATCGGCTGTTCGATCGTTCGACGAAGATCGAACGATTTGGGCCGTTCGCGCCAAATTCGAGTGACGCGAACGGCCCACAATGCACTACGCCATCGCAGTGTCATCCAGGCGCTGTGATTGGCCAAGCATGCACTGTGACCCCGCATGCTTGGCCAATCACAGCGCCGGCAGCGAGGAGAGCAATGATTGGCCACAGGCAGGATGCCTGTGGCCAATTATTGCTGAGGGTGTTTAGTACACGCCCCACACTATAAAAGGCCGCCAGCACGGCGGCCTAGTGTAGTGTGTTCCGGAGCAGGGATAGAGCAGCATAGGCAGGGACAGTGACTGTTATTTCTTTCTTGCTTAACCTGGATTCCTTTAGTTTAGGGAAAGAGAAGGATAGGTAGGGAGAGTGTCAGTGTGTTTTGTGCTTGTGCTATAGTGTGCTTAAAAAAAACATTTATTCTAGGGACAGAAAACTGTAGGTAGGGACAGTGTCAGTTTCTTTCACTCTGCAAGTCCTTGTTTCCAGGGACCTGGAAGGACAGTGAGTGAATTGTCCTTGTGCTATATTGTGCTTAAAAAAACATTTATTCTAGGGACAGAAAACTGTAGGTAGGGAGAGTGTCAGTTTCTTTCACTCTGCAAGTCCTTGTTTCCAGGGACCTGTAAGGACAGTGAGTGAATTGTCCTTGTGCTATATTGTGATTAAAAAAAACATTTTTTCTAGGGACAGAAAACTGTAGGTAGGGAGAGTGTTTTTTTTCTTTCACTCTGCAAGTCCTTGTTTCCAGGGACCTGGAAGGACAGTGAGTGAATTGTCCTTGTGCTATATTGTGCTTAAAAAAAAACATTTTTTCTAGGGACAGAAAACTGTAGGTAGGGAGAGTGTTTATTTTCTTTCACTCTGCAAGTCCTTGTTTCCAGGGACCTCTAAGGACAGTGAGTGAATTGTCCTTGTGCTATATTGTGCTTAAAAAAAACATTTATTCTAGGGACAGAAAACTGTAGGTAGGGAGAGTGTCAGTTTATTTCACTCTGCAAGTCCTTGTTTCCAGGGACCTGGAAGGACAGTGAGTGAATTGTCCTTGTGCTATATTGTGATTAAAAAAAACATTTTTTCTAGGGACAGAAAACTGTAGGTAGGGAGAGTGTTTTTTTTCTTTCACTCTGCAAGTCCTTGTTTCCAGGGACCTGTAAGGACAGTGAGTGAATTGTCCTTGTGCTATATTGTGCTTAAAAAAAACATTTATTCTAGGGACAGAAAACTGTAGGTAGGGAGAGTGTCAGTTTATTTCACTCTGCAAGTCCTTGTTTCCAGGGACCTGGAAGGACAGTGAGTGAATTGTCCTTGTGCTATATTGTGATTAAAAAAAACATTTTTTCTAGGGACAGAAAACTGTAGGTAGGGAGAGTGTTTTTTTTTCTTTCACTCTGCAAGTCCTTGTTTCCAGGGACCTGGAAGGACAGTGAGTGAATTGTCCTTGTGCTATATTGTGCTTAAAAAAAACATTTATTCTAGGGACAGAAAACTGTAGGTAGGGAGAGTGTCAGTTTATTTCACTCTGCAAGTCCTTGTTTCCAGGGACCTGTAAGGACAGTGAGTGAATTGTCCTTGTGCTATATTGTGATTAAAAAAAACATTTTTTCTAGGGACAGAAAACTGTAGGTAGGGAGAGTGTCAGTTTATTTCACTCTGCAAGTCCTTGTTTCCAGGGACCTGTAAGGACAGTGAGTGAATTGTCCTTGTGCTATATTGTGCTTAAAAAAAACATTTATTCTAGGGACAGAAAACTGTAGGTAGGGAGAGTGTCAGTTTATTTCACTCTGCAAGTCCTTGTTTCCAGGGACCTGTAAGGACAGTGAGTGAATTGTCCTTGTGCTATATTGTGATTAAAAAAAACATTTTTTCTAGGGACAGAAAACTGTAGGTAGGGAGAGTGTTTTTTTTCTTTCACTCTGCAAGTCCTTGTTTCCAGGGACCTGTAAGGACAGTGAGTGAATTGTCCTTGTGCTATATTGTGATTAAAAAAAACTTTTTTCTAGGGACAGAAAACTGTAGGTAGGGAGAGTGTTTTTTTTCTTTCACTCTGCAAGTCCTTGTTTCCAGGGACCTGTAAGGACAGTGAGTGAATTGTCCTTGTGCTATAGTGTGCTTAAAAAAAACATTTATTCTAGGGACAGAAAACTGTAGGTAGGGACAGTGTCAGTTTCTTTCACTCTGCAAGTCCTTGTTTCCAGGGACCTGGAAGGACAGTGAGTGAATTGTCCTTGTGCTATATTGTGATTAAAAAAAACATTTTTTCTAGGGACAGAAAACTGTAGGTAGGGAGAGTGTTTTTTTTTCTTTCACTCTGCAAGTCCTTGTTTCCAGGGACCTGTAAGGACAGTGAGTGAATTGTCCTTGTGCTATATTGTGATTAAAAAAAACATTTTTTCTAGGGACAGAAAACTTGTAGGTAGGGAGAGTGTTTTTTTTCTTTCACTCTGCAAGTCCTTGTTTCCAGGGACCTGGAAGGACAGTGAGTGAATTGTCCTTGTGCTATATTGTGCTTAAAAAAAACATTTATTCTAGGGACAGAAAACTGTAGGTAGGGAGAGTGTCAGTTTATTTCACTCTGCAAGTCCTTGTTTCCAGGGACCTGTAAGGACAGTGAGTGAATTGTCCTTGTGCTATATTGTGATTAAAAAAAACATTTTTTCTAGGGACAGAAAACTGTAGGTAGGGAGAGTGTCAGTTTATTTCACTCTGCAAGTCCTTGTTTCCAGGGACCTGTAAGGACAGTGAGTGAATTGTCCTTGTGCTATATTGTGCTTAAAAAAAACATTTATTCTAGGGACAGAAAACTGTAGGTAGGGAGAGTGTCAGTTTATTTCACTCTGCAAGTCCTTGTTTCCAGGGACCTGTAAGGACAGTGAGTGAATTGTCCTTGTGCTATATTGTGATTAAAAAAAACATTTTTTCTAGGGACAGAAAACTGTAGGTAGGGAGAGTGTTTTTTTTCTTTCACTCTGCAAGTCCTTGTTTCCAGGGACCTGTAAGGACAGTGAGTGAATTGTCCTTGTGCTATATTGTGATTAAAAAAAACATTTTTTCTAGGGACAGAAAACTGTAGGTAGGGAGAGTGTTTTTTTTCTTTCACTCTGCAAGTCCTTGTTTCCAGGGACCTGTAAGGACAGTGAGTGAATTGTCCTTGTGCTATAGTGTGCTTAAAAAAAACATTTATTCTAGGGACAGAAAACTGTAGGTAGGGACAGTGTCAGTTTCTTTCACTCTGCAAGTCCTTGTTTCCAGGGACCTGGAAGGACAGTGAGTGAATTGTCCTTGTGCTATATTGTGATTAAAAAAAACATTTTTTCTAGGGACAGAAAACTGTAGGTAGGGAGAGTGTTTTTTTTCTTTCACTCTGCAAGTCCTTGTTTCCAGGGACCTGTAAGGACAGTGAGTGAATTGTCCTTGTGCTATATTGTGATTAAAAAAAACATTTTTTCTAGGGACAGAAAACTGTAGGTAGGGAGAGTGTTTTTTTTTCTTTCACTCTGCAAGTCCTTGTTTCCAGGGACCTGTAAGGACAGTGAGTGAATTGTCCTTGTGCTATATTGTGCTTAAAAAAAACATTTATTCTAGGGACAGAAAACTGTAGGTAGGGAGAGTGTCAGTTTATTTCACTCTGCAAGTCCTTGTTTCCAGGGACCTGTAAGGACAGTGAGTGAATTGTCCTTGTGCTATATTGTGATTAAAAAAAACATTTTTTCTAGGGACAGAAAACTGTAGGTAGGGAGAGTGTTTTTTTTCTTTCACTCTGCAAGTCCTTGTTTCCAGGGACCTGTAAGGACAGTGAGTGAATTGTCCTTGTGCTATATTGTGCTTAAAAAAAATATTTTTTCTAGGGACAGAAAACTGTAGGTAGGGAGAGTGTCAGTTTCTTTCACTGTGAAAGTCCTTGTTTCAAGGGACAGAGAAGGACACCTGAAGGTAGCCCTTATTGCTTTTTTCCCATCTCCCTGCAGGCCATCTATTAGAATGTCTGGAAGGCAAACAAGGAGAGGCAGACAGTCAGGAGGCAATAAAAGAGGGCAAGCAGGCTCTGTGTCTGGGGGCAACAGTGCTGGTCGTGGACGCGGTGCATTGTCATCAGCACATGGCCATGGGACACGCTTGTCCTTCTTTTCGGCAGCTGGACATGTTGAGCCACATCATGCCGAAGACTTGGTAGAGTGGATGACCAAGCCCTCCTCCTCCTCCTCATCCTCTCTCACCCAGGCTCAGGGTACTGGAAAAGCAGCTGCCAAAGCGTCGTCTTCCCTGGTATCAATGTCAGACAAATCATCAGTCACTCCTTCCCTAGACCCACCATGTCCTCCTCCTGAGGAGTCCCCCGAACTGTTTCAGCACAGTGTTGGGTACATGCTCCAGGAGGATGCCCAGCGTTTCGAAGGGTCTGATGATGAAACCCAGCTAGAGGAAGGCAGTAGCGTGAGAGCAGACAGAGGGGATGCTCAAGAAGGACACCAATCTGGCAGTCATGTTCCAGCAGCTGCAGCATACTGCCAGATTGGCTCCAGTGATGAGGAGGGAGGGGATGATGAGGTCACTGACTCCACGTGGGTGCCTAATAGGAGAGAGGAGGAGGAGGAGGATGAGGAGGAGGCACATCTCCAACGAGGCAGGATGCCCTTTGGTGGCCAGCGTAAGGGCAGTACACCGACGGAATCACACCGCAGAGCTCCGCCTGTGCAGGGCGCTGCCTCTGCCCGTCATTCAAAAAGTTCTTTGGTGTGGGCCTTTTTTGAGGCTAGTGCATCAGATCGCACAGCTGCTGTTTGCAACATATGTCTCAAGCGTATATCGCGTGGCCAAAACATCAGCCGCTTGGGTACCACATGCCTGACCAGACATATGTTGACCTGCCATGCAGCTCGTTGGCAAGCCTACCTCAAAGACCCACACCAAAGAACAAAGCGGACCTCTCCTTGCACCGCATCAGCTGGGATCTCCAACCCCACTATAACTTCAGTCCTCTCTGAAACATGCACTGAGAGGAATGAAGGTGTAGAATTAGGTGTGTCACAGCCAAGTACTTGCGGCCACTCTGCTAGCAGTACACCGACGTCCGATTCTAGCAGGCAAATTTCCCTGCCCCAGCTGCTGGACCGTCGAAAGAAGTTCACTCCCAGCCATCCACATGCCCAGCGGTTGAATGCTAGCTTGGCTAAATTGCTAGCGCTTCAACTGCTGCCTTTTCAGTTGGTAGACTCGGCCCCCTTCCGTGAGTTTGTGCAATGTGCGGTTCCTCAGTGGCAGGTTCCCAAACGCCACTTTTTCTCACGGAAGGCTATTCCGGCTCTCTACCGGCATGTGGAAGGCAATGTCTTGGCCTCGCTGGACAGGGCGGTCAGCGGTAAGGTGCATATTACCGCTGACTCATGGTCCAGCAGGCATGGACAGGGACGTTACCTTTCTTTCACGGCCCATTGGGTCACTCTTTTGGCAGCTGGGAAGGATTCAGGACAAGGTGCAGTAGTGTTGGAGGTTGTCCCACCGCCACGCCTCCAAAATGCTACTACTGGTTGTGACACACCTCTCTCCTCCACCCCCTCCTCTTCTTCTTCCTCCATGGCCTCTTCCTGTGGTTTGTCCTATGAACCAGCGGTGCTCCGTAGCCGTTCACGGGGCTACGCAAGTACGCAGGCAAAAAGATGCCATGCCGTGCTTGCGCTGGTGTGTTTGGGGGACAGAAGCCACACTGGGGCAGAGGTCCTGTCTGCTCTGCAGGGCCAGGCCGAGAGGTGGTTGACGCCACGCCAGCTTAAGCCAGGAATGGTGGTTTGCGACAATGGCACCAACCTCCTCTCCGCCCTCCAACAGGGACAACTGACCCATGTGCCCTGTGTGGCTCACGTCCTTAACCTGGTGGTGCAGCGCTTCTTGGGCAGGTACCCGGGCTTACAGGATGTCCTGAGGCAGGCCAGGAAAGTCTGTGTGCATTTCCGCAGATCTTATAATGCCAGTGCTCGCCTGGCTGAGCTGCAAAAGGAGTTGAACCTGCCCAAGAACCGCCTTATATGTGACATGCCCACCAGGTGGAACTCAACGTTGGCCATGCTGCAGCGGCTGCACACGCAGCAGAGGGCCATCAATGAGTACCTGTGCGACTACGGCACCAGGACAGGGTCAGGGGAGCTTGGTTTTTTTTCTCCACGCCAGTGGGGCATGATCAGGGATGCATGCACTGTCCTGGCACCATTTGAGGAGGCCACGAGGATGGTGAGCAGTGACAGTGCATGCATCAGTGACACTGTACCTCTTGTCCACCTGTTGGAGCACACGCTGCGTGGAATAATGGACAGGGCACTTGAGGCAGAACAGAGGCAGGAAGAGGAGGACTTCCTTGCCTCTCAAGGCCCCCTTTACCCAGACAGTGTTCCTTCTGTCCCACCCATCGCACAGGAAGAGGAGGAGGAGGAGGAGGAGGAGGAGGAGGATTGTGTCAGCATGGAGGTGGAGGCTGGCACTCAGCATCATCAGCAGCAGTCTTTTAGGGATGATTTACAGTCCCAAGAAACCAGTGGACTTGTACGTGGCTGGGAGGAGGTGGCTGCGGATCATGTCGTCCTTAGTGACCCAGAGGACTCCGGAGCGAATGCCTCAGCAAACCTACGCTGCATGGCCTCCCTGATCCTGCAAAGTCTGCGGAAGGATCCTCGTATTCTTCGGATCAAGGAGAGGGACCATTACTGGCTGGCCACTCTCCTTGATCCACGGTACAAGGGTAAGGTTGCGGACCTTATGTTACCGTCACAGAGGGAGCAGAGGATGAGACAACTCCGGGAGGCCTTGCAGAAAGGTCTGTGCAACGCGTTCCCAGAGACTGGGAGGTTGCAAACTCCTGGTCCTGGACAACGAGTTGCTGAGGCTTCGGCCAGTCAAAGAAGGAGCGGTGGGGAAGGTGGCCGTCTGACCGATGCGTTCAGACAATTCTTTAGTCCGCAGCCCCAAAGTATGATCGGTTCCAGCAACCATCGCCAGCGTCTGATAAACATGGTGCAGGAATATCTAGGGGCAAGGTCAGACTTGGACACCTTCCCCACCGAAAATCCTCTGGCTTACTGGGTCTTGAGGATGGATCACTGGCCAGAGCTTGCACAGTATGCAATTGAGCTACTGGCCTGTCCTGCATCCAGCGTTCTTTCGGAACGCACATTCAGTGCTGCTGGAGGATTTGTCACGGATCACAGGGTGCGCCTGTCCACCGACTCGGTTGATCGACTGACTTTCATCAAGATGAACCAGTCTTGGATCACCACCAGCTACCACACACCTGATGCTGATATAACAGACTAATTGATTTTAACATGTCACATCCCTTCAAGACTGATGCTGATGCTGAGTGCCTGTGCTGTTATGTTGACTGGCTATCCTCCTCCTCCGAGTCCTCAATGATACGATTGATGATGATAGCTTGTAAGATCATTTTTGTTTATGGGTGCCGCCACCAGTGCCTAACGCCCAATTTTTCAGCCCCTGTTTAACAGGGGCGTGTAATTACAATTTTTGAAGCAATACTTTGCAACAGGGCTCATTGCTGTGCTCCAAGTACAGTATCTGTGAGGAGTTGCAGTGTTGTGCCACCAGTGCCTAAGGCCCAATTTTTCAGCCCCTGTTTAACAGGGGCGTGTCATTACAATTTTTGAAGCAATACTTTGCAACAGGGCTCATTGCTGTGCTCCAAGTACAGTATCTGTGAGGAGTTGCAGTGTTGTGCCGCCAGTGCCTAAGGCCCAATTTTTCAGCCCCTGTTTAACAGGGGCGTGTCATTACAATTTTTGAAGCAATACTTTGCAACAGGGCTCATTGCTGTGCTCCAAGTACAGTATCTGTGAGGGGTTGCAGTGTTGTGCCACCAGTGCCTAAGGCCCAATTTTTTAGCCCCTGTTCAACAGGGGCATGTAATTACAATTCTTGATCTAATAATTCACAGCAGGGCCCATTGCTGCACCCACCAAGAGTAACTGTCAGGGCTTACAGTGTTGTGGCACCAGCACCACCATCAAAGGCCCAATTTTTACTACCACTGTTCAACAATTATATGTAATTAAAATTCCTGATATAATAGTTGACAGCAGGGCGTTCCAGCACCAACCAAGAGTAACTGTGAGTGCTTACAGTGTTGTGCCAACACCAACAACTAAGGGGCCTATTTCTGCAGAGTATATACGGCAGGTCCCTACTTTCAAACATCCAACTTACAAACGACTCCTACTTGCAAACGCAAGAAGACAACAGGAAGTGAGAGGAAATCTACCACTAGGAAGGAAAATTCTCTCCTGTAAGAATAAATATGGGAGAAAGGTGTCTCCTCTGTACTGATGCTTTATCAGCAATCATTGTTTCAAGAAAAAGACCACATTTCAAAAAGAGTTGTCATTGGGACGGAAAGTGAGGTGAAATGTTCTGAACAGGGGCACAGACAGCAAAACAAATGTTACAGGGGTGATAACCCTTACCTATGTTTTCCAAAAAGTTTAAAAATAGATTTTTGGTCTGGAGCTACACTTCAACAATGTACCTGTTCAAAATTACAAACAGACTCTACATAAGAACAAACCTACAGTCCCTGTCTTGTATGCACCGCCTGTATAGGGCTGTTCAGAGTATATAGGGCCTTTTTTATTTTATGTGCGGGGTTCCCCTTAATATCCATACAAGACCCAAAGGGGCTGGTAATGGGCTGGGGTAGGGGGGGGTCATGGGGTAGCTATGCCATTTTTCTTAAAGAATTTCATCCATATTACCGGGACCAGACATTACATTAAAGCCGCAAGCAGTTTTAAATGGCTTTTTTTTCCTTTAGAAGTGTCATTTTGTGCAGGGACAGTTCTAAACACGGGAAACACGTGGCACTTCACAGGCATACTTTAGACACCCCCCAGGTACGATATTTAAAGGAATATTTGACTTTTTTTTTTTCACTTTATGCATCATTAAAATGACTGCTCCCGAAAAACGACCGTTTTTAAAACTTCTTTTTGCATTGATACATGTCCCCTGGTGCAGAACCCGGGTTCCCAAACCCTTTTTAAGACAATAACATGCATAATAGTTGTTATAATTAGCACTTTAGAATTCGAACGTTCGCATCCATTGTATTTAATAGGGTTCTAATGTTCGTTCGAACTTTCGGTCCGTTCGCGGGTTCTGGTGCGAACCGAACCCGGGGGTGTTCGGCTCATCACTAATGACAACAAACTGGTACAGCAGATCTCTGAAGATTTCATTGACAAAGTTTTGAAACACGGCTGGAGCATTACACAGACCAAAAGGCATCACCAGATATTCGTAATGCCCGTCTCTAGTGTTGAATGCAGTCTTCCATTCGTCACCCTCCCGTATTCGAATGAGATTGTACGCGCCTCTGAGATCCAACTTGGTGAAAATGGAGGCCCCCTTCAACCTATCAAATAGCTCAGATATTAAGGGTAAGGGGTATCGATTTTTAATAGTAACCGCATTTAAACCCCGATAATCGATGCAGGGTCTTAAGGTACCATCCTTTTTGGCAACAAAAAAGAACCCTGCCCCTGCAGGCGATGAGGAGTTCCGGATGAAACCTCTCTCCAGATTCTCTGCGACATACTCCGACATGGCCTGGGTCTCTGGGATGGACAGAGGGTAGGTACGACCCCTGGGTAGAGTTGCTCCGGGGACAAGATCAATAGCACAGTCAAAAGACCTGTGGGGAGGAAGCACCTCAGCTGATTTCTTACAGAACACATCCCGGTAATCGCTGTATGCAGCGGGAAGATCAGAAGAAACAGAAGTGGCAGCAACCGGAAGACTCTCCTTGGGGGTCACCTTGAGAAGACACGACGAGAAACATGAGGAACCCCAGGCCAGGATCTGCCCAGAGACCCAGTCCACATGTGGAGAGTGGAGCTGTAGCCAAGGGAGGCCCAATACAACTGGGGTAGAGGCCTTGGGTAGAATAAGAAAGGATATCCACTCCTGGTGGAGAATCCCTACCGACATCCTAATGGGTAGCGTCTGGAAGCGAATAGGGCCCCCTGGGAGAACAGTGCCATCAATTGCCGAGACTACCAATGGGGTAGTGAGAGGTGAAAGGGTAAGCTTCATAGAAGAAGCAGTTCTCCAATCCATAAAATTGCCGGCAGCCCCGGAATCCAGGTATGCAAGGGTTGACTGAGGAGAAGTGCCTACATGAAGGAACACCGGCAAGAGCAGGCGAGAAGGTGATGTTTCTGGGTCCAATACTTCACCTTCCAAATGTATTAGACCCGAGCGTTTCCCGGACGAAGTGAGCAGGAGTCACGAAAATGACCCTTGCCCCCACAATAGAGGCACAAGCCCAGAGTTCTGCGCCTAGCACGTTCTTCGGGGGTTAGTCTGGTCCGGGCCAGCTGCATAGGTTCTTCAGCAGGTAGAGGATGCTCCACGGAATGAAGGGAGGGGAGCTCAGACTGGGTAGGACCCAGAGAGTGCTGGCGTTTTTTTTCTAAGGACCTCTCTTGAAAACGAATGTCGATCTGGTTGCATAATGAAATTACATCGTCCAGACCGACGGGAATGGCTCTTCCCGCTAATTCGTCTTTCACTCGGTCAGAGAGGCCATGTAAAAAGGTAGCGACCAGGGCCTCATTATTCCAGCTCAATTCAGCTGTGTGGATACGAAACTGAAGAGCATATTGCCCCACTGAACTAGATTCTTGGCGAAGACGTAAGACAGCACTAGCCGCTGAAGAAGCCCGAGCCGGCTCTTCGAAGATGTTACGAAAGAGCTTCAAGAAATCGGACAGACTGGAAACCACCGGATCGTTCCTCTCCCACAGGGGGGCAGCCCAGGCCAAAGCTTCACCGGAGAGGAGGGAAATGATATAGGCTACCTTAGCCCGGTCAGACAGGAAGCTTTGAGGCTGAAGCTCAAAATGAATTGTGCATTGGCTGAGAAACCCCCTGCAGGCCTTGGAGTCCCCAGAGAAACGGAACGGAGCTGGCAATCTTAGTGAGTGTGAGGCTGCGACTGGTGCGATAGGTACAGCCGCTGGTTGTACTTGGGGTTGCGGATTCGGGGTTCCCAAGGAGACCTGAAGCTGCTCGAATTGAGAAGCCAGATCCTGGAGGAATCACATCACCTGAGTCTGATTTGATTCCTGGGTCTCAAGTCTGCGAACTATGCCCTGCAATGGATCATCCGCGGGAAGCGGGATGTCAGCCGGGTTCATGGCTGATCAAACTGTCAGGGTCACCTGTGGCCAGGTGACAGATGCACACCGTAGGGGGACAGGAGTGCACCACGAGGTAGTGAACCCTATGGCTGGCTTCTGCGGATAGGGAACTGGGTGGTTGTGGAAAGCGGGACCAGAGGAGCACAACCGGGATCCAAATGGAAGCTAGAGCCAAGATTCCCCAGGGCGCGGAGTCTAAGACCCAGCTGGTCTTCTCCAGGGCCTCTAGTGGTGAGGATGTTAGCTGCAGGCTGAGACCAGGTCGCGGCCCCTGGAGTTTCCTAGCTCACACCCCGTAGGATAAGGGGAAAAGAGGGAAAGCAGCAGCACACGAAGAGAGAACCGAATAACAAGCTGAAGGTCAGGGGCCACAAGCAGACAAGGATAACGAAGAATGAGCCGAAGGTCAAGGGTCACGAGCAGACAGGGATAGTCGGGGACAAGCCAATAACGTAACAGAGAGACAGACGTAAGCACACGGCAGGCAGGAACCCAAACACACAATGCCTAACAAACACGTTGATCAGCAAAGCAGGCTTGCAGTGCACAGGTTAATATAGTGTTCAGTGATAGGGCCTGGGGTGGAGTCAGGCTGGGAGGAGATTATAAAGGAAGCCAGGTGAAGGAGGTCTGGTCTCTAGATGAACACATGAGGAGGAAGGTAAGATGGCAGACAGACATTAATGCATATCCATGACACCTGGGCTGTGGTTGTTGGGCTCTGCGGGCGGGGGGCTTATCGGAATCTGGAAGCCTCTTTTAAAAAAGGGGCCCCCAGATCCCAGCCCCTCCATGTGAATGAGTATGGCATTCACCAAAAGAGTATCAAAAAGTAATAAAAACACAGAGGGAATTCCTTTATTAAAAAATATAAAATAAAAAAACAGTGTCCCCCCATGTAGATCCATCATTAATCATGCCGCCGCCGCACCGCCGAACCCAAAAAAAAAAAATTTGGTGAAGGCATACTGCTGGCTGGCTTGCCGTTTGACAGTTCTTATATACGTAAGGGCAGGGCCACATGGCGACATCACCTGTGGCACCACCCCCTTGTGATGTCACGGACCAGTGAATGCTGGGTCAGTGACATCATAAGGGGGTGGTGTCACCACATGATGTCGCTTGGTGGCTCTGTCCTTACCAATATAAGAACTGTCAAATGGTGGAGGAGGCATTCGGCGGTCAGCCGTCAATGACTGTGGAGCGTTTTTTTTTTTTTCAGGTTCCAGCGGTGCGTTGGCGTCATGATTCATGATGGTTTTTCATCGGGGGACACAGTTTTATTATGCTTTATTTTTTAATAAAGGAATTGTCAAAAACTGTCTGTGTTTTTATAACTTTTTGACACTTTCTAGATGAATAGGTAGGGGTACATACTCATTCACATAGGAAAGGTGAGATTTGGGGGTCCCCTTCTTAAAGGGAGCTTCCAGATTACGATAAGCCCCCTGCCCGCAGACCCCCACGATCAAAGCCTAGGGTTGTGGGGAAGAGACCCTTGTCCCCATCAACATGGGGACAAGGTGCTTTGGGTTGAGGGGGCAGCATCCCCCATGTTGAGGGCATGTGACCTGCCAGGTTGCGTGTCTGTATTTATTCAGAGGGGAACCCCACGCTGTTTTTGTAAACAAATTGGCGTGGGGTTCCCCTTAAAATCAATACCAGACCCGATCTGGTATGGACCGGGGGGGGGGGGGGACGCACCATTTTTTATTCTTTTTTAAAAAAAATAACCAGGTGTCAGCAATTGCAACCGTGAGTCAATTTAAATGTGATTTGACATGTTTTTTTTTTTCTTTAGGAATAAAATTTTTGCTGCAGAATGTTCTATACATGCTACAGATATACCAATTTACAGGCAGACTAAGGGGACCCCTCCAGGCACTATATTTAAAGGAATTTTTCATTTTTATTGTTGCATTTTAAGCATCATTAAAATTACTGCAAAAAATCTGTTTGCAATAATACATGTTCCCCAGGGCAGTACCCCCCATAAGCCTTCATGGGCACTTTTCGGCTCTCATAGACTTCAACAGGGTTCGCTGTTCGGGTCAGATTTTTTCCCCTGTTTGGGAGCTCTGTGGCAAACCGAACAGGGGGGTGTTCGGTCAATCTCTATTGGCTACCTAATGATGTGGCAGGGGGTAATAGGCTGGAGGATGATTAAGGACTTTTTCATACAGACAGACAGAAGTTTGCAGGTGTGCTACTGATGCCTGCTTTTTTTTTACTTTTTTATTTAAATTACCAAATGGCAACTCTACATTGCAGGACTGTGTAGAACTGTGAGCCAACAGGTTGGTTCAATGTTGAAGTCTATCCTTATTGGTCTCAACGGTTGACTTTGACTGGTAATTCTTTCTCTCAAACGCTGCAGCTTGAGTTAAAATTGCCATGGCCGCAAAGCATTGAGGCCACAGCATGTGTACAGCCCTGTCAGGCTGTAATATCAGAATTCTAATGGGCAGCTGGGGGGCAGTAAAACCACAGCTCATCCACGTCTCTTTACTGCCCCCTAGCCACCAGTGTGAAAGAACCCTAATGCCCCGTACACACGATCGTTTTTACTGTAATTTTTTAAACCGACGTTTTTCTCCTCATTTTTTTTCATGTTTCCTCTCAAGCCTGCCTTGCGTACACACCATCATTAAAAAAAACGATCAAGCAAAGCGCAGTGACGTTCAACACGTACGACGGCACTATAAAGGGGAAGTTCCGTTCGAATGGTGCCACCCTTCATGTTAGTAAAGTTTGTTGAGCGACGATTCGCGCTTTTCAGTCCGTTACTGTGTAATGAATGTGCTATCTCCATTACGAACGCTAGTTTTACCAGAACGAGCGCTCCCGTCTCATACTTGATTCTGAGCATGCACGTTTTTTTTCACGTTGTGAAAGCATACACACTATCGTTTTTCACGTCGTTAAAAAAAACGACATGAAAAACGACGTGAAAAAAGAGAGCATGTCCGGAATTTTTAATGGCCGTTTTTCACGTCGTTAAAAATGCTCTGGAGCCTACACACGATCATTTTTAATGGCCATTTTTTAAAATGGCATTTTTAACGGCATGAAAAACGATCGTGTGTATGGGGCATTAGGCTGATAATCAGGATCCAACAGCCTCTTTGCCCATTACATTAAGGGACTCCTTGAATATCCCCTCTCTTGTTTACACATACACATACACATACAGTATGTGTTTTTTTCCATTCTAATAGGATGTGTTTGATATTTAAAAAAAAAACATTATGCTCCATTTTTTAAGCTTGAACTTCTATAACATTTTTAAGTAGTGAAAAAGTTGTCCACTAACATTAAAAAGAGCACCTGAAGACTATATTTGGAAATTTGGAGGTTTTTAAATTAGGTAGAAGAGAAAGCAAAGTTAAAACTTGGACCAGGACTACATGAATTTACTTGTTACATCACCATGTCACGTGCAGAACTTTCAGCATTGAGTACAAGCATTAACATTAAAGAATGATAAAGACTGCAAAAATATTGTGCACATCCATTTTAGCTGATGCCTCAGAACCAGAAAATATAAGGAAACATAACCATATTTGTCTATAGCTCTTTGCCAAAACCAGCTGCCACCTGCCCCATTACACACTCCATTCTTGTTTTGGATGCCTTCCCTTCTTGTCATCAAGGGTAATAGGATCTTAAATGCTGATCATCAACAGTTATTCTGTTGTTTATATCCTGACCTCTATCCAACTCAAGCTCATTTATACAAGTACATTTTTAACTTTTCATGCATTTTTAATTATCAGATGAATGTCATATGTCTTCTATCTGTGCCTTTTAAAATATTTATTTAGCTTTAGATAGAATAGAAAATGGTTAAAACGCCTGTCAGTTTTTTTTCCCTGTCTGTGTTTCATTGGGAATTATGTATAGTGTAAGTGAACCATACTGCAGTGCAGGGCTCAAAATGTCAAGGCCTGAGCTACTAGCCAGGCCTTAAGGGTTACTCGCCACCAGTTGCCCCACGCAACCCATACTTTGTCCCACCCCTAATTCCGCCCCTAAACACGCCCTCATCAATTATCTCATGAAATGACACTGTTAAATGTTTCATGCAGAATTAAGTTTCAAAAATAAATATTAACAACAACTTTATCAGTGCCCATCAGTGCAGCCTTATTAGTGCCCATTAATGCAGCCTATCAGTGCTCATTAGTGCAGCCTATCAGTGTCCATCAGTGCAGCATCATCAGTGCAGCTTATCAGTAACCATCAGTGCCGCCTCACCAGTGCCCATCAGTGCAGCCTCACCAGTGCCCATCAATGCAGCCTCATTAGTGCCCATCAATGCAGCCTCACCTGTGCCCATCAATGCCACCTCATCAGTAACCAGCAATGCTAATCAATGCAGCCTTACCTGTGCCCATCAATGCAGCCTCACCTGTGCCCGTCAATGCAGCCTCACCTGTGCTCACCAAGGAATCCTCACCTGTGCCCATCAATTCAGCCTCACCTGTGCTCATCAATGCAGCCTCACCTGTGCTCATAAATGCAGCATCACCTGTGCTTATCAAAGCAGCCTCACCTATGCCCATCAATGCAGACTAACCTGTGCCCATCCATGCAGCCTCACCTGTGCTCATCAAGGCAGCTTCACCTGTGCCCATCAATGCAGCCTCACCTGTGCCCATCAATGCAGCCTCGCCGGTGCTCATCAATGCAGCCTCACCTGTGCCCATCAATGCAGCCTCACCTGTGCCCATCAGCGCAGCGTGACCAGTACCAGGGTCAGAGAGAGGAGAGGAAGAGGAGAGCCAGATGGATCATCACACAGAGCGGGGATCACTGGCAGCTTGGATTTGAATTGCCGGGTGCTCGCAGTCCCACACAGTCCTGCCTCTTGTATCGGCTCCTATGAAAGACGACACATGTCCAGGCATTGGACCGGTGTTCTGTCTATCAAAGGAGCCGGTACAGGAGGCGGGACTGTGTGTGACTGTGAGCTCCCGGCAATTCAAATTTAAGCTGTCACAGCTCTGTGTGATGATCCGGCCGACTCTCCTCTTCCTATCCTCTCTCTGATCCCCTGGCCAATCACTGGGAGAATGGCTCCCATTCAACCCCACCTGCTGGTGGTGCTTGCCCCCCCCCTCTGAGGCAGCCCCAAACTCGCCCTTAAGCTTTTTCCATTCGCCAAATACAAGCAGGCGACTGGAAATTTTAAGGGCTGGTGTAATGTATATAGTGTAAGTGTAGGAAAAACCCATTCTCAAAAATTTTCCCTCCCCCTCCTCCTACCTATCTTGCCTAACCTGTATAAAAAGTGTGTGTACTTACCTATATTTAATCCATTCCAGTCTGGTCAGGTGATCCCACCGCTCCAGCTCCCCTGTGTCTGTGAGCGGCTGTTGTAGGTGAGAGGAGGGAGCATGGGAGCCTATGAGTGACATCCTGGCTCATGAAAGTTGTTGTTGAGCACTCCCTGAGTCAGAACTCCAGAATCGTGTGACTGGACATGAGCTGATTAAAAAAAGGTAAGTACACAAATCTTTTCTTAAGAATAGTTAGCCAAAGGTTCCTTTCACACAAAAGGTCCAATCAGGTCCAGCTGTCCGTTTTTCAGCCAGGCCGGATCAGACCCTCCATTCTCCTCTATGAGCAGTCAGATGTAAGTGGACTTGTGTCCGTTTACATCCAGCTACCTCCATTCCGATCCGGCAGAAACAAACAAAAGAGGGATCGTTCCCCTCTGTCTGGCCAGATCAGGATAGAGGGCAATAAGGTGTAATCGGACAGCTGGTCCATTTACATCCGGCTGTCCATAGAGCAGAGTGGGCTGTGTCTGACCTGTCATCCAGCTGCTCCGCTCAGCTTAACAGGGAATAAGCGGATGGATCCCCTGCTGCGAAAAATTGATCCGAACCCTATGAAAGAAGCCTTAGGCTTTTCTTCCACGCTAGACATTGCAGCTTTAAACTAAACAAAGATCCTTACAATAATTTCTCAGAAATATTGTAGAATTGACCTCAACTAAGATCAGGGAAGGGAAGTGGGTGGAAGTGCACCAATAAGCTTTTTGTTGGGTTTCTAGAAAAATATCTTAGTCCACGAAAAACACAGCAAATTACAAGCCAGTATATTGCAGAAAAGTATTCTGCACCTGTACAACCCCATATGTGTAAGACAAATAAATGTATGCCAATTATTATTATCATTTCTAAACAAATTACATACTCAGTGGTTATAATGCCCTCATCATTATTCTGAAGCTGAACATAAAAGAAAAAACAAAGGCAATCGGTAACTGGGAGCTGTGACATTTCAGAAATGAATGTTAATTGCAAATATTTCCTATTTAACACCTTACTAATTGTGATCAGTTAACTTTGTGACATTCAGCAATACACTGAAAGTAATGGCTTGCTAAAGAGGCTGGACTCTTGGTTTAATTCCCCAGTGACTGATTTGATTAGTCTATTTGAGTGAGAATAGGGCAACACAAGGCTATGCTAATGGCAACTAAACAATAAGCCATCACTAATCAGAGACCTCAAGGTTGAAGTGAGGTTAATTGTCATGCGGGTTGTATTTGGAAAAGAGTGTTGACTGGTATATTACACTTTAGGGTTTGTTGTATTAGAACATGTAGCCTTAGGGGTTGAGTTTTTGTTTTTTTTGCACCTCTGAAATGCAAAGTTTCATTACTTTGAATGCTCTGTACTTACATTTAGAATATACTTGAAAACATCACAGAGTGAAAATGCAAACTACAAATGGGCTTGTTTATTAAGGCAGAGCAAAGGACAGAGATGACATGTGAAGTGCAGGAACTGACTGTAATTAATCAGGCATTTTCCTTTGTAATTCCTTGTATAATATCAAAAAAGAGCCATCTTTACAGATGCATCTTCCTGATCGCTATCTCTGTGTTTGCCTGATTAAACAGTATACTAGTGAGATGTAAAATGAATGTTGTAGTCCAGAACAAAGAAGCCTTTTTTTAAAATATGTAAATATGTAAGACCTCCAAGCACACTTCATGCCCTGCATTTGTGGTCTTGTTGCTTTTGCTTGATTGTCCTTCCTCTGGTGATTGCAGATGAGTTGGAGTAAGGTTGGGTGCACACATATGCAATGTGGGAACCAGTGCAATTCCTGTGCGGATTCCCGCATCCCATGTCTTTTGCAGGCGGTTCACACTGCCCTATGCGAACCGTTGCTGTTGTCAAAACAAAGTTAATGGCGCCCCCAGATCAGTTTGCAGATCGCAGTGCGCACTGTGAAATGGTGCAGGAATCGGATCGCATGGGTGTGAACACCCATGCGATACAATTCCAGTGCGGACTAAAAAAAGGATCCGGCACCATTTTGGTCTGAATGCGATGCAAATTCAGCCATACAATCTGACTGAATTCACATCGCACAGACATCGCATGTGATCTGCAAAGCAATGCAGTGCGAATCACATGCAATGTCTGACATTGCCCAGCCTTAGCCTAGGTTCACACTGGAGTGATTTGTCAGGCGATTTGAGAGATCGCATGACAAGTCGCAGCCTATTGGCGGAAATGGCACTGTTCCAATCGGTGCAACACTGTTTTTTGTGGCGCCGCACTGATCTGCAAAAGTAGTTCCTGCACTACTTTTGCCTATTTCAGGTGCGACTTCAATAGACATCTGTGCATGAAGCCACACAGATCTCTAAGTAGTCTGATCTGTGTCCCTATGTACAAGGGACACAGCATCGGTCTCCTCTCCCTGACAGGATGTGGATCTCTGTGTTTACACACAGAGATCCACGTCCCTGGCTCTGTGACAGCCGATCGCGGGTACCTGGCGGACACAGCGGGCACAGCTTTTCCCCCGATGCGCGCCCGCGGCGGCGTGCATCGCGGAAGTAAACAGGAGGACGTCCATGGACATCCTCCCGGCAATTGAGCGCCGAAATGCAGGCGTCTTTTGCCAATGGCCTGGGCGCAAAGTGGTTAAAGTGGTTGTATACCCCCAATGCGGAAGTTGTACTTATAGGTAAGCTTATAATAAGACTTAACTATAGGTACTGTAAAAATCTCCTAAACTTGCACCTTTTAGGAGATATTTACCTTGTAGTGCGCCAATGATGTCATCGACGCATGCGCTGTGAAGAAACGGCCCTCTGTGCTGTTTCTTGACTAGCAAGTGCCGTGACTGACGACTCCCACGCACATGCACGGGAGTGACGTCACACGACTCTGGCCAGTCACGGAGCCGGAGTCCACAGCCCCGGAACGAAACAGGGGCAAAAATGGATGTGGCCACCAGCGGGGACAGCGCGGGATTCGTTTGCAGGAAAGTGGCACATAATTGGCTAGGATCAGGGTTTTCTTCCTCTTTAAGAAAAGTGAATAGGAAGAAGCGATGTTTAAACTAAATGCCCAACCACATGAAAAGGAAAAAAAAATCAACACAGAAACACAAATGAACACAACGTACTCATTAAGCTAAGAAAACATTTATTTTGAAAACAAAAACAAAATCAATACTAGAGGTAATTGCAAACTGTTTGTATCATAATCAGGTTGTCTTTCAATGCCAGAGCTGCTTTCCTGTTTTTTTGCACACATGTTTAAAAAATCGTTTAAGTCTTATGTTCACATCTATGCGGGCTGTGCTTGAGGCATTTTTCAGGCACGTTTTGCAGTGCTTTTTGCATTTTTAAACCCTTACTTTGGATGCGTCTTTGCATGCATTTTTCATGCCTTTTGCATTTCTTTTCTCTATAAACACACTGTAAACACACTGTATATAGGTGGTTGCTAAGCAGCGGACCGGGAAGCCAGCCGCGTCCTTAACAGCTGATGACAGCTGAATGTGAAAAAAGAATTGCCGGGGAAAAAAATAAGTATGAAAAAAAAGTTGTGGGGTCCATACCAGGGATTGGATTTGAAGAAGACCCCCGCGCAAAAAAAAATAAAAATGGAGTGGGGCCCCCCAAATCCATACCAGACCCTTATCCCAGCATGCAGCCTGGGAGGTCTGAAAAGGGAGGGGACAATCAAGCGCCCCTCCGAACCATACCAGGCCGCATGCCCTCAGCATGGGGGGTGCTTTGGGGCAGGAGCGGCTCTGCCCTCCACCAAAAAGTACCTTGTCCCCATATTGATGGGGACAAGGGCCTCTTCCCCACAACCCTGACTGATGGTTGTGGGGGTCTGTGGACAGGGGGCTAATTGAAATCTGGAAGGGGGCCCCCAGATCCCAGCCCCCCCATGTGAATGAGTATGGGGTACCTTGTACCCCTACTCATTCACACAAAAAAGCAATGTAGTGTTACAAAATAAAGAATATCCCCCGTCGTAGCTCCAACGTGTCTTCTTTCTCCGGTACCGCCACTTATGTCTTCTTCCTCCGGTCTTCTCCCTCCACTGTCTTCTCCCTCCAGTGATGTCTTCTCACTCCGCTGTCTTCTCCCTCCGGTGGTTTCTTTACCCTACGCTGTATTCTCCCCCTGGTGATGTCTTCTCCCGCCGCTGTCTTCTCCGTCCGGTGATGTCTTCTTCCTCCACTGCCGCTGACCCGCTAGATAAAAAAAAACATCTCTCCTCCAACACTGGCTCTCTCCATTGTGTCAGCTTCAGTGTCTGCCATTTCTTATATATCCATGGGGCATGGCCATCTGGTGACATCACCCGGAGAACCCACCCCTTGTGACGACACGTGAATGTAAAAAAAAAAGAATTGCCGGCAAAATTGTGAAAAAACTGAGTGCCCCCCTCCCAAATCCACACCAGGCCCTTATCTGAGCATGCAGCCCAGGCAGGTCAGAAAAGGGAGGGGACAAGTGAGCTCTCTCCCCTCCTAAACCATACTAGGCCACATGCCCTTATACACATGAATTTCTGAGGTTTTCTTCAAAACAGGAAATGATTCCCCACTATCAGAAAAATGTAGACAGCCCTTTTAACTCGATTTTTTCCAGTTTTCCAAATTTTCCTTGCAGTCAGTGCTAGCACATTGATTACAATGCTTTTTCTTTGTGTGCAGCTCTATATTTGGAATAGTAGACGAAACAATGTCCGTTTTGCAAGCATTTTAAATATGTTAGCAAAATGTATGAACTGTTGGAAGTGGCAAAATGCTACACCTGCCGATGCTGGCTATTTAAATCAATGGCGTGTAGCTACAAGCAGAAGATATGCAAAATATGCTATTGGTTTCAGCAGCAGGTATCAGCTTCTAGCTATGCTTGTCTCCCTTACTATTTTTAAACTTAACTTTAATTTCACATAAGTATCAAGGAATAAAGCAGGCTGCATTTAACTATTTTCATGCATACAGTGGCAACAGTGGGATTTTACACACAATCCCAATTGCTACAGCAGCCAGGAATGTGTGTACACTTTAGAGGCCAACGGTCGGCTTTCTAATGACCTCTGGAACTGTGCTGGAACTTTTTGTCCTCTATGTCATATAAACATAATGACATGATATAAATTAAGTTTTAGTGAAAAAGTGTCAAAAAATTTACTTGAACTTAGCACCCACCCCAAAGATAATTTTGAGTCTGTCTTGCCCCCTATATACACACATACAAACCTAAAAGGGTGTCTATGTATAAAAATATCACTTGAGCTACACATATTACATATTACTGTGGAGGCTGGAGTGAAAGCAATAATATAACATGGGGACAAGCTGCTTTGGAGGGGGGTCAGAGCCCCCCCTGGCCCCCCACCCTTTCATTCATTCATATTCATTTGCTGTTGTAACAGACCTGGGTGGGATCGGAGCGCTGCAATTCATGCACATGAATAGGAGGTTGCCACGGCGACCGTGGATAGATTCATGCTATGCATGAATCTATCCATTGCATATAGGGGGTGGCATGGAGAGTGGGGGCGGCGCACTGGCGCCCCTAATGAATGGGCCGCCACTGATCTGCCACCACTTGTATAGGCTGCCTCACACAGCACCAAGGTAGATGTAGATACAGAAAATGCAAGACGGGTGTCATTGCACATCTAAATGATTCCTTTATCCACATTTACTAATGTGAAATAGTGGGATGAGAGTAGAGAATTTTAGAGGTTTTTAAAAGGGTATCCATGTAAGGTCTGCACTATTATATGCACTATTTTTCAACTAACAATAAAATATTTTTAAGTAGCCTAAACCCCTTCACAGTGTATCAACCTGCTAGTACAACAATTTTAAAAATATATAAGCACACCACATAACAAGAATGCTTTTGCAATAAAGATGTACCCAGAACAATTTTCACCCGAAAGACCACAACCAGAATAAAATCACACAAACCCGGCCATAGCAGCCTTTTATTAAATAACCTTCAATTACAAAATACAGCTGTAATATTACATTATATAAAACCATAATAGCAACAATAATGTAACTAACTTACCTTGTAATAGTCTTAGGTTTTTGAAGGTACATGAGATCCAATAACCTGCTGTATCTTCCAATATATTGCCTCCTCAATGCTTGTCAAACAGCACTGAAAAGCAGACAATTGTGGACACTTTTTCAGAGGAGCAGCAGTTATTGGTGTAAAGCCTCGTACACACGACCGGTTTTCTCGGCAAGAAACGGCAAGAAAACTACTGGCAGATTTTTTTGCAGAGAAAACCGTTTCTCGTGAGAAAACTGCCGGGAATCTCGACGAGGAAAATAGAGAACCTGCTCTCTATTTTCTCATCAGGATTCTCGTTTTTCTCTTCGGGATTCTTGTCGGCCTGTTTCCCGACGAGAAAACCGGTCATGTGTATGCCTTTCCGAGTCTTAAAAAAATGCGCATGCTCAGAATCAAGTATGATACGGGAGCGCTCCTTCTGGTAAAACTAGAGTTCGTAATGGAGATAGCACATTCGTCACGCTGTAACGAACTGAAAGCACGAAGACTGAAAAGCGCAAATCGTCTCTCACCAAACTTTTACTAACACGCAGTAACACGAGATCAGCAAAAGCAGCCCAAGGGGTGGCGCCATTGGAATCAAACTTCCCCTTTATACTGCCGTCGTACATGTTGTACGTCACCCCGCTTTAGACTGACGAGATTTTGGATTGACAATGTGTATGCAAGGAAAGCTTGGCAAGAATCCCATCAAGCTTGACAAGAATCTCGTCGAGAAACCAAGGTTTTTTTTTACGACGGGATTCTCGATCGTGTGTACAGGGCTTAAGTGTAAGCAAGCCCTTAGAGAGTGATTCAAATCAGCAGGAACCGGCTGAGATTTTAATCGTTAATGGGCAGACTGAATGTATCAAGTTGATTGATTGATCAACTAGGGTACAACCAACCTGTCGGATTCTCTTGCGATTGTTGCTAGCGGCTGCTATAGCTGCTAGCAATAATCACTGTCTTCTTCCAGCAGGGAATGGCTTCCTATGCCGTCCCTCAACTAGGGTTGCCACCTGTCTGTTTTTCACCCAGACAGTCCGGTTTTTCAATCATCTGTTTGGATTTCAACCTATCAGAAACCCTGACACATTATTCTACATGGAGCAGGGGTGGCGTCAGGGGCTTGGTACCTCTCTCCGGTCCCATCGGCAGCCCGTAAATAGCAAAAGATTGCTGGAGTCTGTGAAGCGGCTCTGTATTTCCACTCACTGCCGCTAGGGGTCCCCTGAACACACCTCCTTGTGTCTGGGGGCTGTACTCACTGAAGAAAGAGGGACACTGCCCCCTCAGTCTCAGCTCAGCCACGCCCCCTCTCCCGTGTGTAGCAGAGAATGACCAGAGTCTGCATGGAAGTTCAGCAGGTCTGTTTCAATGTGTTGTTATGCAAATACCTAATGTGAAGTGGGGAGGAAGGGTGGCTGAATGGAAATGTCTGGGGATCTGTATTGCTATGGTGTCTGCATAGGTGTAGTTTTGTGGCATTATTGCAGTGATACACATCCTCTTCTGTATACAGACTCCATAGTGATACAGCCTCTTAGCCCCCATCAATGTGGTCAGCTTTGAATAGAAGACTGCAGGGAGAGGTGGATCTGACACCAACAATGGGATTTACATTAGTTACAGCAATGAAGTTTTTTTTTTTTTAGTTACTGATGGCAAAGGTAGGACATAATTTACTCTGACAACAGTGTTAAAATAATTATTTTGTTTTACTATTTGGCCACACCGAATGTTCGCCGCTACACGCGTCACATTACTACTGGCCTTGGGGCACCCAAAGGTGTCCAAGGTCTTTTACAATACTATAGAGTATAATAAAATTGCCGTGCGCTGCCAAAATGTTCGGGTTTGACTCAAAGAAAGGCTGGCAACCCTACCCTCAACCCCCTCCTTCCCACCAGGAGAACACAATTGCTGATTTCCCTGCAAACATTGTCTGTGTTGATGGGGGAATCATGCTAATTCCTTTCCTCACCAAAAACAAAGTTAAAAAGATTTACCTTGGACCTCGACCTCCAGCCACTTTGACTAGTCCCTCAGCCTTCCTAGGTGTTCCTGAGAAGAATGAAAATCCCAAATCCTTTAAGAATGCTTTCTTTTATATGTGTTGTGGTGCATTATCTCATACAAAAATTGTTTTTTTTTTGTTTGTTTTTTGCATTGACAGCCCATTAAATGCCTCAATGTAACTGTAGCAGTGTAAATGATGTCTTAGTGTTAGTTATGAGGGTACATTTTAAGAATGTATTTTTGAGTTAGATTAAGCAACAAGGGTCTAGTGAGGTTAAATGTTAAGCTTTAGGATCAGGATAAGAAAGAGATTTATGGCCCATACACACGATCCGAATATCGTACAAAAAATGTCGTCCGAGGAAGAATCGTACGATAATCGGATCGTTAGTACAGAGCTTTCGAGAGCCGATCATGACAGTTCATCCGATAGAAATTTTATCGGACATGCACGAAAATTTTCCTTGCACGATACCAGATCGTACGATTTCCAATTAGTCAGTACAGTTGTCGTCCGAAAATACAATACAAATACATTACAACACATGACATCCCTTCCAATTTATTTTTCCTGTCGTACGACAATTTTCGGGACTTTAATAACCTATTTAATTTTACTTGCGACTATTGAGAGAAAAAAGTTGTACGATCTGTCGTACGATATTCGGATCATGCGTACGGGGCATTAAGATCAGGTAGATGCTTGTGATTGATTTTCACATATTTTTAGCTCTGACATTTTTGGGACAATTATTATCTGTGCTGGGTTCTGAGCTAATAAATCGAATGAACTAAAGAAAGAGGAAGGAGAGAGAGGTGTCAAGATGTATTGGAAACTTGCATGGGAAACCAATGGAGGAAAGTACGTGTTACATACATTTTTTTCCTTTAATTCAATTTTTCAGCTTAATTAAATTATATATTAGGGATGAGCTTCGAGTTCGAGTCGAACCCATGTTCGACTCGAACATCGGCTGTTCGACCGTTCGTCGAATTTCGAACATTATGGGCCGTTCGCGCCAAATTCGAGTGGCGCGTCACGGCCCATAATTCACTGCGGCATCGCAGTGCAGTGCTGGCTGATGATCTCTGTACCTACGGCGCTGTGATTGGCCGAGCATGCGGGTCATAGTGCATGCTTGGCCAATCACAGCGCCGTAGGTACAGAGAGACGTAATTGGCCAAAGCCAGGGTGGCTTTGGCCAATCATGGCTCAGAGGAGTAGGTACACGCCCCACACTATATAAGGCCGCCGGCTTGGCGGCCTTGTGTAGTGTGTTGGCGTTGGATAAAGGAAAGAGACAGAGAGAGAGAGACAGTGTAATTAGATTTGAGTTAGATAGAGCAGGCAGGCGAGTCAGTTAGCTGCAGTTACAGTGTGTAGAGGATATATATGCATCCTAGGTGTTGTATATATATTTACACACTGTATTCAGTTTAGCTAGATCCGTTCCTGTTATTATCTATACTGACAGGCAGGCAGGTGATTGTGCTAGCTGCAGTGTTTCACTTAGTGTACTGTGTCCTTTGCACAGTGTGCACCAAAAGCTTACCTGAATACAAATGCTGGTGTTCTGATACAAATACCGGCAGGGAGCTGCAGTATTTTGCTTTAGTGTCCTTTGCACAGTGTGCACCTAAAGATTACCTCAATACAATTGCTGGTGTTCTGATACAAATACAGGCAGGGAGCTGCAGTATTTTTCTTTAGTGTCCTTTGCACAGTGTGCACCTAAAGCTTACCTCAATACAATTGCTGGTGTTCTGATACAAATACAAACAGGGAGCTGCAGTATTTTGCTTTAGTGTCCTTTGCACAGCGTGCACCTAAAGCTTACCTCAATACAATTGCTGGTGTTCTGATACAAATACAGGCAGGGAGCTGCAGTATTTTGCTTTAGTGTCCTTTGCACAGTGTGCACCTAAAGCTTACCTCAATACAATTGCTGGTGTTCTCATACAAATACAGACAGGGAGCTGCAGTATTTTGCTTTAGTGTCCTTTGCACAGTGTGCACCTAAAGCTTACCTCAATACAATTGCTGGTATTCTCATACAAATACAGGCAGGGAGCTGCAAGTATTTTCAGTTAGTGTACTGTGTCCTCTGCACAGTGTGCACCTAAAACTGAAGACAATTGCTGGTGTTTTCATACTAATACCACAGCAGGCAGTTGATTCTGCTAGGTGCAGTATAATCAGTATAGATATATATATATACATCCCACCTTTGTGCAGCTACATCTCACTGCAGGCCATTAGTATGTCTGGAAGGCAAACAAGGAGAGGCAGACAGTCACGAGCCAATAAAAGAGAGAAAGCAGGATCTGTGTCTAGAGGCAACAGTGCTGGTCGTGGACACGGTGCATCCTCATCAGCATGTGGCCGTGGGACGCGCTTGTCCTTCTTTTCGGCAGCTGGCCATGTTGAGCCGCAACATGCTGAAGACTTGGTAGACAGGATGACCAAGCCGTCCTCATCCTCTTCATCCTCTCTCACCCAGGTTTAGGGTACTTTGTCTGGCAAAGCAGCTGCCAAAGCGGGCTCTTCCCTCGGCTCAATGGCATCAGTCACTTCTTCCCTAGCCCCACCATGTCCTCCTGAGTAGTCCCCCGGACTGTTTGACCACAGTGTTGGGTACATGCTCCAGGAGGATGCCCAGCGTTTTGAAGGCTCCGATGATGGTACCCAGCTAGAGGAAGGCAGTAACGTGAGCCCAGAGAGAGAGGGTGCCCAACAAGCACAGCAATCTGGCAGTCATGTTCCCCCCCAGCGGCAGCATACTGCCAGATTTGCTCCAGTGATGAGGAGGGAGGGGATGATGAGGTCATTCACTCCACGTGGGTGCCTGATAGGAGAGAGGAGGAGGAGGAGGCACATCTCCAACGAGGCAGGATGCCCTCCAGGGGCCCGCTTAAGGGCAGCCAACCGACTGAATCACACCGCAGTGTTCCGCATGTTCAGGGCGCTGCTGTCTCTGCGCGTTATTCCAAAAGTTCTTTGGTGTGGGCCTTTTTTGAGACGTGTGCAGCAGATCGCACCGTTGCTATTTGCAACATATGTCTGAAGCGTATCTCGCGTGGCCAAAACATGAGCCGCTTGGGCCAAACGTGCTTGACCAGACATATGTCGACCTGCCATGCAGTCCGTTGGCAAGCATACAAAAAAGACCCACACCAAAGAACAAAGCGGACCTCTACTTGCTCCTCATTAGCTGGGATCTCTAACCCCACTATACCTTCAGTCCTCTCTGAAACCTGCACTGAGAGGAATGAAGGTGAAGAATTAGGTGTGTCACAGCCAAGTACTTGCGGGCAATCTGCTATCGGTACACCGACGTCAGATTGTACCAGGCAAATTTCCCTGCCCCAGCTGCTGCACCGCCGTAAGAAGTTCACTCCCAGCCATCCACATGCCCAGCGGTTGAATGCTAGCTTGGCTAAATTGCTAGCACTTCAACTGCTGCCTTTTCAGTTGGTAGACTCTGCCCCCTTCCGTGAGTTTGTGGAATGTGCGGTTCCTCAGTGGCAGGTTCCCAAACACCACTTTTTCTCACGGAAGGCGATTCCGGCTCTCTACCGGCATGTGGAAGGCAATGTCTTGGCCTCGCTGGACATGGCGGTCAGTGGTAAGGTGCATATTACTGCTGACTCATGGTCCAGCAGGCATGGACAGGGACGTTACCTATCTTTCACTACGCATTGGGTGACTCTGCTGGCAGCTGGGAAGGATGCAGGACAAGGTGCAGTAGTGTAGGAGGTTGTTCCGCCACCACGCCTTCAACATGCTACTACTGGTGATTCTGACACACCTCTCTCCTCCACCCCCTCCTTTCCTTCTTCCTCCATGGCCTCTTCCTGTGCTTTGTCCTCGGAACCAGCGGTGCTCCTTAGGCGTTTAAGGGGCTACGCAAGTACGCAGGCAAAAAGATGCCATGCGGTGCTTGAGCTGGTGTGCTTGGGGGACAGGAGCCACACTGGGGCAGAGATTCTGTCAGCTCTGCAAGGGTAGGCTCAGAGGTGGTTGACGCCATACCAGCTTAAGCCAGGAAAGGTGGTTTGCGACAATGGCACCATCCTCCTCTCCGCCCTCCGACAGGGACAACTGACCCATGTGCCCTGTTTGGCTCACATCCTTAACTTGGTGGTGCAGCGGTTCTTGGGCAGGTATCCGGGCTTACAGGAGGTCCTGAATCAGGCCAGGAAACTCTATGGGCATTTCCGCCAGTCATATAATGCCAGTGCTTGGCTGGCTGACCTGCAAAAGGAATCCAACCTGCCCAAGAACCGCCTAATCTGTGACATGCCCACCGGGTGGAACTCTACGTTGGCCATGCTGAAGCAGCTGCACACACAGCAGAGGGCCATAATGAGTATCTGTTGCAATATGGCACCAGAACAGGTTCAGGGGAGCTTGGATTTTTTTCCCATGCCAGTGGGCCATGATCAGGAATGCATGCACTTTCCTGGCACCATTTGAGGAGGCCACGAGGATGGTGAGCAGTGAGAGTGCATGCATCAGTGACACTGTCCCTCTTGTCCACCTGTTGGAGCACACGCTGCGTGGAATAATGGACAGGGCACTTGAGGCAGAACAGAGGGAGGAAGAGGAGGACTTCCTTACCTCTCAAGGCCCCCTTTATCCAGACAGCGTTCCTTCTGGCCCGCCTATCACACAGGAAGAGGACGAGGAGGAGGATTGTGTCAGCATGGAGGTGGAGCCTAGCACTCAGGATCAGCAGCAGTCTTCAAGGGATCAATTACAGTCCCAAGACACCCATGGACTTGTACGTGGCTGGGAGGAGGTGGCTGCGGATCATGTCGTCCTGAGTGACCCAGAGGACTCCGGACCAAATGCCTCAGCAAACCTACGCTGCATGGCCTCCCAGATCCTGCAAAGCCTGCGGAAGGATCCTCGTATTCGTGCTATCAAGGAGAGGGATCATTACTGGCTGGCAACCCTCCTTGATCCACGTTACAAGGGTAAGGTTGCGGACCTTATCTTGCCATCGCAGAGGAAGCAGAGGATGAAGCATCTTCAGGAGGCCTTGCAGAAAGGTCTGTGCAACGCGTTCCCAGAGACTAGGAGGTTACAAATTCCTGGTCCTGGACAACGTGTTGCTGAGGCTTCGGTCAGTCAAAGAAGGAGAGATGGAGAAGGTGGCCGTCTGACCGGTGCGTTCAGACAATTTATTAGTCCGCAGCCCCAAGGTATGATCGGTTCCAGAAACCATCGCCAGCGTCTGGTTTCCATGGTGCAGGAATACCTAGGGGCAAGATCAGACTTGGACACCTTTCCCAACAAAAATCCTCTGGGTTACTGGGTCTTGAGGATGGATCACTGGCCAGAGCTTGCACAGTATGCAATTGAGCTACTGGCCTGTCCTGCATCCAGCGTTCTTTCGGAACGCACATTCAGTGCTGCTGGAGACTTTGTAACCGATCACAGGGTGCGCCTGTCCACCGACCCGGTCGATCGACTGACCTTCATAAAAATGAATCAGTCTTGGATCACCACCAGCTACCAAGCACCTGATGCTGACGTAACAGAATAATTTTCTTTCAAATGTCAGATCCCTTCAAGACTGCCTATGCTGATGCAGAGTGACTATCCGGTTATGCTGAGTGACTATCCTCTTCCTCCTCAATGATCATGCTGATAGCATGTAAGAACATTTTTGTTTCTGGGCACCGCCACCAGTGGCTAAGGCTCAATTTTTCAGCCCCTGTTTAACAGGGGCGTGTAATTACAATTTTTAATGCAATACTTTGCAGCAGGGCTCATTCCTGCACTCCAAGTACAGTATCTGTGAGGGGTTGCAGTGTTGTGGCACCAGCACCAGTGCCTAAGGCTCAATTTTTCAGCCCCTGTTTAACAGGGGTGTGTAATTACAATTTTTGATGCAATACTTTGCAGCAGGGCTCATTACTGCGCTCCAACTACAGTATCTGTGAGGGGTTGCAGTGTTGTGGCACCAGCACCAGTGCCTAAGGTCCAATTTTTCAGCCCCTTTTTAACAGGGGTGTGAAAATAAAAATTTTGATGCAATACTTTGCAGCAGGGCTCATTCCTGCGCTCCAACTAGAGTATCTGTGAGGGGTTGCAGTGTTGTGGCACCAGTGCCTAAGGCACAATTTTCAGCCCCTGTTCAACAGGGGCATGTAATTACAATTCTTGATCTAATATTTCACAGCTGGGCCCATTCCTGCGCCCACCAAGAGTAACTGTGAGGACTTACAGTGTTGTGGCACCAGCACCACCACCAAAGGCCCAATTTTTCCTATCACTGTTCAAAAATGGCATGTAATTACAATTCTTGATATAATAGTTCACAGCAGGGCTTTCCAGCGCCCACCAAGAGTAACTGTGAGGGCTTACAGCGTTGTGGCAACACCAACACCTAAGGGCCAAATTTCTGCAGAGTATAAACGACAGGCCCCTACTTTCAAACATCCAACTTACAAACGACTCCTATTTGCAAACCGAATGAGACAACAAGAAGTGAGAGGAAATCTACCCCTAGGAAGGGAAATTCTCTCCTGTTAATATTGGAAAAAGGTGTCTTCTCTCCACTGATGCTTTATCACCAATCCTTGTTTCAATTAAAACCCCAAACTTTCTAAAAACATTTGTCATTGGGACGGAAAGTGAGGTGAAATGTTCTGAACAGGTGCACAGACAGCAAAACAAATGTTACAGGGGGGAATAACCCTTCCCTATGTTTTCCAAAAAGCTTAAAACTGATTTTTTGGGCTGGAGCTACACTTTAAAAATGTACCAGTTCAAAATTACAAACAGATTCTACGTAACAACAAACCTACAGTCCCTGTCTTGTTTGCACCGCCTGTATACTGCTGTTCAGAGTGTATAGGGCCTGGGGGCGGTATTCCCCTTAATATCCATACAAGACCCAAAGGGGCTGGTAATGGTCTGGGGGGGGGGCGGGGATAACCATGCCATTTTTTCTCAATGATTTTCATCCATATTGCCGGGACCAGACATTACAATAAAGCCGCAAGCAGTTTTAAATGACTTTTTTTCCTTTAGAAATGTCATTTTGTGCAGGGACAGTTCTAAACACGGGAAACACGTGCCACTTCACAGGCATACTATAGACACCCCCCAGGTACGATATTTTAAGGAATATCTCACTTTTTTTTTTTCACTTTATGCATCAATAAAATCACTGCTCCCAAAAAAACTGCAGTTTTTAAAACTTTTTTTTGCATTGATACATGTACCCTGGGGCAGGACCCGGGATAACCAAACCCCTTTTAGGACAATAACTTACATATTAGCCTTCATAATTAGCACTTTTAATTTAGAACGTTCGAGTCCCATAGACTTTAATAGGGTTCTAAAGTTTGCGCAAACTTTCGGTCCATTCGCAGGTTCTGGTGCGAACCGAACCGGGGGGTGTTCGGCTCATCCCTATTATATATATTTGAACCATCTTAGATGTATATATTAAAAAAAAAAAAACTGCGCTTGGAAAATATAGTGAATGAAAATAAATTGTAAAATAAATTAAAGTGATTGTAAGGCTTTGTGTTTTTTTTTTAAATAGAAAACATGTCATACTTACCTCCACGGTGCAGTTCATTTTGCCCCCCAGCGGCTCTCGCGGCTCCTCCCCGTGCTCTCCCAGGGCGGGTTACCTTGCGGGCATGCTCCCAAGTCCAGCATTCGGCGTAAATTGGATTTGATTGACAGCAGCGGGAGCCAATGGCTGTGCTGCTATCAATCTATCCAATCAAGAGCCGAGAACCTGGGCAGAGAGGTATAACGCGTCTCCGCCTGGGGTTCGAAGGCGATCAGGTGAGTAAAACGGGGGGGGGGGCCAGTCACTGTCAGAAGTTTTTTGTCAGAAGTTTTTTCACCTTAATGCATAGGATGCATTATGGTGAAAAAACATGAGGATTTACAACCCCTTTAACCACTTAACGACCGCTCACTGTACATATACGTCGGCACAATGGCACCGACAGGCACAATCACGTACAGTGTACGTGATTACCTTTGTACAGTTGGGGGGTCCAATCGGACCCCCCTTCTGTACAGTGAGCGGTCGGAATTTGTCTGGGAGCGTTCCGAGATGGGGGGGGGCGGCCATTCGATTCCGGCCACCCCCCCGCGATCGCTCCCGGCGAATGAGAATGCCCCCTCTGCCTGTGTAATGTAAACACAGGCAGAGGAAGCAGGAGGAAGTGATGTCATCTCTTGTGCGGCGCTCACATATACCGAGCGCCGTACAAGAGAAGACATCAAGGTTAGTGCACAAACACTACACTAACACCAGCACACATAGGCACATAAATCGCCCCCCCCAGGCCCCCCCAGATCACCCCCCAGTCACAGTGTCACTGATTGCAGTGACCATTTATTAACTGATCACTGCAATCAGTGACATTTGTGACTGTAAAACTGTCACTACAGTTTAGTTTTAGGTCCAGTGTAGCCCCCTAACCCCCCCTAATAAAGGTTTAACCCCTTGATCACCCCCCAGATAACCCTTTCACCCCCTAGCACCGCCGTCGCTAAGCGATCATTTTTCTGATCGCTGTCTTAGCGTCGGTGATGCAGATCGGTAGCAAGTAATTTTTTTTAGGTTCGCCGCAGGTTTTTATAGCGTCAGGTACCCCCATAAATTATCTAATAAAGGTTTAACCCCCTTGATCACCCCCCAGGTAACCCTTTCACCCCCTATCACCACTGTCGCTAAACGATCATTTTTCTGATCGCTGTCTTAGCGTCGGTGATGCAGATCGGTAGCCAGTATTTTTTTTTTAGGTTCGCCGCAGGTTTTTATAGCGTCAGGTACCCCCATAAATTATCTAATAAAGGTTTAACCCCCTTGATCGCCCCCCAGGTAACCCTTTCACCCCCTATCACCACTGTCGCTAAGCGATCATTTTTCTGATCGCTGTCTTAGCGTCGGTGATGCAGATCAGTAGCCAGTAATTTTTTTTAGGTTCGCCGCAGGTTTTTATAGCGTCAGGTACCCCCATAAATGATCTAATAAAGGTTTAACCCCCTTGATCGCCCCCCAGGTAGCCCTTTCACTCCCTATCACCACTGTCGCTAAGCGATCGTTTTTCTGATCGCTGTCTTATTGTCGGTGATGCAGATCGGTAGCCAGTTATTTTTTTAGGTTCGCCGCAGGTTTTTATAGCGTCAGGTACCTCAATATATTACATAATAAATGTTTAACCCCCTTGATCGCCCCCCAGGTAACCCTTTCACCCCCTATCACCACTGTCGCTAAGCGATCTATTTTCTGATCGCTGTCTTATTGTCGGTGATGCAGATCGGTAGCCAGTAATTTTTTTTTAGGTTCGCCGCAGGTTTTTATAGCGTCAGGTACCCCCATAAATTATCTAATAAAGGTTTAACCCCCTTGATCGCCCCCCAGGTAACCCTTTCACCCCCTATCACCACTGTCGCTAAGCGATCATTTTTCTGATCGCTGTCTTAGCGTCGGTGATGCAGATCGGTAGCCAGTAATTTTTTTTAGGTTCGCCGCAGGTTTTTATAGCGTCAGGTACCCCCATATATTATCTAATAAAGGTTTTAACCCCCTGATTGCCCCTAGTTAACCCTTTCACCAGTGATCATCATATAAGTGTTACGGGTGACGCTGGTTAGTTAGTTTGCTTTTTATAGTGTCAGGGCACCCGCCGTATATAACCCAATAAAGGTTTAACCCCCTGATCGCCCGGCGGGTGATATCAATTAGGTTTTAGCGTCAGAGAGGGTCTGCGTCACACCCCAGGCAGCGTCAGGTTAGTGCCAGTAACGCTAACACCCACGCGTGAAGCATACACCCTCCTTAGTGGTATAGTATCTGAACAGATCAATATCTGATCTGATCAGATCTATACTAGCGTCCCCAGCAGTTTAGGGTTCCCAAAAACGCAGTGTTAGCGGGATCAGCCCAGATACCTGCTAGCACCTGCGTTTTGCCCCTCCGTCCAGCCCAGGCCACCCAAGTGCAGTATCGATCGATCACTGTCACTTGCAAAACCCAACACACATAACTGCAGCGTTCGCAGAGACAGGCCTGATCCCTGCGACTCCAGTGCTATAGGAGGTGATTTCACCACCACAGTTAAAAAAAAAAAAGCAAATATGCCGAAGCATTGGGGCAGCAGGGGCGGAGGAGCGATTTTGCTCCTAATGCCGCGTACATACGGTCAAAATTCCGACGGAGGCTTGCCCGTGGAAAAGTCCGACCATGTGTGTGCGGCATAACTTTTTTGCGGGAGAATGCCCCCATGCTTCGGCATATATAAATGCTGCATGTATGCCCATCATTAGAAGTGAGTGGATGAAGGGCGGTATTCTAATGGTGGGCATACCCACCGATCAATCTTTTTTTTTCGTTCAGCCAACTGGCTGCATGAAAAAAAAAGATTACAATACATGTCCAACAAGGACCAGCAACGTACTGGTATGTTGCTGGACTTTGAATGGTTATACCAGATTAATGCCTGCGGGTTTAGGTATCATCTTGGTATCATTCTTTTCAGCCAGCGGCCGGCTTTCATGTAAAAGCAATCCTAGTGGCTAATTAGCCTCTGGACTGCTTTTACAAGCAGTGGGAGGGAATGTCCCCCCCTGATATAAAAAGCGCCATTGGGAAATTGGGAAAGCATTTTATCACACCGATCTTGGTGTGGTCAGATGCTTTGAGGGCAGAGGAAAGATCTAGGGTCTAGACCCCAGTTTTTTCAAAAAAAGAGTACCTGTCACTACCTATTGCTATCATAGGGGATATTTACATTCCCTGAGATAACAATAAAAATGATAAAAAAAAATATATATATGGAAGGAACAATTTAAAAAAATAAATAAAAAGCAAAATTAATAATAAAAAAAAAAAAGCACCCCTGTCCTGCCCTGCTCTTGCCCAATGGCGAACGCAAGCGTCGGTCTGGCGTCATATGTAAACAGCAATTGCACCATGCATGTGAGGTATCACCGCGAAGGTCAGATCGAGGGCAGTAATTTTAGCAGTAGACCTCCTCTGTAAATCTAATGGGGTAACCTGTAAAGGCTTTTAAAGGCTTTTAAAAATGTATGTAGTTTGTCGCCAATGCACGTTTGTGCAAAATTTTAAAGCATGTCGTGTTTGGTATCTATGTACTCGGCCTAAGATCATCTTTTTTATTTCATCAAACATTTGGGCAATATAGTGTGTTTTAGTGCATTAAAATAAAAAAAGTGTATTTTTTCCCCAAAAAATGCGTTTGAAAAATCGCTGCGCAAATACTGTGTAGAAAAAAAAATGCAACACCCACCATTTTATTCTGTAGGGCCTTTGCTTTAAAAATATATATAATGTTTGGGGGTTCAACATAATTTTCTTGCAAAAAAAAATATGTTTTCATGTAAACAAAAAGTGTCAAAAAGGGCTTTGTCTTCAAGTGGTTAGAAGAGTGGATGTAAGCTTCCTAATGTTGTGTATAAAATGCCAGAACAGTTCAAAACCCCCCAAATGACTCCATTTTGGAAAGTAGACACCCCAAGCTATATACAGAGAGGCATGTCGAGTCCATGGAATATTTTATATGTTGACACAAGTTGCGGAAAAAATACAATTTTTTTTTTTTTTGCACAAAGTTGTCACTAAATGATATATTGCTCAAACATGCCATGGGCATATGTGGAATTACACCCCAAAATACATTCTGTTGCTTCTCCTGAGTACGGTTATACCACATGTGTGAGACTTTTTGGGAGCCTAGCCACGTACGGGACCCCAAAACCCAATCACCGCCTTCAGGCTTTCTAAGGGTGTAAATTTTTGATTTCACTTCTCACTGCCTATCACAGTTTCAGAGGCCATGGAATGCCCAGATGGCACAAAACCCCCCCAAATGACCCCATTTTGGAAAGTAGACACCCCAAGCTATTTGCTGAGAGGTATTGTGAGTATTTTGCAGATCTCGTTTTTTGTCACAAAGTTTTGAAAATTGAAAAAAAAAATAAAAAAAAAAAATTTCTTTCTTCATTTTCAAAAACAAATGAGAGCTGTAAAATACTCACCATACCTCTCAGCAAACAGCTTGGGGTGTCTACTTTCCAAAATGGGGTCATTTGGGGGGGTTTTGTGCTATTTTGGCATTTTATGGCCTTCGAAACTGTGATAGGTAGTGAGGAGTCAAATCAAAAATTTGTGCCTAGAAATCCTGAAGGCGGTGCTTGGTTTTCGGGGTCCCGTACGCGGCTAGGCTCCTAAAAAGTCCCACACATGTGGTATCCCTGTACTCAGGAGAAGCAGCAAAATGTATTTTGGGGTGCAATTCCACATATAACCATGGCATGTGTGAGCAATATATCATTTAGTGACAACTTTTTGTAATTTTTTTTTTTCTCATTATTCAATCACTTGGGACAAAAAAAAATATATAAAATGGGCTCAACGGGCCTCTCAGCAATTTCCTTGGGTTGTCTACTTTCTAAAATGGGGTCATTTGGGGGGGGGGGTTTGTGCTATTTTGGCATTTTATGGCCTTCAAAACTGTGATAGGTAGTGAGGAGTGAAATCAAAAATTTGCGCCCTTAGAAATCCTGAAGGCGGTGCTTGGTTTCCGGGGTCCCGTACGTGGCTAGGCTCCTAAAAAGTCCCACAAATGTGGTATCCCCGTACTCAGGAGAAGCAGCAGAATGTATTTTGGGGTACAATTCCACATATAACCATGGCATGTGTGAGCAATATATCATTTAGTGACAACTTTTTGATTTTTTTTTTTTTTTGTCATTATTCAATCACTTGGGACAAAAAAAAAATATTCAATGGGCTCAACATGCCTCTCAGCAATTTCCTTGGGGTGTCTACTTTCCAAAATGGGGTCATTTGGGGGGGTTTTGTACTGCCCTGCCATTTTAGCACCTCAAGAATTGAGATAGGCAGTCATAAATTTAAAGCTGTGTAAATTCCAGAAAATGTACCCTAGTTTGTAAACGCTATAACTTTTGCGCAAACCAATAAATATACGCTTATTGACATTTTTTTTACTAAAGACATGTGGCTGAATACATTTTGGCCTAAATGTATGACTAAAATTGAGTTTATTCGATTTTTCTTATAACAAAAAGTAGAAAATATCATTTTTTTTCAAAATTTTCAGTCTTTTTCCGTTTATATTGCAAAAAATAAAAATCGCAGAGGCAATCAAATACCATTAAAAGAAAGCTCTATTTTTGGGAAGAAAAGCACGCAAATTTCGTTTCGGTACAACATTGCATGTCCGCACAATTTACAGTTAAAGCAGCGCAGTGCAAAATTCTGAAATCACCTTTGGTCCTTTAGCTACCAAATGGTCCGGGGCTTAAGTGGTTAATATAACCGTTATTACACAAAACTGATAATAAACAGCGGCAGCTCTGCTGCAAGATATTTTATCACAGACCAAGTCGAATAATTATAAAAAAGAGGCGTGCTAAAAACAATATTAAACTCAAACATTAATAAATGTATATATCAAAAACAACAGTTGTGCTTTGGCTACTTATAAAGTGTCTACGTATTATATAATGATTATAAAATGCCCACATATATATATTAGGTGTATATGCTTTATTAAAAAAGCATCCTAATGGCTGAACAGAAACAACCTTTTTTTTTAATCATTCCTGCCTGTGAGGGACTCTGTATTGGCCAGCTGAAAGATCCAAGACTAACATATCTATACAGGTCTTCACTATCAGGTGTCAGGTGTCACTATCAGGCAGTGCATGTGCAGTTCTAAACTCTTAGGCTTTTGTCGACCATATTACATCAGGTACAATTACACTGTATATATGGTGTTTAATAAAATTTATTCACCTTCTTTTAAATTTTTAGTTTTTCTTGTCGCAGTGGAATTAAATTTGCTTTTTGCACTGGTCAACAGAAATAGAAAACATATTTCTGCACAGGGATTTAAATTAATTCGAAGAATAAAACACAAAATAACTGACTGTATAAGTATGCAGCCCCTTTAATATGACACATATAACTCATCACCAGTGGAACCATTTATTTTCACATACATAACACGATTAGTTAAATGGAGATCACCAGGGTGTAGTCGAAAGTTTTTAAGTAGCTGTAGTATAAATACACATATATCTGGAAAAAACGGTATCCTGGCATAACATACAGCATGAAGACAAAACAACACTCTAAACAATTCCATGAATAGGTAATTGAAAAACCAGGAAATAAATACAAGAACATTTCAACAACTACTGTTGCCCAGGTGCTTCACCAGTTGCAGCTTTACAGAGAGTGGGAAAAGAATGCCACTGTTTACCAAAAGCCCATTCACACTATTGTTTTGTGTCAACATGCGGCAAGGTATGTGCTATTAATTTTGAATGACACCCCAATGCACTTTGCCTACAGACATGCGTTGCAGTTCGGTGTGCTGCCAAAAATGCTATATGCAGCTTTTGGATGAGTTTTGGTGTGTTTTAGGCAGCCTATTCAAATGAATGAGCTACTTTAACTAATCCCCCCACCCCCATTGGACCAGAACAATTTCACAATTTTGCTATGGACCTGTTTATTCAGAAATAACTTTGCCATTTATTGAGATAACAAGGTAATACATTAAAAAAAATTTTTTTAAAAGACAAACAAGGCTTTCTTTTGGTGATATTAAACAGAATTTTTTTTTCACAATCCTTAGACAATAAATTGTAACAAAACAAAATAAAACATGCTTTGTCTTTTTTGACCAGTATTTGTTTATAAATAAATAGTATTACTATAGATAAAAAGTCTATATTTTTTTCTGTAATTTGTTCTGTTTAAAATGGCACTAAAATTATGATTTTGGTACATGGCTCTGCAAAGTTGTTTATAAATTAAATACATTTTTTTTTCAATTTTGCAATTCTTTGAATGTGACAGTGAAAAAAAGTGAATAAAGCAACCAAAAACAAAGAAAGTTTAAATAAAAATGGTTAATAAAATAGAAATTAGCAAAAAAAATCATTTGGAAAAAAATAGCTTACTGGAGAATGATAATAAGGAGTTAATTAGAGCTGATTATTATAACTAAAGGTTAATAAGGGGTTAAAACGGAGGAATATATATATTTTTTAAAGCCTTTTCTTGTCAGGTTGCTTTAACTGGCATCATCTGAGTTCATTCTTTTGAACTGAGGATAACTAAACAGTATTAATACAAAGGCGACTTTGTATCTTTCTATTTCCCATCTGAATGGTGTTGTTGACAAACACTGAGTGTGACAGTCTTTTTTGACAACAGCACCTTCCAGAGCTACTCTGTGTACACAGCAACTCTGGTTTTGAATAACCAAAACTGGGAATTGCTGGGGAGTGGGAGGGAGCAATGTAGAAGCACTGAACATGCTACACACATCTTGTGTACTATGATGATTTTTTTGGGCATGTGTAGCATGCCCAGTGTCTTAATGTGCACAATGCTCATTAACTCTCAGCATAAGGGGTGTTAATGTGCATGTGCCAATGAAACACAATAACGGTAATGGGTCCTAAATCTCACATGACATCTATGCCAACAGTTTACATGAAGGCACCTTGGACACTTTGATGAAGGTTCTATAGCATAATGAGACTGAAATGTAACTTTTATGCCATCACTCCAAACACTGTGTTTGGTGTAAACACAGTGTAAACCAAACACTGCACTTCATTATAAAGACACCAACCCCACTGTGAAACATGGCGGAGGCAGCATCATATTGTGGAGATGTTTCTATACAGCAGACTCTGGGTAACTTAAGAGGGTAGAATAAATACATAAATATACAGAGAAATCCTAAAGAAAACCCTGATGCAGTCTGCAAGAAACCTAAGCCTAGGGAGAAGATTTTCTTCCAAGAAGGCAATGATATCACGCATAAGCTCAAAGTACACAAAAGTGATTATAGACAAAAGTCAGAGGTTGGGTATCAATCTAATAGAGAATTTTCTTCTGTATTTTAAAAAGGCTGTTCCTTCGAGATCCCCATAAAACCTAAAATAGATGGAGCAGTATTACAAAAAGGTAAAATGAAAAATTGCAGTGTCAAGATGTGAAAAGCTGGTAGAGACCTATCCACACAGACCTACAGCTGTAATTGTTGCCAAATGTGCATTCTACTACATACTAAATTGAAGTGTGATATGCCTAGTCAGTCAGTTATTTTGTGTTTTTCATTTTAATTTAGTTTTTAGGAGATCTGTTTTCATTTTGACTTGAAAAAAGCCTATTTCCGGGGACGCATGCACGGATGCCTGAGGGAGCAGTCACACTTTCTTAGAGTTCCGCTCCTTGGCTAGTCACACCGGAGGACCGAAAGCTACAGCGGCTTCTGAAACTATCCCTGATACTGACGCTTACCTCCGGGAACACTTTGGAGCCAGTAATATGGTCACGCGGGGTCTTAAACCTAAAATAAAGGCTGGGAATCATAAGGAGATGTCATCCAGGCCGTTTTCCAAAATGGCGCCACCAAACATCTCACGACTCAGCACACAGCGCGCTTCCACTTCTCTGCCACACAGTTTAAAGGCACAGCATTGTGGAGGTGAGACTGACTCTGAAGATGAACAGTCACAAACTACCATTCAATCTGGCATATTTAGGCAGTTTGAAAAGATGTTACAGAAGGCACTGAAACAGACTTCAGAAGACATAACTGATAAACTCACTAAAGAGATTAGGGGAGATTGGGCAGAGAACCGCTGAATTAGAGGTGAGGGTAGATGAACTGGAATCTTACACTCAGCAGCATATTGATGAATTGGAATATATAAACGAGGAAAAGCTAATCCTGCAAACCAAATTAGAAGACCAGGAGAATAGGGACAGACGTTCTAACTTAATAATTAGAGGAATACCTGAACATGTACTGGATCTACAGGCTACTATGCTTGCACTTTTTAAAGAACTACTGCCTGGCACCCCAGTTGAAAGGCTGGAAATGGACAGGGTACACAGGGCTTTAGCTCCACGTAAACCTAACGGTCCCGCCAGGGACATAATTGTTAGGTTTCATTATTATAGAACAAAAGAACAGATACTAGCAGCAGCCAGAGGGAATTCTGCCTTAGCCTTCCAAGGCAATGCATTTCCGCTATTTGCAGATCTTTCTCCACTTACAGTAACCAAAAGACGGGCACTCAAACCCTTTCTGCAGGTTTTGCAATGTCATCAGATCATATATCACTGGGGTTTCCCGTTTTCCCTATGTTTCACACATTTAGAAAATAAATATGTCTGTCATACCTCAGAAGAATTGCAAACAGTTCTGCTAGATTTGGGACTTCTGGATCAACCCGAAAATAAAGATCACCCTCACAGGCGTTCAGCTTCACGTTCATCCTCACAACAAGATTCACTAAAACCTAAGTCCTCTGCCTCTACATCTGCATAAACGCGGACGCTTTGAAACCCTGTCACCATCCAATGTCGACTCCATGGACTGACTTTATTTCATTGTCCAGTCTGTTAATTCCTACAATTATCTAGCTTGATGAGCTAGATTATATTTACACATTATATTTACACATCGTTGCAGATATCTGGTATACCTAACCACTTGAGACCCGCGTTATAGACAAAAGACGTCTGCAGCTCGGCTCTCAAGTGCCTGGTGGACGTCCCTGGACATCCTGCTGTTTTCATTCCCCCTGCGCACCGCCGAGGGCGCGCGGTGGGGAACAGCTGTGCCCGCCATGTCACGTGTTGCCGATGCGTGTGCCTGGTGGCCGCGATGTCCGCCAGGTACACGCGATCAGCTAATACAGAGGCAGGACGTGGATCTCTGTGTGTAAACACAGAGATCCACGTCCTGTCAGGGAGAGAGGAGACCGATGCTGTGTCCCTTATACATAGGGACACAGATCGGTCACCTCCCCCAGTCAGTCCCTCCCCCACACAGTTAGAATCACTCCCAGGGAACATATTTAATTCCTTGATCGCCCCCTAGTGTTAACCCCTTCCCTGCCAGTCACATTTATACAGTAATCAATGCATATTTATAGCACTGTTCGCTGTGTAAATGTGAATGGTCACAAAATAGTGTCAAAAGTGTCCGATATGTCTGCCGCAATATCGCAGGCCTGACAAAAATTGCAGATAACTGCCATTACTAATAAAAATATATATATATAATAAGAATGTTATAAATCTATCCCCTATTTTGTAGGCGCTATAACTTTTGCGCAAACCAATCACTATACGCTTATTGCAATTTTTTTTACCAAAAAGATGTAGAAGAATACGTATCGGCCTAAACTGAGAAAAAAAAATATTTTTTTTTAAAAAAATGGGATATTATTATAGCAGAAAGTAAAAAAATATTGTGTTTTTTTTTAAATTTTCTGTTTTTTTTTGTTTATAGCGCAAAAAATAAAAACCGCAGAGGTGATCAAATACCACCAAAAGAAAGATCTATTTGTGGGAAAAAAATGATAAAAATATCATTTGGGTACAGCGTTGTATGACCGCGCAATTGTCATTCAAAGTGCATCAGTGCTGAAAGCTGAAAATTGGTCTGAGTACGAAGGGGGTTTAAGTGCCCAGTAAGCAAGTGGTTAAATACCCATTTTTTCTTTTTTTTTATATATTTTTCTCAAGGTTATATGTCAACCTGTAAGCTTATTAGCCTGAGACATTTGTTCTTCTCCCTGGTTTAATATATATATATATATATATATATATATATATATACATTTATATATATATATATATATATATATATATATATATATATATATATATATATATATATATATATACACATATATGTTTTTGAAGTAGCTTTACTTTTACCCTTTTTTTTTCTCATAATATATAAGCAAACTGATGCTGGTGTACGCATATTTGTACTTTTTTAAGCCCCCCCTTTTATTTTTTTATTTTTAACCCCCTATTTTTACTACATTTATGGTTGCTGTTACAAAACGTTTACTTGCACTGTTTGTAGGTTCTCCGGTGCTGACTGGCCTTTAGGAACCTCATGTTGCTCTTTTCTCGCACTCTGTCTCCTGATATTACTAGATGGGAGTCAGATGGTGATTTTGGACCCTCTTGGGGTACGATTGTTGTTCCCCTGAGATGTTCCCACACCCTTTTTGCATACTATTATGTATCAATTGTTTATAAATATGTGTAGCCGGGTTCTACTGTTATGGACTATTGTTATGTGTGTACACCCCAAACTTCCTCCTATGTTCCAGTTACAACTTTATAGACTATTGTTTACTTATGTTCAGTAATGCGTGTGGAACTTATGGTACAGGGAGAGAGAGACTCCGTTGCCATGTATACCTAATAGACTATGGTACCCACAGTGCAGCTTTACTCCCAGAATTCATTACAACCACCGCACAGCCTGCTGGGGGAGGTTACTTAAAGGAAGGGAGGGGCCACGCTCGGTCTCTCTGGACTTCGCCCTCAACCAAGCAGCAAGTCTGTGTGAGGCCTGCTGCCGGAACGACTAGGCCCAAAAGCCTGGGCCTTTAGTTTCACGGAGGATCATCAAGCCAGAGAGGGATCTCTTTCCGTGTGACCAGCTCGCGCTTCTCAGATACCGGGGTCATCCACCAACCGACATCTACGGCGGCTGTGAGAGGGACCTGTGCGTTGCGGAGAGGTTGCGGATTGGGGTACTGACAACGTATCGTGTCAGGCGGACTAGGCCTGTTTGGGTGAGCAGGCACCTGCCCAGAATCTACAACTGGTTGTTAGGCCTATGACTTTTTAAGGCCCACCATCATCCGAATAGTGAGCCGCACCTACACTAGGACATAGCGCAGCGCATGGTAGCTGCGTAGTTAAAGTTGGCATTATACTGACTGAGAGTTTAACTCAGAAAAGCATTGCGGGAATTTAGATTACATCTTTAATCTCCTTTGGATTACAATTATAAAGTGCACCAACGTTTTGCTAGACTCCCACCACTGAGGAACTCGTACAGAAATCTTAGTCAGGCCTGACTGGTACTAACATTGACGGGACACAGGGTGATATTGCCCACTAGGGGGAGCTTGCGAGCTTGATATTGTTTATCCATAGAAAGTAGACATTAGCCAATTGTAGAACCTGTATATGATACACATTATTGACTCTTGCAGGGCCCTGCAGAGTCATTTAAAGCTATAAAAGAGATATATATAATCTATAAACCTGTTTACTATCTTTTGATAAAGTAAACTTTATCTTTGTTTAAGTATATACCTGTGTGAAGTACTTTTATTAGCCTGAAGGACCCCAACGGGGAAAGGTAATATATACATGTGTACTTAATGTGATATATATATATATATATATATATGTATATATGCAGAATTGTGTTCCTCTATAGCCAGTGGGTTTTACAATTCTTTTCACTACCAGTTGTGCCAAGGGAGGGTTCGAGCCAGTTAAGGGGTTGAGAATCAGAGGGCAGGCCCAAACAAAACCAGCAGCTCCTACGGGGGTAGTGCTACATATATAAGGGTTTTCCATTTGTTTTTTAATTCCCTCTTCTCTTCTTTCATTTTCTCTCTCTGTATTCTATCTCTCCTTGGGGTGGCTCCGCCCTTAGTCTTGGGTTTTGTCCCTTTGTCTATGAACACTGTTCCTGACGTGTTATGGCCCCCATAAACATCTTATCCTTAAATGTACAAGGCTTTAACATCCCTCAGAAGCGCACCAAAGCAATGAGATCTATCGCGGCTTGGAAGGCACATATTATTTGTCTTCAAGAAACACACTTCACTGACAAAGTTTTTCCTAAGTTCTTATCTTCCTCCTATCCTCAATTTTATATAGCTTCAGCCACAACCAAACAACGTGGAACCCTTATTGGATTCCACCGTTCAATGCCATTTACTCTTACTTCATAAATTAATGATCCTGAGGGCAGATATATTTTACTTACTGGTCTTCTTGCAGATACTGTAATCACATTGGTGCCGTACTATGCCCCTAATAAACACCCGGAAGCTTTCCTATCACACCTCTTTCAGGTGGTGGAAACACATAAAGCTGGAATTGTTGTGCTGTGCGGAGACTCTAATACAACGGTTTTTCCTTTTTTAGACAAATCCCTGTCCAAACCCCTCTCTAATACCCATAGGCAATCTCTACAAAACTTACTGTCCACACACAAATTGGTTGATACATGGTGGGAGGTTAATCCAACTAGCAGGAATTATACACATTATTCTTATCCACACATATCTTTTTCCCGGATAGACCATATTTTTACCCCATCTAGCATGCTACCTGAAATCATCTCCTCTATAATTATTCCTTAATCATGGACAGATCACTGTGCGGTTTCCATCACTCTCACCTCCCCGTACCTAGGTCACACGATACGACCTGGTATATTAATGATTCCATGTTGTCACATCCGTCACATCATTTTTAAATCGAGACAGCCCTTACTGAATATCTTACATTTAATGACAATGAAGATATTTCAGCTCTTACACTATGGGAAGCTCACAAAGTTGTCATTCGTGGCAAATTGATGCAACTAGGTGCAGCCCTTAAAACAGAATGCAAACTTCTATTTACTAAACTAGAAAATAATTTTAATAACTGCCATGCAGCTTTTCAATCTGCTCCTAATGCCGCAAATAATACTAAATATGAGAGAGCTAAACTTGACCTAGACCTTTTCCTGACAGATTCTGCAGATAAAATCGTACGTAGAAGACAGCATTTTCACTATCACAAACCAGACACCCCTATAGCACGTTGCCTTAAAACAGTAAAACATTCACAAACATCCATTAAACTCAAAACATCCCGAAATTCATTCACTACCCACTTAGTAAGAATATTAGAGATTTTTCGTTCAAAATTAGCTAATCTATACTCCCCGGCCCAGAATTTTGACAAACTTAAAGCTGATGATTTATTCACTGAAATTACGTTTCCGGTCCTGGAACTTGATCAACTTGATTTCCTCGAGAAACCTATAACTCTATTTGAGGTTCAAACTGCTATTAAAGCATTGAAGCCTCGTAAAAGACCAGGCCCAGATGGTTTTTCAGCTTTATATTTTAAACAATTTCAACCAACATTAGCACCTATTCTTACCAGGGCCTTCAATTCTTTACTAGCTGGACAGTCATTTAGAAATGAATCTTTGACATCCATCATAGCTATGCTTCCAAAACCACATTCTGATCTCACCTCTGGGACCAATTATGGTCCAATATCCATTCTGAACCTGGATATCAAATTGTTAGCTAAAATTTTGGCAAATAGATTGAATACCATTATCGGTAAATTAATACGCCGTGAACAAACAGGTTTTATGCCCATACGTCAGGCAGGTGACAATGTCAGAAGAGCGCTTTAACTAACACATGCAGCCAAATCGAGAAATATTCCTACTTGTTTTTTATCTTTAGATATGCGTAAAGCTTTCGACTCGGTTTCATGGCCATTTATGAATTATATTTTACAAAAATGGGGTTTTGGAAATAATTTTCTATTATGGATCTCTGCTTTATATAATAATCCGAAAGCGTATATTAAGTATATGGGCTACAGATCATCTACGATTGATATTAAAAGAGGTACAAGGCAGGGTTGCCCCCTATCCCCCTTGATTTTTGCTCTTCTCATAGAACCATTGGCAATACTGATTAGAACTAAAACTAATATTAAAGGCTTAGAACTAGGTGGTCACCACCATAAAATATGTCTCTTTGCGGACGATATACTTATTTTTCTTACTCATCCCCACATCTCAGCCCCAAATCTACTAAAAATCTTAGAAAAATTCTCACATATTTCAGGGCTATATATCAAACACTCTAAATCTAATGCACTTAACATAACCTTATCGCAAACCAAACTTCATAGAGCTCAAGCATCCTTACCATTTAATTGGGTCACACACTATATCCCATATTTGGGTAACCAACTCACACCCTCAATCTCAGACCTACTTAATGCGAATTATCTGCCACTATTGAAACAAGTCACAAGCTCAATGAAAAGTTGGTCATCACTTCCTCTATCATGGTTCGGTAGAATAAATGCTGTGAAAATGTCTATTTTATCAAAATTCTTGTATATTTTTAGGGTACTTCCCATCCAAATTCCTTCTTATTTTTTGAGACTTCTACAACAAAGAGTTATGTCCTTTATATGGAGCAATACTAAACCACGTATTTCTAAAGCTTCACTTTTTCTTGATAAATCAAAAGGTGGACTAGGTCTTCCTAATTTCACTTCATACTACCATGCAGCGCAAATAGCACAATTATCCAAGTACCATGCAACGTTTGAATCCCCTCTATGGGTTGCAATAGAATCCGTCGATATAGATCCAATATCGGTGGCCAACGTGCTATGGTTATCCCCACGAAATAGAGCTCATATATAATCCTATTACAAATCATTCCATGACCATCTGGGACAAATTTAGGAGTTCCCATAAACTACAATCCTCACATAACCCCCTACTATCATTTATTAGACACCCAGCTTTTAATCCCGCATGGAAGTTTCCACTATTCTTTGCAGCCTGGACCACCAAGAAATTAGTTTGCTTATATGATATAGCCTCTACTAATAACATCATTACATTCCTTGCTCTGTGTGATATTCATGGCTTACCCAGTAATGAACTTTTCCGGTATCTGCAGATCAAAAATTTCTATACACCAACCATCGAGACTGGTTCAATACTCATCCAATTATCACAGTTCGAACGGATATGTAAAAGTGACCCTCATACTAGAGGTCTGATCCTTCTTATTTATAAACATCTTAATTCCCCCCCCCCACAGATACTTTACCCTTGTATACTACTAAATGGTCACAAGACTTAGATAAAATATTCAGCAAAAAGGACTGGGATAATATTTGGTTGACCACTATGCACTCATCCCCAAATTGCTATGCACTTGAAACGAACTTCAAAGTCCTAACACGCTGGTATATGGTACCAGCAAAAATAGGTAAATTTATCCTTACTTATCCAGATATTTGCTTTCCTGGCTGCACGTCCCCAGGTACTCACTTACACATCTGGTGGGAATGTCGAATAGCTCAAACTTTTTGGATCAAAATATTTAATATGGCCTCTGCTGCCCTGGAAATCTCGAAAATCGCCCGACCCTGCCGTAGCACTGTTAAACCTTAAGCCCCCTGAACTCACTCAGACTCAATTCCAGCTACTTGTGTACCTGACAACATCGGCTAAACAAACCATAGCTAAGGCATGGAAATCTCAAACGCTTGTTGTGGCTGAAGCTAAACACTGAATGAATAGAGTCCTTGTCTTTCACAAGATGTCGGCTATTGAGAATGATACTATGAAAAAATGTAATAAAATTTGGCAACCCTGGGTTAACCATTACTTACCTTCCGATTTTGATCAATCTTTATTGATGCCCTGCTAATAATATTTTATTTTTCCCTTTCTTTGTGCCATTTATTTTATTTCTCTTAGTGTTTACTTTTTAAAAAGTATGTCTTGGGGCCGGGGTCGGGCAACCTTCGGGAGTGAATTCTACTCTTATCTTTCCTTTTTCTTTCCTCTTCTTCCTTCTCAATCTCCTTTTTTTTTCTGTTTATTATTCATCAACATGTGAAGTTGGGATTTTTTCTCTCTTCTTTTTCCCAATTGTCTGGATTTATAATTTAGACTTTGGACTGAAATTCCTTCATTACTACGACACGTTTTTTTTTAAGGTCAGCTCAGGTATTTCAGAAACAACGCATATGAGATGTATGCTCCTTCTCTTCTACGTCATGATAATTATATTTATCTTCTTGGGACTCTAGCTTACCTATATTTTATTTTAAAAAAAAATTCCTCTCACGTGCCCCCTCCCATCCACAGTTTGAACCCATTTGGGGTGGATGGGTGGTCTGGAGGCACTTCAAGCCTGATATAAGGTATAGTCTTTTTATTTTACTTGAGTCCCTGACACTTGCTTTTTTTTTTTTTATTTAACTGATAAATATGAACCTTCATTTGAACACCAAACTCTACAGATATTCTTTGTCATGATTGTTATGATCCTTATCCCAACTTTTACATTCTCTATACTGCATTTTCAACTTGCTTTCTTATGCAAAACTCAATAAAGATATTAAACAAGAAAAAAGCCTATAGTGATAATGACTGCAAAACAAAAATTGATATACTTAGATATAAAACGGTTAGAATAACAGGCTTGGTCACACATTGCACCTGACAGCATACGGGGAGTTGGGGACTTTACACGTCAACTTTTATTTTCCACACAGCCCCAACTTGACCAATTTTGTCAGAATTCTCATTTATCATGTAAGGAAACTGTAGGAACAGCATTTCACTGGGATTTATATGAATATAGACTATAGGGGGTTATTTACGAAAGGCAAATCCACTTTGCACTACAAGTGCACTGCAAGTGCACATGAAAGTGCACTTGCAGTGCACTTGGAAGTGCAGTCGCTGTAAATCTGAGGGGTAGATCTGAAATGAGGGGAAGTTTTGCTGACTTTATCATCCAATCATGTGCTCGCTAAAATGCTGTTTTTTTATTTTCCTTGCATGTCCCCCTCAGATCTACAATGACTGCACTTGAAAGTGCACTTGCAGTGCACTTGTAGCGCAAAGTGGATTTTCCTTTAGTAAATCACCCCCATAGTCACTCTCACTGAATGAACAGTATTACCCACTTTTAGTAAATTCCAGTTCCTTTTTGTACTAGCTGTAGAATGAATTAGAGTGATATATATATATATATATATATATATATATATATATATATATGATGTAATATGATACAATGAATTATAATAAACCAATTATTGTGTTGAGCCTAAATGTATTGCATAAAGGAGAAAAGAAAAAAGCAGGAAATTATTAGATTTTAAGTGTGTAAACTTGAAATACAGATTACTGCTATTTAGTGGTTGAGTATATAGATGATTTTCAGTATTTACATGTTAGCACAGATGTTACACCATTACCCAAGAGCAGTAATGATAGTATTTATAAAGTGTGGATGTGTCAACAGGAAGCTGTACCATAGATTTCATTGTTTCTGAGAGTTTATCTACACGTGCTTCAATGATATGTTGATTGTACAAATTCTCAGAGGAGTTAGCTGTGCCATTCATACAAATATTGGACATGTGGTTTTGAAGAGCACAGCTGCTGTTAGTGGAGCCAGCGATTTTCTGGCCAGCTTAAATATTGATTCAATACTTACTACAGGCTGCCCCATATATGTGACTAGATTCAATAGACAGGCTTCATCATAGTAAATAAATATCTGTGGTTTTAAGGTACAGTAGCAGGTTTTGAAAGTTTGCCCTTGGAAATGTTTGTCCCTAAAGTGTCCTGGGTGTTCCATAAAAACATATTTTTCTGCATGTTCGATTTTGGTTGAATCACATTTCTGTCCTTTCCTTTAACATTTAGGTTGTTATTTATTTAAATGCAGCATTTATGCAAAAAAAACAAACAAAAAAAAAAAACAGTTAATTTCCTAATATAACAAACACATACTAATTAGCAAAAAGTTTTTTTTTGCATTATAAGCTTGGGCATACAACTTAAACAGCAAATTATTTTTAACCACTTCAGCCCCGAAAGGATTTACCCGACCAAGCCCTTTTTTGCGATTCGGCACTGCGTTGCTTTAACTGACAATTGCGCGGTCGTGCAATGCTGTACCCAAACAAAATTTACGTCCTTTTTTCCCACAAATAGAGCTTTCTTTTGGTGATCACCTCCGCGGTTTTTATTTTTTGCAATATAAACAAAAAAAGAGCGACAATTTTGAAAAAAAGCAATATTTTTTACATTTTGCTATAATGTAAAGCAAAAAGGGTGGAAATATGCCTATAGGCCCCCCCTTTCCTCATGGGATCTGAGGCAGCGACATGTTATTTAAATGGTTTTGAAAACAAGACAATTTCATAGGATAGCATGAATTATCCAATAACAGCTTATACAATTTCAAATTTAACTAAAGATAGGTCAGTTTAACCCAACAATGAATGTTTAGATACAGCAAGGTCTCCCTATAAATAGGGGCTATTGTTTATGACAGTTGGCAGTTGCCAGAAGAAACTAAAGAGGACAGCTCCCCACCTCCCTCTCCCTTGTCGATGTTTTTTATGTGGTGAACAATCCTTTCCTTGGGGTAAATTGTTTTTGTTTACTCAGAAGTGAGAATTTATTCAGCCTGAGCCGTGGTGGCTAGGTTGATTTTATTTATTTATTTATACTTTAAGTTAATGTTATAATAAAGTTACCGTATATACTCGAGTATAAGCCGAGATTTTCAGCCCTTTTTTTGGGGCTGAAAGTCCCCCCCTCGGCTTATACTCGAGTCATAGAAATTTTTACATTGTAAATATTACCTGTAAAGAAGTTGCGGCTGCGGCATCCATCGTTCGAATTCCGCGGCGTCCATCGTTCAAATTCCGCGGTCTCTTCCTATTCCTTACTTGATAGGCGAGTCTCAGCAGACACTCTCCGCCTATCACGAACGTTCTCTCATCCTCAGTTTTCCAGCAGACGTCTGTGATTGGCGGAACACCCAACACAGTGTCTGCTGGGAAAACTAAGGATGAGAGAATGATCGTGATAGGCGGAGAGTGTCTGCTGAGACTCGCCTATCAAGTAAGGAACAGGAAGAGACCGCGGAATTTTGAACAATGGACGCTGCGGAATTCGAACGATGGACGCCGCAGCCGCAACTTCTTTACAGGTAATATTTACAATGTAAAAATTTCTATTTACAGGGAACAGCGAGCTAGGGAACAGTGGGGCATCGGCTTATACTCGAGTCAGTAAGGTTACCCAGTTTTTTTGGGCAACATTAGGTACCTCGGCTTATACTCGAGTCGGCTTATACTCGAGCATATACAGTATTTATAAATATTCTAGAAATTTATTAAACCAATAAAAACAGCTGCGACTGAAATATTTTATCCAATAAAATATATTTATTTCAAAATTAAAATTGCTTGTCTGGACTGAATTTATTATATATTTATACATATATAAACTTAAAAATATGTCTGCTGCCTTCTATCCCATAAATATCCCCAAAAAATATATAAAAAAATAAACTTCCCCTTTTTAGGCCAATATGTATTCTTCTACATTTTTTTGGTAAAAAAAAAATCACAATAAGCGTATATTGATTGGTTTGCGCAAAATTTATCGCGTCTACCAAATAAGGGATAGATTTAAGGCATTTTTATTATGATTTTTTTTTATTAGTAATGGCGGCGATCTGCAATTTTTATCGTAACTGTGGACAGATCGGACACTTTTGACACATTTTTGGGACCATTGACAATTATAGAGTAATCAGTGCTATAAAAATGATTAGGGGGCGATCAAGGGGTTAACTGTGTGTTTCCTCACTGTGTTCTAACTGTGTGGGGATGGGACTACTAACTAGGAGAGATGACAGATCGCTGTTTCTCCTCTCCTCTGACAGCACAGGGATTTGTGTGTTTACACACACAAATCCCCACGCTGGCTCTTGAGCACGCGATCGCGGCCACCGGCCACGAGCATCGGGTCCCCTGCTGAGCAGCGGGCATGCGCTCTTAAAGGGGCCAACGTATGGGTACGTGATTTTGCGCACCCGTGCCACTTTGCCAACGTATATCGGTGTGAGCCGGTCGGCAAGTGGTTAAAGCAGGGGAAAACATATCTTAATTTTCTTAATTACTATGTTGTGAGCAGGTAAGAACATTTTTTTTATTTGAATAACCTTTATGATTTAAAGAGACCCTGTCACCGGACCATTAATTTTAGCAAATATCTTCCTTTAAAAGTATGTGTGCTTTTTTAACTTTTATATGCATGTCATTTACATGTTATAGCCTCCCTTGTGTAGACATCCCAAAGCCCCGAGAATAGAGCTGTGTTCTGCCATCTTGGATGTGATCTCAGCAGCCCCAGCAGACTTAATGCTGTTACTGAAGTGACACTCTTTAGTATTCCCTTTCACTCCTTCCCCAGCAGTTATAAAAAAGATTACGAAGGAATGTGAAGGCAGGGATGGAGGAGCTGGGCCAGCACAAATAGAAATGAGACACTCCCAGAAGAGGTGAGGGCTATGACCTACATGGAGGGCCTCTGCCAGGAAATTGACTCTTCCCGGAGAAGTCACAATTTCTAGTATGTTCAAAAGCACATTGTAAGTAAAAAATAAAAATTCCGGTAACTAAAAGGAAAGTTAGTGACAGGGTATTGTTAACCACTTCAGTCCCCGAAGAATTTACCCCCTTCCTGACCAGATAATTTTTTGCGATACGGCACTGCGTTGCTTTAACTGACAATTGCGTGGTCGTGCGACGTTGCACCCAAACAAAATTGAGGTCCTTTTTTTCCCACAAATAGAGCTTTCTTTTGGTGGTATTCGATCACCTCTGCGGTTTTAATTTTTTGCGCTATAATAAAAAAAAATTGCAAAAATCTTGAAAAAAAAGCAATATTTTTTACTTTTTGCTATAATAAATATCACAAAAAGATATAAAAAAAAATATTTTTTTCCTCAGTTTAGGCCGATATGTATTCTTCTACATATTTTTGGTAAATTGCAATAAGCGCAAAATTGCAATAAGCGTATATTGATTGGTTTGCACAAAAGTTATAGCGTCTACAAAATAGGGGATAGATTTATGGCATTTTTATTATTATTATTTTTTTTACTAGTAATGGCGGCGATCTGCGATTTTTATCGGGACTGCGACATTATGGTGGACAGATCGGATACTTTTGACACTATTTTGGGACCACTGTAATTTATACAGCGGTCAGTGCTAAAAAAAATGCACTAATTACTGTGTAAAAGACACTGGCAGGGAAGGGGTTAAACACTAGGGGGCGATCATCAAATTTTCGGGGCCCGCGGGCATGCCCGACAGGCGGCATGTGCGTGCCCGCTACACGAAAAATTAAAGGGGACGTGCCTGTACGCCCATTTGCCCACTGCTGCCATTGTGCCGACGTATATCGGCGTGCAGCCGTCGGCAAGTGGTTAATATATTTAATTGATACATTTGTATGGGTTAATTTCCAGATGTGCTGCTATTAGGGAGATTTCACTTTATTTCCCATCAGCAGAAAAAATTATCTGAAATTCAATAGCAACACAAAAGCAGAATCTTGGAAAAGTGAGGAAATATAAATATTTCTGACCTTGTTTTTATTCCTTCCCTGGTGCAATTCCTACATCTTGCATCCAAATCCCATTGAATTCTATTGAAGTCAATGAAAGTTGAATGGTAAAAAAAAAGTAATAGCCATTTTCTAGGCTAATAGGCAAGGTATTGTCAAACGCATTACATGGAGAGTGTGGGCACTGTCCTGGGAGACATGTACCAAAGCAAAAAAAATGATCAAAAGTTCTGTTTGGCAGGGAACAATGATTTTATTAATACTTTAAGGTCAACATAAAAAAAAATTAATTATTTTAAACAACATGCCCGGGGAGTGCTCTTAACCTACCTTTTAAGTAGCGCATCTATACAATGTATACAATCTTCTACAGCAAAACTGATTTTTACCAAGGAAAAAAAAATGCTATTTAAATTGCCAGCAAATTACAGCTTTGGTCGTCATATAAGCAAAGGAGTAGAGGAAAAAGCAGTTTGGGGCTTCTCCCTTCAGGTCTGCTATGAATCTAAGGCCCCTTTCACAATGGGGTGGTGGGTGCGTCGGCGGTAAAGCGCCGCTATTTTTAGCGGCGCTTTACTGACAATTTTGCGACGCTATTCGGCCCCTAGTGGGGAGCTTTTACCCCCCCGCTAGTGGCCGAGAAAGGGTTAAAACCACTGCAAAGCGCTTCTACAGAGGCGCTTTGTCGGCGGTATAGCCGCGGGGCCCCATTCATTTAAATGGGCAGGAGCGGTGGAGGAGCGGTATACACACCGCTCCTTCACTGCTCCAAAGATTGTGCTAGCAGGACTTTTTCTACCATCCTGCTAGCGCACCGCTCCAGTGTCTGGAGAGACAGCAGCGGCTGTTTCAGGGCGCTTTGCAGGTGCTATTTTTAGCGTTATAGCGCCTGCAAAGCGCCCCAGTGTGAAAGGGGTCTTAAGGGGGGGTGATACACAAGGAAGGAAATAAAAGGCATAAGGCTCATCCTGTCCTCAAGGACCTTTTCCCTACAACCATGGCCCTGTGGTTGTGTAAGGGTCTGTGGGCAGTGAGCTTATAGGAATCTGTAAGGCCCCTAATAATAAGTGAGTGTGCAGGTACCACCCCCATGTGAATGGGTAAGGGTTAAATAGTACCTCTATTCATTTGCAAAAGCAAATGTAATGTGTAAATAAACATCCTTACACAGTTTTCGATAAGTACTCTAAAAAAAACAAAAAGTCCCATGATGCACATCCATCATCAGTCACATCATCCAGTGAGGTAGATCCACATCACTCACAATGGTAGATATCCACTGTCTCACAGAAAGAAAAAAAAGCACAGAGCAACGCAAATATGTTCCAGTCACTTTCTTTGATCCAGATGACAGGTCAGGTTCCAGCCACTAAAATATAAACAAAGAAGCAGGGTTTTCCAGGTGATGTCATTGACCATATATGGACATGACCAATAATGGTCAATAATGTTCCTTTGACCAGACCTGTAATTTAGCACGTGGGAAGTGACAGGAACAAACAAGTATTGGCAGTCATCTTTTCTTTCTTTGTCGTACATCTTGATTGACATAGATCTGCATTGCTGGACAATGTGATTGATTATGGATGTACATCGTGGGACTTTTCTTTTTTTTTTTTTTTCTTAGAGGATTCATTAAATACTGTGTATGTGTGTTTATTTACACTTTATAAATTTTTTTTGTAAATGAGTAGGGCTTTTGTTGAAGGGGCCTTCCAAATTCTTATAAGTCCCCATAACCAGCAGGTCAGGGTTGCGAGGAAGAGGCACTTTTCATAATCAACATGGGGACAAGGTGTTTTGTCTAAGGGGTTCCTCCTGGCAAGGAACTGGGATGGTACTAGTATGGTTCAGGAGGAAGGGGCCATTTCTTTGGAGTTTGCATTACTAAAAGCACTGCTTCTTGACTAAATAAGTTTTAAAAAACCCCTTATATCATTTGCTTGACGAATAAACTTGGCTATTAACCTAGAATCCCCAAACCATCTCCTGATAGAACAGAGCATTGGGTACAAGCTGCACATGCTCAGTTTGGTGTGTATTGCTCGAGAGTTGCTTTTTATTTCTTGGGAGAGTGCATGTGATCAGCACAGGGCCAATCAGCACTGTCCAGACAGAGGGTCAGGGGTCCTGCAGCCTCATAAGACAATCAGGGGAGAATGTAAACTCTTCATACAAGATTTAACCAGACACTCATAGAGGTTGCAAGACTGCTCTAACTGCTGATGAGAAAAGGTATTTAGCAGCTTATATTTACTAAAACTATTGCATTTCCATGTTGTGTGTACTGTGGGAGACAAGATATAGTGAATGCAGGGTCCTGGGTTTAGTAACACTTTAACTCCTATTGACTTACGGATTCTCCACCCAAAATTGTTGTCATGTTCAACAAATCTAGTTGGTCATCACTAATGTACAGGGAGAGCAAAAGGGTTAAAAAAGAATCCCACATTAAATTTAGTCAACTTAATGAAATATGAAGCTGCCTACCTTTCATTATTTAAACTGTCCATTAGGGATGAGCTTTGAGTTCGAGTCGAACTCATGTTCGACTCAAACATTGCCTGTTCGCCCGTTCGCCGAACAGCGAACAATTTTGGGTGTTCGCGGCAAATTCAAAAAGCTGCGGAACACCCTGTAAAAGTCTATGGGAGAAATCTAAAGTGCTAATTTTAAAGGCTTATATGCAAGTTATTGTCATAAAAAGTGTTTGGGGACCCAGGTCCTGCCCCAGGGGACATGTATCAATGCAAAAAAAAGTTTTAAAAACTGCAGTTATTTCGGGAGCAGTGATTTTAATAATGCTTAAAGTGAAACAATAAAAGTGAAATATTCCTTTAAATTTCGTACCTAGGGTGTGTGTATAGTATGCCTGTAAAGTAGCGCTTGTTTCCCGTGCTTAGAACTGTCCCTGCACAAAGTGTCATTTCTGAAGGAAAAAAAGTAATTTAAAAGCACTCGCGGCTATAATGAATTTTCAGCTCCCGGCAATACAGAGAAAAGTCATTGATAAAAATAAAAAAAATGCGTGGGGGTCCCCCCAAATTCAATTACCAGGCCCTTCAGGTCTGGTATGGATATTAAGGGGAACCCTGCGTCAAATAAAAAAAAAATGACGTGGGGTTCCCACCAAATTCAATTACCAGGCCCTTCAGGTCTGGTATGGATTTTAAGGGAACTCCACGCCAAATTAAAAAAAAAAAATGGCGTGGTGTTCCCCCAAAAAATCCATACCAGACCCTTTATCCGAGCACGCAACCTGGCAGGCAGCAGGAAAAGAGGGGGGGATGAGAGAGCGCCCCCCCTCCTGAACCGTACCAGGCCACATGCCCTCAACATGGGGAGGATGCTTTGAGGGTCTGTGAAAGTAGGGGCCTGCCGTATATACTCAGCTGAAATTTGCCCCTTACATGTTGGTGTTGCCACAACACTGTGAGCCCTCACAGTTACTCTTGGTGGGCGCATGAATGGGCCCTGCTGTGAATTATTAGATCAAGAATTGTAATTGCATGCCCCTGTTGAACAGGGGCTGAAAAATTGGGCCTTTGGTGGTGGTGGTGGTGGTGTTAACACAACACTGTAAGGCCTCACAGTTACTCTTGGTGGGCGCAGGAATGGGCCCTGCTGTGAATTATTAGATCAAGAATTGTAATTACATGCCCCTGTTAAACAGGGGCAGAGAAATTGGGCCTTAGGCACTGGTGCCACAACACTGCAACCCCTCACAGATACTGTACTTGGAGCACAGCAATGAGCCCTGTTGCATAGTATTGCATCAAAAATTGTGGTTGCTTGCTAGGCTCACGCAGAAGCACACTCTTGCTTCTACGATCCACCATATCCGAGATGGTCACGGTGCACTCCATTCCAGGAATGAGGATATTGCTCAACAATTTAGAGCCTTCTATGATAAGCTATACAACATTTCGGTGAGTGAGGGGGGTTCTTTTGATACGGCCGCACGGACAACCCTGATTCAGGATTTTCTACACAAATTTAGCCCGAAGGCACTATCTGCGGAAGACCGGATATCCCTAGAATCCCCGCTGACTGCTGAAGAATGGGTAGAAGCTTTAAAAACCACTAAGCCGGGCAAATGTCCGGGACCTGACGGCTTCTCGACGCAATATTACAAGTCCTTTTCAGACCTTTTGGCGCCGGAATTTCTCAGAGCCTTCAACTCTCTCTCAAGCTCCCCCTGCCAATCCGCTACCCTGCTGGAAGCGGTAATACCCAAAGCGAATAAAGACCCCGCAGATGTAGCGAACTATAGACCTATCTCGCTCTTGAATACAGATGTGAAACTATTCTCCAAAATCTTGGCAAACAGATTAGTTCACTTTGTGCCGGCCTGGGTGGGTCTTGATCAAGTGGGCTTTGTCCCGGGCAGAGAAGCCAGGGACAACACCATCAAGGCCCTTAATTTGCATCATTTGCTCTCCTCATCCAAAAAAGAAGGCTTTTTCCTGTCCATGGATGCAGAGAAGGCCTTCGATCGAGTGGCCTGGGACTACATAGACTTGACATTGGGAGCCCTAGGATTGGGCTCTACAATGCGGGCTTATATCGGAGCTCTGTATACGAACCCGACTGCTAGAGTTCGAGTCAATGGTCACTTGTCGGAGGCCTTCTCCATCCACAATGGCACCAGGCAAAGCTGTCCTCTGTCCCCCATTCTGTATATCCTCACCCTGGAACCTCTTCTCCGTTGCATCCGGGAGAACCCCAATATCAGGGGCATTGACATTCAGCAAAGAGAATACAATCTTGCGGCTTTTGCGGATGACATTCTGCTCTTTCTCTCGTCCCCCTTAACATCCTTGCCTAACTTGATGCAAGCCCTTGACCTCTTCAGAATTATTTCGAATCTAAAGATTAATTATTCCAAATCATTTGCCCTCAATGTCTCATTACCTTCGTCTCTTGTGTCAAGAGAACTTTCCCTTTCAATGGAAGAAGGATGAAATTACCTACCTAGGCATCCGGATTACTAGCCGACTGACAGACCTTTATGGGGAAAACTTTTTGACAGAGCTGAAAACTATTGAACAAGACCTCCTTCGGTGGGATGCCCCCACGCTCTCCTGGTTCGGGCGAGCTGCCATATTGAAAATGACGGTGCTTCCCCGCATATTGTACAAGTTTCAAACAATTCTGATACACCTGCCACCCTCTTTTTTCATGACTTATAAGAGAATTTGTAGGAAGTTCCTTTGGAAAGCCAGAGCACAGAGAATCGGTTGGGCCAAGATGGTGCTGCCAAAGCTGGGGGGAGGTATTGGCCTTCCGGACCTACAGCGGTATTACTGGGCTGCTCATCTAGCGCATATTGTGGACTGGCGGGTGCATGCTCGCTGTAAGGGATGGGTTCTCTTGAAGAACCTGATTACGGGAGCGGAATTGGGTAAGGTCCCATGGTTTACTAGGCCGCACTGGACGTCTGATATCCAATCCCACCCCCTTGTGGGTGCTACTCTTTCGGCATATGAACAGGCCTGTAGGACTCATGCGGTTTCCGCTACGGATTGTGGGTTGACTCATATTAGGGGTAATCCAGACTTTATGCCTGGAATGGATAGATCTTATCTGGCAAGGGAATGGCCTCGTTCGGATTTGCAAGCCAGACATTGTTTTTCTGGGGACAGATTTCTTGACTATAAAGAACTAGCTTCTTTGTCCCCGACCAAGTCCTTCCCCTTTTTGGCTTACCTTCAGATAAAACACTTTCTTGATCGTCCTTCTAAAAGAGGATGCTTTACAAAACCGCCTACGGTTTTCGAATCCTTATGCTCTGGCCCGCCTCCCCAGAGGCATGTGATTTCGCTGCTTTATGCCTCAATGTTTAAAGAACCCTTTGTTTCCATGCAAACGGAGCATGCCTTTTGGGAGGCGAGGTTAGACGGCACGATTGAGAAGAAAAGCTGGGAACGAGTTAATTGGTTTATCCATAAGGGCTCCCTGAACGTGAATACTCAGGAAAATGGGTACAAGATCAGATCGCGGTGGTATAAGACACCTGACCTTCTTCATAAAATTATTCCAAATGTAACTGACCGGTGCTGGAGATGTGGTAAAGACTTGGGCACTCTTCTCCATATTTGGTGGGAGTGCACACTGATTCAGCCTTATTGGCGTGAGGTGCATAATGCGACGACAGCGATCTCCTCGCTCCCGCTGGAGTTCTCTCCGGCACAGTATCTTCTCCACCTCTCCAAAATATCCAGGAAGAGTTATCGCAACTCAGTAGCGATTCACATGATAAATGCGGCCAGACTGTGTGTACCCGTCCATTGGAGGTCCACAGTGCCACCATCTATGAAGGAATGGGTAACACGTATTAATCACATTGCAGCGATAGAGGAGCTGATATACACTGCACAAGATAGGATCCAAAAAATTTCGTTTACCTGGGATGATTGGTTCAAATTTAGAAAATCCCCTGAATATCAAGCGCTGCTATCAAGGAGTGTTTGACTGGATCCTTTATTAGAGACTCTCTTGGCTGGCACATGGATACTGCAAGATACGACTGTATTACTCCAGTGTCAGACTGGACGGAGAGGGTAGATGGTGGTTCTCCTACCCCCTCTCCTGGTAGTTTCTCTGGGAATTCTACTTCCTATTCCCCCCCCCCACCCCTCCCCTCTTTCATACCTTCTTTCTCTCGTTTTCTGGTAGGTTATATATATAAAAAAAAAAATATTTCCTTTTTTTTTTGTTTGTTTGTCTATGCCCAATCTGATGATTTGCGGATTTGGGGGTTTCGGGGTTACTTACGGGTGGCCCCTATAATCATCAACCTAAAGACGGGCACCCCCTTAGGGACTGTTCTTGAAGTTATCAGATAGGCTCTGAACTACAGCTACTTAGGCCTCTACTTCCCAATACGCTGGATAGACCTGGAAACGCTGGGTCCTATCTCGAATAACATAGTTTCATCACCGGTTAACTCTTGAAAATCTTTCTGCTAGTAGGAGCGACTATGTCAATAATATATGTGGGAAGTATATCATGAGGTTTGTTTAACATATACGGGAGATCTCTGTCTTCCTTGTAGAGCCTAGGATATCCTGTGTATGTATTTTTTTATTTTTATTTTCTGATCTTGAGTTCATTGATATGCTTGTTATTGGCTGTAATGTTATTTTATTTTCTCAAATAAAATCTTTATGGAAAAAAAAAAATTGTAATTACACGCCCCTGTTAAACAGGGGCTGAAAAATTGGGCCTTAGCCACTGTTGCTGGTGCCACGACACTGTAACCTCTCCCAGATACTCTAGTTGGAGTGCAGGAATGAGCCCTGCTGCAAAGCATTGCATAAAATTGTTTTAATTACATGCCCCTGTTAAACAGGGGCTGAAAAATTGGGCCTTAGCCACTGGTGGCGGCACCCAGAAACAAAAATGTTCTTCCAAGCTATCATCATCAATTGGATCATTGAGGAGGGGGAGGATAGTCAGTCAACATAACAGGACAGTCTCTCAGCATCAGCATCAGTCTTGAAGGGATGTGACATTTGAAAATAAATTAGTCTATTATATCAGCTTCAGGTGTTTGGTAGCTGGTGGTGATCCAAGACTGGTTCATCTTTATGAAGGTCAGTCGATCAACCGGGTCGGTGGACAGGCCCACCCTGTGATCCGTGACAAATCCTCCATCAGCACTGAATGTGCGTTCTGAAAGAACGCTGGATGCAGGACAGGCCAGTAGCTCAATTGCATACTGTGCAAGCTCTGGCCAGTGATCCATCCTCAAGACCCAGTAAGCCAGAGGATTTTCGGTGGGGAAGGTGTCCAAGTCTGACCTTGCCCCTAGGTATTCCTGCACCATGTATATCAGACGCTGGCGATGGTTGCTGGAACCGATCATACCTTGGGGCTGCGGACTAAAGAATTGTCTGAACGCATCGGTCAGACGGCCACCTTCCCCACCACTCCTTCTTTGACTGACCGAAGCCTCAGCAACTCGTTGTCCAGGACCAGGAGTTTGTAACCTCCCAGTCTCTGGGAACGCGTTGCACAGACCTTTCTGCAAGGCCTCCCGGAGTTGTCTCATCCTCTGCTCCCTCTGTGACAGTAAGATAAGGTCCGCAAACTAACCCTTGTACCGTGGATCAAGGAGAGTGGCCAGCCAGTAATGGTCCCTCTCCTTGATTCGAAGAATACGAGGATCCTTCCGCAGACTTTGCAGGATCAGGGAGGCCATGCAGCGTAGGTTATCTGAGGCATTCGGTCCGGAGTCCTCTGGGTCACTAAGGACGACATGATCCGCAGCCACCTCCTCCCAGCCACGTACAAGTCCACTGGTTTCTTGGGACTGTAAATCATCCCTAAAAGACTGCTGCTGATGATGCTGAGTGCCAGGCTCCACCTCCATGCTGACACAATCCTCCTCCTCCTCCTGTGCGATGGGTGGGACAGAAGGAACACTGTCTGTGTAAAGGGGGCCTTGAGAGGCAAGGAAGTCCTCCTCTTCCTGCCTCTGTTCTGCCTCAACTGCCCTGTCCATTATTCCATGCAGCGTATGTTCCAACAGGTGGACAAGAGGTACAGTGTCACTGATGCATGCACTGTCACTGCTCACCATCCTCGTGGCCTCCTCAAATGGTGCCAGGACAGTGCATGCATCCCTGATCATGCCCCACTGGCGTGGTGAAAAAAACCCGAGCTCCCCTGACCCTGTCCTTGTGCCGTAGTCGCACAGGTACTCATTGATGGCCCTCTGCTGCGTGTGCAGCCGCTGCAGCATGGCCAACGTTGAGTTCCACCTGGTGGGCATGTCACATATAAGGCGGTTCTTGGGCAGGTTCAACTCCTTTTGCAGCTCAGCCAGGCGAGCACTGGCATTATAAGATCTGCGGAAATGCACACAGACTTTCCTGGCCTGCCTCAGGACATCCTGTAAGCCCGGGTACCTGCCCAAGAACCGCTGCACCACCAGGTTAAGGACGTGAGCCACACAGGGCACATGGGTCAGTTGTCCCTGTCGGAGGGCGGAGAGGAGGTTGGTGCCATTGTCGCAAACCACCATTCCTGGCTTAAGCTGGCGTGGCGTCAACCACCTCTCGGCCTGATCCTGCAGAGCAGACAGAACCTCTGCCCCAGTGTGGCTCCTGTCCCCCAAACACACCAGCGCAAGCACGGCATGGCATCTTTTTGCCTGCGTACTTGCGTAGCCCCTTGAACGCCTACGGAGCATCGCTGGTTCCGAGGACAAAGCACAGGAAGAGGCCATGGAGGAAGAAGAAGAGGAGGGGGTGGAGGAGAGAGGTGTGTCACAACCAGTAGTAGCATTTTGGAGGCGTGGCGGCGGAACAACCTCCAACACTACTGCACCTTGTCCTGCATCCTTCCCAGCTGCCAAAAGAGTGACCCAATGGGCCGTGAAAGAAAGGTAACGTCCCTGTCCATGCCTGCTGGACCATGAGTCAGCGGTAATATGCACCTTACCGCTGACCGCCCTGTCCAGCGAGGCCAAGACATTGCCTTCCACATGCCGGTAGAGAGCCGGAATCGCCTTCCGTGAGAAAAAGTGGCGTTTCGGAACCTGCCACTGAGGAACCGCACATTGCTCAAACTCACGGAAGGGGGCCGAGTCTACCAACTGAAAGGCAGCAGTTGAAGCGCTAGCAATTTAGCCAAGCTAGCATTCAACCGCTGGGCATGTGGATGGCTGGGAGTGAACTTCTTTCGACGGTCCAGCAGCTGGGGCAGGGAAATTTGCCTGCTAGAATCAGACGTCGGTGTACTGCTAGCAGAGTGCCCGCAAGTACTTGGCTGTGACACACCTAATTCTACACCTTCATTCCTCTCAGTGCAGGTTTCAGAGAGGACTCAAGGTATAGTGGGGTTGGAGATCCCAGCTGATGCGGTGCAAGGAGAGGTCCGCTTTGTTCTTTGGTGTGGGTCTTTAAGGTAGGCTTGCCAATGAGCTGCATGGCAGGTCAACATATGTCTGGTCAAGCATGTGGTGCCCAAGCGGGTGATGTTTTGGCCACGTGATATACGCTTGAGACATATGTTGCAAACAGCAGCTGTGCGATCTGATGCACTCGACTCAAAAAAGGCCCACACCAAAGAACTTTTTGAATAACGGGCAGAGGCAGCGCCCTGCACAGGCGGAGCTCTGCGGTGTGATTCCGTCGGTGTGCTGCCCTTACGCTGGCCCCCCGAGGGCATCCTGCCTCGTTGGAGATGTGCCTCATCCTCCTCCTCCTCCTCCTCCTCTCTCCTATTAGGCACCCACGTGGAGTCAGTGACCTCATCATCCCCTCCCTCCTCATCACTGGAGCCAATCTGGCAGTATGCTGCAGCTGCTGGAACATGACTGCCAGATTGGTGTCCTTCTTGAGCATCCCCTCTCTCTGCTCTCACGCTACTGCCTTCCTCTAGCTGGGTATCATCATCAGACCCTTCGAAACGCTGGGCATCCTCCTGGAGCATGTACCCAACACTGTGCTCAAACAGTTCGGGGGACTCCTCAGGAGGACATGGTTGGTCTAGGGAAGGAGTGACTGATGATGACATTGATACGAGGGAAGATGACGCTTTGGCAGCTGCTTTGCCAGGACCCTGAGCCTGGGTGAGAGAGGATGAGGAGGATGAGGAGGGCTTGGTCATCCACTCTACCAAGTCTTCGGCATGATGCGGCTCAACACGTCCAGCTGCCGAAAAGAAGGACAAGCGTGTCCCATGGCCACGTGCTGATGGCGATGCACCGCGTCCACGACCAGCACTGTTGTCTCTAGACACAGAGCCTGCTTGCCCTCTTTTATTGGCTCCTGACTGTCTGCCTCTCCTTGTTTGCCTTCCAGACATTCTAATGGCCTGCAGGGAAATGGGAAAACCAGCAATAAGGCCTAGCTTCAGGAGTATATTTTGCAGGAATCACACTACGCCTGCTGTAGGTGCTGCAAATGCCTGTTGGTGTAACACACCAGGAAAACGCAGCAATACAGGCTAACTTCAGGTGTAATATGATCAGGAGGCAAACTCCGCCCGCTGTAAGTGCTGCAAATGCCTGTTGGTGTAACACACCAGGAAAAAGCAGCAATACAGGCTAACTTCAGGTGTAATATGATCAGGAGGCACACTCTGCCCGCTGTAAGTGCTGCAAATGCCTGTTGGTGTAACACACCAGGAAAACGCAGCAATACAGGCTAACTTCAGGTGTATAAGGTGCAGGAGGCACACTCCGCCCGCTGTAAGTGCTGCAAATGCCTGTTGGTGTAACACACCAGGAAAACGCAGCAATACAGGCTAACTTCAGGTGTAATATGATCAGGAGGCACACTCCGCCCGCTGTAAGTGCTGCAAATGCCTGTTGGTGTAACACACCAGGAAAACGCAGCAATACAGGCTAACTTCAGTTGTATAAGGTGCAGGAGGCACACTCCGCCCGCTGTAAGTGCTGCAAATGCCTGTTGGTGTAACACACCAGGAAAACGCAGCAATACAGGCTAACATCAGGTGTAATATGATCAGGAGGCACACTCCGCCCGCTGTAAGTGCTGCAAATGCCTGTTGGTGTAACACACCAGGAAAACGCAGCAATACAGGCTAACTTCAGGTGTAATATGATCAGGAGGCACACTCCACCCGCTGTAAGTGCTGCAAATGCCTGTTGGTGTAACACACCAGGAAAACACAGCAATACGGGCTAACTTCAGGTGTATAATGTGCAGGAGGCTTAGCAACAATGACACTGACACTGTCCCCTGCCTATCCTTCTCTCTCCCTGCACAAAAGGTTTATCAAAGTATATGACACTGACACTCTCCCTGCCTATCCTTCTCTCTCCCTGCACACAAGGTTTAGCAAAGAATATGACACTGACACTGTCCCCTGCCTATCCTTCTCTCTCCCTGCACACAAGGTTTATCAAAGTATATGACACTGACACTCTCCCTGCCTATCCTTCTCTCTCCCTGCACACAAGGTTTAGCAAAGAATATGACACTGACACTGTTCCCTGCCTATCCTTCTCTCTCCCTGCACACAAGGTTTAGCAAAGAATATGACACTGACACTGTCCCCTGCCTATCCTTCTCTCTCCCTGCACACAAGGTTTATCAAAGTATATGACACTGACACCCTCCCTGCCTATCCTTCTCTCTCCCTGCACACAAGGTTTAGCAAAGAATATGACACTGACACTGTCCTCTGCCTATCCTTCTCTCTCCCTGCACACAAGGTTTATCAAAGTATATGACACTGACACTCAACCTGCCTATCCTTCTCTCTCCCTGCACACAAGGTTTAGCAAAGAATATGACACTGACACTGTTCCCTGCCTATCCTTCTCTCTCCCTGCACACAAGGTTTAGCAAAGAATATGACACTGACACTGTCCCCTGCCTATCCTTCTCTCTCCCTGCACACAAGGTTTATCAAAGTATATGACACTGACACTCTCCCTGCCTATCCTTCTCTCTCCCTGCACACAAGGTTTAGCAAAGAATATGACACTGACACTGTTCCCTGCCTATCCTTCTCTCTCCCTGCACACAAGGTTTATCAAAGAATATGACACTGACACTCTCCCTGCCTATCCTTCTCTCTCCCTGCACACAAGGTTTAGCAAAGAATGTGACACTGACACTGTCCCCTGCCTATCCTTCTCTCTCCCTGCACACAAGGTTTAGCAAAGAATATGACACTGACACTCTCCCTGCCTATCCTTCTCTCTCCCTACACACAAGTTTGAGGTACAAATAGCACTGACACTGTCCCTGCCTATGTAACTCTTTCCCTGCGCCGGAACACACTACACAAGGCCGCCGCGCTGGCGGCCTTTTATAGTTTGGCGCGTGTGCTAAACCCCCTGAGCTATAATTGGCCACAGGCAACCTGCCTGTGGCCAATTATGGCTCTCCTAGCTGCCGGCGCTGTGATTGGCCAAGCATGCGGGGTCACAGTGCATGCTTGGCCAATCACAGCGCCAGGATTGCACTGCGATGGCGCAGTGTATTGTGGGCCGTTCGCATCACTCGAATTTGGCGCGAACGGCCCAAATCGTTCGATGTTCGCCGAATGGTCGAACAGCCGATGTTCGAGTCGAACTTATGTTCGACTCGAACACCGAGCTCATCCCTAGTGCAGGGACAGTTCTAAGCATGGGAAACAAGCGCTGCTTTACAGGCATACTCTAGACACCCCCCAGGAATGAAATTTAAAGCAATATTTCACTTTTATTGTTTCACTTTAAGCATTATTAAAATCACTGCTCCCGAAAAAACGTCCGTTTTTAAAACTCTTTTTGCATTGATACATGTCAGGGCAGGACTCGGGTCCCCAAACACTTTTTATGACAATAACTTGCATATAAGCCTTTAAAATAAGCACTTTTCGATTTTCGAGTCCCATAGACTTTAACAGTGTTCGGATATTCAAACTAATTTATTGCCTGTTTGCAAGTTCTGGTGCGAACCGAACTGGGGGGTGTTCGGCTCATCCCTACTGTTCATTCATAATATTATCCTTCCTCCCCTTCTTCCATTGTGAGAGGATGTGGAAGACTCTCAAATGTAAACACTAGAAGTTCACTTTGCAAAGTGTATGTTTACTTTACAAAGTGTTAGTAGACAATGTTAACCCGTGTTCACTTCAAAAACCCAATAATGTATTTGCTATGGATACGATTGGTTGATTGTCATAAACACAGCCTTTTGTTAACTTATATCTAAACCCAAAAACAAAATAGTAATATATTGCTGATTCATATGATTGGATAGCGTTATCACAGATGGTGAATGTACTTTGCAATCTATTTGAATTATGTTTTGCAATTATTTATTTTAGTTTATTGAACTTATGTTAAAGAGCGCTGTATTTTGAAGTTCATTGTTAGAATAGTGGCTGCAATAATTTTCTTTTTACAGCCTTTTTCCTTTATTTTCACCTGGTGATTCTGCCAGTAATGTACTTACTTTCCCAGGGGAGTGAACACTCACTTATTGTACTGTGTCTATGGAGGGACAGTGTTGTCAAAAAGGGAACAACTCTCAAAGGCAGCAACTAAAACCAGCTATATATGAATCGAATTTTTATTTAAATTTTGATCCATGTATGGGAAGGCTGGTTGCACACAAGTCAAACTATCGATCGACCTGTGTACAACCATTCTGTTGTGTTTTTGCCATGTGATCAGTGCCATTGGCTATAGCCAGAAACACTGATCATTGTATTTGAATGGCCGGGATATCTCCTCATTGTCAGAATACAAGAGCTCAGTTGGAAGGATTCCCCTATCCACCTCAATTGTGTAGATGGGGGAATCAGCTCTTTTTTTGGGTTCAACACGCTATTTAAAAAAAAAAGAAAAAAAAAAAGAATCATGTATGGTCGGCTTTTAGAAGTTCATTGTTAGGTTTTAAGCACACCTTTAAGTGAACAGCTTCCACTCCTTTAGTAAATCAACCCCATTTTAAACAGATGATGACAGAGAAGGTACAGTGATCCTTCTAGCTTTTTAGCAATTTAGAGAAGACAGAACTATAAAAAGAATTGTGATTGGTTGCTGTGACTCACTCTACATATTGCTGTTTTCCATAATAAAAAATATATATATTTTTGTAACTTTTGTTAATGGCAACTGTACAGACCTTCAAGTATATAATGCAAGTCAATGCATGTCAGTGATTAAACACACATGTTTTTTTAAATAATAATAAGAATATAGTCCTGCAGGGATTGACAGCATCTAGGGAAATAGCATGTTCTCATCACTAAAGTTTCAACAGACTTCCAAATTAACTTCGGCATATGCTAAATTCATCTTTGGTGTATCCCCTTTTATACAATATATGCTTATTGCTAAGGGTAATTGGCAAAGCACACTGTGCTACTGTGCAGAAGACAGTCCATTGGGCCTACGATATGCTTAAAAACATGGTCACTGGAAAAAAATGAAGTCTGTAGACATAGTATATCTACACTTCCATATAAATAGACCATAGATAGCTGTAACTATCAAGGCTACATATATTCCATTTATACTGTATGTGCTATACATTTTTTAATTCAGAAGAATGAATGCCCTCATTGATTGTACATATTTTACTTTAATATTTCTATCATGCTTAATTTCATGAGAGCACATTTTCCTAGTAATTTCATGTCAACAGCTTTCCAGAAATGATGACTGATGAATGATTACAATATATTGTCATATACAGTAGTACTACATGAATTGGATGATAGATTGTCTAGACTGCTCCCTTCTTCTACTCTGTGAACTCATGGAAAAGTCTAATATTTCTTATTAACTATTTAATTTGTTCTCTTTTTTCTATAAGACTATAAGGCTGTAGACATTAACTTTCAACTGAAATCTGCAGCATCCTAATTATTTTAATCTGTATACATGCATTAATGTATAATTCACATATAATACTGTACATGCAGTCTCAAGCCTAGAACCTAGCTCCTCATGATGGAAATGGCTGAGAGCCTCCTTGGGTCGTTTTCTTTATACTGTATTTCTTTGGGTGTCCTATCACTTAGGCTACTTTCACACTGAGGCGCTGGATGTGCTGGCGGTATAGCGGCGCTATTTTTAGCGCCGCTATACCGTTTTTTTTGCCGCGATTTGCGGGCGCTAGCGGGGGTATTTTAACCCCCACTAGCGGCCGAAAAAGGGTTAAAAACGCCCGCAATAACGCCTCTTTGAGGCGTTTTGCAGGCGTATTAGAGGCGCTACCCCATTGATTTCAATGGGCAGGGGCGCTACAGGAGCGCTATTTTTAGCGCTCCTATTGTGCCTCAAAGATGCGGCTTGCAGGAGTTTTTTGAGCCTCCTGCAAGCGCAACGCTCCAGTGTGAAAGCCCTCGGGCTTTCACATTGGATAGTATTGAGAGGCTTTTTTGGGGCGCATTGCAGGCGCTATTTAGAGTGCAATAGCGCCTGCAAAGCGCCTCAGTGTGAAAGGGGCCTTAGTGATTTGTACAGCTGTGTTATTTCTGCAATTCCTAAACCAATATAGTTTCTCTAATAAAAAAATAACAAATGCAATATATACTATCTAAATTTTGTATTGAAACAAGGATTTCTGTTTCACAACAGAGTTTTTTGTCCACAGATGATCAAATCAATGATTTTTAGATGTTCACACAAAAAAATGAGTTTAGATATAAATAATCATGTAGCTGCATATTGATTACCGGTATGTACCTTAGCACATAACACAGTTAGCTTTTTGCAATTGTATGAAATGGATGCTTTCCATTTCCTCAAAATATATACCACTGAACAAATTCAGGATGGGAGCTAGAATTTCAGATCTCAATTATCAGACCCTAAAGCAAACATGACCTGTCCACCAACGTGTTTATACTTACTGTACATTACTAGTAAACTGTAGACAATGTTTGCAGTTGGTTTAAAGTGTTACTAAACCCACAACAGTAAAAATCAGTGTGTATATGCAGTAAAGCATGCTTGTTAATCTCACTGTGGAACCTAAGGGGTTAATCCTCTGCATTGTGTAAAAAGGCAGTTTGATCCTGTCTTTTTTGATCTTCCACTCCTTTCACTGTCCTTAGATAATTTCCTGATAACACAGAGTCTATGGAGTCAGGCTGCACATGCTCAGTTTGGTGTGTAATGTTAGAGAGGTTTTTTTTTTTGAGAGTGCATGTGATCAGCACATGGCCAATCAGCACTATCCAGACAGAGGATCAGGGGTCTTGCAGTCTCATAGGACAGTCAGGAAACTCCTCCTACAAGCTTTAACCAGTGCTTGGCTGGACACTGATATACAGTAAGTCGCAAGACTGCTCTAACTGCTGATGATAAAAGGTATTTAGCAGTTTATATTTACTAAAACGATTGCATTTTCATGTTCTGTGTACTGTGGGAAACCAGATATAGTGAATGCGGGGTCCTGAGTTTAGTAAGACTTTAAAATCAGTTTTATAGTGCTAGGAGTAGCCTGCATCATTGACTGATATAGAGAAAGACTTGGCTTCTTTACAAGTCAAGAAAGATCTATCATTTTTCTATCATTTTTTTAGTGGTAGGCCATTCTCCCATTACTCAACTGTCAATGCCAGAGCTATTACTGGCTGCTGAGGTTTTAGTATGGGATGTTCAATTGACAAGGAGTGGGGCTTAATTTCCTGTTGGAGTCAAATGGAGACCTTGCATGTACCTTGTAATATTTGCTCAGGATCTAAAGTCTTCCTCAGACATACAGGTGTTTATTTAAGGGTAAGCAGATTCATGGGAAATAAATATCACGCTAAAAAAATAATAATATAGCATTGACCAGCAGTCCCAACCAGTGGTGGTTCACGAGAAGATTTTGGTGGTCCCTAGGGGTTGTGCCACAAATCAACATTGTGGCGGATGTATACCATCCAATGTTGTTTCCAGTGTTGTTCTCAATGCATGCTGATAGCCAATACTGTCAGCTCGCATTGATACCTGATGCCTCTTCTGTAGTCTCGGCTCCTGTGAACTCAGAGGGAGGCACTGGGAGTAATGCAGAGAGTGGGAGGTGAACAAGGATGGCAACGCTGATCACAGACTGGGGGAGGGAGGAGGTGAGATTCCATGATGAGTCTGTGTAAGGCAGCAGTGTGATGCAGAGTGTGGGGGAAGGGGGCAGAGGGGGACAGAGAGTCGGAGCATTGTGTGTACAAGGCAGCAATGTGATTCAGGGGATGGGGGGCAGAGAGCTGGAAACTTGTGTGTATAAGACATGTAAAAAAAAACTTAATTGGTCCACAGGATTCAAAATTGTAAGTTTAGTGGTCCTAAAGGTTCGAAAAGGTCAGCGACCACAGGCATATACTGTATAATTGCTACATAAACCATATTGTAAATGAATGTTATTAAAAATGATTGTTCCTTTTCAATCTGCAGTGAGGTAATTTTCTGTTAAATTCAATGCAATATGGCAACCTTGAGGTGTTCCATACACCGTTTATGCATCCTCTGCAACAGAAATAAAAATTTTGGTGGAATACTTCCAACAGGTTAACCACTCCTAAAGAGACGCAGACCCTGCATTTTTCTCATTAGAACGCTGCAAGTGCATCAGCTGATTAATAATGGAAAAGTCACTCCCAGATTCTGATTAATTCTGCAGAAAACAAATGGCTTTTTCTTTAGATCAGAAACAGGTAGGACTCTGCAACAAAGTTTGTTAAAATCCTTGCAATGTTCACCCAGTTGGGATTGTGCTTTTGTTTGTTTTTTTACAATAAAATTGGAGTTACTCTTAAAAGACAAATGTTAGTGCTTGCAGACACCACAAGATGCCTACACTTTATCAGAAATGTGGGTTTATATACTTTGGGAGACATAATAGACTCACTTTAAGTGTAGTTAGATTAATGAAATACTGCACCTATTAAATCAACCAAGGGCACAATATTGTATGTTGCATAAAAGTGAAAGAAAACACATCCAGAAACGGTTCCCTTTCTATGCAATTAAACCAGTTACACAATTGATATGCAATGTGTTTTGTTTCTAGTGCAGAAGAGTGAAACCATTTTACACAAGAAAAGGATAATGAAAAGAAAAGAAAAGAAAAGAAGGTATTGTTTTTGTTATATGTGACCATAGACAGTACTTTGTTCTCTTGTTTTTTTTTTTATCATGTAATCAGATGCATAGGCATGCGCACAGGGTGTGCCAGTTGTGCCTGGGCACACCCTAATCGCCCTATGTGGTACAGATTCTCCCTGTTTAGAACCTTGATTCTTCACCAAAGCCCCCTAATGGGGCTCCTAAAAAAATTGTAAAAAAATAATAAAAATAAAAACGACTGACACTGTCCACTGCCCTACTGACACCAATCTTTGCCCTACTGATATTGTCCATTGCTCTGCTGACATTGTCATTAGATATACACATGCACACCCATGCAAACATGTTTGAGCTTTGGGGTGCACACCCTAATGCTATAGGCTGTGCACACCTATGATCAGATGACATATTTGTTTGTTTAAACAATACATATTCTATGTGCAAGAAAGTCACCTTCATATGAGTCATGTTCCGAAGATGTTGTGACCTGCTAAAGGATCACACTATTATGCAAACATAAGAGTTTTAAACTGGAAAAATTAACAAAAGGTGAATTAAACAGGAAGAGAGTTTACTTCAAATGTAAATTTACCTCAAAGCTTGTATTTTTTTTTTTTTTTTTTTAAAAGATCATTTCACAAGCCAGCACAATAGTGACATTTCTTTGAAAATACTCAGGAAAGCAAAATTCTGTAATAAACAGTATTGTACTAGTCTGTCTTTACTAAGGTGCATCTTGATTGGATGTTTAAAATATTATTTATTGAAAATGTAACCAATTATAAAAATCAGTTTCTAGAAGTTGACCATAAGGATGAGTGTCCACTGCAATGAAGCAACAAATGTGCAGAATGTTTAGCTAATGTAATATAAAACACTGCAAATAATAGAATTATAACTTTGGTCACATACAGTATGTAATAAACTGCATATGGAACTTGCTAATAGACCTAAAAAAATAAATAAAAAATGGGCATATCTCATATGGATAATTTTTTTTATAAATGTTAAAGAAATAGGGAACGGAAGGTAATTTTAAATAATTTAAATTTACTCATCAGACATTTGATAGAAGGATAATATTGTAACTTTGTTAATTTTACACTATCTTAAGGTGTGGCTGTAAACCCTGTTATACCACTTGTACCTACAGGTAAGACTATAATAAGGATTACCTGTAGATACTGAAAATATCTCCCAAACCGTGCAGGTTTAGAAAATATTTACCATAGACGCTTGTGCCAACGTCATCGGCGCATGCGCACTGAAGAAACGTCTCGACTGTCGCACAGGAGTGACATCATGATGGCCTCCGGCCAATCATTGCGCCGGAGCCTGCAAACCCCAAAATAACTCCGGGAGACATGTCACCGGTCACAGCGGTGTACGGCGACCGCTGCAACAGTGTCGATCTAAGGTAAGTATTTCATGATGAGCATGTATGCGATGCATACTAGCTCATTATGCCTTTGTGTTACAGGGTTTTTTTATTTTTATTGGGTTAAGAACCACTTTAACCACTTAACGACCGCTCACTGTATATATACGTCGACAGAATGGCACGGACAGGCACAATCACGTACCTGTATGTGCCTGCCTTCGTATAGTTGGGGGGTCCCATCGGACCCCCCTTCTATACAGTGAGCGGTGGTTATCGTTCCGGGAGCGATCCGTGATGAGGGGACGGACATTTGTTTCCGGCCACCCCCTCGCGATCACTCCCGGCGAATGAAAAGCTTCCTCTGCCTGTGTAATGTTTACACAGGCAGAGGAAGTGATGTCATCTCTCATGCGGCGCTCACATATACCGAGCGCCGCATGAGAGAAGACATCAGGTTAGTGCACTAAACAGCACACTGACACCAGGACACATAGGCACACGATCGCCCCCCTAGGTCCCCCCAGGCCCCCCCAGACACCCCCAGATCACCCCCCAGTCACAGTGTCACTGAGTGCACTGACCATTTATTTACTGATCACTGCAATCAGTGACATTTGTGACTGTAAAAGTATCATGGCATAGTGTCTTAGGTCCAGTGTAGCCCCCTAACCCCCCCAAATAAAGGTTTAACCCCTTGATTGAACCCCAGGTATCCCTTTCACCCCCTAGCACCGCTGTCACTAAGCGATCGTTTTTCTGATCGCTGTATTAGTGTCGGTGATGCCGATAGGTTGCCAGTTATTTTTTTAGGTTCACCACAGGTTTTTATGGCGTCAGGTACCCCCATATATTACCTAATAAAGGTTTAACCCCTTGATTGCCCCCCAGCTAACCCTTTCACCCTCTTTTGCCAGTGTCACTAAGCGATAGTTTTTCTGATCGCTGTCTTAGTGTCGGTGATGCCGATAGGTAGTCAGTTATTTTTTTTAGGTTCGCCGCAGGTTTTTATTGTGTCAGGTACCCCCATATATTACCTAATAAAGGTTTAACCCCTTGATCGCCCCCCAGGTAACCCTTTCACCCCCTTTTGCCAGTGTCACTAAGCAATTGTTTTTCTGATCGCTGTATTAGTTATGCTGGTGCCGATAGGTAGCCAGTTATTTTTTTGAGGTTCGCCGCAGGTTTTTATAGCGTCAGGTACTCCCAAATATTATCTAATAAAGGTTTTAACCCCCTATTTGCCCCTAGTTAACCCTTTCACCAGTGATCACCGTATAAGTGTTACTGGTGACACTGGTTAGCCAGTTAGTTATTTTGTTATTTAGGTTCCCCGTCAGGTTTTTATATAGCGTCAGGTACCCCCATATATTACCTAATAAAGGTTTAACCCCCTGATTGCCCCTAGTTAACCCTTTCACCAGTGATCACCATATAAGTGTTACAGGTGACGCTGGTTAGTTAGTTTGCTTTTTATAGTGTCAGGGCACCCGCCGTATATAACCCAATAAAGGTTTAACCCCCTGATCGCCTGGCGGGTGATATCAATTAGGTTTTAGCGTCAGAGAGGGTCTGCGTCGCCCCAGGCAGCGTCAGGTTAGTGCCAGTAACGCTAACACCCACGCGTGAAGCATACACCTCCCTTAGTGGTATAGTATCTGAACAGATACTAATGATCAGATCTATACTAGCATCCCCAGCAGTTTAGGGTTTCCAAAAACGCAGTGTTAGCGGGATCAGCCCAGATACCTGCTAGCACCTGCGTTTTGCCCCTCCGTCCAGCCCAGGCCACCCAAGTGCAGTATCAATCGATCACTGTCACTTACAAAACACAACACACATAACTGCAGCATTCGCAGAGACAGGCCTGATCCCTGCGACTCCAGTGCTGTAGGAGGTGATTTCACCACCACAGTTTAAAAAAAAAGCATATATGCCGAAGCATGGGGGACAGCAGGGGCGGAGGAGCGATTTTTCTCCTAATGCCGCGTACATATGGTCAAAATTCAGATGGAGACATGCCCGAGGAAAAGTCAGACCATGTGTATGCGGCATAACTTTTGCGAGAGGATGCCCCCATGCTTCGGCATATATAAATGGTGCATGTATGCCCATCATTAGAAGTGGGTGGATGAAGGGTGGTACTCTAATGATGGGCATACCCACCGATCAATCTCTTTTTTTCGTTCAGCCAACAGGCTGCATGAAAAAAAAGATTACAATACATGTCCAACAAGGACCAGCAACATACTGGTATGTTGCTGGACTTTGAATGGTTATACCAGAATGATGCCTGCGGGTTTAGGTATCATCTTGGTATCATTCTTTTCAGCCAGCGGCCGACTTTCATGTAAAAGCAATCCTAGCGGCTAATTAGCCTCTGGACTGCTTTTACAAGCAGTGGAAGGGAATGTCCCCCCCGGATATAAAAAGCGCCATTGGGAAATTGGGAAAGCATTTTATCACACCGATCTTGGTGTGGTCAGATGCTTTGAGGGCAGAGGAAAGATCTAGGGTCCAATAGACCCTAGTTTTTTCGAAAAAAGAGTACCTGTCACTACCTATTGCTATCATAAGGGATATTTACATTCCTGAGATAACAATAAAAATGATAAAAAAAAAAGGAAAGAACAGTTTAAAAATAAAATAAAAAAGCAAAAATAATAATAAAAAAAAAAAAAAAAAAAAGCACCCCTGTCCCGCCCTGCTCTTGCGCAATGGCGAACACAAGCGTCGGTCTGGCGTCATATGTAAACAGCAATTGCATCATGCAGGTATCACCGCGAAGGTCAGATTAAGGGCAGTCATTTTAGCAGTAGACCTCCTCTGTAAATCTAACGTGGTAACCTGTAAAGGCTTTTAAAGGCTTTTTAAAATGTATGTAGTTTGTCGCCACTGCACGTTTGTGCGAAATTTTAAAGCATGTCGTGTTTGGTATCTATGTACTCGGCCAAAGATCATCTTTTTTATTTCATCAAACATTTGGGCAATATAGTGTGTTTTAGTGCATTAAAATAAAAAAAGTGTATTTTTTCCCCCAAAAATGTGTTTGAAAAATCGCTGCGCAAATACTGTGTGGAAAAAAAATGCAACACCCACCATTTTAATCTGTAGGGCCTTTGCTTTAAAAGATATATAATGTTTGGGGGTTCAACATAATTTTCTTGCAAAAAAAAAAATGTTTTCATGTAAACAAAAAGTGTCAGAAAGGGCTTTGTCTTCAAGTGGTTAGAAGAGTGGATGTAAGCTTCCTAATGTTGTGTATAAAATGCCAGGACAGTTCAAAACCCCCTAAAATGACCCCATTTTGGAAAGTAGACACCCCAAGCTATATACTGAGAGGCATGTCGAGTCCATGGAATATTTTATATGTTGACACAAGTTGCGGAAAAAAGACAATTTTTTTTTTTTTTTTTGCACAAAGTTGTCACTAAATGATATATTGCTCAAACATGCCATGGGCATATGTGGAATTACACCCCAAAATATATTCTGTTGCTTCTCCTGAGTACGAGGATACCACATGTGTGAGACTTTTTGGGAGCCCAGCCGCGTACGGGACCCCAAAAACCAAGCACCGCCTTCAGGCTTTCTAAGGGTATAAATTTTTGATTTCACTCCTCACTGCCTATCACAGTTTCGGAGGCCATGGAATACCCAGATGGCACAAAACCCCCCAAATGACCCCATTTTGGAAAGTAGACACCCCAAGCTATTTGCTGAGAGGTATGGTGAGTATTTTGCAGATCTCGCTTTTTGTCACAAAGTTTTGAAAATTGAAAAAAAAAAAATATATATTTTCTTTCTTCATTTTCAAAAACAAATGAGAGCTGTAAAATACTCACCATGCCTCTCAGCGAATAGCTTGGGGTGTTTAATTTCCAAAATGGGGTAATTTGGGGGGTTTTGTGCTATTTTGGCATTTCATGGCCTTCAAAACTGTGATAGGTAGTGAGGAGTGAAATCAAAAATGTGTGCCCTTAGAAATACTTAAGGCGGTGCTTGGTTTTTGGGGTCCTGTACGCGGCTAGGCTCCCAAAAAGTCCCACACATGTGGTATCCCCGTACTCAGGAGAAGCAGAAAAAATTATTTTGGGGTGCAATTCCACATATAACCATGGCATGTGTGAGCAATATATCATTTAGTGACAACTTTTTGTAATTTTTTTTTTGTCATTATTCAATCACTTGGGACAAAAAAAAATATTCAATGGGCTCAACATGCCTCTCAGCAATTTCCTTGGGGTGTCTACTTTCTAAAATGGGGTCATTTGGGGGGGTTTTGTGCTATTTTGGCATTTTATGGCCTTTGAAACTGTGATAGGTAGTGAGGAGTGAAATCAAAAATTTGCGCCCTTAGAAATCCTGAAGGTGATGCTTGGTTTTTGGGGGCCGTACGCAGCTAGGCTCCTAAAAAGTCCCACAAATGTGGTATCCCTGTACTCAGGAGAAGCAGCAAAATGTATTTTGGGGTGCAATTCCACATATAACCATGGCATGTGTGAGCAATATATAATTTAGTGACAACTTTTTGTAATTTTTTTTTTTTTTTGTCATTATTCAATCACTTGAGACAAAAAATAAAATATTCAATGGGCTCAACATGCCTCTCAGCAATTTCCTTGGGGTGTCTTCTTTCAAAAATGGGGTCATTTCGGGGGGTTTTGTACTGCCCTGCCATTTTAGCACCTCAAGAAATTAGATAGGCAGTCATAAATTAAAAGCTGTGTAAATTTCAGAAAATGTACCCTAGTTTGTAGATGCTATAACTTTTGCGCAAACCAATAAATATAAGCTTATTGACATTTTTTTCACTAAAGACATGTGGCTGAATACATTTTGGCCTAAATGTATGACTAAAATTGAGTTTATTCGATTTTTCTTATAACAAAAAATAGAAAATATAATTTTTTTTAAAAAATGTCAGTCTTTTTCCGTTTATATTGCAAAAAAAAAAATTTGCAGAAGCAATCAAATACCATTAAAAGAAAGCTCTATTTGTGGGAAGAAAAGGACGCAAATTTCGTTTGGGTACAACTTTTCATGTCCGCACAATTTCCAGTTAAAGCAGCGCAGTGCCAAATTCTGAAAACACCTCTGGTCCTTAACCTGCATAATGGTCCGGGGCTTAAGTGGTTAACGCTGCTTTGAATGGTCATTTTGAAAAGTGAATGGAGTGTTTAGCTAAATGATGACCCACAAGGAAGAAATCTGTTTTGAGGGTAATTTCTCATGAAACTTACAGAACTAAAGTTTTTGTTCTTTTTTAAATGCAAACAAAATAAACTTAGTAGATGCATGATGCACGCTTGCAATACTATGCGTCTTTTCCAGAATATTTAGAGCAATGCCTTGTACACACGATAGGAAATTCCTACCGTGTGTGTGCCCCATCTGAGAAATTCCGATGAGTTCCATCGGAGTTTAAATATAGAACATGTTCTATTTTTCTCCGATGGAATTCCGTTGTGAGTTTTGTCTGACAAAGGTCCGATCGCGTGTACATGGCATAAGCATACCACATGCCAAGAATGTGTTTACAGTAAAGATGTATTTAGTAAAAAAGCACAATGCAATAGTTACAAATATCCAAGCTTGTCATATTGCGTCAAGAATAATACAGCAAATGTATTTTCTACACTGTTCCATCCAATCTATTTCCAAAAGAATACATCCATTAATTCCCAGGCTGTATACAGGGCATCTTGAGAAAAGGGGTCTGTACATTTCCAGAACTGCTGATTCTTCTTCCTCCTCTCTCTTTTCACCAGGGTCTAGGTCTGCTCTCTTTCTTATTGTTCTATTCTGGGTACTGAATTCCCATATGTATTTATGAACATTGGCTGCTATATGGATAAGTGATGCTCACTTTACCTATGTATATACATGTATTTTTTTGGGGTATACATTGGAATTAACAGTCTAGCAAATACCTTTGCTGTATTATGCTTGATACGATAGGACTGGGATATTTCTGCCTATTGAATCATAGTGCTTTTATGCTGAATACAACTTTATTGCAAAATAATTATTTGTTTGTATGTGATGTGTTAACTCAATATATTTAAAATGATTGTACTAGCAGACTGATACACTGTGGACGAGTTAAAGAACCTTAACAATCTTTTATTGTTGGTTGCAGAATAGTGCAGATAATACTGGTATGCATATTATTATTGCTAATTACATCTGTTTTCCGAAAAGGCCTGGTAGCTGCTGTGCAGGAATAGTAGAAGAAGCTTAGATTCTCTATGACCTCTTGGTTTAAGCTGTGAAAACTGCACAGACCAAAGGCCATATTCTTTCCACACCTTTCTCCTACTATGTCATTATGCCCCTATATTTCAATAAGGGGCAGAGATCATCACTGCACGAACAATGTAGCTCCTCCCAGTCCTGTCCTGTGTTCTGCCCACTCCTTTGAAAAACATAGATAACTGAATTCATAAAACAAGAAACGAGTATGCATGCACTTTGTTAACTACAATTTAAGAGCGTTTGCATTAAAACAGATACTTTGGTTCTGCTTTAAGTTTTTTTTTTTTAATTAGGAAAAGTTTTTATTGAAAAAAATGATATTTTCAGAGCATTCATTACATAGCAGCAATTATATAGATACTTCATAGCCAGATCCATCAGTATTACAGTAGAATAGCTCACAATGTTCCAAGTATAATATTAATTAAACAAATCATTACAGTATAAGTACACTTGTAGAACAATATGATTATATTATACCAAAGAATTACATCCATCAAACCCACACATTAACCTTGAAGAATCCTTCCAGTAACATAGTCAAGCTGACTAAGAGCAGAGGTATCCACCAACAGTGTAAAGAAAATACTGTGCAAGTCAGAATGTGAATAAATATAAATAACACCACTAATGATATAAAAGTGGCCGCTGCTGCAACTAAAAAATGTGGATATGCACAGTTAAAGATATGGTAAATAGGTAACAGTTGCGCTGCGTAATATAGGCACTATCCTGACACCTATTAGTTAACTATTGTTAGTGACACGGTTAATAATGCCCACATCCTATATATAAAAAATTATGTGATAACAATATAACCTGGTGACCTATGATAGTAACCATATGACACTCAAATAACAGTGTAAATTAATATGACATGTAATTCAACCTACAAAGTGTCCAAAAAAAAATTAAAGCAATGATCTTAAATAAACAAATGTTCAATTTCAAAAGTTGTTTTTCATAAAAGGCACTGTTGAGAAGTTCCTCCAGGTGAAAAATTGTGACTTCACACTCAAAAACACCCAAGAAAAGTGTGTGACACTTGTAAAGAATAGAGTCCTCCACCTTCAATATCAAATCTCCTTACCGACTAGTATGGATCCCTAATAAAAGAGATCACACCCGCCTGTGGCTGTTTCCCCCGCCAAGGGTCTCTAAATAACAGATCAGTAATCAATATCTTCCTCCACAGTCAGGCTCCTCAATACCGTTCCCGGATATAAGATCCCAAAAGAAATGTAAAGGCCACCATGGTGAAGTACTTAAAGGCAGTTTTAATAAAATAAAAAGATTGCACTTACAAATAAGTGATGATAAAATGCGTAAAATTTGTTTATAAGCCGGCCGGCTTCACTATCCGCCCGTCCTTCCGGGATAGCGTTTGTTGTTTGTCGGTGACGTCAGCACGCCGCTCCTCCCTACGCCGTTTCGGCAGAGACAACGTCTTCCAGGGGCACGAGCGGCGTGCTGACTCACCGCTTCTTATCATACACGGAACGCTAGACACGCCCGATTCTGACCTCCGGGAGGCCTCCACACAGTTCCGCCATATTGAGTAGGGGAAATGTTGCCCACACCAATCGGTGATTACCAAAACATCATGGGAGGCCAGAATGGCCCCCCCACAACGGTTCGCCACCGATCAGTGGGAATCCTTCAACTGCACTCGCACTCATGCAGACTGCAATGAAAAATATCTAAAAATATCTAACGAGATTTTAAATGGATAAAGGAAAATGAACAACAGAATAAAAAAATTAAATAATTGGCCCATGAATAGTGACACTTACCCCATAATATGGCAATCACAGTTAAGTGAGGGTCACCCATGGGATATTATAAACGTAAACCAAATCTTAAAAGGCTGTGTCAAAGATTGATGCTGATTCCATAACTCCACCTCCTTCAGGTTACTAGATATCCTGCCAATCACATCTCTCTCGAGGATGCAAACAACAATATCAAGAGACTCCCATCTATAAGATGTGGAGTCATTGGTTCACTATAATGTAAGTATAGATTATGGACTAAATAAACATCATCTCTACTTCTGGCCTATTACTACAGGGCAAAGGATCGCGAAGGTCCTGATAATTGACATGAAAGAACATGCAAGTGTACCACAAAGAGTGGACACGATGTTCTTATGCTCACCCGTTTAGATGGCCAAACATTGGGGGCTGTTATAAGTGGACCAAATTCACAGTGAGTGGTGGAACCAGCAGAAGTCTGCCCGGAAATCAGAACCAGTTCACACATTTAGACACAGCATCACCCATTATCAATAAACGCATTAACGTCTGTGTCAATATTCAAGCCATGAGGGCTGTAACACCGGACCCGGTATATCCAGGCCATCTCTAGCTTGGATAGCTCTCTGACCAAGGAGATACCCCTCCAATGAGGTTCGAACTTATCTATCCCCAGAAATAATGTACCCTCAGGGTTGCGTTTATGATAAATGTCATAATGTTTTGAAACTGAATGATTTGGAAAACCTGACCTAATATTAGTGATGTGTTCACCCAACCTCACCTGCATTGATCTCTTAGTTCTGCCAATATACTGGAGCCCGCACGGACATTGTAACAAATAAACAATGCCAGTTGAGCTGCATGTAATAAATGGCTCAATAGAGTGTTCTTTTGATGTACTGGTAGAATGGAACATCTCAGTTTTCTTCTGTTTACTCTTATTAAGAGTACACCCTTGGCATCTCCGACATTGATAATACCCCGACAATCCTTTTTGAAAAGAGGAAACTCCTTTTGTGGGAGGATCCACCACATTGGGAGCCACCTTATCACGAAGGGATGGTGCTCCCCTAAAGATCACCTGGGGTTTAGGAGGTAAAAATTGACTAATAATTCTGTCGTTCCCTAGCAAATGCCAATGTTTTTGAATGATTTTTTTTATTGCAAAGTGTTGTGTGGAAAAGGTAGTGATAAAAGGTATCACAGGTCCTGATCTATTAGTAGAGGGACGATCCTCCAATAATAGTGCTCTATCCAACTGGGCGACCTCTTCTATTGTATTTTCCAAAGACTCAATGTTGTAGCCCTTCTCACCAAGTCTTATCTTTACTATGGTCGACTGGGTTCTGTAATCTTCCAAAGAGGTACAATTATGCCTCATCCTGACAAACTGACCTCTAGGCACAGATCTCAACCAAGGATCATTATGGCAACTCCCAATAGGGATAAACGAATTACGATCGGTCTGTTTAAAAAAGGACTTAGTGACTAAGGAGTTATTTTCCCTCGTTATGGTAAGGTCAAGGAAATTGATAGTTTCCTGACTAGCCTCATGGGCAAATCTAATTCCCCTCTCATTGGTATTGAGAGAGGAAAAAAATTCCTCAAGCTGGTCCTTGGTGCCGTCCCATAGGAGGAGGACGTCATCAATATACCTGGCCCAAAACACCAGGTGGGGACTACGGTCCCCAAAGATGACGTCCTCCTCCCACTTGGCCATGAATAAATTGGCCAAGCTGGGGGCATACTTGGCCCCCATAGCAACGCCCCTTATTTGCCGATAGTACTGGCTATCGAACCAGAAATAATTGTGTCCCGCTGCATACTCCAACAGATCTATAATAAAATCCTTTTGGAGCTGAAGCAGGCCAGATTGTAGATTCAAATAATATTCCACTGCTGAAATGCCCATCTGATGTGGAATAATTGAATATAATGAGGTGACATCTGCCGTAACCATCCACATTCCTTCTTTGAATTTTATCTGCGACACTAGATTAATCGCATGTCGGGTATCCTTCAAATAAGAAGGCATTCGTTGGACCAAAGGCTGTAGGAAATGGTCTATGTACTTGCCCACCCAGGACGTTATTGAGTCTATACCACTCACTATTGGTTTGCGGGGGGGGCAAGTCAAACTTTTGTGGATCTTTGGAAGACAGTACAAAATGGGCACCCTAGGGGCCCTAGGTATTAAAAATTGTCATTCTTTATCCTTCAGAATTCCCAAATCTGAGCCCCTACGGACCAACTCCTCAAGGGTGTCCCTATATTTCATAACAGGGTTCCCAGGCAATAGGGAATATGTGTCACGATCGTCCACAATCCTTTGGAGTTCTTTAAGGTAATCCGCCCTGTCCAGGATTACTATTCCACCACGCTTGTCTGCAGGGCGAATTACCAACTCCCTATTTTTACAAAGGGAGTCTAAACCCAATTCGAGATGTTGATCCATTTTATTATTGGTGATATTAATGGTTTCTAAATCCCGTAAGACTACATCCCTGAAAACTCTCAGGGATGGGGCCAGAGTTCCAGGAGGGTTGAAGGTAGAGGCATTGGATAATCCAGAATGTTGGAATGATGGTGAAACCAATACATCCTCCCTCACTGGAATACCTGCAAAATGCCTCTTGATGTTAATCTTACGGACATACTTGTGTACGTCCATATAAGTTTGGAACTTATTCAATTTCCTGGGGGGTGCAAATTTCAGTCCCTTATTTAAAAGGGTTAATTCTGGCTTCGTTAAAATTTGAGAACTAAGATTATAGATTCCATCCTGATTTAAATCTTTTGCTTTTTAAGTTGTGTTCTCCTCCCCCCTCTGGTTCCTCTTTGTTTTCCACTGGCCTTTTTGTCCCTTGGTTGGGTCTGGGAAAACCCCAATGCTGGTCTATATCCCTTTCATACTGGCCAGGGGGAAAATCCTTGGATGGTCCGAACCTATAGGCATCCTGAACTCTATTGGTTTGTTCATAATCATGATAGCCTGCATGTTCTGGACCATCCCTGTCTCGTAAAGAAAAAAACCTATTTCGAGTGTTAGATTCACTTTCATAATCATCCCTATCCCTTTCAAAGTTGTAATTGTTCTCATAGTATGACCTTTGATTGGGATAAATCTCATAACCACGATTCTCTGAATAGGTCCTCTCATTAGATCTAGGCAATCTCGATGGTTCCCTATGGGCATGATATTGGCCCTGAGAATAATATTGTCCATACCCTCTATCCTGACTGTTACTTGGTTTGGGTTGCAACTGTTGTCCCCATTCCGAGTTCTTTATATATTGTCCTCCCTTACCGGGACCTAAAGACCGTCCCGGGGATTTATGGGACACCCGTCTGCTCTTTTTGGTGGATTTGATGCCACCTTGAACTTTCCTTGGGGTTTTGGATGATTCACTCGTAACAGGTAAACGTGCTGCATCACTGGTTGCACCTGATGCAGCATTCTCACCTTGGACTATGGCCTCCATTCTGGAGACATTATCCATCTGCGAATCAGACACTAATTTTTTCTGCCAATCAAACACCAGACATGCTTGATAATCGTTAAAATCCCTATTGTACTTTTTCCTTTTTTTAACTTTCTGCTCCTTTTCCTCTTTATCCAGAACCTTCAATAAATTCAAGGTTCTATCTCTACACTCCTCGCTCTCTTTGTGAGGATTCAAACTCTCTTTTAAAATTTTGATTTCACTATCGAGTTTTTCCAATTTGCTGGTCTTTCTAGCCACCAAAAATCGTAGGAAGCTAACTCCCGCCTCATTAAAGTATCGGAACCATTCTTGAAGCTCGAGATCACCCTTCTGGGGGCTAACTTGCCACCTCAAACTCCTCGGTACCATATTCAACCTGATGTAAGTTTCAAGGAAGGCCACATCCCATTGGGTGTGGACCTCAGATATAGTTAGATTTTTCAATCTAACAAAAAGACCACTCAGGTCTCCATCCTTGTCGCTAAACATCTGGAATACTCCATCAGTGTTCACCACTTTGGAAGCTCTATACTCAAAAACATCCATGTCACTTATTAATTATTATTGAAATAATAAATAAAATTAGAAATAAAACTAAAATTGGATCCGTGATATGTGAAAATATGCACTCACTGATGTGCGATTAACACTATGAAATAAACACACTAATGTGCCAATACCACTATGAAGTGTGTCTAACTGCTGCTGTATGGAAATATCAAATAATAGCAATGTGTAAAGAAAATACTGCGCAAGTCAGAATGTGAATAAATATAAATAACACCACTAATGATATAAAAGTGGCCGCTGCTGCAACTAAAAAATGTGGATATGCACAGTTAAAGATATGGTAAATAGGTAACAGTTGCGCTGCGTAATATAGGCACTATCCTGACACCTATTAGTTAACTATTGTTAGTGACACGGTTAATAATGCCCACATCCTATATATAAAAAATTATGTGATAACAATATAACCTGGTGACCTATGATAGTAACCATATGACACTCAAATAACAGTGTAAATTAATATGACATGTAATTCAACCTACAAAGTGTCCAAAAAAAATTAAAGCAATGATCTTAAATAAACAAATGTTCAATTTCAAAAGTTGTTTTTCATAAAAGGCACTGTTGAGAAGTTCCTCCAGGTGAAAAATAGTGACTTCACACTCAAAAACACCCAAGAAAAGTGTGTGACACTTGTAAAGAATAGAGTCCTCCACCTTCAATATCAAATCTCCTTACCGACTAGTATGGATCCCTAATAAAAGAGATCACACCCGCCTGTGGCTGTTTCCCCCGCCAAGGGTCTCTAAATAACAGATCAGTAATCGATATCTTCCTCCACAGTCAGGCTCCTCAATACCGTTCCCGGATATAAGATCCCAAAAGAAATGTAAAGGCCACCATGGTGAAGTACTTAAAGGCAGTTTTAATAAAATAAAAAGATTGCACTTACAAATAAGTGATGATAAAATGCGTAAAATTCGTTTGTAAGCCGGCAGGCTTCACTATCCGCCCGTCCTTCCGGGATAGCGTTTGTTGTTTGTCGGTGACGTCAGCACACCGCTCCTCCCTACGCGTTTCATCAGAGATGACGTCTTCCAGGGGCACGAGCGACGTGCTGACTCACCGCTTCTTATCATACACGGAACGCTAGACACGCCCGATTCTGACCTCCGGGAGGCCTCCACACAGTTCCGCCATATTGAGTAGGGGAAATGTTGCCCACACCAATCGGTCATTAACAAAACATCATGGGAGGCCAGAATGGCCCCCCACAACGGTTCGCCACCGATCAGTGGGAATCCTTCAACTGCACTCGCACTCATGCAGACTGCAATGAAAAATATCTAAAAATATCTAACGAGATTTTAAATGGATAAAGGAAAATGAACAACAGAATAAAAAAATTAAATAATTGGCCCATGAATAGTGACACTTACCCCATAATATGGCAATCACAGTTAAGTGAGGGTCACCCATGGGAAATTATAAACGTAAACCAAATCTTAAAAGGCTGTGTCAAAGATTGATGCTGATTCCATAACTCCACCTCCTTCAGGTTACTAGATATCCTGCCAATCACATCTCTCTCGAGGATGCAAACAACAATATCAAGAGACTCCCATCTATAAGATGTGGAGTCATTGGTTCACTATAATGTAAGTATAGATTATGGACTAAATAAACATCATCTCCACTTCTGGCCTATTACTACAGGGCAAAGGATCGCGAAGGTCCTGATAATTGACATGAAAGAACATGCAAGTGTACCACAAAGAGTGGACACAATGTTCTTATGCTCACCCCGTTTAGATGGCCAAAAATTGGGGGCTGTTATAAGTGGACCAAATTCACAGTGAGTGGTGGAACCAGCAGAAGTCTGCCTGGAAATCAGAACCAGTTCACACATTTAGACACAGCATCACCCATTATCAATAAACGCATTAACGTCTGTGTCAATATTCAAGCCATGAGGGCTGTAACACCGGACCCGGTATATCCAGGCCATCTCTAGCTTGGATAGCTTGGATAGCTCTCTTTACACATTGCTATTATTTGATATTTCCATACAGCAGCAGTTAGACACACTTTATAGTGGTATTGGCACATTAGTGTGTTTATTTCATAGTGTTAATCGCACATCAGTGAGTGCATATTTTCACATATCACGGATCCAATTTTAGTTTTATTTCTAATTTTATTTATTATTTCAATAATAATTAATAAGTGACATGGATGTTTTTGAGTATAGAGCTTCCAAAGTGGTGAACACTGATGGAGTATTCCAGATGTTTAGCGACAAGGATGGAGACCTGAGTGGTCTTTTTGTTAGATTGAAAAATCTAACTATATCTGAGGTCCACACCCAATGGGATGTGGCCTTCCTTGAAACTTACATCAGGTTGAATATGGTACCGAGGAGTTTGAGGTGGCAAGTTAGCCCCCAGAAGGGTGATCTCGAGCTTCAAGAATGGTTCCGATACTTTAATGAGGCGGGAGTTAGCTTCCTACGATTTTTGGTGGCTAGAAAGACCAGCAAATTGGAAAAACTCGATAGTGAAATCAAAATTTTAAAAGAGAGTTTGAATCCTCACAAAGAGAGCGAGGAGTGTAGAGATAGAACCTTGAATTTATTGAAGGTTCTGGATAAAGAGGAAAAGGAGCAGAAAGTTAAAAAAAGGAAAAAGTACAATAGGGATTTTAACGATTATCAAGCATGTCTGGTGTTTGATTGGCAGAAAAAATTAGTGTCTGATTCGCAGATGGATAATGTCTCCAGAATGGAGGCCATAGTCCAAGGTGAGAATGCTGCATCAGGTGCAACCAGTGATGCAGCACGTTTACCTGTTACGAGTGAATCATCCAAAACACCAAGGTAAGTTCAAGGTGGCATCAAATCCACCAAAAAGAGCAGACGGGTGTCCCATAAATCCCCGGGACGGTCTTTAGGTCCCGGTAAGGGAGGACAATATATAAAGAACTCGGGATGGGGACAACAGTTGCAACCCAAACCAAGTAACAGTCAGGATAGAGGGTATGGACAATATTATTCTCAGGGCCAATATCATGCCCATAGGGAACCATCGAGATTGCCTAGATCTAATGAGAGGACATATTCAGAGAATCGTGGTTATGAGATTTATCCCAATCAAAGGTCATACTATGAGAACAATTACAACTATGAAAGGGATAGGGATGATTATGAAAGTGAATCTAACACTCAAAATAGGTTTTTTCCTTTACGAGACAGGGATGGTCCAGAACATGCAGGCTATCATGATTATGAACAAATCAATAGAGTTCAGGATGCCTATAGGTTTGGACCATCCAAGGATTTTCCCCCTGGCCAGTATGAAAGGGATATATACCAGCATTGGGGTTTTCCCAGACCCAACCAAGGGACAAAAAGGCCAGTGGAAAACAAAGAGGAACCAGAGGGGGGAGGAGAACACAACTTAAAAAAGCAAAAGATTTAAATCAGGATGGAATCTATAATCTTAGTTCTCAAATTTTAACGAAGCCAGAATTAACCCTTTTAAATAAGGGACTGAAATTTGCACCCCCCAGGAAATTGAATAAGTTCCAAACTTATATGGACGTACACAAGTACGTCCGTAAGATTAACATCAAGAGGCATTTTGCAGGTATTCCAGTGAGGGAGGATGTATTGGTTTCACCATCATTCCAACATTCTGGATTATCCAATGCCTCTACCTTCAACCCTCCTGGAACTCTGGCCCCATCCCTGAGAGTTTTCAGGGATGTAGTCTTACGGGATTTAGAAACCATTAATATCACCAATAATAAAATGGATCAACATCTCGAATTGGGTTTAGACTCCCTTTGTAAAAATAGGGAGTTGGTAATTCGCCCTGCAGACAAGGGTGGTGGAATAGTAATCCTGGACAGGGCGGATTACCTTAAAGAACTCCATAGGATTGTGGACGATCGTGACACATATTCCCTATTGCCTGGGAACCCTGTTATGAAATATAGGGACACCCTTGAGGAGTTGGTCCATAGGGGCTCAGATTTGGGAATTCTGAAGGATAAAGAACGACAATTTTTAATACCTAGGGCCCCTAGGGTGCCCATTTTGTACTGTCTTCCAAAGATCCACAAAAGTTTGACTTGCCCCCCGGGCAGACCAATAGTGAGTGGTATAGACTCAATAACGTCCAGGGTGGGCAAGTACATAGACCATTTCCTACAGCCTTTGGTCCAACGAATGCCTTCTTATTTGAAGGATACCCGACATGCGATTAATCTAGTGTCGCAGATAAAATTCAAAGAAGGAATGTGGATGGTTATGGCAGATGTCACCTCATTATATTCAATTATTCCACATCAGATGGGCATTTCAGCAGTGAAATATTATTTGAATCTACAATCTGGCCTGCTTCAGCTCCAAAAGGATTTTATTATAGATCTGTTGGAGTATGCAGCGGGACACAATTATTTCTGGTTCGATAGCCAGTACTATCGGCAAATAAGGGGCGTTGCTATGGGGGCCAAGTATGCCCCCAGCTTGGCCAATTTATTCATGGCCAAGTGGGAGGAGGACGTCATCTTTGGGGACCGTAGTCCCCACCTGGTGTTTTGGGCCAGGTATATTGATGACGTCCTCCTCCTATGGGACGGCACCAAGGACCAGCTTGAGGAATTTTTTTCCTCTCTCAATACCAATGAGAGGGGAATTAGATTTGCCCATGAGGCTAGTCAGGAAACTATCAATTTCCTTGACCTTACCATAACGAGGGAAAATAACTCCTTAGTCACTAAGTCCTTTTTTAAACAGACCGATCGTAATTCGTTTATCCCTATTGGGAGTTGCCATAATGATCCTTGGTTGAGATCTGTGCCTAGAGGTCAGTTTGTCAGGATGAGGCATAATTGTACCTCTTTGGAAGATTACAGAACCCAGTCGACCATAGTAAAGATAAGACTTGGTGAGAAGGGCTACAACATTGAGTCTTTGGAAAATACAATAGAAGAGGTCGCCCAGTTGGATAGAGCACTATTATTGGAGGATCGTCCCTCTACTAATAGATCAGGACCTGTGATACCTTTTATCACTACCTTTTCCACACAACACTTTGCAATAAAAAAAATCATTCAAAAACATTGGCATTTGCTAGGGAACGACAGAATTATTAGTCAATTTTTACCTCCTAAACCCCAGGTGATCTTTAGGGGAGCACCATCCCTTCGTGATAAGGTGGCTCCCAATGTGGTGGACCCTCCCACAAAAGGAGTTTCCTTTTTTCAAAAAGGATTGTCGGGGTATTATCAATGTCGGAGATGCCAAGTGTGTACTCTTAATAAGAGTAAACAGAAGAAAACTGAGATGTTCCATTCTACCAGTACATCAAAAGAACACTCTATTGAGCCATTTATTACATGCAGCTCAACTGGCATTGTTTATTTGTTACAATGTCCGTGCGGGCTCCAGTATATTGGCAGAACTAAGAGATCAATGCAGGTGAGGTTGGGTGAACACAGCACTAATATTAGGTCAGGTTTTCCAAATCATTCAGTTTCAAAACATTATGACATTTATCATAAACGCAACCCTGAGGGTACATTATTTCTGGGGATAGATAAGTTCGAACCTCATTGGAGGGGTATCTCCTTGGTCAGAGAGCTATCCAAGCTAGAGATGGCCTGGATATACCGGGTCCGGTGTTACAGCCCTCATGGCTTGAATATTGACACAGACGTTAATGCGTTTATTGATAATGGGTGATGCTGTGTCTAAATGTGTGAACTGGTTCTGATTTCCGGGCAGACTTCTGCTGGTTCCACCACTCACTGTGAATTTGGTCCACTTATAACAGCCCCCAATTTTTGACCATCTAAATGGGGTGAGCATAAGAACATCGTGTCCACTCTTTGTGGTACACTTGCATGTTCTTTCATGTCAATTATCAGGACCTTTGCGATCCTTTGCCCTGTAGTAATAGGCCAGAAGTGGAGATGATGTTTATTTAGTCCATAATCTATACTTACATTATAGTGAACCAATGACTCCACATCTTATAGATGGGAGTCTCTTGATATTGTTGTTTGCATCCTCGAGAGAGATGTGATTGGCAGGATATCTAGTAACCTGAAGGAGGTGGAGTTATGGAATCAGCATCAATCTTTGACACAGCCTTTTAAGATTTGGTTTACGTTTATAATATCCCATGGGTGACCCTCACTTAACTGTGATTGCCATATTATGGGGTAAGTGTCACTATTCATGGGCCAATTATTTAATTTTTTTATTCTGTTGTTCATTTTCCTTTATCCATCTAAAATCTCGTTAGATATTATTAGATATTTTTCATTGCAGTCTGCATGAGTGCGAGTGCAGTTGAAGGATTCCCACTGATCGGTGGCGAACCGTTGTGGGGGGGCCATTCTGGCCTCCCATGATGTTTTGGTAATCACCGATTGGTGTGGGCAACATTTCCCCTACTCAATATGGCGGAACTGTGTGGAGGCCTCCCGGAGGTCAGAATCGGGCGTGTCTAGCGTTCCGTGTATGATAAGAAGCGGTGAGTCAGCACGCCGCTCGTGCCCCTGGAAGACGTCATCTCTGACGAAACGGTGTGGGGAGGAGTGGCGTGCTGACGTCACCTACAAACAACAAACACTATCCCGGAAGGACGGGCGGATAGTGAAGCCGGCCGGCTTACAAACAAATTTTACGCATTTTATCATCACTTATTTGTAAGTGCAATCTTTTTATTTTATTAAAACTGCCTTTAAGTACTTCACCATGGTGGCCTTTACATTTCTTTTGGGATCTTATATCCGGGAACGGTATTGAGGAGCCTGACTGTGGAGGAAGATATCGATTACTGATCTGTTATTTAGAGACCCTTGGCGGGGAAACAGCCACAGGCGGGTGTGATCTCTTTTATTAGGGATCCATACTAGTCGGTAAGGAGATTTGATATTGAAGGTGGAGGACTCTATTCTTTACAAGTGTCACACACTTTTCTTGGGTGTTTTTGAGTGTGAAGTCACTATTTTTCACCTGGAGGAACTTCTCAACAGTGCCTTTTATGAAAAACAACTTTTGAAATTGAACATTTGTTTATTTAAGATCATTGCTTTAATTTTTTTTGGACACTTTGTAGGTTGAATTACATGTCATATTAATTTACACTGTTTGAGTGTCATATGGTTACTATCATAGGTCACCAGGTTATATTGTTATCACATAATTTTTTATATATAGGATGTGGGCATTATTAACCGTGTCACTAACAATAGTTAACTAATAGGTGTCAGGATAGTGCCTATATTACGCAGCGCAACTGTTACCTATTTACCGTATCCACCAACAGAGCCAAAAGTTTTTCAAATTTGTTGAGGCAGCCCCTATATTGCTAAATTAAAGCTGTAGTCTAATGGTATCTCCCATTCCTTATGAGTAGGCGATTCCACCAATTTCCAGTGCAGAATTATAAGCCCATGTGCCTGAAATAAAAGACCTTGCAATTGCTTTTCTGGTGTATGCTGGTAACTGTAGTGCATCTAAGTTATCCAGCACACATTGTTTAAGGTCTATCTGGATTTAGGACTGGAACATCATGTTAAGTGAATGTACAATCCCTGTCCAGTAAACGTAATTTGGGGCATCTCTATAGTAAGTGTATTCAATTCCCGTGGTCTCTTTGGCATTTGCTACATAGAGGATCTTTTATGCCCCGTACACACGATCGGACCTTTGTCCGACCAAACTCACAATGGAATTCCTTCGGAGAAAAATAGAACGTGTTCTATATTTAAACTCTGATGGAATTCATCGGAATTTCTCCGATGGGGCACATGCATGGTAGGAATTTCCGATGGAAAAAGTCTGTCTGACTTTTTTCATCGGAAATTCCTATCATGTATACAAGGCATTAGAATATCCTTTCTAAAAAGTTTCAAGGGAGTTTAGTAAAAAAACGGAAGAATGTATAATTCTGTAAGCTGCTGCGACACATTAGGCGAGCATATCTGAACTGCCTAAAGAGTCTCCTCCAGTGGCGGCTGGTGCTCAAAATTTTTGGGGGGGCGCAAACAAACTGAAAAAAAAAATCAATTGCCGCCACTGTGCCCATTAAACGCAGCCACTGTGCCAAAACGCCACAAGTTTGCCCCCTCAACTACAGCCAGTTTGTTTCCATATACAGCCAGTTTGTCCCCATATATATATAACCAGTGTGCCCCCATATATACAGCCAGTGTGCCCCCCATATACAGCCAGTGTGCCCCCATATACAGCCAGTGTGCTCCCATATACAACCAGTTTGTCCCCATATATAGCCAGTTTGTCCCCATATATAGCCAGTGTGCCCCCATATATATAGCCAGTGTGCCCCCATATATATAGCCAGTGTGTCCCCATATACAGCCAGTGTGCCCCCATATATATATATAGCCAGTGTGCCCCCATATACAGCCAGTTTGTCCCCATATATATAGCCAGTGTGCCCCATATACAGCCAGAGTGCCCCCATATACAGCCAGTGTGCCCCATATTCAGCCAGTTTGTCCCCCATATACAGCCAGTTCCCCCCAAATGCAGCCAGTTTGTCCCCCATATTCAGCCAGTTTGTCCCCCATATACAGCCAGTTCCCCCCATATTCAGCCAGTTTGTCCCCCATATACAGCCAGTTCCCCCCAAATGCAGCCAGTTTGTCCCCCATATACAGCCAGTTCCCCCAAATGCAGCCAGTTTGTCCCCCATATTCAGCCAGTTTGTCCCCCATATACAGCCAGTGCCCCCAAATGCAGCCAGTTTGTCCCCCATATACAGCCAGTTCCCCCCAAATGCAGCCAGTTTGTCCCCCATATTCAGCCAGTTTGTCCCCCATATACAGCCAGTTCCCCCCAAATGCAGCCAGTTTGTCCCCCATATACAGCCAGTTCCCCCCAAATGCAGCCAGTTTGTCCTCCATATACAGCCAGTTCCCCCCAAATGCAGCCTGTCCCCCCCCAGCCCTGCACTTACCTTCCTCAGGTCCGCGCCTTCCTCGATGTGTTCTCCCGCCCTTGATGTCGCTTCAGCCAATCAGGTCACCGGTAACTAGATCCGATGAACCTGATTGGCTGAAACCTCCACAGTCTTCTCCAAGAAACGCACCCCCGTGCGTACCTGGGAGGAGTTTTTGGAAGCCGAATACAGCGTGAGAGCTGTATTCGGAAAGCCTATCAGAGCCGCTGGCTCTGATAGACACTTCCAAGTCACACCCACCGCCGGCCACCGCTCTAATTCATATGGCCAGCGCTCACCAGGAGGCCGGCCATATGAATAGTGGGCAGCGCGGCAGCGGTGACAATACACAGATTCATGCAATGCATGAATCTGTGTATTGTCTTTCAGTGGCGGTGCGGGAGCGAGAGGGGGCGGCGCTCCGACGCCCTCTATGGACGCACCGCCACTGGTCTCCTCCCATCATCCTCAAAGGCTCCTACATCCGTTTCCCAGCGACCCACCACTTTAAGAGGATTTTCTTCCAGAAACGTAACTTGACTGGAATTAAACCCCTTTGCAATAATGGTATTTTCCACCAAATCAAATATTGTGTGGGGGATTGACACCATGCAATATTTCTGCCTTGCACCTTCACTGCATGTTGTAGCTGAAGGTAATATAAATACATAAATTGAGGAAAGTGGAATTTATCCTCCCATGTTGAAGATTGGCTGTTTCAGAATAGGAAGTATTGCACCAGACTATACAGTTTAAAACCTGAAACCTGTTGGAATTGCTTAGCCTTCCCCTAGTGGCCTAGAGGGATTACTATCTAACATCATTAAAGTTTTACTAAACCCACAACAGTAAAATCTGTCTGTATTTGCAGAATAGCATGCTTTTATACTCACTGTGGAACTTAAGGGGTTAATCCTCGGCATTGTGTAAAAATGCTCTTTGATCCTGTATGCAAAGATCCTCCCCCTCCTGCGGGGTCACTCTTGGCAAGGCCAGATAAGACACAGTGAGGGTAGTACTGCTCCACATGCTCAGTTTGGTCTTTATTGCTGGAGAGAACATTTCCTTGTTGATCAGAGCTAGCCAGGTCACATGATATTAACATCACACATGTGGGTGTGTATACAGATCCTAAATGACAGCCCAGTCCCTCCCTCCCCCTCCATGACCAGTAACTAAAAAAAGAACATAGTGGGTGGGATGTCACATCTTGATTGATGGATGATCCGCTTCCCATAACAGCATGAGGCCACAGGCTATAGTGGAAATCTCCTCCTACCTGAGCACTCAGGCAGACCCTGCAGTTTATCATGTGACCGTGGTATACAGATCAGCCAAAAAGGTATATAGTGGCAGTATTTTAATGTAAAAAGAAAATTAAAAAACTGTGGGCACTGTGGCGGGGGGCAGATGAACTATTTTCATATTAGTGGGTTTAGTAACACTTTTAGGCTGATTAAGACCAATAGAATTAAGGCTCAAGTATATACCAAATTTGTTGATGGTATGCATGGATGTTCTATGGGAGGAGTAAGTGTTGCCTAACATCAACATGGTATCATCAACATAAAGCATAACTTTTTCATGAACCTTTCATCTTTGAAACCTGTGATACCTGAATTTGCTTTAATTTTAGCCGCCAATGGTTCAATGGCTATAACAAATAGTAAAAGTGACAGCGGGCACCCTTGTCGTGTATCCCTGTCAAGTCAAAAGTAGGTGACAGTCTTGCTGCCTCCCTAATGACCATCTTTGGGCAAAAACAAAACAATTTCATCCAAGATATAAAGGTTTCCCCAAATCCAAGTTTAAACAAAGTTGCCCACAAATACTGCCATTCTATACCATCAAATGCTTTAGCAACATCTAGAGAAAGCAGAGACCTATCGCCTTCATCACACTGCTGGCAAATTAAATGTTAATAAACAGTCTACGTATGTTAACAGCAGTAGACTTTTGTGGCATGAACCCAGATTAATCAGAATGTACTGTATTATAGTAGTAATGACCCTTTAATTTGTTTTTTTTATGTATTTTTTTTTAAGGGCAAGCACCTCTGCCAGGATTTAAATTTCACTTTAAAGAAGCGAGATAAGCCTGTATAAATATGGATTCATGGGGTCTTTGCCATATTTTTAGTGTTAGTCGTTGTCAGCAGAAGAGGCCATCAGTCTGTCTAATTAATGTTGTAATAACCACCAAGCCCCCCAAGTCGAGTCCGAAGGATTAGCAATATACTCTTGTTCCAGTTGCTGTACTAGCTGCCCAACCTGACATTCATGGCTTCTGCTGGCCTTTTTGACCCCTGTAATCTCAGAGATAAATACCCCCCTCAAAAAGGCTTCAAATGCCTCCCCACTTTGAACAATATCAGGATTATGCTAATGTTCACTTATATATTCATATATAACCTATTCAATTTTAGTACGAGATAGAAAAAGGTGTAGCCAAAGGCCATTTAACTTCTCAGGGGGCTTTAGGTAAGGAAATTAGGCGTCTTACATTAAGCCAGAGTATGAGGGGGAATTGTCGGTAATGCCTCCAAGAACATATTGTACATTAGAGATACAGTATCTAACAAAAGTGAGTAAACCCCTCACATTTTTGTAAATATTTTATTATATCTTTTCATGTGACAACACTAAAGAAATGACACTTTGCTACAATGTAAAGTATTGAGTGTGCAGCTTGTATAACGGTGTCAATTTGCTATCCTCTCAAAATAACTTAACACACAGCCATTAATGTCTAAACTGCTGGCAACAAAAATGAAAATGTCCGAATTGGAAGTTCAATGTGGAACCTCATGGCAAAGAACTCTCTGAGGATCTGAAAAAAATTATTGTTGCTCTAAATAAAGATTGCCTAAGCTATAAGAATATGAGAAATGGAGAGAGTTTGGTCAGGGGGACTTTAAATGAGGCCAATCACTATGTAGAGTAAGCATGTGGGATATAAAACACAGTATTGCTTATATGGGTTCCGACAAAAGATACCATCTAGCCCCTTCAGTGGTTCATGTTGTGCAGGACTTGTCTTTACTCCATGATATGCCAAGCACCATGGCGTCAATATGTATATGTGGTTTTTAGCATGCTCTGCGTTTATGCGATTTTGTGTCTGCACTTTTATGTCATTCAATATGCTGTACATGATCTCACAAGGCATATTAAAATGCTTTTTGCTAAGACTGCTTTTTGGTTTACATCTCTCATTCAAAGTCCCTAACAAACTCCTCCCTTTTTTGTCAGAACCCATATAAGAAATACCGTGTTTTATATCCCACATGCTTACTCTACATAGTGATTGGCCTAATTTAAAGTCCCCCTGACCAAACTCTCTCCTTTTCTGTCCAAATTTGGGATGGAGGCCAATTACTCATGGTGCCTTGGACCACATCATTCTTTCTCGCTGAAGTTTTGGGTGGAAGACACCCCGGGTCACTTAGTGGTCTGGTGCACCATATACCAATTGTTGTCACTTGGCACATAAAGGGGAACCAGGGGTATATTTTCATATGCCCCAGGGGCGCACTTGCGTCAGGCGGGGATGGCACTACTCCCTCCCTCCCAGCAATTCCACATTTTTAATTTCTTTTGTTCCCATATAGGGGTGGAATCGCATGGGTGCTTGCATTTTATGCTAAGTCCCAAACAGTTCTTAATATATTCATATAGGGATGGAGAGGTTTATTTTACCATTTAGCAGTCTGCAAAGCATTTTACGCATTTTTGCAATCCACGATAGACCTAATCATGGGTTTATTATACATTATATTCTCTTGATTCTCATGACATACCCATATATATAAATCGATAAAAGATACTAAAATAGCTTGGCCCTCCTTCCTAGTATCACTCTGCGCTTCTGGATAAAAACCATAAAAGATATAAACAGTAGTAAAAAAATGTGTGTATAAACAGCAGCTGCTTAAAATCAAATGCACATATATAAAATACAGTATTAAAAAACTTTTGCTTTAAAAAAGTTCAGACTAAAACTGCAGCAGCGCTACGGACAAAAGTTCATATGTACGTCTTCTATATTGATTGGTTATATAGGTGATGAAGTAGTGGATAGTGAGTCTAGTTGTATTTAATCCAAATCTTATTTTCAGTGCTCCTTTCACCAAAGTGTATTTCACCGCGTGGGGGGATTTTTGAAAGTCCCCTTCAGGGGGCGCACTCACCAGAAATTAGAAAAATGCAAGCATAGATAAAACCATCCTCCTCCAACAATGTTACAATATCTTTCTCTTCTTCTCCACAGTAAAATCAACAAGGTGTCACAGGTATATGTAAGGGTAAAGAATAAATCCACATAGGGCAATATTGCTTTAAAAATTTATTGAAGATAAACCCTTTAGTTTCCCCCCTTACATATTGTGCGTACCAAACTGAAATAGTATGCAGGCGAAATAATAATAATGATAAACAAGCGCTTCTGCGCTTGGAACTTGCCCCTGATGAGCGCCAAACGTGTAATCCTGTTGGCGTCTTCCTGTGAGGCAGGTCCTGGAACGCACCAGCGTCACTTCCGGTTTGCTAGATGTGTTGGTCACGCCCTGACGTTTTGTCACTTCTTGACTTCTTCTGAGGGCGTGACCAACCGTCATAGCAACCGGATTATGTACACCACTGAATCCCGCCCCCCGGCTGGACGTCAGACCACGCTCGGCACGCCTGCGTCATCACGCATGCGCACTGAGTCAGTGTGCGTCCATGCCCTGATGTGGGCGGAAGTAGTCCGGAGTGCAGAACGTTATGCCCCGCTCTGATTGGCGCTTGCACACGGGCTGCACCTCGATTGGTTAATGTACGTTTACATGTCAGGATAAGATGGACCAATACAATTACGAGTCTCGAGGGGACATCTATATGCTGATTGACAGGATTAATCCCATAAACAACCTCATAGTTATGTCAACGCCGCGGACGACACCTACGTAGGAGTACTAGATGAGCATGTTTAAATTGCATGAGAAAGTTTACCCTGCCCTCGGTGCCAGACTTCCCTGTTAGTATGTAGCTACCCGGGGTTTGAGATTAAAACAATCTAAAACTATATGCAATAAAATCCATTAAATGTGTTAAAATACATGCATCATCTTACTAAAAAAACAGCAGTCTAATACCAAAAAAATGACAATAAAATACCAATAAAAGATTGAAGAAATAAAATTGATATAAGCATACATATTCGTACATAGAGCACACTATAGGTCTGTTAATAAAAACTACCCTGAATATGAATACCTAATACATAAAATCACCGCCCTAAAACCTCCTGTTCATTATTTTGGGTTTTGGGTTGTGTAGGATAACTTTAGTGATGGTCAGCCTTTCTTATTGGGCCCCTCACTATTGGTATATTCTGTGGGTGATGTTTTCTCAATGAGTTGAGGGTTCACCCAACTGACTATTATTGAGAAAAGAAGACATATGTAGATATTTGTGAACCTTGTGAATAGCACTGTAATAGTGTATCGTACTGTTTTTATGAGTCACTTATAAAACAGTTGATGTCCAGCTCTATGTTTAAACCTTTGGGCGCTAAAACTTCAGTTAAAAAAATCCATTTTGTTTCTTTCTTAGATAATTCGCGGACTCTGTGTGAACCCCTCCAGTGTGGTTCCAGGCTTTCAATACCCCAGAATTGGAGGCCTGAGGGGTCCTGGTTATGTTTGAGTTTGAAGTGTAGTGACACGTTATGGTCTTTATAACCAATCTTTATGTTATTGACGTGTTCTGCTATTCTAATTCACAGTAGTCTTTTGGTGCGTCCAATATAAAGGAGTCCACACGGACATTTCAGAGCATAAACCACGAAGCTGCTGTTGCACGTAATAAACTGTTCAATGTCAAATTGTTTATGATTAGAAGGAGAGATGAAATTCTCTAGACCTCTAATTAGTCGTGTCACTTCCTTGCACGCTCTGCACCTCCTACAGGCAAAGAAACCATTTTTATTCCAGAACGTCTGAGGTTTGCTTGGAGGGTCTAGAATTTTTTTCACTACACGATCACCGTGATTAGGAGCTTTTCGGTATATGAATTGCGGTTTTGAGGGCAGCACAGGGCCCAATTTTTTGTCCAAAAGTAATATGTGCCAGTGTTTTTTGAAGATATCTTCTACTTCCCTAAATTGACTGTGGAATTGCGATATAAAGCCCCATTCCTTTGAATTAGTTCCCCCTAGTGCTGGGTTGGGTTTGTTCAGCAGGCATGTTTCTCTGGGTATTTGTTCAACTTCTTCTATGTTTTTCTGCAAGTGCCCAGGAGCGTAGCCTTTTGCTACAAATCTATCTGTGAGGACTTTTGCTTGTGTGAGAAAATTCTCATTGTCTGAGCAATTTCGTTTCACTCGCATGATTTGGCCTTTCGGAATATTTTTAAGCCATTGTGGATGATGTCCACTAGTGATAGGGAGGTAGCTGTTCCTATCTATTGCCTTAAAATAAACCTTGGTTCCAAATTCTGTATTATGCCGAAAGACCGTGACATCCAGGAAATTTATTGTTTCTCTATTCCACTCAGAGGTTAGTTTAATGTTATTGTTATTGATGTTTAAAGTTTTTAAGAAAATCTGTAATGATTCTTCTGGACCGGCCCAAATTAAAAACATATCATCGATAAAACGTTTATAAAAAATGAGCTCAGCTCTTCTGTCTTTAAAAATCATTTTGTCTTCCCATTCTGCCATGAATAAATTGGCAATACTGGGGGCAAATTTAGCCCCCATTGCAACACCCCTCTGTTGTAAGTAGAATTTATTGTCATACCAAAAATAGTTATGCGATAGACAGAAGTCGAGGGCATGGCCAATAAATACATTTTGATTATGTGGGAGTTCCTCCCTCTTACTCAGAGCCCAATTCAGGGCTAATAGTGCATCCTCATGTTGAATTATTGAGTAGAGGGAGGATACATCCGGGGTTACCAACAGGATTTCCTGGTCCTTTCTTAATGATATGCTTTGTAGACAATTAAGGAAGTCTTTAGTGTCTCTCAAATAAGCTTGCGTAGTTGTCACACTTTTCTGCAAGAACGTGTCCAGATATTGTCCCAATCTTGCTGTGATTGAATCTATGCTGTTTACAATCGGTCTAGGCGGTGGATTGGTGGAATCCTTGTGAATTTTCGGTAGTGTGTAGATTGTGGGAATCTTATTACTAGTTGGTATCAGGTACTGTCTTTCCTTATCCGAAAGTACCCCTGACTTCAGGCCTATTTCGACTAAGGTGGTTAGTTGGTTCCTAAAAGATTGTGTTGGATCCTTATCCAAAGCTTTATAGGTATTAACATCTGCTAACATCTCAAGGATCTGTGCGTGGTACATCTCTTTAGGAAGAATGACAACTCCGCCACCTTTATCAGCTGGCCTAATGATGATGTCTTTTCTTTTTTCCAAAGCAACGATCCCATCCTGGATGTGTTTCAAACTTGTATTCTTTTCAGGTACAAGTTGATTCAGGTCACGTGTAATCAGGCCTTTGAATACCTCTACCTGGTGGTTGGGGTTATTCAGGGGGTTAAACAGTGATTTATTTTTTAAACCGCTGTTAATGATACCTTGGTTTAAAAACTTTAAACATCAATAACAATAACATTAAACTAACCTCTGAGTGGAATAGAGAAACAATACATTTCCTGGATGTCACGGTCTTTCGGCATAATACAGAATTTGGAACCAAGGTTTATTTTAAGGCAACAGATAGGAACAGCTACCTCCCTATCACTAGTGGACATCATCCACAATGGCTTAAAAATATTCCGAAAGGCCAAATCATGCGAGTGAAACGAAATTGCTCAGACAATGAGAATTTTCTCACACAAGCAAAAGTCCTCACAGATAGATTTGTAGCAAAAGGCTACGCTCCTGGGCACTTGCAGAAAATCATAGAAGAAGTTGAACAAATACCCAGAGAAACGTGCCTGCTGAACAAACCCAACCCAGCACTAGGGGGAACTAATTCAAAGGAATGGGGCTTTATATCGCAATTCCACAGTCAATTTAGGGAAGTAGAAGATATCTTCAAAAAACACTGGCACATATTACTTTTGGACAAAAAATTGGGCCCTGTGCTGCCCTCAAAACCGCAATTCATATACCGAAAAGCTCCTAATCACGGTGATCGTGTAGTGAAAAAAATTCTAGACCCTCCAAGCAAACCTCAGACGTTCTGGAATAAAAATGGTTTCTTTGCCTGCAGGAGGTGCAGAGCGTGCAAGGAAGTGACACGACCAATTAGAGGTCTAGAGAATTTCATCTCTCCTTCTAATCATAAACAATTTGACATTGAACAGTTTATTGCGTGCAACAGCAGCTTCGTGGTTTATGCTCTGAAATGTCCGTGCGGACTCCTTTATATTGGACGCACCAAAAGACTACTGCGAATTAGAATAGCAGAACATGTCAATAACATAAAGCTTGGTTATAAAGACCATAACGTGTCACTACACTTCAAACTCAAACATAACCAGGACCCCTCAGGCCTCCAATTCTGGGGTATTGAAAGCCTGGAACCACACTGGAGGGGTTCACACAGAGTCCGCGAATTATCTAAGAAAGAAACAAAATGGATTTTTTTAACTGAAGTTTTAGCGCCCAAAGGTTTAAACATAGAGCTGGACATCAACTGTTTTATAAGTGACTCATAAAAACAGTACGATACACTATTACAGTGCTATTCACAAGGTTCACAAATATCTACATATGTCTTCTTTTCTCAATAATAGTCAGTTGGGTGAACCCTCAACTCATTGAGAAAACATCACCCACAGAATATACCAATAGTGAGGGGCCCAATAAGAAAGGCTGACCATCACTAAAGTTATCCTACACAACCCAAAACCCCAAATAATGAACAGGAGGTTTTAGGGCGGTGATTTTATGTATTAGGTATTCATATTCAGGGTAGTTTTTATTAACAGACCTATAGTGTGCTCTATGTACGAATATGTATGCTTATATCAATTTTATTTCTTCAATCTTTTATTGGTATTTTATTGTAATATTTTTGGTATTAGACTGCTGTTTTTTTAGTAAGATGATGCATGTATTTTAACACATTTAATGGATTTTATTGCATATAGTTTTAGATTGTTTTAATCTCAAACCCCGGGTAGCTACATACTAACAGGGAAGTCTGGCACCGAGGGCAGGGTAAACTTTCTCATGCAATTTAAACATGCTCATCTAGTACTCCTACGTAGGTGTCGTCCGCGGCGGTGACATAACTATGAGGTTGTTTATGGGATTAATCCTGTCAATCAGCATATAGATGTCCCCTCGAGACTCGTAATTGTATTGGTCCATCTTATCCTGACATGTAAACGTACATTAACCAATCGAGGTGCAGCCCGTGTGCAAGCGCCAATCTGAGCGGGGCATAACGTTCTGCACTCCGGACTACTTCCGCCCACATCAGGGCATGGACGCACACTGACTCAGTGCGCATGCGTGATGACGCAGGCGCGCCGAGCGTGGTCTGACGTCCAGCCGGGGGGCGGGATTCAGTGGTGTACATAATCCGGTTGCTATGACGGTTGGTCACGCCCTCAGAAGAAGTCAGGAAGTGACAAAACGTCAGGGCGTGACCAACACATCTAGCAAACCGGAAGTGACGCTGGTGCGTTCCAGGACCTGCCTCACAGGAAGACGCCAACAGGATTACACGTTTGGCTCCTCATCAGGGGCAAGTTCCAAGCGCAGAAGCACTTGTTTATCATTATTATTATTTCGCCTGCATACTATTTCAGTTTGGTAAGCACAATATGTAAGGGGGGAAACTAAAGGGTTTATCTCCAATAAATTGTTTAAAGCAATATTACCCTATGTGGATTTATTCTTTACCCTTACATATACCTGTGACACCTTGTTGATTTTACTGTGGAGAAGAAGAGAAAGATATTGTAACATTGTTGGAGGAGGATGGTTTTATCTATGCTTGCATTTTTCTAATTTCTGGTGAGTGCGCCCCCTGAAGGGGACTTTCAAAAATCCCCCCACGCGGTGAAATACACTTTGGTGAAAGGAGCACTGAAAATAAGATTTGGATTAAATACAACTAGACTCACTATCCACTACTTCATCACCTATATAAGCAATCAATATAGAAGACGTACATATGAACTTTTGTCCGTAGCGCTGCTGCAGTTTTAGTCTGAACTTTTTTAAAGCAAAAGTTTTTTAATACTGTATTTTATATATACCCATATATATAGATAGATTTTTTATTTCAATCTACTTTCTCCTGTTCCCAGCACTCTGTTCCACATGGTAGGGTTTCTCTAGTGTGTACATGGATTTTTGGGATGTTTGCTCATCTGTCCCCTGGGAGCTGGGATGCGATTTTGGCGCCCCTCCCTTCTTCACCTGTTCCCTTCCTCCCCATTTATGGTGGATGGAGGTGGTGGTTTGGGTGGGTGCTCCTTACCGCATCGGCGCCACGTTACCGCTCGGTGTCTGCAACACATTTTGATGTCGCACCGCATGAGCAGGTTTTTCTTTCCATCTAGGCTGACATTGGGGAAGTACCTGAGCCTGTATGGGCGGATTTTTTCGCTCTGGCACGGATGCCTCCCCTTCCTTGCCACGCCCACGTGACGCTGGGCGGGACACGCTGTATCAGCTGGGAGCATTTAAATTCACCTCACTTGGTGTCTATGGGGGTTATTTACTAAAGGCAAATCCACTTTGCACTATAAGTGCAAACTATAAGTGCAAAGTGCACTTGAAATTGCACTGAAAGTGCACTTGGAAGTGCAGTCACTGTAGATCCGAGGGGGACATGCAAGGAAAACAAAAAACAGCATTTTAGCTTGCACATGATTGGATAATAAAATCAGCAGAGCTTCCCCTCATTTCAGATCTACCCCTCAGATTTACAGCGACTGCACTTCCTTCTGGCTGTCGTCCCAGAAGGAAGCCTCTTCTAAAGATGATGCACAAGAAAGCCTGCAAACAGTTTGCTGAAGAAAAGAAGACTAAGGACATGTATTACTGGAACCATGTCCTGTGGTCTGATGAGACCAAAATAAAATTATTTGGTTCAGATGGTGTCAAGCATGTGTGGCGGCACAAAGACAAGTGTGTCTTGCCTACAATCAAGCATGGTGGTGGGAGTGTCATTGTCTGGGGAGCTACAGTTCATTGAGGGAACCATGAATGCCAACATATACTGTGACATACTGAAGCAGAGAATGATCCCCTCCCTTCGGAGACTGGGCCGCAGGGCAGTATTTTTCCAAAATGATAACGACCTCAAACACACCTCAAAGACGACCACTGCCTTGCTAGAGAAGCTGAGGGTAAAGGTGATGGACTGGCCAAGCATACTGTATCTCTAGACCTAAATCCTATTGAGCATCTGTGGGGCATCTTCAAACAGAAGGTGGAGGAGTGCAAGGTCTCCAACATCCACCAGCTACGCGATGTCGTCAGGGAGTGGAAGATGACTCCAGTGGCAACCCGTGAAGCTCTGGTGAACTCCATGCCCAAGATTGTTAAGGCAGTGCTGTAAAATAATGGTGGCCACACAAAATATTGACACTTTGGGTGCAATGTGGACATTTTCACTTAGGGGTTGTTGTAATTCGCTGTAAACTGCTTCTAACCTCTAGAGCCTAGGCTGGACCTGGGTGTATGGAGTCTCTCTGATCGATCGGGTAATTTAAGACACACACAAAATATGGTGAATCCCAATTACACTGGTTTATTGCATACAAGCTTATTTTGTACAATACAAGACAAGGGGAACCGCCCCTGGTTAAACCCACCAAGGAACAGTTCCTTTATTATACAAATTGCATATTAACAGGTTACACAAGCTAAACTGCCCAGAGATGGCAGAAGGCAAGTTTATCTAAATAGAACTCACCGCGAAATCCGGCCGTTGAGCCAGATCCTGAAACATGGGACACTTCTTTAAGGAAGTAGCCTAACCACACGTCATACATATCCTGTCATTCTGACTCAACTGTGTAAGTGACATATAGCAAGAAAAACATTCTATACATTTCTACAATAACAAGTATTAAAGAATAACTCTAAAGGTGAAATAACAAGTCTTAAAGAATAACTCTAAAGGTGAAATACACTAGGGATAACCTTACAATCCCTCCTTTGATCATGCATACAGAATGTATGTATTGATCAATCACTAATATACCATCTTTGCTTTAGGGCAATCATTGACATTCCAAGTGCAGGGTCTCTTCTTTTTGCTCTTAAGCTAGTTATTTTCCCAAGTGCACAAACCACTAATTTAAAAACTAAAAACAAAACAAGGATAAAAACCAGTATCATTACGATGGTCATTACGATATCTTTCAACCAGGAAGAAATTCCATTGAGGCCAAAACCTCCTTCTCCAAAAGGGCTCCATGTCTTAGCAATATCCCTTGCTTCTTGTTGTAATTTATTTACCTCTTTCCTATGTTGGGAAATTACATCATAGTAATCGGGCACCTCAATAGATGTGTTGTGGACCCAAGTGCAGCACTCATAGTCCTCTCTAACCTCACATAGGCCTGTGAGTGCAGCACTCATACATTCAATGGCAAGGTCATGGAGTTCTGATTGTTTCCTGATTGCTCTAGTTTCTATATTTAATTTGGTAATATCATCAGAATTCTTTTCCATTACCTTATCAATAATACCCGTGTAATTATTGAGCCTTTTCATTAAATCTATTCCCCAACCTGTACTGGAAGGGAACCAGGCCCAGACCATATCCTTTTCAAGGAATAACTCTCTTTTGGTACGATGTTTAAGGGGATACCTAGGGTGAAGGCTAGCTTCTAGAATGTGTCCTCCCCCCTTGTCTCCCAGTATTCCCATTACAGGGACTAGGGCCGCTAGATAACACCATCCCTGGGATTCTAAAGGGATCCAGGGTGGAGCTTGCTACATATCCAGCATTTGTCATATCCTGATCTCTGGGCATAAGCATACTTAAATTTTAGCAACAACATTTTGTCAGAAAAGCTTTCATCAGTTTCTCGTTTTGGTCTAATATGACTGAATAACCATGTTGGATCCCTGCTTACTTCGCATGACTCTGACCAATAATATCCTATAATGATTAAGGAAAAAATCAATATTGACACCAAAAATGAGTATAAGAAAAGTTTGCCTGAGGAAACTCCTTCTTTCAAATTTTCAGTCTCTATTGGGGCAGTGGGGTTGAGTCCTGGGGGTTCAATGTTGGCTCCTGGGTCACCGAAGGGGGTGGATCCGGAGTCTGGGGCTTCGTTGGAGCCTTCTTTATTCTTGATGCATGAATCCATTGATGGATGTAGGAAGTGAGGATTGCAGTTCTTGACGTCTTCTCTACTTCATATGGTCCTATGTAGACCGGTCCTATGTGCTTCCGGACAGCCAGCTGTTTGATCAGCACCTGATCTTCCATCCATGTGTCGGATCTGTTGGAAGAGGAGGAAACGTGACAGCCACATGGTCATAGACTTCGCTAAGGCTACTTACCAGATGTTGCACGTGCTCTTCCTGTAAAGAATAAATATCAGGTTCACCTGTTCCCCATTTCACCTTAGCCATTGGTCGCCCCATTAATACCTCATAAGGGGAATAACCTGTTCTAGAATGGGGGGTGCTCCTTATTTGGAATAGGACAGCTGGCAAGAAGTCCAGCCAATTAGTTAGAGTACCTTCTGTTGCCTTTTCAAGTTGTCTTTAATAGTCCTATTCATTTTTTCTACTATTCCTGCACTCTGCGGATGGTAGGGAATGTGGAGTTTCCACTGTATTCCCAGTAATTTTGCAACTTCTTTTGTCAAAGCTGAAGTAAAAGCGGGGCCTTGATCCGACCATATTGTGGTAGGGATTCCAAACCTGCATATCCATTGGTTAACCAATACCCTAGCGTTGATTTTAGCTGTCTCTCCCATTGTGGGTACTGCTTCCACTCACCCAGAGAATTTATCCACTATCACTAGAAGATATTTAAAATTAACTTTTTGTCTGGGCATGTGTGTAAAATCAATCTGTAGGTCTGAGAGAGGCCCGCTAGGGGGCGGTAAGTGGCCATGAAGACCTTGTCTTTTACCTTGGACCTTGTTTTGTGCACAAGTCAAACATGATTGGACCAGAGTTTCTGCTAATTTAGTTATGCCTGCTGTGTGAAATGTTTGTTTGTACAGTAAAAGCATCGGTTTTGATCTGATATGGCCTGGACCATGTAGGTATGACAAAAGCAAAGGTGCCGCTGCTGCAGGTATCCCTATAATTCCCTCCTTGGTTGTCCAAAGGCCCATGTGGTCTTTGGTCAACCCTGCTTGTGCCCATGACGTTATGTCTGTTGGGGTGGCTTGTGTGTGTGCCACCCCAAAAGCATATCTACTATCTGTGTAAATATTAACTGACTTGTCCTTGGAAAGTTGGCACGCACGAATTAAAGCAACTAGGTCAGCTGCCTGTGCAGAGGAACAGGTCGTTCAGGTCGTGAACAGCTGCCATCCACAAAAACATGGTCATAATCCTTGTTAGGGAGATCACCGAGATCAGGGCAAGGAAGTGTGGTTTCCAAAAGGAGTTCACCACAATTATGTGCTGTTTGTATACTGTCATCAGTAAGCCGCAACAGAGAATATAAGTAGCAGACCTGTGGTGATGTATCAGAGCAACTTTTAATAGTTAAATTCTGTGTATTGAAAAGTATAACCTCATAGCCGCTAGATCTCTGTGCTGACATGTGTTGAGTTGTCATGTTTTGAAGCAGATGTGTGACAGAGTGAGTGGTATACAGAGTCATGGGGTGTCCTAACACCAGTTTAGATGCATCTTTTACTGCCATAGCCGAGGCTGCCAGAGACTGCAGGCAGCCCGGCATGCCCTGTACCTGTACTGGAAGGACTTTTGAGACGTAGGAGACTGGCCTCTGGCTTGTGCCATGTTTTTGGGCCAGAACCGCTGCATATGTTCTACCCGTTACTACACAGTACAGGGAAAAATCCTTACTGTGATCTATTAGACCCAGTGCAGGTGCCTGCTGTAGAGACTTAATCAAACCCCTGAAAGCGTTGAGCATGTCCTCTGACCATTCCACCTGCTTTGGGGCAGTGATCAATGCGGCCTTCCGCAGGACCGAATCATAATGGGAACAATCGGGAATCCATTGCCTTATGTAGACTATAGACCCTAGAAATGACAGTAGTGCTGCTTTGTCCTTGGGTGGGCTTAGGCTAGTGAGGGCTGTGACTCGGGACGGTGACACCAAGCGCTTGTTACTTTGGATTATACACCCCAAGTACTCCACTTCTTGCCTGGACCACTGGATCTTTCTCCTGGACACCAAGTGGGCCTTAGCAGCTAAGTGGGTCAAAAGGTTCCCTGAGTCTGCCTCGCATTAGCCCTTCTCTTTACTGCACAATAGGTCATCTACATATTGGAGCAAAGTGGACCCGCGTGGAGGCACCCAATCGGTCAGTGTTTGATTTAGGACCATGGAATATGCCGCAGGACTGTCCACAAAGACTTGTGGAAGACGAGTTCAGGTAAGCTGGCCCGTCTCCTGGGAAGTACCCCAGGTGAAAGCAAACATGTTCTGGGACTCTTGGTCCACCGGAAAGCAACAAAAAAAAAAAAAAAGCGTTTGAAAGGTCAACTACAGTATACCAGCTGGAATCTGGGGGTATTGAGGTAAAAATTGAGCTTATATCCGACACCAATGGTGGCAGAGGGATAATAGCTTTATTTACCATTCTCAAATCCTGGACCAGTCTCCAAGTTCCATCGGCCTTCCGCACCGGATTGATGGGGTTGTTCCAAGGACTGATTGTGGGGACTAAAATGCCTCCCTGCAGATATTCATCTATCTGACCCTGTATACCATCTCTTTTGTCTTGTGCAATAGGCTATTGTTTTTGGAAACGTGGTAAGGCATCAGGTTTAAGTGAGGGGACATACGGTGTGCAATTTTACAAGCCCACAGAGGACTTGCTTTTTGCCCAGATTGGGTGATTTTCCAAATGTGCAGGTATGAGCATAAAATAACCTTGGAGATCCCTCCTTTTGGGGTTAGCTAGATCACATTTTGGGGACTGTGCTGTTAGACTGCCATCTGCATTGAATTTGATACAGATGTGTAATACTGACATCAGATCCTGTCCCATTAGGGGAAGGGGACAGCTGGTTAAAACAGCAAAACTCATGTGTGCCAAAATCTCATCTACACTTATTCTACGCCCGCTGCAATATCTCCGGAGAAATGTAACAGCATTGGTTGGGCTTTTCCTAGGTTTTGGACAGTTAGTTCTAATGTCCTGGACTGTGCCTATGGGCAATGGTATCTGTATATACTCACCCCCTACAGTAATGAGTGGGAATTTTAAAAGCTTGTCTCCAAGTTTGGCCCCCGAGCGGAGCGACCTTACCCCCCCCCCCCCCCCCGAAGCATCAAGGGCTTCTGCTAATTCTTGATCTGCTAAAATCTGCTTAGCCTTTTTATTTTGTTGTTTCAGTACGGCAATATCTAGGGTGGATTTGGCTTTTTGTGTCTCCTCTCTCTGTCTTAGCTCTTCTACATACTTTCTAAGGGACTCAAGCTCATCCCAAGTTGTTGGGGTTCCTGAGGGTCTAGTACTCGCCTTCCAATCTACCTGCTCTGTCCCTTCTGTATCACTATCCTGTTCAGTACCTTGCCCAGCTGTTTTTTTTTTTTTTTGTTCCTTCTGTCTGTCACTTTCTATTTTCTCCAGCCATGCTATTTCCTGTAGCAACCCATCTTTCTCTTCCTCCTCTTCCTTTGCCCTTTGCCTTTGTTTCTCATACCATGCTGCATCCCGTTCCCTTCTTATTCTAGCTTCCTTTTCTGCCTGAGCCCTTTGTCTGTGTAGGGTATGGACTAGAACAGCTGTATTAGCGGTGTCTAGGGAGGGGTACAATTTTGCGGGGGTGGTTGGCATAAGGGTTTTATCTTTTAAAAATACATATGGTGGAGGTGCACTGGGCAGAGGAGTAAATGGGGGTAGCGGGAGTGGCTTATCTGCTTCCCTTGGTTTAAATTTATTTTTATATTCTTTCATCGCTTTTTCCCATATCTTCATACATTTTTTTCATATAATTTTCATCCCAATCACCCGGCGGATAGTTATACTAATTGTGTGCCACAGATTTTCTGTATTTCTACCCAGTCTTCTTCTGAACAGGGACCTGCAGGACTTAGACCACGAATCTGTAGCTGTTGGGCTCTGCAGCACACATTTTGCCAAAATGGATCAGTATAACTCGGCCCTCGGGTACCTTTTACAAAATCAACAGGGGAAGGCTGACACTGCTCACCTTCAGGGTCATTCTTCCCTAATTTATTCCCCATTATGCCAAATAGAGGGCTTTATAACCACAAATGGCTACTGATTTAGGGCACACTGTATAACCTTCCCTACCTCTTCTACAGACTGAGGCGAGTCCCCGCAGAGTTAGCCCTTCAAAGAATCTACCGTTTTGGTTGTGGTTATGTATATTAAATCTCAGGACCCAGAACTTAGGGGTGCCTGGAGATTGGATTGTAAAATAAGGAACTTTGCTAATTCTTTCCTTATATCCTCCGGGGACCGTAGCCACCAATGTTGGCACTTGCCCACAAAAAATAAACAGAAGACCTGTTAAGCAGTCTGGGCAATTTCGAGGCATCTATTTGGCACAAATGGATATATATATATATATATATATATATATATATATACACAATAATATATAAACAAAAATCTTATCCTAAAATAACAATCAGTTTTTAAATTGTATCAACCAAATGAAAATATAAACAAAGAAAATAAAATAACAATCAGACTTAAAATTGTATGAACCACATAAAAGTATAAACAAGCAAAGAAAATACAAATTATTTCATAAAATTCAATTGTTAATTTAAGCAAGCTTGCAGTTACCAATTTAAATCTTTAGAGGTCCACACACCCGTCCTTTCTAAAATGAGGAGCGCAATTGCGCTACTCTAAAATTTCCTATAAACCTGTCCGGCCAACCTAGCGGGACCTCTTTAACCTATAATCCACTTTAATTTAAACATACAGGCTTTACAATTATTCCCAGGGAGGCCAACCTAGCATCCCTCGAGAAAGTTCTTAACTTAAGCAACCAGGAGAGAAAAAAAAAAAACTGTGGTAGTCAATCGAGACAGAAAAAGTGATTTAAACTCTGCAGAAATGTGCTCCACAAAGTTCCACCTACCTGTCAAACGATTGACCCCACTCCTGATACCATCTGTTGTAATTCGCTGTAAACTGCTTCTAACCTCTAGAGCCTAGGCTGGACCTGGGTGTATGGAGTCTCTCTGATCGATCGGGTAATTTAAGACACACACAGAATATGGTGAATCCCAATTACACTGGTTTATTGCATACAAGCTTATTTTGTACAATACAAGACGAGGGGAACCGCCCCTGGTTAAACCCACCAAGGAACAGTTACTTTATTATACAAATTGCATATTAACAGGTTACACAAGCTAAACTGCCCAGAGATGGCAGAAGGCAAGTTTATCTAAATAGAACTGCGAAATCCGGCCGTTGAGCCAGATCCTGAAACATGGGACACTTCTTTAAGGAAGTAGCCTAACCACACGTCATACATATCCTGTCATTCTGACTCAACTGTGTAAGTGACATATAGCAAGAAAAACATTCTATACATTTCTACAATAACAAGTATTAAAGAATAACTCTAAAGGTGAAATAACAAGTCTTAAAGAATAACTCTAAAAGTGAAATACACTAGGGATAACCTTACAGGGGTATACTCACTTTTGTTGCTAGCGGTTTAGACATTAAAGCGGAGGTCCGCCAATTTTTTTAAGTCAGCAGCTACAAATACTGCAGCTTCTGACTTTTAAAATAAGGACACTTACCTGTCTAGGCCGCCTGTGATGTCGGCACCCAAAGCCGATCTATCGCTCGGCTCTCATGTGCTGCCGCCGCCATCTTGCGGCTTCACTTCCTGGTTCCCTACTGTGCATGCGCGACTCGCGCTGCGCTATCCCACTTGTCCCTGATGTCTTCTGGGACCTGTGTGTCCCCCAGAAGACAGCAGGGGGGACAAAGGAAGTGGCGTAGATACCCGCGGGTGGCTTGGGTATCTATGCTCAGAAGTGGGAGCAAATACCTGTATTACACAGGTATCTGCTCCCCCCTCTCCTCCCTGAAAGGTGGCAAATTTGACACCGGAATGGGAGGGCTCCGAAAAGTGGAACTCGGCTTTAATGGCTGTGAGTTATTTTGAGGAGGCAGCAATTTTACAAAGTGGTATACAAGCTGTACACTCACTAATTTACATTGTAGAAAGTGTAATTTCTTTAGTTTTGTCACATGAAAAGATATAATAAAATATTTACAAAAATGTGAGGGGTGTACTCACTTTTGTGAGATACTGTATATGATGCCATCCCTGTAGGGCATAAGACATAAGCCTATTCTGAACAGGGACATATGGGATTTGGAAATACATGAATACTGTTGAGCTCTGAAAGGTTTTACCCCCTTAATGACCAGGCCTTTTTTGCTATTTAGCACGGCGCTACTTTAACTTATAATTTTGTGGTCATGCACGCTGGACCCAAACAACATTTATATAATTTTTTTTCACACAAATAGAGCTTTCTTTTGTTTGTATTTGATAACCACTGTTTTTTTTTTTTTTTTTTCATTTTTTGCAATAGAAATGAATAAAGACTGAAAATGTTGAACCCCCCCCCCCCCCCAGTATTTTTTACTTTCTGCTATAAAACCAGGGCTTTTTTTCAGCGGAAACGCAGGGGAACGCAGTTCCGGCACCTCCTGGACTGACTGTATGTAATGTCAAGGGGTGCTGGGGTGTGCTGCAGGGTATTGATGCTCACTGCTGGCTGATCTATACTAGCTGGAGGGGATCTATTTTTGCAGGGGGGTCTATTGTTGCTGAGGAGGTCTAGTGTTGCTGGTGGGGGACCTATTGTTGCTGGGTGGTCAGTTGTTGCTTAAGGAGATCTACTGTTGGGGGAGGGGTCTATTGTTGATGGCTGCCAGAGAGTCTATTAATGCTGGCTGTGCGGAGATCTGTTGATGCTGCCGGGAGTCTATTGTTGCTGGGGGGGGTTTGTTGTGGGTGGTCCATTGTTAGGGGGATCTATTGTTGCTGGCTGAAGGGGAAACCAAATTCCATACAAATTACTTAGCACAACAAAATGATACTTGGTTCTGTATTGTCTAAAAGGGGCGGTACTGGCAGGTGGGTAGGGGATGGAACCAAGGGACATTGCTCGGAGATGGGTAGGGGCAGAGAAAACAAGTGACTCGGAAAAGGGGAGTTCCTGCACCTATTGTCTGAGAAAAAAAGCATATACAATAAAAAAATAATAAAAAAATAAAATTTCTTCATAGTGCCATGGTAGTTCATTGAGAACTAAAAGCCAACAGATGAAAAGGATATCGGGGCTTGTAGTTCATTCACACACAGTGAAGCTGTGTGAATGAATGATGTGGCTGTGTGGGCGGAGCCCCATGCAGCCTCGCTGATTTAAAAAAGTGACTGCAAGTACAAGGAACTTCTCCCCGCGCTGCTGTCCCAGAGAGTTTGGGCATCGGGCATTGGGCAGCAGCTGCAGCATTGGGAACATGTTACATGTTCCACCCTAAAAACAGGTGGAACATGTAACATGTTCTCAAAGGTGAACTTATCCTTTAATGTAGGGAATGCATCAAGGTAAAAAAAATTGGCTGTAGAATTGCTTTAACTCTTCTCTACTTTATTTATTTATTTAATTTGAAAAAAAATTTGATTTTCAAAAAAGGTTTATTGTGATTAGATGCAGTGCAATTATAAAAAAAAAGGGTAACAAAAGACCCCAATTGAGGTCGGTACAGAATATGATCATTAGAAACAAACAAGAGAAGGCCACTTGGTAATAAGTTCCCTCACAGTATCATACACCACAGTGCATAATATAGAGGGTAGAGCGGACTCTGTATACAAAAAGTAGGCGCCAATAAATTTAAAGTAGGCCCTGAGGGACAACGGCCCTACGTCTACTCCCTACAAGTCCACGTACCCCAATTGGGATCCTGCTGTGCACGGAGCGATCGGGAATAGAGCACCTAGGGAGGGATATGAACAAAGGGCTTGGCAACCTGCAAACCTGCCCCGGTTGCTGACCCCCTGAGGGGACAAACCATCCGGGGGAGTCTGAGCTCGAACCTCTGCTAATAGCCCGAAGAAGTTATAGAACCCAACTAGCGGAGTGGCATCCACAAGCCTGTAAGGCGGACCATCTAGCTGTACCCATCAACATAAAAACAAAAAAGACTGATCAGATATAATCCCTGAGTAGCCAGTGACAGTCTAAGATAGAGATCAAGAGTAGGAAGAAAAGAAGAGGAGAAATAGGGATAGGAAAGAGAAGGGGGAGCGAACTAGAGAATAAGAGGGAAAGGAGGAGGGGACGGGGAAGTCGGAGTTCCTCGTGGAGAGGGGGGAAGAATGACCAGCAACAAGCCAATTAGGGGCTGTCCAGGGCTCACCTATTGGGGAAGAAGGGAAATGCCTACATGTGTAGCCCAGGGTTCCCAGATAAGACGGAATTTTTCTGGGGTGTCTAGTAAGGTATTAGAAATCCTTTCCTGAGTCATTATCCAGGAAATCTTGTGTTTAGCTTGGCGAAATGACGCTGAGGGTGACTTCCAGGCGTGGACCAAGGTAATCTTGGCCCCCAGAAGGATGAAGTGTATGAGAGAGCAGGACAATTTAGGGACCTTAGGGATAGCATCATTAAGGAGGGCAATAGTGGGGTCTTGTTTCACCTCGAAACCAGTGACTTTGCGAATGAGGCTGAAAATTCTATTCCAGAACCCCCTAATTTTAGGGCATTCCCAGAGGGTGTGGAGGAGAGAGCCTACGAGGCCACATCCTCTGAAGCAGAGGGGGGAAGCCTGCGGATAAAACCTAGAGAGGCGAGTAGGGACCAAGTACCATCTGGAGATGACCTTAACGTCAGCTTCCATCAGGGAGGTGTTTAAGATACCCTTAAAGAGCGGGAGAAGTTTGTGTACCAAGTGTCTACATCCCATTCAAACTGGAGGTCCTGCTCCCATTTCAACATATAGCTCGCTTTGCCCCGAGGGTCAACTAATGCTGAATAGATCAGGGAGATGCCTCCCCTGACGCCCATGACTGAGGAGCACCAAAGCTCATATTGAGTAACAGAGAGTGGGTTGTCTGAGCTTTTCCAGACCCCACGCAAAAAATGTAACAATTGATAATAGCGGAAAGTTTCGGAAGAGGTCATGTCCAGTTTGAAAGTGCAGTATTTGAACGAGATGGGGTCATCGTTGTTAAAATATTGTCCTATTCTGTATAGACCCTTGTCGAGCCACCATCCAAAAGCCTTGATATTCAGACCCGGGGGGAATTGTGATATCACAAAGATATGAGCCAGGGGATGCCAGGGAGAGAACAGTGAGGGATGTTTATGAAGGGTATCGCAGAGGGCCATTGAGTGAGAAAGAGTGGGTGACAGGATCGAGGGGCGGTCCTTACGTGGTCTCCAGGCTAAATAGTCCAATGTGTAGTTAGGGGTTGCCTGCCTTTCTATGTCTACCCAATCTGGTTTAGGTCCTTTAGTATATATCACTGAGAATTGACAGAGTTGGGCTGCTTGGTAGTACCACCACATATTGGGAAGACCCAGGCCTCCTTTCTTCCTTGCCCTATACAGAACTTTTTTAGATAGACGATGTGTATGTTGACCACATTGAACCCCATGAATGTCTGGGTGTTGTCTAATTGCTAGAGCTAGGGTTTCTATTGCTATAGCGAAGAGAATAGGGGAGGGCGGGCAGCCCTGTCTGGTACCTTTTAAGATTGGGAATTGATCGGAGAGATGTCCCTGCAGTTTGATCTGGGCTTTCGGGGAGGAGTTTAGAGACTCCAGGGCTCTACTTTATTTAAAACAAAAAAGGGCTTTAGATACAATTTAACATGTAAAGACAAAAACTTTTTGCCTAGGTTTGCAAAGAGTGTGGAAGGATTGCTGCTATCTGGGGCTCCATTAGAGAGGTTTATCCTCACTTCCTGTCCTGCTGACAACAGTTTTTGCAGACAAGTGGGGGAAAAGCTGCAACAAGGATACAGACAGCAATAAAAATCTGACAGGGGTTCTGATCTTCTGCTACTCTATTGAAAAAAAGCATTTTTAATATTGTCAATGTTGTAGACTTCTATTCACTGCTAGTCTGGTCAGCAGGACAAGTGAAGGGAAATTTCTCTAGCAGGGTCCTGAACAGAAGCAAAAACCTGACAGGTTTTGTAATCCTTCCCCGCTTTATCCAAAACGAAGAAAAAAAAGTTTTGACTTTACATACACTTTAAGTAAACACACCTATTGGTACACATTCTTAAACATAGCCTGAAAGGTCTCAACCAAGGTTACATTCATCTGGCAGAAAAATCTCAGTCACTGAGCAGAAATAAATTACAGAAACTAAATATGCACAGCTTGTGGCCTTCCATTGTCCCAGAAATTGTTACATTAACAGGTAAAAGATTTCCACCATGTGAGAATACATGCCACCTGTCTCAGAACATTCATAGCGGATACAGCCAACTGAACAGCTTGTTTGAAGGACTAGTGTTAGCATTTGAGCCTTGCAATGAAATAGCTAGTCAAAGCCAAGCCCTTCTCCACAATGGCGGCAACATCCTGGCTTTATTATGTGTAGACAGGTAAAAATCTGCTATTTTGTATTACAAATGGTATTGTTATATGCATGGTATTGGTATATGCACATACACACTAATACCACTAAGGCACAAAAAATATTTATCTGAACACTTTATTTTTTAATTAATACTGTACATTTTATCATAAAAAACGAGAAAAATTTTTATTGCATGAAGCTGCAAGTAAAAAAGTTTTTTTTTTATAATGCAACGTGCTAGCGTACTGCCGTGTACACACAACCATTTTTCATGATGAGAAAAATGCAATTTTTTAGATTGGTCGTGAAAAACGGCCGTGTGTATGCTCCATAGCATTTTTCTTGATGAGAATTGTGTCAGAATGTAAGACAGAATCAATGGCGGATCCAGGGGGGTGCAACAGGGCAATTCCCCCCCCCCCCGAGACAATCATGTCACACTTGCTTGCTTGCTCTGTTTTTTATTTTTTTAAGATTTTTATTTTTTTAAACTGCTTCATCTGCGGCTGCCTCTCTGAGTCTCTCACATCAGCCGATCAGCGGCACTGAGAGAGAGACTCATCATCAGGGATGGACTGGCCATAGGGACTACTGGGCCGATCCCTCAGTGGGCTGATTTTCAGTGAGAGCCCTAAGCCTCTGCGCTCTGCTGACCGCTGCTTATGAGAGTACTGTGTATAAGCGAGGACTTGCTCTGCTCCTCCCACACATCCACAGCCAGTCAGCAGCCAGTGTAACCCCCCCCTCTCCAGCCTGCCACATTTGACTACCCGGGTGCTGGAGCGGGGCTGAATCGGGGCGCGAGGAAGGAGAAACACAATGCCGACGAGATACAAGAAGGTATGACCACAGCTACAGGATAGTTAGATCTGCAGCACACAGATCATCAGGACTCGGGAGAAATGTCACATCATGATCTCACATGTACACCAGCTGCAGTGTCTTCCAGAAATCTAGGCAGTGTGCAGGTCAGTCCCCTCTCCCCCTCTCTCCCCCTCTCTCTCTTCTCGCTCCGTACTTTTTTTATAGCTGCTTATCCTGCACACTGATAAGATCTGCTCGGCATTCTGTGTCCAGTGACCGTGTGACACGTGGCTGGCTGTTAACCATTTCAGTTATTTAGCCAGAGCTCTGTGTGTGCTGCACGGTTTGTGTGATGTTTTTTGGAAGGATTAACTGCTAGTTCAGGCTAGAAGCTTCTGTCTTCTGTTGTCTTCTGTCACATGGGTGGGTGTACTGTCAAAGGAAGATTACCAACTTGATCTTTGCATAGCTAGTTTAAATGGAGTGGAGCAACCCTGCGATACTATATACTGTTACACTTGGTTCAGCCATAAACGCACTCTCTGACCATCACCTGTAGTATGTCCGCAGTCCCTGACCATCTCCTGTAGTATGTCCACAGTGTCTGACCATCTCCTGTAGTATGTCCGCAGTCTCTGACCATCTCCTGTAGTATGTCCGCAGTCTCTGACCATCTCCTGTAGTATGTCCGCAGTCTCTGACCATCTCCTGTAGTATGTCCACAGTCTCTGAATATCTCCTGTAATGTGTCCGCAGTCTCTGACATCTCCTGTAGTATGTCCGCAGTCTCTGACCATCTCCTGTAGTATGTCCGAAGTCTCTGACCATCTCCTGTAGTATGTCCGCAGTCCCTGACCATGTCCTGTAGTATGTCCGCAGTCTCTGACCATCTCGTGTAGTATGTCTGCAGTCTCTGACCATCTCCTGTAGTATGTCCGCAGTCTCTGAATATCTCCTGTAGTATGTCTGCAGTCTCTGACCATCTCCTGTAATGTGTCCACAGTCTCTGACCACCCCTGTAGTATGTCCGCAGTCTCTGACCATCTCCTGTAGTATGTCCGAAGTCTCTGACCATCTCCTGTAGTATGTCCGCAGTCCCTGACCATTTCCTGTAGTATGTCCGCAGTCTCTGACCATCTCGTGTAGTATGTCCGCAGTCTCTGACCATCTCCTGTAGTACGTCCGCAGTCTGAATATCTCCTGTAGTATGTCTGCAGTCTCTGACCATCTCCTGTAATGTGTCCGCAGTCTCTGACCATCTCCTGTAGTATGTCCGCAGTCTCTGACCATCTCCTGTAATGTGTCCGCAGTCTCTGACCATCTCCTGTAATGTGTCCGCAGTCTCTGACCATCTCCTGTAGTATATCCGCAGTCTCTGAATATCTCCTGTAGTATGTCTGCAGTCTCTGACCATCTCCTGTAATGTGTCCGCAGTCTCTGACCATCTCCTGTAGTATGTCCGCAGTCTCTGACCATCTCCTGTAATGTGTCCCCAGTCTCTGACCATCTCCTGTAGTATGTCCGCAGTCTCTGACCATCTCCTGTAGTATGTCCGCAGTCTCTGACCATCTCTTGTAGTATGTCCGCAGTCTCTGACCATCTCCTGTAGTATGTCCACAGTCTCTGACCATCTCCTGTAGTATGTCCGCAGTCTCTGACCATCTACTGTAATGTGACGGTGACTAGTGACAGCAGCTGCCTGGATTGAAGTGCGGATCCGATAGCTCCGCGGGTGAGAATGAGAGCGAGTGGGTCGGGCAGCTCGGCACGCTGGTAAGGGAGCGAGCGGGTGAGAGAGCGTGCAGCTCAGCACCCGGGGAACTAAAAGTGCGGGCAGCTCCGCTGGCGGGAGAGAGAGTGTGCGGGCCGGGCAGCTGGGCGGCTTGGTGAGTGTGAGCGAGCGGGGGAGCAGAGAGATGACATTATCTCTCACCGCCCGCCCTGCACTTCTGCCCTCAATGTGTAGGCAGCCACAGGCAACAGAGAGATTACATTATCTCTCTGCTGCCTAACTCTGGGACACAGCATGAGACAATTGGAGCAGGCAAGTGACAATCTGCAATGTGTGACAGACAGGCAAGTGACAAACGTGTGGCAGGTGATGTGGCAAGTGACAATCTACAACTTCTGTCAGGTGACGTGGCAAGTGACAATCCGCAATGTGTGTCAGGCGACATGGCAAGTGACAATCCGCAACGCGTGGCAGGCGACGGTGGCAAGTAACACACTCAGGGCTCCCACTGATTCTGTATTATGGTGAGTTGAACCATTTCATTTTATATAACAATGTAATAATAGAAAAAATGTGTTTCAATCATTCTGACACCATAACAACCATGGTGACGGGATGATTGAAGCTCCAACACCAGCCATTTCTTCGAAAAATTGCCCGCAAAAAAAATATTTTCTGGAAGTGCCCCTCCCAAGACTAGACTCTGGATCCGCCCGTGGACAGAATAGCACATAAGTAAACCTGTAGCGGGAACCTGGGATTGGTTCTGAGTACTGGACTACTACAACTACATTGTGGGGATGCAATTAACACTTTGTCATTAACTATATACATACAGTTGAAAAAGTATTCATACCCCTTGACATTTTCCACATTTTGTCATGTTACAACCAAAAAGTAAATGTATTTTATTGGGATTTTAGGTGATAGACCAACACAGAGTGGCACATAATTGTGAAGTGGAAGGAAAATGATAGTGAGGTGTGGCATGCATTTGTATTTAGCCCCCTTTACTCTGATACCCCTAACTAAAATCTAGTGGAACCAATTGCTTTCAGAAGTCACCTAATTAGAAAATAGGGTTAGTAAATAGTAAATAGTGGAAAGAGTATGGCACAACTGCAAACTTACCAAGACATGTCCGTCCACCTAAATTGACAGGCCAGGCAAGAAGAGCATTAATCAGAGAAGCAGCCAAGAGGCTTATGGTAACTCTGGAGGAGCTGCAGAGATCCACAGCTCAGGTGGGAGAATCTGTTCACAGGACAACTATTAGTCGTGCACTCCACAAATCTGGCCTTTATGGAGTGGCAAGAAGAAAGCCATTGTTGAAAGAAAGCCATAATAAACCCTGTTTGCAGTTTGCGAGAAGCCATGTGGGGGACAAAGCAAACATGTGAAAGAAGGTGCTCTGGTTAGATGAGACCAAAATTTTACTTAATTTTTTATTAAAAATTTTGGCCTAAAAGCAAAACGCTATGTGTGGCGGAAAACACTGCACATCACCCTGAACACACTATGCCCACCGTGAAACATGGTCTTGGCAGCTTCATGTTGTGGGGATGCTTTTCTTCAGCAGGGACAGTGAAGCTGGTCAGAGTTGATGGGAAGATATATGGAGCCAAATACAGGGCAATCTTAGAAGAAAACCTGTTAGAGTCTGCAAAAGACTTGAGACTGGGGCGGAGGTTCACCTTCCAGCAGGACAACGACCCTAAACATACAACCAGAGCTACAATGGAATGGTTTAGATCAAAGCGTGTTAGAATAGCCCAGTCAAAATCCAGATCTAAATCCAATTAAGAATCTGTGGCAAGACTTGAAAATTGCTGTTCACAGACGCTCTCCATCCAATCTGACAGAGCTTGAGCTATTTTGCAAAGAAGAATGGGCAAAAATGTCACTCTCTAGATGTGCAAAGCTGGTAGAGACATCCCCAAAAAGACTCACAGCTGTCATTGTAGCAAAAGGAGGTTCTGCAAAGTATTGACTCGGGGGGGCTGAATACAAATGCACCCCACACTTTTCACATATTTATTTATAAAACATTTTGAAAACCATTTATCATTTTCCTTCCACTTCACAATTACCGGTATGTGCCACTTTGTGTTGGTTTATCACATAAAATCCCAAAAAGATAAATTTACTTTTTTGGTTGTAACATGACAAAATGTGGAACATTTCAAGGGGTATGAATACTTTCTCAAGTCACTGTATATGTGGCCTCACTAAAGTGGGTCTTCTTCCATGAGACCTCATATATGCATACATATGTTTGTGCTGGGAGCACACTGCACATCGCACTCCCAGCACAGAGACAGGGCCCTCACTGAGGGCCCCAGGCTCACACTAATGATTGGGAACTGGGAGGCCCGGTTCCCAATCACCTGATCACTGTGATAGCCTCTAATTTGGCTATTACAGTGGTCAGTCACTGTACAGCCCACCCCTGCATGTTTTCTCCTGTGAATGCAGAAAATTATACATTGTATCTTTTTCTCCTTGCCAGGTGAGAAGAATGTAAACAAATGTGTATAAAAGAACTAACAAAAATAAATAGCTAGATTATGGTTTGATCTAGGTTAGTATCAGGGTAAGAGTCAGGGTCAAGACCAAAGTCAAAGGCCAGCTTAAAGATCAGGGTTAGCTTAATATTGGTGGAATCAATGTCAGTGTCACTGTCAGTGTGTTTTAGGTAGGATAAATAAAGGCAAAATATACAGAATTGTGTTTGGGCACTACTACTGATACAAACAACAACAAATAACATACACATATGTGGTATCACAGCAATCTTTAGAAGCAGAAGGATTTTGGGTTGTTCTTTGTTGGTAGGTTATGGAAATAGCAAGAAATATACAGCTACATTAATTAAATTTGTTTTACTATATTGAGGCAGTTTAATAAAAAAATGTTGAAAAAAACAAAAACAATTAAATAAATCAGGAGATATTCGTTACCGTTTACCACCAAATGAAAATCCCCTTTGTCCTGAAAAAAAACCAAAACAAGGCATAATCAACCTGAATACACTGAGGGGTTGCAATGATATTTACAGTTTTACTAACACATGTCAAAGTTGCAAAATTGTGTTCAGACGTTTGGATTTGTTTTACCAGAGGTGGCTCTAGGCTTTGTGAGGCCTTAGGCAAACCTTAGACATGAGGCCCTACTAACTCCCATAATGGGAAAAATAATTCAAGCGATAAAAATTAACGGTATAAATTGCATATATAAAGAGCCTTAAATCCTATGAACTATGAATTTACAGTTTCTAGAACTTTCTCTAACCAATTCTTCTTTAATCAAATATAAATACTACATATATATTATATTACAAATATAAATATTACACGCACACAAATATAGATAACATTTGTGCAGCTGCTACTAGCAATATGTTTAAGGTATAACAAGAGTCAAAACCATATTTCTCCATTTACATGAAGGTCAGGTTACCCACTTCCTGCCCGCCGTATGCAGAATGACGGCCGGGAAGTGGTTCTGTTATCCTGACTGGTTCTCATATGACGTCCAGCAGGATAACATGCTGGCACACGCCCGTGGGGGCACGCAGCGCGGCAAGTGCGGCATGTCAGTTTGACACCCCGCATCTTCGATCGTGATAAGAAGCCTCTGACAGAGGCTTCTTACCACGTGATCAGCTGTGACCAATCACAGATGATCATCGCGTGAACCAGGAAGTGCCGGTAAACGGTATTCCTCGGTTCACGCTGACAGGGAGAGCCAATGGGCGGCTCTCCATGACAGGAAAGGGGTCTGTGCTGATAATCAGCATATTGATTATCAGCACAGCCCCCTCAGATGTGCCAATCACCTGCCAACCAGTGCCCAGCAATGTCCCAACATTAAATTATGCCAGCCCCCACCACAGTGCCAATCACTGCCCACCACTGTGCCAATCACTGCCCAGCAGTAACACCTGTCAGTACTAATCAGTACCTCATCATCAGTGCTGCCCATCAGTGCCACCTGTCAGTGCCAATTAGTACCACCTATCAGTGCCAATCAGTGCCGCCTGTCAGTGCCCATCACAGCCACCTGTCAGTGCCCATCACAGCCACCTGTCAGTGCCCATCACAGCCGCATGTCAGTGCCACCTATCGGTGCCCACCAGTGCTGCATATCAGTGCCGCCTATCAGTGCCCATCAATTCTACATATCAGTGCCTCCTCATCAGTGCCACTTTATCAGTGCCAAATCATCAGTGCCACCTCATCAGTGCCTGTCAGTGAAGGGGAAAACAAAATTTTATGACAGAAACTAAGAAAAAATATTTTTTTTTTCAAAAATGTTTATCTGTTTTAGTTTGTTTAGCAAAAAATAAAAACTCCAGAGGTGATCAAATACCACCAAAAAAAGCTCTATTTGTGCAAAGAAAATTAATAAAAATTCTGTTTGGGTACAGTGTAGCACGACCGCGCAATTGTCATTTAAAATGCGACAGCGCTGAAAGCTGAAAATTGTCCCGGGCAGGAAGGGGCGTAAGTACCTGGTAATGAAGTGGTTAATATAACCCAGCACAGAGTTCCCCCTTACAGTGCAAGGGGAATTTGATGTAAGGGGGAATGTTGCAGACTTTGGTGTAAGGGGGAACTCTGATGTAAGGGGAGGTCTCTGGTGACGAGATCACCTTATATCAGAGTTCCCCTTTATGTCATTGTCCACAGAGTTTCAACTTGCATTTAAAATGGAAACTTTAATGTGGGGAGGACTCTGGTCACCATAGAGCACCTTTCGCAAAGTGAATGCTCTAAGGTAAGGGGGGGGGGTTACTGATATAAGGGGGAACCTTTATATCAGTGCCTCCTTACCTTACTGTATTCAGTGCCCCCTACATCAGTGATCCCCCCTCAGACTGGCCTTGCTACGCTGTTACTGACCACCACTCAGGTGCACCGTGCAGGGCTCAGTCAGATGGCCCTCTCTGGGCTCCAGCTTAATGGCTCTCGTTTCATCCTATATTACACTACGAGACTGTGAGGATATGATAAAAGAGATGGTCAGACCCTGCAGAAATACTACAGGAGATAGTCACAGAGTGTGTGGACATGATACGGGAGACGGTCAGAGACTGCATACATGATACAAGAGATGGTTAGAGACTGCAGACATACTACAGGAAACGATCAGAGACTGCAGACATACTACAGGAGATAGTCAGAGACTGCAGACATACTACAGGAGATGGTCAGAGACTGCAGACATACTACAGGAGATGGTCAGAGACTGCATACATGATACAAGAGATGGTCAGAGAGTGTGCATACATGATACAAGAGATGGTCAGAGAGTGTGCATACATGATACAAGAGATGGTCAGAGACTGCAGACATACTACAGGAGATAGTCATAGACTGCAGACATACTACAGGAGATGGTCAGAGACTGCATACATGATACAAGAGATTGTCAGAGGCTGCAGACATGATACAAGAGATGGTCAGAGAGTGTGCATACATGATACAAGAGATGGTCAGAGAGTGTGCATACATGATACAAGAGATGGTCAGAGACTGCATACATGATACAAAAGATGGTCAGAGACTGCATACATGATACAAGAGATAGTCAGAGACTGTATAAATGATACAAGAGATGGTTAGAGACTGCAGAAATACTACAGAAGATGGTCAGAAAGTGCAGACATACTACAGAAGATGGTCAGAGACTGCATACATGATACAAGGGTCACTAAGGACGACATGATCCGCAGCCACCTCCTCCCAGCCATGTACAAGTCCATGGGTGTCTTGGGACTGTAATTGATCCCTTGAAGACTGCTGCTGATGCTGAGTGCTAGGCTCCACCTCCATGCTGACACAATAATCCTCCTCCTCCTCATCCTCTTCCTGTGTGATTGCCGGGCCAGCAGAAACACTGGATAAAGGGGGCCTTGAGAGGTAAGGAAGTCCTCCTCTTCCTGCCTCTGTTGTGCCTCAAGTGCCCTGTCCATTATTCCACGCAGTGTGTGCTCCAACAGGTGGACAAGAGGAACAGTGTCACTGATGCATGCACTGTCACTGCTCACCATCCTCGTGGCCTCCTCAAATGGTGCCAGGACAGTGCATGCATGCCTGATCATGGCCCACTGGCGTGGGGAAAAATATCCAAGCTCCCCTGACCCTGTCCTGGTGCCATATTGCAACAGATACTCATTGATGGCCCTCTGCTGCGTGTGCAGCCGCAGCAGCATGGCCAACGTAGAGTTCCACCTGGTGGGCATGTCACAGATTAGGCGGTTCTTGGGCAGGTTGTAATCCTTTTGCAGGTCAGACAGCCGAGCACTGGCATTATATGACCAGTGGAAATGCCCACAGAGTTTCCTGGCCTGCTTCAGGACCTCCTGTAAGCCCGGGTACATGCCCAAGAACCGCTGCACCACCAAGTTAAGGACTTGAGCCAAACAGGGCACATGGGTCAGTTGTTCCTGTCGGAGGGCGGAGAGGAGCTTGGTGCCATTGTCGTAAACCACCTTTCCTGGCTTAAGCTGGCGTGGCATCAACCACCTCTGAGCCTGCCCCTGCAGAGCTGACAGAATCTCTGCCCCAGTGTGGCTCCTGTCCCCCAAGCACACCAGCTCAAGCACCGCATGGCATCTTTCTTTCTCGTACATCACGGGACACAGAGCGGCATAGTCATTACTATGTGGGTTATATAGTTTACCTTCAGGTGCTGGCACTGGCAACTTCCAAACCGGAAGTACCCTCCCCTATATAAGCCCCTCCCATCCGGGAGCACCTCAGTTTTTTGCCAGTGTCTAAGGTGTTGGACAAGAAGTAACATGTGTTTTTGACTGAGCTTGCGTACAGGTTCTTTTGGGCCTCAGTAAGCTATTCCGGATCCGACCAAAAAAGCTTCATAGCTAAACGGTCGGTACCCGGGCCTTGCAGAGAAGAGCAAGGTTTTGCCTGTAATGCTTCTCTTAGGAGGGCTGGACCCTGGGATCCAGAGCTCTGGTCATACCCACGACCAAGATGTTTTCTGTGCAGGGTGCTATACAGGTCCAGGGGAGTGGAATCCTTGGGAACCCGGTCCCTGAAGGTTTAATTACAATGCCTGCCGTGAGAGGTGAAGTTTGGGCTTCTGTGGACCAAACAGAGTCCTGCGGCGGGGAAAAGGTAAGTGGGGGCCCCTCAGGAACTTGGTTCTATTGGGGGACCCCCAAGCCTAATATGTCTTTCTGCCTGTTACCTAACGGTATTCCCGCTAAATATCTGTGCATGTCTGTAACTACTAAAAAATGTAATAATTTTAAGAGTGGTCAAGAAAAAAAAAAATGGTTAAACCGCGGTACCTGTGTTAAACCACTAGAGGCCGCTGTGGAACGTTGTTTTCTTGTCATGTGGGTTTTTTCTTTCCAAGTCAAAATCCAGGCAGATGGTGAGTTCTCTGGATGGGAAACTGTTTCCTCTGCCATGTTGCAATGCTCGTCCATCCCCCGGCCCTGTGGCAAACAGGGCCCTGGCTTCTGTCCCTAGTCCCTTTCAAAAAAGAGCGCCGAAGGCGCACGTGCGCGTGCACGCGCCTCTATTTATAGAGGTGAGCTGGAAAAAGGGGCGGAGCTTGGTGGATGACGCTCTGTGCGCGCCGCAGCGCTTCTGCGCATGTGCGGGCGTCCCAGCATGATAAAAAGCACAATTAGGTGTTGTCAGCTGGTTTTGGAAGGCAGAAACAGAGCTGGCAACATTTAGAAAGGCATACAGCAGGCGGTTGATGCAGGCATCCCCATAGAAAGGCACATTAGTAGACACCAACCGTTTATATAGCAGCAATTGTGCTAGACTATTGTCATTAAGTGGTGTATTTCGGCTGGAATACCTCAGCTTTGGGCTTAGGAATATGCCGTCTAAAGTCTCCGGGACTAAGAATCCCAGGAAGCATAGGGGGTCTCCATCGGGCTCTGAGGATCTTGGGCATTCTTCGGCTGCACCAATCTCCCCTGAAAAATCAGAGGTTAGTGACCGTAGAGCACCCTCAGGAGTACCTGGTACTGTGGCTGTCCTCAGTTCACCTGCTCCTGGGTATATAACAGAGGAGGTTTTTTCCTCAGCTCTGGGAGGACTGGAAGAGAGATTGACAACATTGATCGCTGCTTCCCTGTCAGAGGGAAAGCGCGCCCGATCTCCGTCTCCTCCCTCAGAGTACCTGTTAGCAGAGCAACAGTCCCATACAGGGATCGACCTACCTGAAGGGGATCAGGATGAGGTTGATTCTGTTGTAGAGGAATCAACAGTGGAAGAGCCATTCTCAGCATCACATGCTGAAAGATTATGGGTTCAGTCCCTGACTAACATGGTCCGATCAGCATTTAAAATGCCCCTTGCGGAGCCATCATCCACTTCTGTCTCCTCGTTGGGGTCGCTAAAAGCTCCCCAGACTGTTTGTTCCTTTCCAATCCATCCTTTACTGGAAGGGCTCATTTACCAGGATTGGGAACATCCTGATAAAATATTTACTCCCCCCAAGAGATTTCCGGTGGTCTATCCCATGGAGGATAAGTTCATCAAAAAATGGAGGGTCCCTACAGTGGACGCAGCCATCTCTTGTGTGAATAAATCACTGACATGTCCAGTAGATAATGTCCAAATGTTCAAGGACCCAATAGATAAAAAATTGGAGTCCTTATTAAAATCTGCTTTCTCTACAGCAGGCTTGGTGACACAACCAGCAGTGGCAGCTATTGGGGTCTGCCAAGCAGTGAAGGATCAGTTGAAACAGGTCTTAAGGGACTTGCCAGATCAGCAGGCCCTTGCCCTAGCTGATCTACCTAGAGCCTTATGCTTTGCGGTTGACGCCATAAAGGATTCAATCCATCAGGCCTCCCACCTTACGCTGTCTGTAGTACATATGAGCAGGCTTTTATGGCTAAAAAACTGGTCTGCTGAAGCTCCCTGTAAAAAATTGCTGGTTAACTTCCCATTTCATGGTGAACGCTTATTCGGGGAAGACCTGGACAAATATATCCAGAGAATTTCTGGCGGTAAAAGTACACTCTTGCCGGTTAAAAACAGAGTTAGAGGTCCCTCTTTTAAGAGGCCTGCTTCTCCAGTCCCTGGGACATCGGCTGTGAAACAGTTCCGACGGCCTCCTCGGTCAAATCCCGGGGGTAAAAATCAGGGACAATCGCAGGGTAACAAGAAACCCTGGGTCAGGAGAGGTACAAAACCTCCCCCAAAGTCAAATGCATGAAGGGTTGCCCCCACTCAATTGGGTGGGGGGAAGACTTCAGTTGTTCGCAGAGACCTGGCGGGACACGATCAGAGACAGATGGGTGCTCTCCGCAGTAAGTCTGGGATACAAATTGGAATTAAAAGACTCCCCTCCTTCCCATTTTATAAGGTCGAACGTGCCAAGGGATCCCCGGAAGAGAGGATCCCTCCTGTTGGCACTAGAACAACCATTGCTCCAAGGAGTAATTATGGAAGTTCAGCTAGAGGAATGCGGGTTCGGGTTTTACTCAAACCTCTTTACAGTCCCGAAACCAAACGGGGACGTGAGGCCCATATTAAATCTAAAAGGGCTAAACAAATTCCTACATATCAGAACTTTCAGGATGGAGTCGATCCGATTGGTGACCACTGCCCTACAAGGGGAGGAATGGCTAGCCTCGATCGACATCAAAGATGCTTATTTGCACATTCCCATCTTTCCAGTTCACCAAAAATTTCTACGCTTTGCAGTAGAAGGGTGCCATTTTCAGTTCAGAGCCTTACCCTTCGGTCTGGCCACAGCACCAAGAGTGTTCACAAAAATTCTGGCCCCATTATTGGCCAATCTAAGAACACAAGGTGTAACGATAATGGCATATCTAGATGACTTGTTGCTGATAGACCACTCAGTGGAAAAACTAGAAGTGGTCGTTCACAAGACAATCAAGTATCTGGAATCTCATGGTTGGATTATCAACCGAGACAAGTCAGCCCTAAAACCAGTCAAAAGTCTGGAATACTTGGGGCTAAGGCTGGATTCAGACCAGAGAAAATTTTTCTTGCCTCAAGAAAAGGTGTCGTCTTTGAGAGATTTGATCCACCTAGTGGGTACAAAAAGACAGCCGTCCATACGCCTGTGCATGAGGCTGCTGGGAAAAATGGTGGCATCATTCGAAGCAGTACCCTACGGTCAATTCCATTCAAGGAATTTGCAAAGGGCCATACTGTCAGCCTGGAACAAAAAAGTTCAGGCCCTAGACTTACCAATGTCCTTGTCCCCTTCCGTTCGCAAGAGCCTCCGTTGGTGGTTGGTTCCCCAGAATCTGGAAAAAGGGAAATCCTTCAGTCCGATTTCTTGGAAGGTGGTCACTACAGATGCCAGCCTTATAGGCTGGGGAGCAGTACTGGAGCAATGGTCTCTCCAGGGCAGATGGTCGGATGCAGAAAAGGCCCTGCCCATCAATCTCTTAGAGATACGAGCAGCCCGGTATGCCCTAGTAGCATGGACATCCAAACTCCAAGGGTCCCCTGTCAGAATTCAATCGGACAATGCCACAGCAGTGGCATATATCAATCATCAGGGTGGCACCAGGAGTCGTGCAGCCCAGAGGGAAGTAAATTGCATCCTGAAATGGGCAGAAAGATATGTCCCAGCCATATCCGCGGTATTCATTCCAGGAGTGGAGAATTGGAAGGCGGACTTTCTAAGTCGCCAACAATTATGCCCAGGGGAATGGTCCCTTCACCCCGAGGTTTTCCGGACAATATGTCAGCGGTGGGGAACACCGGATGTAGATCTTCTAGCATCCAGATTCAACGCAAAGGTGGACAGGTTTGTCTCTCGGACAAGGGATCCCCTAGCTTGCGGCTCGGATGCCCTAGTGTTCCCTTGGGATCAGTTCAAGCTGATATATGCATTCCCACTGCCACAATTGTTACCTCGATTACTCTGCAGAATCAGGGTAGAAAAGAAACCAGTGATTCTGGTGGCTCCAGCGTGGCCCCGAAGAGCATGGTACGCGGAGATTGTAAAAATGTCTGTGGGGAGTCCTTGGACCCTCCCACATCGTCCGGACCTGCTTTCGCAAGGACCGATATACCACCCTTCCTTACCAGCCCTAGGTTTGACGGCCTGGCTATTGAAGCCCACATTCTAAAAAAGAGAGGTCTCTCTAATCCTGTGGTATCTACCATGATCAATGCCAGGAAGCCGGTATCCAGGCAGATCTACTATAGAATCTGGAAGGCGTACATCGCTTGCTGTGAGGCCAGGAAATGGCATCCACGTAAGTACGTAATAGGTAGGATTCTGGACTTCCTACAGTGGGCTGTAGATAGGAAGCTTGCCTTGAATACTATCAAGGGTCAGATTTCGGCCTTGTCAATATTTTTTCAAAGGCCCTTGGCTTTGCATTCACTAGTCAAAGCTTTTATACAAGGAGTGATGCGTATTAGCCCTCCGGTTAATATTCCCATATGTCCATGGGACTTAAACCTGGTTCTGTTGGTTCTACAGAAACAACCATTTGAACCATTACAGCACATTTCCTTGGTTCTTCTCACCAGGAAATTGATTTTTCTAGTAGCCAGTCGGCTAAAAGAGTGTCGGAATTAGCCGCTATGTCCTGTAGGGAGCCATATCTGGTTATCCATAAGGACAGAGTAGTGTTACGTCCTCATCCAGCCTTTCTTCCTAAGGTGGTATCGAGGTTTCATTTGAACCAAGATGTGGTTCTTCCTTCCTTTTTCCCCAAACCTAGTTCGGTAGAGGAAAAGTTATTACATTCTTTGGATGTAGTAAGAGCAGTTAAAGCTTATCTAAAAGCCACTGCTCAGATTCGCAGAACGGATACTTTGTTTATTCTGCCGGAAGGCCCCAGAAAGGGTCAGGCAGCGTCAAAATCGACTTTAGCCAAGTGGATTCGACAGGTCATTATGCAAGCCTATGGCTTGAGAAGGAGACCGCCTCCGTTCAAAGTTAGGGCGCACTCCACAAGAGCAGTTGGAACTTCATGGGCAGTGCATCACCAGGCCTCCCTGGCTCAAATCTGTAAGGCCGCAACATGGTCTTCAGTACACACGTTTACTAGGTTCTACCAGGTGGACGTTAGAAGTCAGGAGGATGTCGCCTTTGGGCGCAGTGTGTTGCAGGCCGCAAAAGATCCTCATGTCTGATAGCGCCCAGCTTATGTATGGTGTATCCCCCCCTCATTGGGCATTGCTTTGGGACGTCCCACCTAGTAATGACTATGCCGCTCTGTGTCCCGTGATGTACGAGAAAGAAAATAGGATTTTTATAACAGCTTACCTGTAAAATCCTTTTCTTGGAGTACATCACGGGACACAGAGCTCCCACCCCTCTTTTGGGGACACTTATTGCTTTGCTACAAAACTGAGGTGCTCCCGGATGGGAGGGGCTTATATAGGGGAGGGTACTTCCGGTTTGGAAGTTGCCAGTGCCAGCACCTGAAGGTAAACTATATAACCCACATAGTAATGACTATGTCGCTCTGTGTCCCGTGATGTACTCCAAGAAAAGGATTTTACAGGTAAGCTGTTATAAAAATCCTATTTTTTGCCTGTGTACTTGCGTAGCCCCTTGAACGCCTACGGAGCACCGCTGGTTCCGAGGACAAAGCACAGGTAGAGGCCATGGAGGAAGAAGAAGAGGAGGGGGTGGAGGAGAGAGGTGTGTAAGAATCACCAGTAGTAACATTTTGGAGGCGTGGTGGCGGAACAACCTCCAACACTACTGCACCTTGTTCTGCATCCTTCCCAGCTGCCAGCAGAGTCACCCAATGCGCAGTGAAAGATAGGTAACTTCCCTGTCCATGCCTGCTGGACCATGAGTCAGCGGTAATATGCACCTTACCATCCAGTGAGGCCAAGACATTGCCTTCCACATGCTGGTAGAGAGCCAGAATCACCCTCCTTAAGAAAAAGTGGCGTTTGGGAACCTGCCACTGAGGAACCGCACATTCAACAAACTCCCGGAAGGGGGCAGAGTCTACCAACTGAAAAGGCAGCAGTTGAAGTGCTAGCAATTTAGCCAAGCTAGCATTCAACCGCTGGGCATGTGGATGGCTGGGAGCGAACTTCTTTCGGCGGTGCAGCAGCTGGGACAGGGAAATTTGCCTGGTACAATTGAAAGTCGTTGTACCGATAGCAGATTGTCCGCAAGTACTTGGCTGTGACACACCGAATTCTACACCTTCATTCCTCTCAGTGCAGGTTTCAGAGAGGACTGAAGGTATAGTGGGGTTGGAGATCCCAGCTGATGAGGAGCAAGGAGAGGTCCGCTTTGTTCTTTGGTGTGGGTCTTTTAGGTACGCTTGCCAACGGACTGCATGGCAGATCGACATATGTCTGGCCAATCACGTGGTGCCCAAGCGGCTGATGTTTTGGCCATGCGAGATACGCTTTAGACATATGTTGCAAATGGCAATGGTGCGATCTGCTGCACATGTCTGAAAAAAGGTCCACACCAAAGAACTTTTGGAAAAACGCGCACAGACAGCAACGCCCTCTACATGCGGAGCTCTGTGGTGTGATGCGGTCGGTGTGCTGCCGTTAAGCTGGCCCCTGGAGGGCATCCTGCATCGTTGGAGATGTGACTCCTCCTCCTCCTCCTCTCTCCTATCAGGCACCCACGTGGAGTCAGTGACCTCATCATCCCCTCCCTCCTCATCACTGGAGCCAATCTGGCAGTATGCTGCAGCTGGGGGAACATGACTGCCAGATTGGTGTCCTTGTTGGGCACCCCCTCTATCTGGGCTCACGTTACTACCCCCTCTCTCTGAGCTCACGTTACTGCCTTCCTCCAGCTGGGTTCCATCATGGGAGCCTTCAAAACGCTGGGCATCCTCCTGGAGCATGTACCCAACACTGTGTTCCAACAGTTTGGGGAACTCCTCAGGAGGACATGGTGGGGCTAGGGAAGGACTGACTGATGCCATTGAGCCGAGGGAAGAGGCCGCTTTGGCAGCTGCTTTGCCAGACAAAGTACCCTGAGCCTGGGTGAGAGAGGACGAGGAGGAGGAGGACAGCTTGGTCATCCACTCTACCAAGTCTTGGGCATGTTGCGGCTCAACATGGCCAGCTGCCGAAAAGAAGGACAAGCGTGTCCCACGGCCATGTGCTGATGAGGATGCACCTTGTCTGCGCTGTGATTGGCCAAAGCATGCGGGTCATAGTGCATGCTTGGCCAATCATCAGCCAACAATGCACTGCTATGCCACAGTGAATTCTGGGCAGTAACACGCCACTCGAATTTGGCACGAACGGCCCATAATGTTCGATCTTCGTCAAACGATCGAACAGCTGATGTTCGAGTCGAACATGGGTTTGACTCGAACACGAAGCTCATCCCTACTGTTCACTGCCTACAAACTGCTTTGATTACTATCAGTACTGTATGGGAACATTTATTAGAAGAGTTGTAAAGGATATCTACAATCCTTTGGCTACCTCCACAACAGTCAATTAGTGGATGGTTGACATGTTGTGTGGTAGCACCTGCAACTCTAGACACATCAATGGAAGAAACAAAGAAACCGTTTTTGTGTGCGGAAAGTGAAGCAGAGATATCTTAGGGACCAACCATCTTAAGTTCAAACGTCAATTTCAGGCAGCAACTCTAGGCTAAAGTTGTAACAGTGCTTAGTGTTCTTATATAGCAGGGATATGCAATTAGCGGACCTCCAGCTGTTGCCAAACTACAAGTCCCATGAGGCATAGCGAGACTCTGACAGCAGCAAGCATGACACCCAGAGGCAGAGGCATGATGGGACTTGTAGTTTTGCAACAGCTCTAGGTCCGCTAATTGCATATCCCTGTTATATAGTGACAGCACAGAGAATAGCATGTGGATATTAAACTTTTATCCTGTATGGCCTTATGGACACCATGTATGTTTACACAGGTTTGCATGCATATGCATGCCACTTGGAGAATTACTCAATAAGTTCCAGTTCCGTGTCAGTTATATGGAAATATCTACATAAAAGTTTATAAATAACTCCACCTTTAACTAGTCAATTTAACGTTTTCTTTGTTTCACATTGTCTTTAAAATCATGTGTCCTGGGAAATCTCATTTGAAAAAATTCCCCTCTGTGGATGTTACAGTGATAATGATAACATTTTGAATATCCTCACACTTTTCACTCAAAAAAAATTGAATACAAAAAAAGAGCGTTGGTTTAGATGCACTTTAAGGTAAATGCAGAACATGGTACAAGTCACAGAGGGAAGAGATCCCCAAAATGTAAGCATTATGGCATGACCCTGGAAAGCCTGCCAACTATTTAAATATTGTGCTAGGCTTTTAATTAATAATCTTTGATGCTCTCATAATATACGCTTTTGTAACATGTTAGCATCCACCATCATAAAATTATATACTGTATCTCTTGGTTAGTATCACAGAATACCTGTAAGTTTAGAGACTGGCCCATATTCCTTCTGTGGTACTACCGTAATATCCCATAACACTAGATTCATTTATTGGCCCATGCATGCTGTCTTTACACAAACATAAACATTAGAAATCCGATAAAAAATAAGCTTTACAGCATTCCACTATACACCATTGTGGGTTAAAATAAAATGCCTATGGTTTGTTCCTTACACACCATGTAGGGTTGAGGGAGCACAGCTACATCTTCATTTTGTATATTCCAAGCATAGAATTAGTGTATCTCTTTAGCCTAGCTGGAGTGCTTGCATGTTCCAGTTCCTTCACTGCCAATCTTACATCATCTCTTCAGGGAACATTTGTGTTACAATGTTTTCTGTTGAATCAAAGGAAAATCTTGGAGATTCATTTATTCAGCAGGCCAGATGCCACAGAATGAAGTCAATAACTAGTGTACAAGGCAGAGGTTTTTTAAATCAGTTATTTATAAAACCAGTGTTGCCGTTTCTTTTCTGTTCCTTGAGATTTTTTCTACAAGATGAATGATATACAGTATACTGTTTTTAAAATGTATTATTCCATGTCTGTCTTATTTATTAATTTTATCCTGAATAGTGTAAAATGGTGGAGTCACACTTTAACACCAAAGTCATGAACGCAAAAAAAAAATGAGCTGGGCTTTTTATCACTATTTTTCTGGTTCCAGGATTTCATTTGACTTTATTTTTTTTACAGCAATTTATTTTTTCAAGTAAGACTCCGTTCAGAGAGCTGGAAGTCTTGCCACTTTTCAAAGTACATTTCGTAGTGTATAGCAATCTGTGAAGAGCTTCTCACACATTCTCACTCACAAAATGATTGCATGCACCTCTGATATTATGAAAAAGTGATAAAAAAAGACATCTCTACTCATTTGTTTTCCCTGCCACTATTGTATTCATACTTACATATTTGAAGCCTAAAAGGTCTGGCTTCTATGAAGTAATTCTACAATCTTAAGCAAACTTTCAAGAAGTATAAGAAATGCAAGTTAGATCTTAAAAAAGACACATAATATAGCTCTTTGTAACAGGCTAGAATGCCCCTTCATATATGTCTTTGAGATCAGCAGTACCATTGTGTTGGTTTCATCTAATTTTTCTGTTATCTTTTAAACCTATTCTAGCTAAGGTATATATGTGCTGTCATTAAAACGCTTGTATTCTCCTCAAACCTCCACATCCCCTCCCCTAGGCATTCCACCTACTCTATGTGATCTAGTAGTAACTTATTTGATGTGATATGTTCTTTATTTCTTCATAACTTTATTAGTCTTTCTACCCGTTTCCGGGTGGAACATTCACCTGCTTCTAGGGTTGAGCGAACCCGAACTGTAAAGTTTGGGTTCGTACCGGACTTTTGGGTTTTTGGTACCCGGACCTGAACCCGAACAATTTACTGTATGTTCGGGTTCGGGTTCGGTGTTTGGCAATGTAATGGCGCATTTTAAAAAGCTGCAGGGCAGCCAATCAACATTTTTTTAACTTGTGTGCCCTTAGAAGCCATCACAGCCACGCCTACTAATGGCATAGCTGTGATTGGCCAGTGCAGCATGTGACCCAGCCTCTATATAAGGTAGAGGCACATAGCACAGCACGTCACTCTGCTTCAGTTAGTGTAGGGAAAGTTTGCTGCTGCTGCTTTGAGGGAGAGAATTAGATAGGAGTCCTGATTTAGAAATCTAATTACTCAGCGATCTACCTTGCTTTTGTTGTGTGGGTGCAGTGCACAATCTTTTTATCCTGCCCAGTGCCAGAGAAAAGCTAACTTTTATCCGTCTGTTAGTTAGGTTGGCTTCGGTGAGCATTTTATGCAAGCTCAGTGCACCAGCACTGCATATGTTACTGTGAGATACACCCTTTAGATACAGTTCTCCTATTCTGCTATAAAAAAAATAAAAAATTAGGGCAAAAAAAAATTTTTGGTGCATTTTCTGCCATAAAAAATTATTTTGGTGCATTTTCTGCATATCTGTACGTGTGAGATAGACACTTTAGATACTGTTCTCCTATTCTGATCTTCAAAAAAAATAAATAATTTAGGGCAAAAAAATATTTTTGGGTGCGTTTTCTGGGCAAAAATTTTTTTTTGGTGCATTTTTTGCATATCTGTACGTGTGAGATAGACACTTTAGATACTCTTCTCCTATTCTGATCTTCAAAAAAGATAATAATTTAGGGCAAAAAAAAAATTTTTGGTTCGTTTTCTGGCCAAAAAAAATATTTTGGTGCATTTTCTTCATATCTGAACATGTGAGATAGACACTTTAGATACTGTTATCCTATTCTGATCTTCAAAAAATATAATAATTTAGGGCAAAAAAAAATTTTGTTGGTGTGTTTTCTGCCCAAAAAATATTTTTTGGTGCGTTTTCTGCCCAAAAATGTTTTTTTGGTGCATTTTTTGAATATCTGTACTTGTGAGATAGACACTCTACTGTTCTCCTATTCTGATCTTCAAAAAATATAATAATTTAGGGCAAAAAATAATTTTTTGGTGAGTTTTCTGCCCTAAAAAAAAAATTTGGTGCATTTTCTGCATATCTGTACGTGTGAGATAGACACTTTAGATACTGTTCTCCTATTCTGATCTTCAAAAAATATAATCATTTCGGGCAAGATCCTAAATTTGAAAAATATGAGGAGACCGTCAAATAAGGGATGTGGCCCCGGTCGTGGTGCTGCTGGTGGAGCTCCTGTTGCAGGGAGAGGACGTGGTCAATCTGTGCCAGCTACACGCACAAGTGAAACACCTTCCTCAGGAGCGAGTAGGCGACAGAGCCTGCAGCGGTATTTGGTCGGGCCTAATGCGGCTCTACGAATGTTGAGGCCAGGCCCAGGACAAGTACAGGCGATAGTAGATTGGGTTGCTGACAGTGCCTCCAGTTCATTCACATTGTCTCCCACCCAGTCTACTGCTGAAAGATCAGAGTTGGCACCTGCAGCCAATGTCCATCAGTCTTTCACCTCACCCCCTTGCAAATCAGCCAAGCAGTCTTAGCCCCAAGTCATGCAGCAGTCTCTTCTGCTTTTTGATGACTCTGTTAGCAGGGTTTCCCAGGGCCATTCACCTAGCCCTACCCCAGAAGTGGAAGAGATTGAGTGCACCGATGCCCAACCACTTATGTTTCATGATGAGTACATGGGAGGACCATCGCAGCACGTCTCGGATGATGAAGAAACACAGGTGCCAACTGCTGCTGCTTTCGCAATTGTGCAGACCGACAAGGAGGGCAGGGATGAAAACTGGGTGGAAGATGATGTGGAGGACGATGAGGTCCTCGACCTCACATGGAATCAACGTCATGCAGGTGACCTGTGTAGTTCAGAGGAAGAGGCGGTGGTCGCACAGAGCCACCAGCACAGCAGAAGAGGGAGCAGGGTGCAAAAGCGGAGCGTCCGTCCCCTAGACAGTACGCCTGCTACTGCCCAACGCAGCAAGGGACTGATCACACCAAAGACAGGTCCAAGGAGTTCCCTAGCGTGGCAGTTCTTCAGACAATGTGCTGATGACAAGACACGAGTGGTTTGTACACTGTGCAATCAGAGCCTGAAGCGAGGCATAAACGTTCTCAACCTGAGCACAACATGCATGACCAGGCATCTAAGTGCAAAGCACGAGCTGCAGTGGAGTAGACACCTCAAAAACCAAGAATGGTCTCTGGCTCCTCCTGCTTCCTCTTCTGCTGCAGTCTCGGCCTCTTCATCCACCTCTGTAGTGACAGTGGCACCTGCCACCCCGCAAACAGAGGATCTGCCAGCAACACTACCACCTGGGTTACAAACCATCTCCACAATGTCCCATGGAAGCGTTCAGCTCTCTATCTCCCAAACACTGGAGCGGAAGAGGAAGTACCCCCCTACCCACCCGCCCTAAATGCCAGCATTGCAAAATTCCTGGCCTTTGAAATGCTGTCATTCCGTCTGGTGGAGACGCAGAGTTTTAAAAGCCTAATGGCATTGGCTGTCCCACAGTATGTCGTGCCCAGCCGCCACTACTTTTCCAGGCGAGCCATCCCATCCCTGCACAACCAAGTGGGGGACAAAATCAGGTGTGCACTGCGCAACGCCATCTGTGGCAAGGTCCACCTAACTACGGATACGTGGACCAGTAAGCATGGTCAGGGACGTTATATCTTCCTAACAGCACACTGGGTAAATGCAGTGGCGGCTGGGCCTGAGGCGGATTGCAGTTTGGCGCATGTCCTTCCACCACCGAGGATTGCAGGGCGCTTCAGTTTGCCTCCTGTTGCTAACTCCTCCTACTCCGCTTCCTCATCCTCTACCGCCTCCTCATCCGATCAGCGCAACACCTTCACCACCAACTTCAGCACAGCCAGGGGTAAACGACAGCAGGCAGTTTTAAAACTTTCCTGTTTGGGGGAAAAATGCCACACCGCGCAGGAGTTGTGGAGGGACATGGAACAACAGACCGATGAGTGGTTGGTGGCAGTGAGCCTCAAGCCCGGCCTCGTAGCAGCTCTGGGCCTAGCCGGTTTGACGCACATCCCTTGCCTGGCGCATGTGCTGAAATTGGTGGTGCAGGGGTTCCTTAAAAATTACCCCGATATGCCAGAGCTGCTGCAGAAAGTGCGGGCCGTCTGTGCGCACTTTCGGCATTCTCACCCTGCTGCTGCTCGCCTGTCAGCGCTGCAGCGTAACTTTGGCCTTCCCGCTCACCGCCTCATATGTGACATGCCCACAAGGTGAAAAATCCACCTTGCACATGCTGGCCAGACTGTGCGAGCAGCAGCAGGCGATAGTGGAGTTTCAGCTGCAGCACGCACGCGTGAGTTGCTCTGCGGAACAGCACCACTTCACCACCAATAACTGGGTCTCCATGCGAGACCTGTGTGCCTTGTTGCGCTGTTTCGAGTACTCCACCAACATGGTCAGTGCCGATGACGCCGTTCTCAGCGTTACTATCCCAGTTCTATGCCTCCTTGAAAAAACGCTTCAGGCGATGATGGAAGAGGATGTGGCACAGGAGGAAGAGGAGGAGGAGGAGGAAGAGGGATAATTTCCAAGGCTTTCAGGGCAGTCATTCACAAGTGGCTCCGAGGGTGGGTTCCTGCACCAACAAACGCCAGGTACACAATTGTCCAGCAAGGGCACAGTTCTGGAGGATGATGAGGTGGAGGATGAGGAGGAGGAGATGGAGGAGGAGGAACCATGTTCACAGCAGGGTGGCACCCAGACCAGCTCATGGCCATCACTGGTGTGTGGCTGAGGGGATACAGAGGACACAGACGATACACCTCCCACAGAGGACAGCTTTTCGTTGCCTCTGGGCAGCCTGGCACACATGAGCGATTACATGCTGCAGTGTCTCCGCAATGACCGCCGAGTTGCCCACATTCTAACAGGTGCTGATTACTGGGTGGCCACGCTGCTGGATCCCCATTACAAGGACGGCGTACCGTCCTTAATTCCCTCACTGGAGCGTGATTGTAAGATGCGTGAGTACAAGCGCACGCTGACGAAGGCAGAGGAGGAGGAAGAGGTCGCCAACGCAGCCGGGGCACCGCCAGCACCTCAGAAGGCAGGGTTAGCATGGCCGAAATGTGGAAAAGCTTTGTCAGCACGCCACAACAACCAGCACCACCAGCTGATATGGAACGTCTTAGCAGGAGGCAGCCTTTCACCAACATGGTGGAGCAGTATGTGTGCACATGCCTACACATACTGAATGACGGGTCTGCCCCCTTCAACTTCTGGGTCTCCAAATTGGGCACATGGCCTGAGCTTGTCCTTTACGCCTTGGAGGTTCTGGCCTGCCCTGCAGCCAGTGTATTATCTAAACGTGTATTTAGCACGGCAGGGGGCGTTATCACAGACAAGCGCAGCCGCCTGTCCAGAGCCAATGTAGACAAGCTCACGTTCATTAAAATGAACCAGGCATGGATCCCACAGGACTTGTCCGTACCTTGTGCAGAATAGACATGTATACCGACATGTATACCGGCCTTACCCAGCCATTGTTTTTTTTTTATCTTTCTCACTCCTTTGGGGTTTTTGTTTTTAAATAAAATTAAAAACAAAAACCAGTGTTGGCTACCTCGTCCTCCTCCACCGCCGCTTCCACCTACACCGCCACATCCACCACCACCTCAACCTCCTACTCCATATGGACCTCGTCCTCCTAGGTCAAGATTATTATTTTTTTATTTTTATGTATTTTATGTTATTTTAAGTTATTATTTCCCTATCCACATTTGTTTGCAGAGCACTTGCTATGCTCTTAACATTTTGCTGCCATTTGCAGCCCTCTAGCCCTTTCCATTTCTATTTTATTGCCATTTTAGTCCTCAAAAGTTCGGCCCCCATTGACTTCAATAGGGTTCGGGTTCGGGGTCAAGTTCGGATCAAGTTCTGGTCCCGAACTCAAACTTTTTTCCGAAGTTCGGCCAAACCCGTCGAACCCGAACATCCATGTGTCCGCTCAACCCTACCTGCTTCCACTCCTTAGGTTGCCTCTTTGGTAGAATCATTGGTTAGTTACTCTTGTTAGACCTGATACTATGCTACTAGTTCTCATATGAATGTTTCTGGGCTCCAAGCCACGCGGCTCTATCTTGCTTGCTATGTCGTACTATGTCTTTTACTTTGTTGCCCTTGCTGGCATTCTACTCTTGATTCAAAAGTGTTATACTTTTGTACGAAAAATGTATAAATATATTTTTTTAAAAAAAGCCTTATCTCCATATTTGGGTCATTTTCGGGCTTCCAGATCAATTGGGATAAATCCTTACTTTTACCATTAGATGAGTTAAAAACCCCATTATTAAACCAAGCTTCTAAAATCCAAATTAAGGACACGGTGAAATACCTGGGGATAGAGATCTCTCGGGATGTAAAAGACTATATTAATTTGAATTTGAAACCATTATTAGCAAAATTTTAAGATAAATGTCGAAGCTGGTGCAAATTACCTCTGACGGTGATAGGAAGAGCAAACCTAATCAAAATGATTTGGGCTCCACAATTACTTTATGTCTTTAATAACTCACCTGTATGGATTACAGCTTTTTGGTTTAGAAAATTAGAATCTCTTTTTAGAGAACTGATTTGGAGGAATAAACGACCACGTATAAAGTTAACAACTTTAATGTTAAATAAGGAAGAGGGAGGTCTTGCAATTCCCCATCCCAAAAACTACTTTTTAGCCTCACAAATTCAACATTTCAGTGGTTGGACAAAAGTATGACTTTCTGACCCTATACAGAATCTGCTGTTATCAGTGTATGAAGTTTATCCACTAATCTCATTATTAGAATTGAGAAATCTACTGTGTGATAAAAGTTTCCACATGGGTAAATTATTTGATATGGTATGGCAGGAAATGAGGAAAATTACTGAGGTAAAGGGATTTACGTCATATACGCCAATTTGGAATAATAGCAGATATGCGGAATTGGGGAAATTGGAGGGGTTTGAGTTTTGGAGGCAGAAAGGAATAAGGTATATGACAGTTATTTGAGGAAGATCAGATGAAATCCTTTAGTGAACTAAGTAAAGAATATAATATTCCAAATCAAAGATTTTTTTCAGTTCCTCCAGCTCAGGCACACGATAAAAACACAGGGGCGCACACAGGAATTTAAGTTTAATAAGTCAGTGGTGATGGCCTTGCTAGACAAGATGGGGCAAAAAAAAAAAAGGGCTTGATATCACAATTATATGACATATTATTTGATAAATTTTAAAAAACCGTGGACATACCAGCAAGATTAGCTTGGTCAGGGGTCATTGGGACAATCTCAGAGGAACAGTGGGCACAGGCACTATCAGTAATACCTCAGGCCTCTCTATCTCCAACACAAAATTTAACACAACTATTTATCCTACATAGGGCACATTACACACCAGAGAAATTATTTAAATGGAAATGTAGAGACACAGACCGATTCCCTAGATGCAAAGAGAGAGTAGCCAACTTAATACACATGATGTGGAGATGCCCCAAACTTCATCGTTATTGGTCCGGGGTGGTATCTATGATTAATAGGATACTTGATAGTGGGATCCTCATGGAGCCTAGAGGTTGTCTTCTGGGTATACTGGATGAATTGACAATCCCAATGGAATGTATTACTTCAATAAATAGAAGTCTATTCCAGGCTTGTAAGCTTATTGCGCAAAAGTGGCTTTCACCATATCCACCCACCGTAGAAGAATGGAAAACACAAGTAAGGGAAACGGTAATTAAAGAAAAATATATTTTCTTACGCAGAGGCTCCTCAGAGAAATTTGTAAAAATATGGAGAGGGTGGTGTGATATTTTGGAGATATGAGGGGAGGGGGAGAGCCGGGGGTAAGGGGGGTGTAATTTTTTGTGTTATTTTTTTTTTTTTTTCTCTTTCCTTTCAATGTGGGCATGGGTTGTATGTAGTATTGGATGTTTTTTTTGTTTTTTGTTATTGTTGTTTGTATGTATGTAATGAAAAAGAAACAATAAAAAGATGATTTGATAAAAAAAAAAAAAGTTGTATTATTGAGAGTTCATGTTTAGAGAAATGTATTAGATCACATTAAGCCTTGAAGTTGTACAATTAGAAAAATGCAAACTCTTACAGCAAGCTTTTTATATTTTAACCATCATCAATGTTAGACTCATAGGGCTTGATTTACTAAAAATCCAAAATGAGGTAAGCAAAGTCAATTGTGTGGGTCTAACTGACTAAGGAAAATGCATATATGCTGGCGCATTGAAATGGATGACCAACTCTTATTCTAATTGGAAAATGTTTGTTCAGGCAATGTGCACACACATGCTATAGCATAAATATGCTGTCTATAATAAAAAATGTAGCCTGAGCATCCAAATATATGCACATATGAATATGTGTTGACTAAACCATAACAATCCTTAAAGCGGTGTTCCAGCCGCAATTTTTTTTTAAAAGTCAGCAGCTACAAACACTGTATGTAGCTGCTGACTTTTAATAAGGACATTTACCTGTCCGAGGCGCCCGCGATGTTGGCCACCCGAGGCCGATCCGTCGATCGTGGCAGGTCCCGGCGCCGCCATCCTCACTAAGGGAAATGGGCAGTGGAGCCTTGCGGCTTCACTGCCCATTTCCTACTGCGCATGTGTGAGTCGTGCGGTGCTTTGTGAATCGGTGGCTGACTTCTGGGAGACAACGCGAGCAGGACGAGACCGAGGAGCACCATGAACAAGGAAGGGCAGATTAGGAAGTTCTGCCTAGTAACAGCCATTTCTGGTAAGTATAAAATTTTATTTAATTTTTTTCAATTTTTTGGGGCCTTTTTGGCTATTTTTTTTTTTTAGGGTGGAGCTCCGCTTTAATAAAAAAGCCTAATTTGCTTTTTTTTGGATCTATCCAACAAATCAGTATTTTTCTCCAGAATTTAGTGAAGTTTAAATAGAGCATTTGAACCAAGATAGTCCAAATGAATTAATAATTTGAATATTGGGTGTGCCTGCTGTGTGCACTGTATAAACTATATGAAGCCTCAGCTGTTCCGGCAGTGTGATGGGAATTTCCTGTCCCACTCCCGGAAACAAAATTAAGGTGGGCTGAGCATTGCTCAGCCATTCACAGGAGGCTTTGAATTTACTGACTGAGCACAAGGTTTCCTCTGACTGGCTGAGTCAAAGAGGCAGGCAGAAGATGCCACAAACTCCACCTCAGCTTTTCAGAGGAAGCTTTGTATTCATTCAAAGAAGCATTCAGCCCAACTCAGTTTTGTTCTGGGAATGGGACAGGAAGTTCCCATCCCTCTAGATTTATCACCAAATCAGACTTAGCGATAATGGTGTTTTTTTTGGTGAAAAACTGAGAAAAGAGTCAGGAAATTATCATTTTACAAAATAATCAGGCATAACTGTAGTATTGCTCCTGCGGTAATAACTGATTTACACAGCCACACGGTGCAGGAAATATGCTTTCCATACGCGTTGCCAAAGTCAAATGTGAACATACTGCACTTGGGAGATGCCTGTTGGTACCAATAATTCTTGATGGCAACCCAAACACATCACGCCATTGCACTGCATTTGAGGCCACCAAACCGCATGGTACCGCATACCATGTGGTTTGGTGCCGTGCAGTTTGAAAAAGTAATGCTTATACACTTATGCACTACTTTTTCTGCAGTCTGGTACATTTGTCAGCCCAATCAAATGAATGAGCTTTCATAACTGAAACACGCGGGACCGCATGGGAATGTGCGCATTCAAACACATGTATTTTATTGTGGACCAGCCCTAAAGTATTCAGTTGGGTGCTAGTCTTCTTGCCTTAACCCTCAGGGAGGAATTCATTATCAATTATAGGACTTTTTTTTTTTTTGATGCACAGATGCATTAGAAAAAACACACAGCACATTTAGTTTGGCAAGTGACAATTTTTTAGCTGCTCACAACTGCTGCACCAAATTCACTTAGGGCCTGTTCCCAGCAGCAGGCACACTTTAAAATGCATATAACGCATGTGCTGGTGTGTGTTGTAACAATCCATATTAGCGTTTAAATTTTTAAATTTTTTACTTATTTTTTTATTTTAAGGGTTTATTCACACTAGCCTGCATGCATGTGTGTGCACACTGGTGTATATTGTGTAGGGGTGGGGCGATGCATTGGTAAAACTCATCACTTGGTTTACTGTTTATTATCCTTCTTTTAAAAAGTGACAAAAAAAATACTGTTAACATTTCCTGAAGATGAGCTTTAAACTCTGTTTGGCCATTCAATTAACATGATGGCTATTGTTTCCCACTCACCCACAAGTTAACATTTACATTTAACTCTAGTAATATTCTACTCTGTTTTAAATAAACCTTTGCAAAGTTAACACACAGATAAACAGACAGCCTTATCTACCCCACTACCCATGTGATTATTCCTCAAAATCTTGAAAATGAGCCCTCGTATTAATGTCATAGGCATAATGAAAAGATGACAGAATATTCCTAAATTTGTAATTGCTAAATAGCAAATTAGATTAGTTATTCTCAACAAGCAGAGGAGAGAGGCTAACTTTCACTTTCAACATTGCTTGCTTCCATCAGCTTTTTGCTTTGAGAAAAACATTAGAGATTCTTGTCACAGATGTTTCTTTCATAACTATTGTGCTAGAATGACATTCTGCAAAAATGGTTTAGTAATCTTTATTCTTCTTTAGAGAAAACAAAGTATGGCAGAAAGCTTGGCCAAATGGTCTCTAGGAACCCTCTTCGTTTATCCCACAATGGCCTTAAGCTTCATGACATTTACAGAGATGATTGGCAAAAGTACAGTGTGGAGCTATTTATCTAAAGTTAGTGCCATTGAAACAAGTTTTATTTAGCAGTATATAAGTAACTAGTTCCATGTTTAATACTCAAAATTAGAAAAGAACTCTATAGACACCACTTTTTCTGCAGAGGTGTTCATGGTAACTTGATGGGGGGCAAGGGACTTGCTCACGCAAGTACTGTAAACCCTTGTACAACATAAATTTTGCACTTTACTATTAGGTAGGTATACATACTTTTAACAATCTCTTTTTTTATACCTCTTATATATATTTTTAAATATATATATATATATATATATATATATATATATATATATATATATATAATTATTTATTTTTGACACCCAGACATTGTGTGTTTTTTGTTAGACTTTTTATCTGTCCTTTGCCTGTTTATTTTGTTTTTTTTTGTTTTGTTTTTTTCGAATCAGCTCAATACGTGCCCTGTTATACATTAGTTGCTAACCCACTCCAGTCCCACAACAATAAAAAAAAAAACTTTTTGCAAATAAGAAATGTTTTAATTCTCCCATTTTTGCAGTTTTGGGTCCGCTGGCTGTTGTAGTATCACGGCCACGGACGTCATGCTCATGAGAGAGTATATATAAATGTTGCTCTCCTCCAGGAAACAATAGGCCAGTAGAAGGAGCTGTGAGCTCTCAGCACGTAGCCTTCCTTTCACAGAGAGTCCTGACCCCTTCTTCCCGCCCCGCGCTGGTGACGTTATTTCCGCTTCTGCGGTTCAAGCTGGTCAGCGTGGAGGTGACCACTTCTTGGTTTTACTAAAGCACAGCTTCTCAACAACTACACCTACCAGATGCCTTCCCAGCTACCTGGATTGTGTGTGGAGATTGGGGGATGCACGGAAATCGCCAGGACTGCATTATAATGATGAGCATGAAACTCACTTCCATTCTGTAAGTGTTCCTAATCTTGCGCAATAAATGTTTGTATTCTAATACTACACTTAGAGTGGCACCCCCCCATTGTTTCTTCTAAAGATTAAACAGACTCCCCTATGCTTTCGCCTAGGTGGTCAGGAGGCGGACTTTTTTCATACCTTATAGTTGTGCCCCCCAGATACAAAGGTTCTTATCACAAATATGTCAATTTCATGAGTTGGTCTTTGCTCTTCTGAATGATTAATGTCCTAAGGTTTGCCTGCTAGGGTTTGCGGACGACCTTTCTGTTGGTTCTCATGCCAAAGAAATATTGCGTTTATTTTACTTCTCTGCCAAGAAGGATATTTTAATCCCTTAAAGAGGTCCCTTCCGCCAGCCCTCTCAGAGTGTAAACAATTGATTAACGCAGCCCTTCTACTGTACCAAATTTGATATACTACTAGGGGGTCTCCAAAAAGCATTGATAAAATGTGGATTCTTTGGACAAAATATCTAAACATGTGCACTGCCGAAAAATGTGTTAGTTTTCGTTTCATTCGTTTTTTTACTTTTTTCGAAAATTCAGAAATTCGAAAATTCAGAATTCGGAAATTTGGAAATTCAAAAATTCTGAATTTGGAAATTCAAAAATTCTGAATTTGGAAATTTCGGAATTAACTGATTTGTCAAAATTCGTTAAAAAACATATTCGGAACTAAATGAATTGCACATATCTAAAAATATCTCCTTACTGCCTAACCCAACTAGGTTCTTAGTAGACCATGGTTTCTTTAATTACACTTCATTCAGATATATCCAACTTTGTACTTTGTAACAAGGCTTTATTGTGTAATGGTTGTGCAATCTATGGAATGCAGGACATGGTGTCTGTTAATAGTTTATACCGTATTTGCCGGCGTATAAAGCGACTGGGCGTATAAGATGACCCCCTAATTTTCCAGCTAAAATGTTGGTTTTGGGATATACTCGCCGTATAAGACGACCCCCTTCTGACTAGTCATGCCTCGCCTCACCTTACTGTGCCAATACATGCCTCACTGTGCCATTACATGCCTCACTGTGCCATTACATGCCTCACTGTGCCATTGCATGCCTCACTGTGCCATTGCATACCTCACTGTGCCATTGCATACCTCACTGTGCCATTGCATACCTCACTGTGCCATTGCATACCTCACCGTGCCGTACCTTATCCCTGACATGCAGAGTCTCAGTCAGACTGCGGGTGTCCATTGTTCAAAAGCCGCGCCTCCTCCTCATGCTGTTCCGTGATAGGCGGAACACTCAGCTTCCCAGCAGACACTGTGTTCAGTGTTCCGCCTATCACAGATGCCCTCTCGTCTGAGGCCGAGGACAAGAGAGCATCCGTGATAGGCGGGGAACACTGAACAGAGGCTCTGCTGGGAAACTGAGTGTTCCGCCTATCACGGAACAACACGAAGAGGAGGCACGGCTTTTGAAAAATGGACGGCCGCGGTCTGACTGAGATTCTGCATGTCAGGTACCAGCGTATAAGATGACCCCCGACTTTTGGGAAGATTTTCATGGGTTAAAATGTTGTCTTATACGCTGGAAAATACGGTAAGTGCTTTATTGTAATTGTAATCATAATTGCCTTTTCTTATGTGAAAACAATGAACATTATCTTTAAAGGATAAGCTCACCTTTCAGAGCATGTTACATGTTACACCCATAATTCTGTTGTAATGTGTTACATGTTGCAGACTTGCCCCCTGCACCCCCTATTCCCCCCCTCCCTGTAACAGCACTCGTTGTCACATTTTGAAAATAGCACAGATGTGCAGACCTCCTCCCACACAGCCACATCATTCATTCACAACAATCTGTGAATGAGAGAATTACAAGTACTGTCAGCCATTGTGGCTGATGGCTTGTAGTTCCCAATGGACTGGCTGATGAGTGCTCTCATTGCTAATTCACAAGCCCTGCAGCTTGTAAACAGTCAGACGGTATTTGAGGTATAGGCTGAAAGCTGCAGGGCTTGTATGCAGGATCCTGGCAGTGCTTTGCAGGCTCCTGCAAGAAAAAATAATGAAAGGACATTTTTTTCCCCAAAAATATGTGCATTTAGTATTTTTTCCCAAAATTTTGAATTTAGCATAAAAAAAAAAGAAGAAATCACAGAGCTATATAAATGTAAACTTTTGAAGTACTACAAAAAAATGTATATAACATTAAAATATACATTTATTGTAACATCCAGCCACATATAAAATACCCATATAAACCCATAGGGCAGGGATAAGCAATTAGCGGACCTCCAGCTGTTGCAAAACTACAAGTCCCATCATGCCTCTGCCTCTTGGTGTCATGCTCGTGGCTGCCAGAGTCTTGCTATGCCTCATGGGATTTGTAGTTCTGTAACAGCTGGAGGTCCGCTAATTGCATATCCCTGCCATAGGGTATCTTTGTAGTACAATGAGATATTACGCTGGCAAGGTTCCTTTATACAATAAGTCTCCCCTGTTATCACTGTCCAGGTACCATAGTCATAGTGTATCCACAATACAACTGTTACTGTATATAACATGTAAAAATGAAGAAAAATATACCTCAGACTGGAAAATATTATCCTGCCTCTGAAAATGAGAAAACTTCCTTTCATTTTTACACTCCAAGGCCAAACCTAAGCCAGAGGCCCAGTTCAAACTTGTGCAGAAGACTTGGTCGTGAGAGGAATCTCACCTCCTGATCAACATTTTGGAGGTCTGAGCAATTTGTTTGTCAATGCAGAACTAGACACCCAGAAATCCTCTGGGGGAAGCAGTGGATGCCACTACTCCCTGCACAAACCTCCTGACATCTGTCATCCTGGCTGCTACCTTCTGCCCACAGGACAAAGCAGTTCCAGACTTTCATTCAGTCCTCCAATTCCAGACAACCTCCAGAATAGTTAGCCTGATTTAAATATAGTCAACTTTATAAAATTAACTTTCCTTCTCGTACATCACGGGACACAGAGCGACATAGTCATTACTAATGGGTTATATAGATACCGTCAGGTGCTGGCACTGGCAACTTCCAAAACCGGAAGTACCCTCCCCTATATAAGCCCCTCCCATCCGGGAGCACCTCAGTTTTTTGCCAGTGTCTAAGGTGTTGGCCAAGAAGAAACATGTGTTTTTCACTGAGCTTGCGTACAGGTTCTTTTGGGCCTCAGTAAGCTATTCCGGATCCGACCAAAAAAGCTTCATAGCTAAACGGTCGGTACCCGGGCCTTGCAGAGAAGAGCAAGGTTTTGCCTGTAATGCTTCTCTTAGGAGAGCTGGACCCTGGGATCCAGAGCTCTGGTCATACCCACGACCAAGATGTTTTCTGTGCAGGGTGCTATACAGGTCCAGGGGAGTGGAATCCTTGGGAACCCGGTCCCTGAAGGTTTGATTACAATGCCTGCCGTGATAGGTGAAGTTTGGGCTTTTGTGGACCAAACAAAGTCCTGCGGCGGGGAACAGGTAAGTGGGGGCCCCCAGGAACTTGGTTCTATTGGGGGACCCCCAAGCCTAATTTGTCTTTCTGTCTGTTACCTAATGGTATTCCCGCAAAATTCTGTGCATGCCTGTAACTACTAAAAAAATGTAATAATTTTTAATGGTGGTCAAGAAAAAAAAAAAAAATTTTTTTTATATATATATATTTAATATATTAGACTGCGGTACCTGTGTTTGTCCACTAGAGGCCGCTGTGGAATGTTTTCTTGTCATGTGGACTAGCTTCTTCTCAGCAGAGCAAAGTCCAGGCAGATGGTGAGTTCTCTTATAGGGAACTGCTTCCTCTGCCATGTTGCAGTGCTCGTCCATCCCCCGGCCTGCGGCAAAGAGGGGCCCTGGCTCCTGTCCCTTGTTACCATATTTGAAATTAGCGCCGAAGGCGCACGTGCCCGCGCGCGTGCGCGTGCACGCGCCTCTATATATAGAGGTGAGCCGGGAAAGGGGGCGGAGCCTGGGGGATGACGCTCTGTGCGCGCCGCAGCGCTTCTGCGCATGTGCGGGCGTCCCAGCAGTTTTAAAAAAAACACAATATGTAGTGAGCTGGCTATGAAGTACAGAGACAGAGCTGGCAACATTTAAAGGCATACAGCAAGCGGTTGATACAGGCATCCCCTAGAAAGGCACATTAGTAGACACCAACTGTGATATAGCAGCAATTGTGCTAGACTATTCTCAGTAAAAGTGGTGTATTACGGCTGGAATACCTCAGCTTTAGGCTTAGGAATATGCCGTCCAGAAGCTCCGGAACTGAATCTTCCAGGAAGCGAAGGGGGTCTCATCGGGCTCGGAGGATCTTGGGCATACTCCTGCTGCACCAGTCTCCCCTGAAGTTCAGAGGTAAGTGACCGTAGAGACCCCGCAGGGGTACTTGGTACTGTGGCTGTCCTCAGTCACCTGCTCCTGTGTATGTAACAGAGGAGGTTTTTTCCTCAGCTCTGGGAGGATTAGAGAGAGATTGTCAAAATTTATCGCTGCCTCCCTGTCAGGAAAAGCACGCCCGATCTCCGTCTCCTCCTTCAGAGTGCCTGTTAGCAGAGCAACAGTCCCATACAGGGATCGACCTGCCTGAAGGGGATCAGGATAAGGTTGATTCTGTTATAGAGGAATCAACAGTGGGGGAACCTTTTCTCAGCATCTCAAGCTGAAAGATTATGGGTTCAGTCTCTGACTAACATGGTCCGATCAGCATTTAAAAATGCACCTTGCGGAACCATCAACCACTACTGTATCCTCGTTGGGGTCGCTAGAAGCCCCCAGACTGTTTGTTCTTTTCCACTTCACCCTTTACTGAAAGGGCTCATTTACCAGGATTGGGAACGTCCTGAGAAAATATTTATTCCCCCAAGAGATTTCCGGTGGTCTATCCCATGGAGGATAAGTTCATCAAAAAAAAAAAAAAAAAGGAAGGTCCCTACAATGGACGCAGCCATCTCTTGTATGTATAAATCACTGACATGTCCAGTGGATAATGTCCAAATGTTCAAGAACCCAATAGATAAAAGATTGGAGTCCTTATGAAAATCTGCTTGGTGATACAACCAGCAGTAGCAGCTATTGGGGTCTGCTAAGCAGTGAAGGATCAGTTGAAACAGGTCTTGAGGGACTTGACAGATCAGCAGGCTTTGCCCTAGCTGATCTACCTAGAGCCTTAGGCTTTGCGGTTGATGCCATAGAGGATTCAGTCCATCAGGCCTCCCGCCTTACGCTGTCTATAGTATATGCGTAGGCTCCTATGGCTCAAAAACTGGTCTGCTGAAGCTCCCTGTAACGAATGGCTGGTTAGCGTCCCATTTCATGGTGAACGCTTATTCAGGGAAAACCTGGACAAATATATCCAGAAAATTTCCAGCGGTAAAAATACGCTCTTGCCGGTTAAAAGCAGAGTTAGAGGTCCCTCTTTAAGAGGCCTGCTTCTCCAGTCCCTGGGGCATCGGCTGTGTAACAGTTCCGACGGCCTCCTCGGTCAAATCCCGGGGGTAAAAAACAGGGACAGTAGCAGGGTAATGAGAAACCCTGGGTTAGGGGAGGTACAAAACCTCCCCCAAAGTTAAATTCATGAAGCCCCCACTCAGTCGGGTGGGGGGAGGACTCCAGTTGTTCGCAAGAGACCTGGCGGGACACGATCAAGACAGATAGGTGCTCTCCGCAGTAGGTTTGGGATACAGTTTGGAGTTAAAAGACTCTCCTCCTTCCCATTTTTGAGGTCAAACGTGCCAAGGGATCCCCGGAAGAGAGAGTCCCTCCTGTTGGCACTAGAACAACTATTGCTCCAAGGAGTAATTATGGAGGTTCCCCTGGAAGAATGAGGGTTCGGGTTTTACTCAAACCTCTTTACAGTCCCGAAGCAAACGCGGACGGGAGGCCCATATTAATTCTAAAAGGGCTATACAAATTCCTGTATATCAGGACTTTCCGATGGAGTCGATCCGATCGGTGGCCACTGCCCTACAAGGGGAGGATTGGTTAGCCACGATCGACATCAAAGATGCTTATTTGCACATTCCCATCTTTCCAGTCCACCAAAAATTTCTACGCTTTGCAGTAGAAGGGCACCATTTTCAGTTCAGAGCCTTACCCTTCGGTTTGGCCACAGCACCACGAGTGTTTACAAAAATTCTGGCCCTTTATTGGCCAATCTAAGAACACAAGGTGTAATGATAATGGCATATCTGGATGACTTGTTGCTGATAGACCACTCAGTGAAAAAACTAGACGTGGTCGTTCACAAGACGATCAAGTATCTGGAATCTCACGGTTGGATTATCAACCGAGACAAGTCAGCCCTAAAAACCAGTCAAAAGTCTGGAATACTTGGGGCTAAGGTTGGATTCAGGCCAGAGAAAAATATTCTTGCCTCGAGGAAAGATGTTGTCTTTGAAAGATTTGATCCACTTAGTGGGTACAAAAAAGACAGCCGTCCATACGCCTGTATATGAGGCTGCTGGGAAAAATGGTGGCATCATTCGAAGCAGTACCCTACGGTCAATTCCATTCAAGGAATTTGCAAGGGGCCATACTGTCAGCCTGGAACAAAAAAGTTCAGGCCCTAGACTTACAATGTCCTTGTCCCCTTCCGTTCGCAAGAGCCTCCGTTGGTGGTTGGTTCCCCAGAATCTGGAAAAAAGGAAATCCTTCAGTCCGATTTCTTGGAAGGTGGTCACTACAGATGCCAGCCTTATAGGCTGGGGAGCAGTACTGGAGCAATAGTCTCTCCAGGGCAGATGGTCGGATGCAGAAAAGGCCCTGCCCATCAATCTCTTAGAGATACGAGCAGCCCGGTATGCCCTAGTAGCATGGACATCCAAACTCCAAGGGTCCCCTGTCAGAATGCAATCAGACAATGCCACAGCAGTGGCATATATCAATCATCAGGGGGGCACCAGGAGTCGTGCAGCCCAGAGGGAAGTAAATTACATCCTGAAATGGGCAGAAAAATATGTCCCAGCCATATCTGCGGTATTCATTCCAGGAGTGGAGAATTGGAAGGCGGACTTTCTAAGTCGCCAGCAATTAGGCCCAGAGGAAGGGTCCCTTCACCCCGAGGTTTTCTGGACAATATGTCAGCGGTGGGGAACATCGGATGTAGATCTTCTAGCATCCAGATTCAACGCAAAGGGGGACAGGTTTGTCTCTCGGACAAGGGATCCCCTAGCTTGCGGCTCGGATGCCCTAGTGTTCCCTTGGGATCAGTTCAAGCTGATATATGCATTCACACCGCCACAATGGTTACCTCGATTACTCCGCAGAATCAGGGTAGAAAAGAAACCGGTGATTCCGGTGGCTCCAGCGTGGCCCCGAAGAGCGTGGTAGGCGGAGATTGTAAAATTTCAGTGGGGAGTCCTTGGACTCTCCCACGTCGTCCGGCTTTCGCAAGGACCGATATACCACCCTTCCTTACCAGCCCTAGGTTTGACGGCCTGGCTATTGAAGCCCACATTCTAAAAAAGAGAGGGCTCTCTAATGCTGTGGTATCTACCATGATCAATGCCAGGAAGCCGGTATCCAGGCAGATCTACTATAGAATCTGGAAGGCGTACATCGCGTGGTGTGAGGCCAAGAAATGGCATCCACATAAGTACGTAATAGGTAGGATTCTGGACTTCCTACAGTGGGCTGTAGATAGGAAGCTTGCCTTGAGTACTATCAAGGGTCAGTTTTCGGCCTTGTCAATAATTTTTCAAAGGCCCTTGGCTTCGCATTCACTAGTCAAAGCCTTTATACAAGGAGTGATGCGTATTAGTCCTCCGGTTAATATTCCCATATGTCCATGGGATCTAAACTTGGTTCTGTCGGTTCTACAGAAACAACCATTTGAACCATTACAGCATATTTCCTTGGTGCTTCTCACCAGGAAAATGATTTTTCTAGTAGCCATTTGTTCGGCTAAAAGAGTATCGGAATTAGCAGCTATGTCCTGTAAGGAGCCATATCTGGTTATCCATAAGGACAGAGTAGTGTTACGTCCTCATCCAGCCTTTCTTCCTAAGGTGGTATTGAGGTTTCATTTGAACCAAGATGTGGTTCTTCCTTCTTTTTTCCCCAAACCTACTTCGGTAGAGGAAAAGTTATTGCATTCTTTGGATGTAGTAAGAGCAGTTAAAGCTTATCTAAAAGCCACTGCTCAGATTCGCAGAACGGATACTTTGTTTATTCTGCCGGAAGGCCCCAGAAAGGGTCAGGCAGCGTCAAAATCTACTTTAGCCAAGTGGATTCGACAGGTCATTATGCAAGCTTATGGCTTGAGAAGGAGACCGCCTCCGTTCAAAGTTAGAGCGCACTCCACGAGAGCAGTTGGAACTTCATGGGCAGTGCATCACCAGGCCTCCCTGGCTCAAATCTGTAAGGCCGCAACGTGGTCTTCAGTTCACACGTTTACTAGGTTCTACCAGGTGGACGTTAGAAGTCAGGAGGATGTCGCCTTTGGGCGCAGTGTGTTGCAGGCCGCAAAAGATCCTCATGTCTGATAGCGCTCAGCTTATATATGGTGTATCCCCCCCCTCATTGGGCATTGCTTTAGGACATCCCATTAGTAATGACTATGTCGCTCTGTGTCCCGTGATGTACGAGAAAGAAAATAGGATTTTTATAACAGCTTACCTGTAAAATCCTTTTCTTAGGAGTACATCGCGGGACACAGAGCTCCCGCCCCTCTTTGGGGACACTTATTGCTTTGCTACAAAACTGAGGTGCTCCAGGATGGGAGGGGCTTATATAGGGGAGGGTACTTCCGGTTTTGGAAGTTGCCAGTGCCAGCACCTGACGGTATCTATATAACCCATTAGTAATGACTATGTCGCTCTGTGTCCCGTGATGTACTCCTAAGAAAAGGATTTTACAGGTAAGCTGTTATAAAAATCCTATTTTTGTCTACATGTTGATATCTTAGCACCAGGTTACAAGTTCATTCATTTTACATTATTTTGGGCTCTGAAATGGCCTGTAGTGAACAAATGTAAGGATTTTCTGTATGGAACAGAGTTTAAAGTCAAGATGAGACTTAGCTCGGCCCACCAGACACAAGAGGGGAGTGTGATTGGCTAGACCCACAGACAGTTTTGTTTTCAGGTGGGTAGAGCCTGGGAGAGAGTGGCAGAGCAGGAGTACTGTGCAAGGAGGTGAGAGAACCCTGGGGGGGGACATGAGCTAGGTGGGCTTCCAGCATTTTTTGTTCTTATTATTGTAAGCTTACTTATCTTTCATGTTATTTTGTAGTTGATTTAAAGTCGGACAACTTTTTAGCTATTGTGCTGTCCTTAGCAAAACATTTTTGTGCTGTAAGACCTTATTTGGAAAAAGGCCTTTTGCTGTAAGATCTTATTTGGGGAAGACCCTTTTTGAGGAAGGAAGAAAGGGCAGTATTTTATGTTGATAAGGTCTTTTTGAAGTTTTGGGTGCTCAAAGCTCAGCATCTCTTTTATTGCCAATCTGAACACTAATGCATCTATACTGATTACAGGGGTCTTGTTGCTGGCTAATTTTACACTGCAGTATCTTATTTCTTGTATTAAAACCTCTATCTAAGTTCTTTGTCTCTAGCAAATTTTACCTAGCCTTGCTCATTAAAAGTGTCCTGCTACTGGATTACTACTTCTCCACCATGCCTCCAGGCTGTGAAACGGGCATTACTGTCACTATTCAACCTGGAAAAACTTGATATTATCATATTGAACTTTAGATCGACGCAACTCTTCTTTGCTAGATGGAGAAAATTTATGGAGTTCACATTTTTCACAGGAAGAACTTACAACCAACATGCGCCCTTTCCGCTACACTGACTGGTACTTGAAACACGATCTGACCAACTCCTTAGGCAAGCTTAAACTACCAGATATAAATGAGCCCCTTGACCCCACCCCCTCCAGGTCCCAAAGTTCATAGTAGTCTCCCGGCCCCTTAAGACCTCCATGCTATTCATAGATAGCTTTGATTGATAAATCAGCTGGCCTGTAACCCTCTGAGTTTTTCACTGGGTTACACCATATTTAGCTTCCACTCCTGAGGGTACCACACTGTATGGTTTTATGTACTATTTGTTAGTGTTCTATGTATTTCTTCGCAGATACAACACTATGCCAGCTTATTACATATGGGTACATTTGCCTTCCCTCCCCCATCCCTCCCCCTCTTCCCTTTTTTTTCCCTCCTCTCCTCACTTACCCCTCCTTTGACCCCGTTTGGGTCCTCATGTATGACATATGCCTGCAATGTATTTCAGGTCTATGACTCTACACCTTCTGGCTCCATATCATGTATCTGTTCTCTCTATTTTGTTACTTGAAAAACCCAATAAATATTTTTCAAAAGAAAATGTCAATTTTTACACTGCTGTATCATCTGCTCTCTCTTAATTCTTAATCAGAGTGACAGAAATTGGCAAGCATTTTTGCATCAGCAAGAACAGAACCAGCCTCGCTCTATTACTGGCCAATTTTTATTTGCCAGTCAAAGCGGCCTATTACCATGTGATGAAAAAGCATCTGTTAATGCTAAATAGTATTGCTTTAACACTACTTAAAAAACTTCTCCTTTGCAAAATACTCTTGAAGGACAAGGGTCTCCTCTTGACCTTTGGTGTGCCAAAAGGTGGTATTGGTGGGGGGACTTATGCACAGCTTTAACCACTTAACGACCGCTCCATGTACTTATACGTCGGCAGAATGGCATGGACAGGCACAATCACGTACCTGTACGTGCCTGCCTTCGTGTGGGTGGGGGGTCCAATTGGACCCCCTCCCGGTACATGGGGTGGTCGGTATCGCTTCAGGAGCGATCCGTGATGAGGGGGCGACCATTGATTTCTGGCCACCCCCTCGCGATCGCTCCTGGTGAATGAGATGCTTCCCCTGCCTGTGTAATGTAAACACAGGCAGAGGAAGTGATGTCATCTCTCCATGCAGCGCTCTATTCGTCCAGAGCGCCGAGGAGAGAAGACATCAGGTTAGTGCACAAACAGCACACTGACACCAGGACACATAGGCACACAATCCACCCCCCAGTCACCCCCAGATTGCCCCCCAGATCACCCCCCAGCCCCGGTTCACAGTGTCACTGATTACAGTGATCATTTATTTACTGATCACTGCAATCAGTGACATTTGTGATAGTAAAAGTGTCAGGGCAGTTAGTGTTAGGTCCCTTTAGGTCCAGGGTAGCCCCCTAACACCCCCTAATAAAGGTTTAACCCCTTGATCACCCCCAGGTAACCCTTTCACCCCCTATCACCATTGTCACTAAGCAATGGTTTTTCTGATCGCTGTATTAGTGTCGCTGGTGCCGCTAGGTAGCCAGTTATTTTTTTAGGTTCGCCGCCAGGTTTTTATAGCATCAGGTACCCCCATATATTATCTAATAAAGGTTTAACCCCTTGATAGCCCCCCAGGTAACCCTTTCACCCTGTATCGCCAGTGTCACTAAGCAATTGTTTTTCTGATCACTGTATTGGTGTCGCTGGTGCCGCTAGGTAGCCAGTTATTTTTTTAGGTTCGCCGCCAGGTTTTTATAGCATCAGGTACCCCCATATATTATCTAATAAAGGTTTAACCCCTTGATTGCCCCCCAGGTAACCCTTTCACCCCATATCGCCAGTGTCACTAAGCAGTCGTTTTTCTGATCTCTGTATTAGTGTCCCTGGTGCCGCTAGGTAGCCAGTTATTATTTTAGGTTCGCCGCCAGGTTTTTATAGCATCAGGTACCCAAATATATTATCTAATAAAGGTTAACCCCTCGATCGCCCCCCAGGTAACCCTTTCACCCCCTATTGCCAGTGTCACTAATCGATCGTTTTTCTGATCGCTGTATTAGTGTCGCTGGTGCCGCTAGGTAGCCAGTTATTTTTTTAGGTTCGCCGCCAGGTTTTTATAGCATCAGATACTCCCATATACAACCTAATAAAGGTTTTAACCCCCTGATTGCCCCTAGAGTTAACCCTTTCACCAGTGATCACTGTATAAGTGTCACTGGTGACACTGGTTAGCCAGTTAGTTATTTCGTTATTTAGGTTCCCCGTCAGGTTTTTATATAGCGTCAGGTACCCCCATATATTACCTAATAAAGGTTTTAACCCCCTGATTGCCCCTAGTTAACCCTTTCACCAGTGATCACCGTATAAGTGTTACGGGTGACGCTGGTTAGTTCATTTGCTTTTATAGCATCAGGGCACCCGCCGTATATAACCCAATAAAGGTTTAACCCCCTGATCGCCCTGCGGGTGATATCAATTCGGTTTTAGGGTCAGATAGGGTCTGCGTCGCCCCAGGCAGCGTCAGGTTAGTGCCAGTAGCGCTAACACCCACGCACGAAGCATACACCTTCCTTAGTGGTACAGTATCTGAACAGATCAATATCTGATCAGATCTATACTAGCGTTCCCAGCAGTTTAGGGTTCCCAAAACCGCAGTGTTAGCGGGATCAGCCCAGATACCTGTTAGCACCTGCGTTTTGCCCCTCCGTCCAGCCCAGCCCACCCAAGTGCAGTATCGATTGATCACTGTCACTTACAAAACACAACACACATAACTGCAGCGTTCGCAGAGACAGGCCTGATCCCTGCGACTCTAGTGCTGTAGGAGGTGATTTCACCACCACAGTTAAAAAAAAGAGCATATATGCCGAAGAATAGGGGCGGAGGAGCGATTTTGCTCCTAATGCCGCGTACATACGGTCGAAATTCCGATGGAGGCTTGCCCGTGGAAAAGTCCGACCATGTGTACGCAGCATAACTTTCTTTCTCGTACATCACGGGACACAGAGCGACATAGTCATTACTAATGGGTTATATAGATACCGTCAGGTGCTGGCACTGGCAACTTCCAAAACCGGAAGTACCCTCCCCTATATAAGCCCCTCCCATCCGGGAGCACCTCAGTTTTTTGCCAGTGTCTAAGGTGTTGGCCAAGAAGAAACATGTGTTTTTCACTGAGCTTGCGTACAGGTTCTTTTGGGCCTCAGTAAGCTATTCCGGATCCGACCAAAAAAGCTTCATAGCTAAACGGTCGGTACCCGGGCCTTGCAGAGAAGAGCAAGGTTTTGCCTGTAATGCTTCTCTTAGGAGAGCTGGACCCTGGGATCCAGAGCTCTGGTCATACCCACGACCAAGATGTTTTCTGTGCAGGGTGCTATACAGGTCCAGGGGAGTGGAATCCTTGGGAACCCGGTCCCTGAAGGTTTGATTACAATGCCTGCCGTGATAGGTGAAGTTTGGGCTTTTGTGGACCAAACAAAGTCCTGCGGCGGGGAACAGGTAAGTGGGGGCTCCCAGGAACTTGGTTCTATTGGGGGACCCCCAAGCCTAATTTGTCTTTCTGTCTGTTACCTAATGGTATTCCCGCAAAATTCTGTGCATGCCTGTAACTACTAAAAAAATTTAATAATTTTTAATGGTGGTCAAGAAAAAAAAAAAAAAAAAATTTTTATATATATATTTAATATATTAGACTGCGGTACCTGTGTTTGTCCACTAGAGGCCGCTGTGGAATGTTTTCTTGTCATGTGGACTAGCTTCTTCTCAGCAGAGCAAAGTCCAGGCAGATGGTGAGTTCTCTTATAGGAAACTGCTTCCTCTGCCATGTTGCAGTGCTCGTCCATCCCCCGGCCTGCGGCAAAGAGGGGCCCTGGCTCCTGTCCCTTGTTACCATATTTGAAATTAGCGCCGAAGGCGCACGTGCCCGCGCGCGTGCGCGTGCACGCGCCTCTATATATAGAGGTGAGCCGGGAAAGGGGGCGGAGCCTGGGGGATGACGCTCTGTGCGCGCCGCAGCGCTTCTGCGCATGTGCGGGCGTCCCAGCAGTTTTAAAAAAACCACAATATTGTAGTGAGCTGGCTATGAAGTACAGAGACAGAGCTGGCAACATTTAAAGGCATACAGCAAGCGGTTGATACAGGCATCCCCTAGAAAGGCACATTAGTAGACACCAACTGTGATATAGCAGCAATTGTGCTAGACTATTCTCAGTAAAAGTGGTGTATTACGGCTGGAATACCTCAGCTTTAGGCTTAGGAATATGCCGTCCAGAAGCTCCGGAACTGAATCTTCCAGGAAGCGAAGGGGGTCTCATCGGGCTCGGAGGATCTTGGGCATACTCCTGCTGCACCAGTCTCCCCTGAAGTTCAGAGGTAAGTGACCGTAGAGACCCCGCAGGGGTACTTGGTACTGTGGCTGTCCTCAGTCACCTGCTCCTGTGTATGTAACAGAGGAGGTTTTTTCCTCAGCTCTGGGAGGATTAGAGAGGCTGCCTCCCTGTCAGGGAAAGCACGCCCGATCTCCGTCTCCTCCTTCAGAGTGCCTGTTAGCAGAGCAACAGTCCCATACAGGGATCGACCTGCCTGAAGGGGATCAGGATAAGGTTGATTCTGTTATAGAGGAATCAACAGTGGGGGAACCTTTTCTCAGCATCTCAAGCTGAAAGATTATGGGTTCAGTCTCTGACTAACATGGTCCGATCAGCATTTAAAAATGCACCTTGCGGAACCATCAACCACTACTGTATCCTCGTTGGGGTCGCTAGAAGCCCCCAGACTGTTTGTTCTTTTCCACTTCACCCTTTACTGAAAGGGCTCATTTACCAGGATTGGGAACGTCCTGAGAAAATATTTATTCCCCCAAGAGATTTCCGGTGGTCTATCCCATGGAGGATAAGTTCATCAAAAAAAAAAAAAAAAAAAATGGAAGGTCCCTACAGTGGACGCAGCCATCTCTTGTATGTATAAATCACTGACATGTCCAGTGGATAATGTCCAAATGTTCAAGAACCCAATAGATAAAAGATTGGAGTCCTTATGAAAATCTGCTTGGTGATACAACCAGCAGTAGCAGCTATTGGGGTCTGCTAAGCAGTGAAGGATCAGTTGAAACAGGTCTTGAGGGACTTGACAGATCAGCAGGCTTTGCCCTAGCTGATCTACCTAGAGCCTTAGGCTTTGCGGTTGACGCCATAGAGGATTCAGTCCATCAGGCCTTCCGCCTTACGCTGTCTATAGTACATATGCGTAGGCTCCTATGGCTCAAAAACTGGTCTGCTGAAGCTCCCTGTAAAGTATGGCTGGTTAGCGTCCCATTTCATGGTGAACGCTTATTCAGGGAAAACCTGGACAAATATATCCAGAAAATTTCCAGCGGTAAAAATACGCTCTTGCCGGTTAAAAGCAGAGTTAGAGGTCCCTCTTTAAGAGGCCTGCTTCTCCAGTCCCTGGGGCGGCTGTGTAACAGTTCCGACGGCCTCCTCGGTCAAATCCCGGGGGTAAAAAACAGGGACAGTAGCAGGGTAATGAGAAACCCTGGGTCAGGGGAGGTACAAAACCTCCCCCAAAGTTAAATTCATTGAAGCCCCCACTCAGTCGGGTGGGGGGAGGACTCCAGTTGTTCGCAAGAGACCTGGCGGGACACGATCAAGACAGATAGGTGCTCTCCGCAGTAGGTTTGGGATACAGTTTGGAGTTAAAAGACTCTCCTCCTTCCCATTTTTGAGGTCAAACGTGCCAAGGGATCCCCGGAAGAGAGAGTCCCTCCTGTTGGCACTAGAACAACTATTGCTCCAAGGAGTAATTATGGAGGTTCCCCTGGAAGAATGAGGGTTCGGGTTTTACTCAAACCTCTTTACAGTCCCGAAGCAAACGCGGACGGGAGGCCCATATTAATTCTAAAAGGGCTATACAAATTCCTGTATATCAGGACTTTCCGATGGAGTCGATCCGATCGGTGGCCACTGCCCTACAAGGGGAGGATTGGTTAGCCACGATCGACATCAAAGATGCTTATTTGCGCATTCCCATCTTTCCAGTCCACCAAAAATTTCTACGCTTTGCAGTAGAAGGGCGCCATTTTCAGTTCAGAGCCTTACCCTTCGGTTTGGCCACAGCACCACGAGTGTTTACAAAAATTCTGGCCCTTTATTGGCCAATTTAAGAACACAAGGTGTAATGATAATGGCATATCTGGATGACTTGTTGCTGATAGACCACTCAGTGAAAAAACTAGACGTGGTCGTTCACAAGACGATCAAGTATCTGGAATCTCACGGTTGGATTATCAACCGAGACAAGTCAGCCCTAAAAACCAGTCAAAAGTCTGGAATACTTGGGGCTAAGGTTGGATTCAGGCCAGAGAAAAATATTCTTGCCTCGAGGAAAGGTGTTGTCTTTGAAAGATTTGATCCACTTAGTGGGTACAAAAAAGACAGCCGTCCATACGCCTGTATATGAGGCTGCTGGGAAAAATGGTGGCATCATTCGAAGCAGTACCCTACGGTCAATTCCATTCAAGGAATTTGCAAGGGGCCATACTGTCAGCCTGGAACAAAAAAGTTCAGGCCCTAGACTTACAATGTCCTTGTCCCCTTCCGTTCGCAAGAGCCTCCGTTGGTGGTTGGTTCCCCAGAATCTGAAAAAAGGAAATCCTTCAGTCCGATTTCCTGGAAGGTGGTCACTACAGATGCCAGCCTTATAGGCTGGGGAGCAGTACTGGAGCAATAGTCTCTCCAGGGCAGATGGTCGGATGCAGAAAAGGCCCTGCCCATCAATCTTTTAGAGATACGAGCAGCCCGGTATGCCCTAGTAGCATGGACATCCAAACTTCAAGGGTCCCCTGTCAGAATTCAATCAGACAATGCCACAGCAGTGGCATATATCAATCATCAGGGGGGCACCAGGAGTCGTGCAGCCCAGAGGGAAGTAAATTACATCCTGAAATGGGCAGAAAAATATGTCCCAGCCATATCTGCGGTATTCATTCCAGGAGTGGAGAATTGGAAGGCGGACTTTCTAAGTCGCCAGCAATTAGGCCCAGAGGAAGGGTCCCTTCACCCCGAGGTTTTCTGGACAATATGTCAGCGGTGGGGAACATCGGATGTAGATCTTCTAGCATCCAGATTCAACGCAAAGGGGGACAGGTTTGTCTCTCGGACAAGGGATCCCCTAGCTTGCGGCTCGGATGCCCTAGTGTTCCCTTGGGATCAGTTTAAGCTGATATATGCATTCACACCGCCACAGTGGTTACCTCGATTACTCCGCAGAATCAGGGTAGAAAAGAAACCAGTGATTCCGGTGGCTCCAGCGTGGCCCCGAAGAGCGTGGTACGCGGAGATTGTAAAATTTCAGTGGGGAGTCCTTGGACTCTCCCACGTCGTCCGGACCTGCTTTCGCAAGGACCGATATACCACCCTTCCTTACCAGCCCTAGGTTTGACGGCCTGGCTATTGAAGCCCACATTCTAAAAAAGAGAGGGCTCTCTAATGCTGTGGTATCTACCATGATCAATGCCAGGAAGCCGGTATCCAGGCAGATCTACTATAGAATCTGGAAGGCGTACATCGCCTGGTGTGAGGCCAAGAAATGGCATCCACATAAGTACGTAATAGGTAGGATTCTGGACTTCCTACAGTGGGCTGTAGATAGGAAGCTTGCCTTGAGTACTATCAAGGGTCAGATTTCGGCCTTGTCAATATTTTTTCAAAGGCCCTTGGCTTCGCATTCACTAGTCAAAGCCTTTATACAAGGAGTGATGCGTATTAGTCCTCCGGTTAATATTCCCATATGTCCATGGGATCTAAACTTGGTTCTGTCGGTTCTACAGAAACAACCATTTGAACCATTACAGCATATTTCCTTGGTACTTCTCACCAGGAAATTGATTTTTCTAGTAGCCATTTGTTCGGCTAAAAGAGTATCGGAATTAGCAGCTATGTCCTGTAAGGAGCCATATCTGGTTATCCATAAGGACAGAGTAGTGTTACGTCCTCATCCAGCCTTTCTTCCTAAGGTGGTATCGAGGTTTCATTTGAACCAAGATGTGGTTCTTCCTTCTTTTTTCCCCAAAACCTACTTCGGTAGAGGAAAAGTTATTGCATTCTTTGGATGTAGTAAGAGCAGTTAAAGCTTATCTAAAAGCCACTGCTCAGATTCGCAGAACGGATACTTTGTTTATTCTGCCGGAAGGCCCCAGAAAGGGTCAGGCAGCGTCAAAATCTACTTTAGCCAAGTGGATTCGACAGGTCATAATGCAAGCTTATGGCTTGAGAAGGAGACCGCCTCCGTTCAAAGTTAGAGCGCACTCCACGAGAGCAGTTGGAACTTCATGGGCAGTGCATCACCAGGCCTCCCTGGCTCAAATCTGTAAGGCCGCAACATGGTCTTCAGTACACACGTTTACTAGGTCCTACCAGGTGGACGTTAGAAGTCAGGAGGATGTCGCCTTTGGGCGCAGTGTGTTGCAGGCCGCAAAAGAGCCTCATGTCTGATAGCGCTCAGCTTATATATGGTGTATCCCCCCCCTCATTTGGCATTGCTTTAGGACATCCCATTAGTAATGACTATGTCGCTCTGTGTCCCGTGATGTACGAGAAAGAAAATAGGATTTTTATAACAGCTTACCTGTAAAATCCTTTTCTTGGAGTACATCACGGGACACAGAGCTCCCGCCCCTCTTTAGGGACACTTATTGCTTTGCTACAAAACTGAGGTGCTCCCGGATGGGAGGGGCTTATATAGGGGAGGGTACTTCCGGTTTTGGAAGTTGCCAGTGCCAGCACCTGACGGTATCTATATAACCCATTAGTAATGACTATGTCGCTCTGTGTCCCGTGATGTACTCCAAGAAAAGGATTTTACAGGTAAGCTGTTATAAAAATCCTATTTTTGCGGGAGGATGCCCCATGCTTCGGCATATATAAATGGTGCATGTATGCCCATCATTAGAAGTGGGTGGATGAAGGGAGGTATTCTAATGGTGGGCATACCCACCGATCAATCTCTTTTTTCATTCAGCCAATAGGCTGCATGAAAAAAAAGATTACAATACATGTCCAACAAGGACCAGCAATGTACTGGTATGTTGCTGGACTTTGAATGGTTATACCAGAATGATACCTGCGGGTTTAGGTATAATCTTGGTATCATTCTTTTCAGCCAGCATCCGGATTTTATGTAAAAGCTAAACTTTTACAAGCAGTGGGAGGGAATGTCCCCCCTGGATATAAAAAGCGCCATTGGGAAATTGGGAAAGCATTTTATCACACCGATCTTGGTGTGGTCAGATGCTTTGAGGGCAGAGGAAAGATCTAGGGTCTAATAGACCACAATTTTTTCAAAAAAAGAGTACCTGTCACTACCTATTGCTATCATAGGGGATATTTACATTCCCTGAGATAACAATAAAAATGATAAAAAAAATGGAAGGAACAGTTTAAAAATAAAATAAAAAAGCAAAATATATAATAAAAAAAAAGCACCCCTGTCCTGCCCTGCTCTTGCGCAAAGGCGAACGCAAGCGTCGGTCTGGCGTCATATGTAAACAGCAATTGCACCATTCATGTAAGGTATCACTGCGAAGGTCAGATCAAGGGCAGTAATTTTAGCAGTAGACCTCCTCTGTAAATCGAATGTGGTAACCTGTAAAAGCTTTTAAAGGCTTTTAAAAATGTATGTAGTTTGTCGCCACTGCGCGTTTGTGTGAAATTTGAAAGCATGTCGTGTTTGGTTTCCATGTACTCGGCCTAAGATCATCTTTCTTATTACATCAAACATTTGGGCAATATAGTGTGTTTTAGTGTATTAAAATGTAAAAAAGTGTATTTTTCCCCAAAAAATGCGTTTGAAAAATCGCTGCGCAAATACTGTGTGGAAAAAAAATGCAACACCCACCATTTTAATCTGTAGGGCCTTTGCTTTAAAAAAATATATAATGTTTTGGGGTTCAACGTAATTTTCTTGCAGAATTTTTTTTTTTTTCATGTAAACAAAAAGTGTCAGAAAGGGCTTTGTCTTCAAGTGGTTAGAAGAGTGGATGTAAGCTACCTAATGTTATGTATAAAATGCCAGAACAGTTCAAACCCCCCCAAATGACCCCATTTTGGAAAGTAGACACCCTAAGCTATTTGCTAAGAGGCATGTCGAGTCCATGGAATATTTTATATTTTGACACAAGTTGCGGGAAAAAGAAAATTTTTTTTTTTTTTTGCACAAAGTTGTCACTAAATGATATATTGCTTAAACATGCCATGGGAATATGTGGAATTACACCCTAAAATACATTCTGTTGCTTCTCCTGAGTACGGGGATACCACATGTGTGAGACTTTTTTGGAGCCTAGCCGCGTACGGGACCCCAAAACCCAAGCACCGCCTTCAGGCTTTCTAAGGGTGTAAATTTTGGATTTCACTCCTTACTGCCTATCACAGTTTCGGAGGCCATGGAATGCCCAGATGGCACAAAACCCCCCCAAATGACCCCATTTTGGAAAGTAGACACCCCAAGATATCTGCTGAGAGGTATGGTGAGTATTTTGCAGATCTCGCTTTTTGTCACAAAGTTATGAAAATTGAAAAAAGAAAAAAAAATTCTTTCTTAATTTTCAAAAACAAATGAGAGCTGTAAAATACTCACCATGCCTCTCAGCAAATAGCTTGGGGTGTCTACTTTCCAAAATGGGGTCATTTGGGGGGGGGGTTGTGCTATTTTGGCATTTTATGGCCTTCAAAACTGTGATAGGTAGTGAGGTGTGAAATCAAAAATTTGTGCCCTTAGAAATCCTGAAGGCGGGTACTTGGTTTTCGGGGCCCGGTACGCGGCTAGGCTCCCAAAAAGTCCCACACACGTGGTATCCCCGTACTCAGGAGAAGCAGCAAAAAAAAATTTTGGGGTGTAATTCCACATATGCCTATGGCATGTGTGAGCAATATATCATTTAGTGACAACTTTTTGTACATTTTTTTTTTTGTTATTATTCAATCACTTAAATATTCTATGGGCTCGACAGATGAGGGAGTGAACGCTTGATTGTCTGGACGTGTGGGCGGGTTCTGCAATGCTCCCAGCGTGAGATGATGCCGCCGCTTAAAATGCTGCTTATGATGCCGCCTGCGATGCCTATGCTGTGAGACGCCAGCCCCGAATCCAGCTCCGATTCCAGCACGAGACACCGCAGCCATAACCGCCATAGCATGTGATGCAACCTGCGAAGCCCACAGCACAGGACACCACTCCGCAAGCTCCGCCATCGCCACTGCTAGCTGCAAAGTTAGGCAAGCCGCTCGAGGTATACTTACTGGCTAACTTGCCAAACACTTGCGACCTGCCAGAGAAGTTACCAGCCGTGAGAGAACCCGCTATACCACTGCATAGCGGGGAACGGGTGTCCAGGGCTCTGGCCCCCCCTCGGCGAAAGTAACGGGCTGAGACGGAATGTTGCTATCTCCTACCGCTGGCAGTGAGAATATTGGAGAATACTGGACCTATCTCCAAAACGTGAGATATCAGCTGGTTACAGACCCGCAAACCCACAGGCGGTAAGCAGATGAATCCTGTGTCATCTAAGAGGAGGTAAAACAGAAAGTTCTATAGACTGTGATATAGATTGCGCCATAGACTGTGTGCTTGCCTATCTAGGTGCTTTTTCATATACATATTAGACCATAGATCACTCCAATTGCTCCCCCTTATTTTCCTATGATATACAATTAACTACATCAAGCTGAGGGGAGAAAATAACAAAAGTCAAGAAAATCAGATAACCCTGTATGCAAGTGTATACACATATGCCCTCTGCTTTTCCTTTTATCTAAGTGAATAAGCAGTAGGATAATAGGGGCGAAGAGGGGTGAAGATGTTATGGATGTAATATGATGCTACTAATGTAAAGAACGGGAGTTCAGTATAGATACACATATAGATTGTATTTCTCTGCTAAGAACGAAAAACAGAATAGAGCTTGAATGGCCCCCGGCAAAACTAGGGGAAAAATACAGGCGGTCACTCCATGCTCCTCCCCTCTAGCAAAATTTATAAAAGGGACCGCAAAACCCACAGAAAAATCTCAGTCGAAGTCCCCTAAAGCCCCCAAAGCCACTGAGGTACAGTTAGAGACCCAGTATATAATGGCAGCAGAGCAACCTAGCTTTGCCAAAGACATCATGGAGGCTATAAAAAAAAGCAGTGAGACTCTTACAACTAAAATAGATGCCTTGGCTATTGATGTCAGCATAATGAGGCATGAGTTTGATAAAGTACAACAAAGAACTATGGCAGTGGAAGCTCGGGTCTCAAAGATAGAAGAGAAACAAAAAGTGGAGAATAGAGAATGGCATATAATGAAAAAGCAAATAATAGCACTCCAAGAAAGAGCAATCGACACAAAGCCGACTAAGGAGAAATAATGTCCGAATTTTGGGAATACCAGAGCGAGCAGAGGGAGATAACCCAGCAGAGTTTGCAGAGGAACTTTTAACAGACATCTTGGGCCTGGCAAAAAGAACCCCAACATTCATAATAGAGAGGGCACATAGGATCTCCTCTCGAATTCCCAAACCAGGAGAATTTCCCAGACCCTTTTTGCTACGTCTGCTAAATTTTAGAGATCGAGATAAAATTCTTTCAGCAGCCAGGATGAAGGAGGACATACAATATCAAAATGTGAAACTGATGTTTTTTCCAGACTATCCCCCGGAAATACAGGAAAGAAGAAAAGCGTATAGCGAAGTTCGAAAAAGACTTAGGGAGAAGGGGTTAAAATATAGTCTTTTATACCCTAGTAAATTAAGAGTGAACGATGAGATAGTGTCCTTCCTTCCCCTTTTTTTTTTTTTTACCATGCAGATGTCCTCTATCCTATTTTTTTTATTTTTTTTATTCCTTTGGTGTATACATAGAGAAAATGTTTGGGGATGTTCAAGATAAGGCAGAGAGATCTTATTAATTATGTATGTGGTTAATCTTGAAGCTATGGATTGACACTGAATGATACTGAATGGAATGAAGATATTACCAGATATTGACAATAGTTGAGAAATGGTCAGATCTGCAGAGTTGCTACTTCCCTCGTCTCGTCTCGTCTTCCCCTCCCTCCTTTTTTTCCCTCCCCCCTCCCCCCTACCCTTCTACTTTAGGGATTTTTTTTATAATTTTTTATAATTTTACAATTGTATAATTTTTACAATTTTTCTTTTTTTTTTGGTGGAGGGAAGGTATAGGGAGAATTGGGACAGTGAATTGGCTAGATTAGAAGAACATGGAATAAGTAAGCAATATACACAAGTTTAAGGGAGCTGGTAGAGGGAAGAAATAGCGTTATTAAACGCCTGGAAATTTAAATTTATTTTTTTGTTGTTTTATTTTCCCTTTTTTTTTTTTTTTCACGTAACACAATAAGGAATTACTATACACCAAACACTAGAGATGGGGAAGTGGAGGAATTTATAGGGGGGAGGGAGAGGAAGGGTTTTTTTTTTTTTGGGGGGGGGGGCTTGAGGGGGGGGAGAGTATATATGTGACACCATAGGATAAAGGTAATCAAAAACATAATTCGAGCAGTAATATTTAGGGGGAGGGATTCATAGCAGCAATATTCTCCTGCGTAGTCTATGTATCCCTGGAGTTATTATTTTATGAGGAAATGCTTGTTTTGGGTAATAAGGATGACATACTGCAATTAATATTTGAACCCGCCACACGTTTGTATGAAAGTACATTTTTCTTTTTTTTTTTTTCCTTTTGGGGAAGGTTGAGTTTGAGAAATGTTGGGTACTAACCATGGAATGGATACCACGGTTGGTAAAAAAGGGAATAGTCAAAATGCCTCTACACTCTCGCCCAGGTATGAATGGAATCTAGGATTTAAGGAAGAGGTGCAGAGGGATATGGTGGGAGGGGAGGAGGGAGGAAAGGGAATGGTAAGAATGAGATGTATAAATGCCCAGAGGTGTAGTCTAAAATTCCAGAAGAGACCTTCTCCCAAAAATGGAAAGTGCAATAGGTAGCCCCCAGAGTTAAAAATACAATGTTAGGGAAAAAAAGTATTGATAATACTTATTCAGTAATATCATGGAATGTCAGAGGATTGAATTCTGGGTTCAAAAGGGCATTGATGTTTCAGTATATAAAAAAAATATAGTCCGCAACTAATTATACTGCAGGAGACACATCTAGTGGGAAAAAAAACAACAACGCTAAAAAAAACCTGGATGCAAAAAGAGTATCATGCTACCTACTCATCTTATGCTAGAGGGGTATCAGTGCTAGTAAACAAATCCTTTCCTGGAAAGGTAGAAAAAGCTCACATAGATCTGCAGGGGAATAATGTGATCCTATTATACAAGATTGGGCAACAAAGGTGCATTATAGCAGCAGTATATATTCCACCCCCATTCTCAGTAGAAATCCTAAATGAGATAATGGAAAAAATTATACAGTACCTTCCAGCAAAATTGATGCTCATTGGAGATTTCAACTCGGTGATGTCCGCGAAATTAGATAGACCAAAACCTTCAAAAAATCACTCAGATGACCTATATAATTGGGCACAAGCGATGGGGGTAACGGAGATATGGAGATGGAGAAATCCCCAAAAAAGAATGTACTCGTGCTATTCTACATCCTATAAAACAGCGTCTAGGATAGATTTGGCATTTGCGGATTCTGCAATGCTAATAGATATCGAAGACGCTAAATACTTACCAAGTGGTCTATCAGACCATGCCCCCCTACAGGTGCTAATACGCATTCCCTCTTCTAGGGATACAACACTGTGGAGGTTGTCCCCACAATGGGTGACATATCCAGAAATATCTGAAAAAATGATAATCGTAATAAATGAATACTGGGAAAACAACGAAGGGACATCCTCAGTAGATATAGTATGGGATGCGTTTAAAGCATATATACGAGGTCAATATATTTCAAATATTGCAGTAATAAATAAAAAACAGAAGGTCAAGGTACAGAAACTACAAATACAGATAGAGTGCAGTAAGGAAAAATACAGTCAAGATTCAAGTAATCTCAACTTTGATTTAATGATGGCTGCACAAAGAGAACTACAACTACATATAGAGGAGATAACAAGATTAGAATTACACAAAAAGAAACAAAATATTTTTGAAATGGGAGATAAAGGGGGAGGTTCTTGGCGAGACTGGCACAACAGGAATATCAACCTACAACCATAGCAGAAATAGAAACGCCAGAAGGAACAAGAGTAAAAAAACCAGATGAGATTTTAAAGACCTTTGGCGATTACTATGCCAGGTTATATGCCTCCTCTCTCCCCTCCGACTCCCATCTGAGGGCCATGTCGGACTTATTAGACCGGGTGGCCCTTGGGTGGTTGTCGGACAGCGAGAGAGGGGCATTGGTCGATCCAATTACAACTGGAGAAATAATAAAAGCCATAAACACATTCCCAGGAGAAAAAACACCAGGGCCAGATGGAATCCCTATTGAATTCTATAAAAAATATAAGGATATATTAGCCCCCAAATTAGAAAAGGTATACTCAGAGGGACTGTTGAAGGAGATATTGCCAGACTCAATGAGAAAGGCACATATAACCCTAATATATAAAGAGGGCAAAGATCCAACACTATGCCCCTCATATAGACCGATAGCACTACTAAACACAGACTTTAAAATATTAACTAAAATATTAACACTTAGATTACAGCCACTATTAAAATCTATTATAGACCCAGACCAGACGGGATTTATGCCACAAAGGACGACAGATGTAAATCTGCATAGATTATTCACGAATATACACGCACACCACAACTGGGAAGGATCTAGGACGGTGGCTTCCCTAGATATAGAAAAGGCCTTTGACACTATAGAATGGCCTTTTCTATGGGAAGTACTTAGGAGTAGGGATGAGCTTCGAGTTCGAGTCGAACTCATGTTCGACTCGAACATTGCCTGTTCGCCCGTTCGCCGAACAGCGAACAAATTGGGGTGTTCGCGGCAAATTCGAAAAATCTATGGGAGAAATCTAAAGTGCTAATTATAAAGGCTTATATGCAAGTTATTGTCCTAAAAAGTGTTTGGGGACCCGGATCCTGCCCCAGGGGACATGTATCAATGCAAAAAGAAGTTTTAAAAACGGCCGTTTTTTCGGGAGCAGTGATTTTAATAATGCTTAAAATGAAAAAATAAAAGTGAAATATTCCTTTAAATTTCGTACCTGGGGGGTGTGTATGATATGCATGTGAAGTGGCGCATGTTTCCAGTGCTTAGAACTGTCCCTGCAAAAAATGTCATTTTTGAAAGAAAAAAATGCATTTAAAACTGACTCGCGGCTATTAATGAATTGTCGGCTCCCGGCAATACATACAAAAGTCATTGATAAAAAAAAAAAAAAGCGTGGGGGTTCCCCAGAATTCAATTACCAGGCCCTTCAGGTCTGGAATGGATATTAAGGGGAACCCCGCCGCAAATTTTAAAAAAAATTGACGTGGGGTTCCCCCAAATATCCATTCCAGGCCCTTCAGATCTGGCATGGATTTTAAGGGGAACTCCACCCCAAATGTAAAAAAAAAATGGCGTGGAGTCCCCCTAAAAATCCATACCAGACCCCTTATCTGAGCACGCAACCTGGCCGGCCGCAGGGGAAAAGGGGGGGACGAGAGAGCGGCCCCCCTCCCTCCTGAACCGTACCAGGCCACATGCCCTCAACATGGGGAGGATGTCCCCATGTTGATGGGGACAAGGGCCTCATCCCCACAACCCTTGCCCGGTGGTTGTGGGGGTCTGCGGGCGGGGGGCTTATCGGAATCTGGAAGACCCCTTTAACAAAGGGGACCCCCAGATCCCGCCCCCCCCCCCTATGTGAATTGGTAAGGGGTACATTGTACCCCTACCATTTCACGAAGAAAGCGTAAAAAAATGTTTAAAAAAGCACACAAACACCTTGAAAAAGTCCTTTATTTAAAAAAAAAAAAAAAAACATTCCAGCGGTGAAATCCAGTGTCCCGCGGCGATCCCGATGTCCAGCGCTGTCCTTCATTGGTTGTGCCTGAGCGGACCTGATGGGGAACTCCCTCTCAGTATTTTAAATGTATAGACCCGCCCCTTCTAAAGTTCCCCATCAGGTCCGCTCAGCAGACCAGATGCGGAACATGAGAAGGGGCGGGTCTATACATGTATTACCAAAGTGAGAGCAGTTCCCCATCAGGTCCGCCCCCTCGGTATGTCGGACCCGCCTACGTCATTGGCTTGAGCGGGGAACTTCCTTCACTATGTAAATTTAAATTACACAGTGAAGGAAGTTCCCCGCTCAGGCCAATGACGTAGGCGGGTCCGACATACCGAGGGGGCGGACCTGATGGGGAACTGCTCTCACTTTGGTAATACATGTATAGACCCGCCCCTTCTCATGTTCCGCATCTGGTCCGCTGAGCGGACCTCATGGGGAACTTTAGAAGGGGCGGGTCTATACATTTAAATTACTGAGAGGGAGTTCCCCATCAGGTCCGGTCAGGCACAACCAATGAAGGACAGCGCTGGACATCGGGATCGCCGCGGGACACTGGATTTCACCGCTGGAATGTTTTTTTTTTTTTTAAATAAAGGACTTTTTTAAGGTGTTTGTGTGTTGTTTTTTAAAAAAAATTACGCTTTCTTCGTGAAATGGTAGGGGTACAATGTACCCCTTACCAATTCACATAGGGGGGGGCCGGGATCTGGGGGTCCCCTTTATTAAAGGGGACTTCCAGATTCTGATAAGCCCCCGCCCGCAGACCCCCACAACCACCAGGCAAGGGTTGTGGGGATGAGGCCCTTGTCCCCATCAACATGGGGACATCCTCCCCATGTTGAGGGCATGTGGCTTGGTACGGTTAAGGAGGGAGGGGGGGCCGCTCTCTCGTCCCCCCCTTTTCCCCTGCGGCCGGCCAGGTTGCGTGCTCGGATAAGGGGTCTGGTATGGATTTTTAGGGGGACTCCACGCCATTTTTTTTTTAATTTGGGGTGGAGTTCCCCTTAAAATCCATGCCAGATCTAAAGGGCCTGGAATGGATATTTGGGGGAACCCCACGTCAATTTTTTTTTAATTTGCGGCGGGGTTCCCCTTAATATCCATTCCAGACCTGAAGGGCCTGGTAATTGAATTCTGGGGAACCCCCACGCTTTTTTTTTTTTTTTTATCAATGACTTTTGTATGTATTGCCGGGAGCCGACAATTCATTAATAGCCGCGAGTCAGTTTTAAATGCATTTTTTTCTTTCAAAAATGACATTTTTTGCAGGGACAGTTCTAAGCACGGGAAACATGCGCCACTTTACATGCATATCATACACACCCCCCAGGTACAAAATTTAAAGGAATATTTCACTTTTATTGTTTCATTTTAAGCATTATTAAAATCACTGCTCCCGAAAAAACGGACGTTTTTAAAACTTCTTTTTGCATTGATACATGTCCCCTGGGGCAGGACCCGGGTCCCCAAACCCTTTTTAGGACAATAACTTGCATATTAGCCTTTATAATTAACACTTTAGATTTCGAACGTTCGAGTCCATTGTATTTAATAGGGTTCTAAAGTTTACACAAACATTTTGTCTGTTCGCAGGTTCTGGTGCGAACCGAACAGGGGGGTGTTCGGCTCATCCCTGCTTAGGAGAATGGGGTTCCCTCTAAAATTCATCAGTTGGGTTCAAATAATATATAGGAAACCTATGTCAGCAGTCAAACTTAGGGGAAGGCTATCATCCTATTTTGAGCTGTACAGAGGTACAGGGCAGGGCTGCCCTCTCTCTCCAGCATTATTTGCGGTAGCTATAGAGCCAGTGGCAGAGGCTCTGAGGACGTCACAAGAGATCCAGGGACTCCGAATAGGAGGACTGGAGGAGAGGGTAGCCCTGTATGCAGATGATATGTTGTTATTTCTAAGAGATGCGGGACCATCATTGAATGAGGCGTTAAAGTTATTAAATACCTTTTCACTATACACAGGACTTAAGGTAAACTGGGGTAAATCACTATTATTTGCCATAGACCAAGGAGCACAGGATACAGCTACCCTAAATCTCCCATTAAAATGCGTAACAGAATTTAAATATTTGGGTATAGTTATATCACGACAGGTTGAAAAATATAAAAGTTTGAATTTGGATCCAGTGCTACAGGAAAATAGAAAAAAACTAAAGATGTGGGAAAAGCTACCCCTGTCCCTACTAGGACGTGTAAATTTGATAAAAATGAAGATTCTTCCTCAGTTGTTATACTTGTTTAGAAATTCACCACAATGGCTGTCCAAAAGTTTTTTTTCACAGCTACATAGTGAGTTAGCTTCATTTATATGGCAAAATAAACTGGCTAGAATAAAACTAAACATACTTATGCGCCCGGTGTCACAGGGAGGGTTGGCCTTCCCGGACTTATATAGGTATTATTTAGCAGCACAGCTGGTAACAGTAGGAAGGTGGCTGAGCCCCGATGGATATGATCCTGCTACAGTAGTGGAGGCTGCGGTGGTCCAGTCTTTGGAGGCACTGCAGGCACTGCCATTCCGCGGGTTAAAAAACAGTCGGGATTTAACTCCATCAATGATCACGTCAGTAAAAGCATGGAAGGCTGGTAAGACAGGAGAAAGCAACTCAAAAACAGATATATCCCCAAATACCCCATTGTGGAGAAATCCTGAGCTTAGACATTTAGCCTCTATTCCAGATCCTAGAGCATGGACAAAATTTGGAATTAAAAAAATATCACAAGTAATACATGAGGGGAAAATATTTTCATTTGCAGATATGAGGAAAAATTGGAACATCCCAGAGAGTCACCTTTTTAGATATATACAACTAGTATATGCGTTGTCAGCCCAGTTCCCACAGGGTATCCCTCGTCTAGTAGAAACGGGTTTAGAAAAGATGATGAGAAAAAGAAGAGAAAGGGGGATGATTTCAACCCTATACAACTATCTATTAAAGATAGAACAATCAGATATGAGCAAACTGCGAGAGTGCTGGATGAGAGATATCCCAGGACTATCAGTAGAAAAATGGGGAAAGATATACAGATTTCCATTTCAAATCCTAATCTCACTTAGAGACAAACTAATTCAATTTAAGATAACGCATAGGAGCTATTTTACACCATACAAATTAGCAAAAATATCACCATCCAACTCTCAAAATTGCTGGAGGTGCGCAGGCTCCCCTGGAAACTTTATCCATATTTTTTGGACCTATCCAAAGATAATGATATTCTGGAGAGAGATCCTGAAAATAATTGGTGAAGTGACGTCAATCCAGCTGGACCTAGTGGCAGAGATCTGTCTACTTGGACTAGTTGGGGAAAATATACTTCCTATAGAAAGAAGAACTCAGTTGGGCCTTCTACTTTTTTATGCAAGAAAGACAATAGTATTGAATTGGAAGAAGGCAGAAGCTCCCCCACTAGCACAATGGAAAAACCTAATAAATAGCAATTTAACATTGTACAAAGAGACATATTGCAATAGAGGAAAGGAAGAGAAATATGGGAAAATCTGGGCAAATTGGATAGAAAATCCTATGACAGCTGCAGGGGAGAGGGGTGCAAAACTGGGATAGAATTACACCAACGGAGGAAAGGGTTAAGAAATACACGAACCTATTTCTGTGAATGTGAGGATTGATGGGATAAATGATTTCTTGTTTAGGAATAACTGAATTGTTAGAGGTGAAATGTATGAAGAAGGAGACATAATTTTAGGATGTATAATATGTAAAAATGTACGATGTATTATGTAAGGAAAGAAAGGAAAATTCAATAAAGAGATTTATAAAAAAAATATATTCTATGGGCTCAACATGCCACTGTCAGGTCACCTGTGGCCAGATGACAGGTGCACACCGTAGGGGGACAGGAGTGCACCACAAGATAGTGAACCCTATGGCTGACTGCTGCGGATAGGAAACTGGGTGGTTGTGGAAAGCGGGACCAGAGGAGCACAACCGGGATCCCACAGGAAGCTAGAGCCAAGATTCCCCAGGGCGCGGAGTCTAAGAACCAGCAGGTCTTCTCCAGAGCCTCTAGTGGTGAGGATGTTACACTGCAGTCTAGGTCCAGGTCGCGGCCCCTAAAGTCTCCTAGCTCATCCCGTAGGGTAAGGGGAGAAGAGGGGAAGCAGCAGCACAAGATACAAGAATAACGAAGAACAAGCCGAAGATCAAGGGTCACAAGCAGACAAGGATAACGAAGGACAAGCCGAAGGTCAAGGGTCACAAGCAGACAGGGATAGTCGGGGACAAGCCAATAACGTAACAGAGAGACAGACGTAGCACACGGCAGGCAGGAACCCAAACACACAATGCATAACAAACACGTTGATCAGCAAAGCAGGCTTGCAGTGCACAGGTTAATATAGTGTTCTGTGATAGGGCCTGGGGTGGAGTCAGGCTGGGAGGAGATTATAAAGGAAGCCAGGTAAGAGAGAGTCTGGCCTCTAAGATGAACACATAAGGAGGAAAGGTAAGATGGCAGACAGACATTAATGCATATCCATGACAGCCTCTAAGCAATTTCCTTGGGGTGTCTACTTTCCAAAATGGGGTCATTTGGGGGGGTTTGGTACTGCCCTGCCATTTTGGCACCTCAAGAAATTAGATAGGCAGTCATAAATTTAAAGCTGTGTAAATTCCAGAAAATGTACCCTAGTTTGTAGACGCTATAACTTTTGCGCAAACCAAGAAATATACGCTTATTGACATTTTTTTTACTAAAGACATGTGGCTGAATACATTTTGACCTAAATGTATGACTAAAATTTCGTTTATTCGATTTTTCTTATAACTTAAAATTGAGCGAGTGCATCGTGTCAGTAAACTAAGGAATGGAGAAGCCGACTGGCCGAGAGATACTATCGTAAGGTTCCAGTATTATGAAGAAAAAGCGGATATTTCAATGAAAATAAGAGGAAAACCCCCTATCCAGTTTCAAGGAAAGGAGCTGCAGATCTTCACATACTTAGCACCTGAGACATTGGCAAGGAGGCGACTATTGAAGCCACTTTTGGAGCAAATGAAGACACAGAATATCAAATATAACTGGGGGTTCCCGGCCTGTCTTATAGGCCAGAAAGAAGGAAAATCAGCAAGATTAAGGTTCCCTGAGGAACTTGTAAGATTTTGTAATAAATTAGATTTGCAGGTCCCAGACTTACCGGGGTGGATAGAGAAAGATAACTGAGATTTGGGTCAAAGGATACTAGGAGTGTGAAAAGGAGGAGGAGGTGGGGGTTTTCTGGGGGGGCTGGGGGTGGGGGTTGGGGGAGGGGGGAGGTTCATGTGGTGGAAAAGGCCGACCGGGCCACCGCGTAGCATCTCCGGGCTACCTCACCCTCCCCAAATTTAAGGAGAGGGGGAGGGAGGCTGAGCGGCAGGGTCTGAGCTGCACCTCCAAAATGAGAGAACCAGGAGGAAAGATCATTAATGTTTCCAAGGCCAATAATGGGCCAAAAGGGAGGGGGAAGGAGGGGAGGGGGAGAGAGGGGGTGGGAAGGGGAGGGCTGGAGGGAGGAAAGAGGGGTTTTGTAAAGGGGTAGTGGGAGGGAGGGGGAAAGGAAAGAGGGAGGGACTCAAGTGGGAGGGAAAGGGGCTTTGTAAAAGGGAGAAAGGAGGGGATTCTACCTTTTTGACTCTACAAAAAAGAAAGGAAAAAGGTGATGAAAGACAGATAAAACGTAAACAGCTCGGAAAAAAAAATATAGAGGTCAGCAATACATTTCCTGTCCTACAATGTTAGAGGCCTTAATATACCTACCAAAAGACATAAGGTCTTAAGAGCGCTTAAGCATTATGGAGCAGATGTGGTCTTCTTACAGGAGACCCATCTGACCCTAGAATCAAATATTAAATTATATTCACCCAATTTCCCGAACTGGTTCTATGGAGATACTATCTCTAAAAGGGCAAGGGGGTTGCAATAGGGTTCTCTAGGGAAATGAGGCTTACGTTGGAGGATAGAATGACGGACAAAGATGGTAGATATATTTTTCTAAAAGGGAAGTTGGGGGAAATGAAATGCACCCTGGCAAACATCTATGCTCCTAATGTGAACCCCATTAAATATCTTATTGAAACTCTGGGGAAACTGAAGGATTTTGGGGTGGGATATATAATTTTGATGGGAGATATGAACTTTTGTTTGGATCCGGCAGTGGATAGTACGTCCCGGATACAGGGGACAAATAACATACAACTGACAAAGATAAAACAAAAAATGCATAGCAGTCAGATGGTTGACATATGGAGGATTATGCATCCAAAATCAAAGGATTATACGTTTTTCTCCCCTGTACACGGGACGTACTCGAGTATAGACCACATAATGGTCGAACACAGAATGCTGGATATGGGCATGGAATCAAATATAGAAATTGCTTCACTCTCTGACCATGCTTCTGTAATCATGAAACTAAAAGTGCCCGAATATCATAGACAACCCTATAACTGGCGACTAAATGAAGAACTGCTCCGGGATGAATAAGGATTAAAGAGGGTGAAAAAGGAATTAGAACATTACTTCCAGACAAATGACACAGAAGGGATATCAGGGGCAACCCTATGGGAGGCACACAAAGCCTACATTAGGGGGATCTTGATCTCGGAAGGGGTAAGGAAAAAAAAAGAGAGAAGTAGAAAACTTAACTTGTTGATAGAAGAAATATTCAAAATCGAGCAAGAGCATAAAAAACAACAGGGGCAACAACAAGAGTTATATCATGAATTAGTGATGAAAAGGGACAAACTTAAAGAATCAATGGAACAAGAGACTAAAATGAAACTACACAGCATAGCAAAAGAAAGATACAAGTGGGGGAATAAGTCTAGTAAACATATAGCAAGAATGGTACAAAATAAAAAGACCAGAAATTTTATAGAAAAGATCAAAAAAAAGAACGGAGAGGTAGTGCAGACAACTAAGGATATAGCAGACACATTTAAAAACTACTATGAGGGGTTGCATTCAGTGGAGCAGAAGAGATGGAGGGTAGGAGAGAAACAACTAAAAATAAAATAATTCTTAAGAAAGGTGGGATTGCATAGGATCAATGAGAATGAGAGAACGGCATTAGATAAATCTATAACGGAAGAAGAAATAAGTAATGCACTGAGAGACTCAGCCCCAGGGAAAAGTCCCGGCCCCGACGGGTTTACAGCGCTATATTTAAAAAAATGTAAGGAGATTTTGATACCTAGGATATGCAAATATATGAATGGATTAGGGACGGACTATGAATCGGGAAGGGAGGCCTCAGTAGATATAATAACGGTTATACTAAAGGAGGGGAAAGATGAAAGGTTATGCTCCGGATATAGGCCGATCTCGCTATTAAACGCGGATGTAAAACTATACGCGAAAGTCCTGGCAGAAAGAATGAAGGGATTGATGCCCACACTGGTCCACCCGTATCAGGTGGGATTTATCTCAGGCAGGGAGGGGAGGGACAATGGAGTGAGAACATTGCTCCTCCTCCAGAAAATAAAAGAGAATGGGTCCCCAGGTCTACTCCTGTCAGTAGATGCAGAAAAGGCATTTGACAGGGTAGACTGGGGACTCATGATACAAACCCTGGAAATCATGGGTCTGGGAGCCAGGATGATACAATGGATTAAAACACAGTATCAGCACCCTATGGGTAGGGTTAAAATAAATGGCACACTGTCTCCAGCTTTTGAGATGAAAAATGGGACAAGACAGGGCTGCCCCCTGTCCCCCCTCTTGTTTGTGCTGTCCCTAGAATCTCTGCTCGCGACGGTACGAAACAACCCTGACATTAAAGGTATTAGAATAGAGGAAGACGAACATAAACTCTCAGCTTTTGCGGATGATGTCTTGTTCTTTATTAGTAATCCCAGGACCACATTACTGAATCTACTTAAAATCTTCAAACAATACGGCAAAATATCAAACTTTAAAGTTAATATAGCTAAAACTGAGATTATAAATGTCAATATTGGAAAGGTAGAAGATCAGAGCCTAAGAAAAGAGTTTAATTTTCCTTGGCAGAAGGAACTCAAGTACTTAGGGGTAAAACTCGCCAACTCAATAGAGAAAATATATAAGATAAACTATATCCCTCTATTAGATGAAATAAAAAGTGAAATTAGAAAGACGATAAACCGCCCGATATCATGGATAGGAAGAATTAACATTCTGAAGATGGTTTTGTTGCCGAAGATTTTATATAAATTTCAGATGTTACCAGTTGCAATACCTCAACCATACTTCAAAGTGTTAAAAAATATGCTAATGAATTTCGTGTGGAAGAATAAAAAACATAGAATCTCCTTCTCGGTATTAAAACAGAAAAAAAAACATGGAGGGCTGGCAGTGCCAGACATCAAAAAATACTATAATGCGGTGGTGTTGTCCCAGATAGTTGAGTGGGTCAAAGATAGGCACGAAAAAAGGTGGGTAAAAATTGAAAAGGAAATGGCAAATACACAATTGGGAGGTGTAATATGGAACCCCCCCCCCAGTATAGAGCACTAGGTGAAAACACTCACGTTTTGACACAAATTACACTTAAAATCTGGGACAGGTTACATAAACAAATAGATAGGGACTATAATTCATCCCTTATAGAATTAAAAGAAAATTAATGTTTTGCATTGGGAAAAAAAACAGTGGGAGGAAGTTGGATTAAAAAAGATAAAGCACAGTTAAGAGATATAATAAAAAAAGGGAAAATTACACCATTTCAGGAATTAAGACACAATAGGGAATTAATGATATTAGATGAATGGAGGTACCATCAGTTGACCCACTTTGTACAAAGCCTCCCCCAGCCAATTAGGTCGGGGGAGGAGCTTACGATGTTGGAACGGCTTTGTACTGCCGATAATCCAAAAGGAACTATATCAAAATTCTATCAATTGCTGTTGACAGTGGACGAACTGGAGATACCCCCATTTATAAAGAAATGGGAAAGGGAACTGGGAACACACAGGGATAAAAGGACTATAGAGAGAATAATAAAATTGACCCACTCGTCTGCTATGGACAACAGGACCGCAGAGATGAATTATAAGTGTATTACAGGTTGGTACGCCACACCAGATAAATTGAGTAAATTTCAAGTGGAGCAGAATGCAGAATGTTGGAGAGGATGTGGAGAAAGGGGAACGATGGCCCACTTGTGGTGGCAGTGCCCTAAAATCCCACAAATACTGGGAAAAAATCCTGGAAATGATAAAAGCAATTACCGAGAAGGAGATTAAAAAAGATCCATGGACAGTCTTATTCCATGGAGGAGAGGGAGGAATAAAACAGTATAAAGAGTCACTGATCCCACATCTACTAAACACGGCCAAAAGGTTGATCCCAAAAAAATGTCCAGAAGTGGAAAGTCCATCTGTATGGGAGTGGATTGACTCTGTGGAAGAAACATACAGTATGGAGGGACTGAAGTATGGCGTAGAGGAGGAAAAAATAGGATTTAAAAACAAGTGGGAATGTTGAAAAGAATTTAGGAAAACATGGAGTTATGCAGAAAATCTAAGAAGATAGAGGAAAATTGGTAGAAAATAAGAGGTAGAAGGGGGGAGGGGGGTATATAGGGGAAAGGGGGGGGGACGGGAGGGTGAAATAGAGATTTTAGAAATGTGAGTATTAAAAAAATAAAATAAAATTTCTTATAACATAAAGTAGAAAATATCATTTTTTTTTCAAAGTTTTTTTTTTTCCGTCTATATAAAAAAAAAAAAAAAAAGAGCAGAAGCAATCAAATATCATTTGAGTACAACATTGCATGACCGCGCAATTACCAGTTAAAGCAGCGCAGTGCCAAATTGAAAAAACACCTCTGGTCTTTATGCTGCGTATTGGTCCGGGGCTTAAGTGGTTAAAGCATCCTTTGAGCATTTTATTTAAAGGATTAGTATAGTTTCAATGTTGCTCTTGAAGCAACATTAAAAAGCCTTCTCCCCATTGCAAAGTATTTAATTATTACCTTTTTTGTTGCTTTAGAACGTGTCCTTCATTGCAGTGCTCAGCTTTCCATGCTTTTTCTGAAAATGGTTTGCCTATTATCCCCAAAATTTCTTACTGATTGAGTTTGATGTTAAGTTCAGTTTTTGTGGTTTTCACACTGGATTCAGCAAATCTCCCACCAAGCAAACCTATGAAAATGTGCAAATTTTTCATGACACACAGAAGTTTACAAAGCTAAAAGTCATTCAGTTAGGGTTCATATTTTTTTAAATCCTACAGCAAACAAAAACTGAAATCTTAGTTTTGGGTGGACTGTTTAGGTAAAATTAACTAATCACTGAACTCTTATTACACTATGCACAATGTTAATTTTAGTTTAATGTTCAGCTTGCAAATGTGTAGAGTCAAGTTTCTTTTATAGTGTCCTGGCATTGAAAAAGCTAGACGTGCCCATGAAAGCTGGCAGTAACCTTTTAAGGCAAACTTATTTTTGAAATATATTCAAGCTTCCAGATGATGCAAGTTATGTTAATTATAGACACCAGCATGAGAACCAAATATGCAGGGAAATACAAGTTTGTGTATGAAAGCCTTGTTTTATATTGTTAAAAGCTATTGTGCAGATGAAACAAAGATTGAAACTAAATTTCAAGCTCTCCCATCAAAAATAATATTCCAGATCCCTGAAAAAAACATAGTGGCACTTAGATCTTGAATTTTTCTTTTAGCACCGGACTTATTTGTGCTTCATGTTCTCTTTCTAAAGGCAGCATATAATTTCTCACATCCAGATCATTGGTACCCTCGTCTTCCCAACATAAATATTTACTATAGCAGAGCAAATAACTTCACAAACTCCAGTACATAAACTGAAAAAAGATTTGGCTTTTTATTAATAGAGCTGCAGAACCACAAAGCATTGCAATAATATGAAATGTATTTTACGATGGTCCCCTTGTTATTATTTCATTTGTGCTAAATGAGGACAGGCCAAGCAAACGAGTTACTCATATAATGTGCAGAAGAAATATCGTTGGGTCTTAGAACCCCTGCCGATTTTAACAGATTTTACCAAAATATTTTTGCAGATTCCTATTGTTTTTTTACTTAAAACTGTGGCAGACATGAAGGAAACGTACAGGTCTTTTTCAAGAGTAACAAAAATTCAATTTCCCTGCCCAGCATGGAACTTTTTCAGTATATTTCATATATTCCTGAAAACCAGATCTGAGTCTTTTTAGAACTAAAGTCGGAGACTTTGAATACAAAGCAAGATGGGAGAGTAAAAAGGAGACATGATTTTCTTCTGTGTGTTCATGTGAAAGTTTTCTTATTGTGTAAACAAGATAACACAAATCAGTAAGGATTCATACACAATTCATTACCTCTTAATTAGAGCCAAGTAAACAAATGTTGGTATAATGTGGAGACCAGACACGTCTTTTGGAGTGAGTTATTAATGTTTGCTACAATCATGTCAATATAATTGGTTATGCAACGGTAGCTGCATTATATTATTGAGCTTTTATGTAACAAGGATATCTAGACTGTAGGAGCCTAGCATATACCTGTGTCATATTTCTGTGTCTTGTTGTGTCAGATACTCAGATACGAAGGATTACTATTTAACCCAAATAGGTATTTAAAACAAAAAAAGGCATTTTAGATACAAATAGTATATGACCCAAATTAGCTCTTTTAGTTTCTTGCCAAGTAGAATTCAGGAAAGTGAGTTGCAGCACTTCACCTTACCAGGTTCTACTGCATTGCACAGTACTGAAATTCGAATATTGTGAACTTTATGAGTGATAACCTTATCAGTGTGGTGGGAAAGGGGGCTATTTGTAAAGCTTAACTGCATTGAAGAAAAGTGAACTGCCAACCTCGCCATGTAGAGCAGCAAGCATGAGTAAATAGGATAAAAAATATTTTTGAAAGTCTGTATACTGTATATGTATTTCAATGGTGTATGTAATTATTTGTGTATTGCTATTTGATTTAAGCTTTAAAGCCCATATCAAAGTGATATTTTCACACCCTTCAAATCTTGCTCGTTCCACTTATTCACAATTTCTTAAAAAAATCATTCCTAATTGTCTTTTTACTTGTCTGAATACACCATCATGTGACCCCCCTGAGATGTTTTTTCCTGAAAAGAAAACTGCCCAAAATGTTCTACTGCAGTCCAGTTCCATCATTGACCAGTCTTGTTACCATTCCTCTTTACGACATCCACTGGAGTCTTTGGGACCTTGTGAGGACCTTACTAATAGACCCAAAGGGAGGTGTCCATATCAAAGGCAGTGACATTGGCACCCATAGAAGGATCCTTACACCCAGTGAGGAAGCAAAAAGACTCAGAACTTGTCATGTCAAGGGACCAGTGATTTAGGTGTTTATTTGAGGCATATAGATTCTGTTTTCTTTTTTTTTCCTATTGAATGGGGTGTTTAGCTGTGGAGGGCATATATTTTAGTAGGCAGGGGTGCCCCTTGCTTTAATAATACTTGGGATTTCTATATGCTGTAAAAAAGGAAACTCCAGTGGGGGAAAATCAATGGTAAAAAAAAAAAAATCATGTCTCTTTTTTGGAAAGACAGGGTAAAACGTAAAGGTGGCAGTGTCTGTCTCTATGTGAGAAGTGATCTCAAAATGAGTGTGAAAGAGGACCTAGCTAATGTAGAGTGTGATGAGACTGAAGCATTATGGGTGGAACTGCATATGTGTGTGTGTGTACTACAAAGTTAATCATTGGAGTTTGTTATAGGCCACCCAGTGTTAATGACGATGTGGAGACTCAGCTCCTTGCACAGATAGAAGGGGCTGCAAGGGCTGGGACAGTGATAATAATTTGGGATTTTACCTACCCTTGATTGGAGTAATGGCACTGATGAAACAGTTAAAAGGCAAAAATGTGTAAACCTATTACAATACAATTATATGGTATAGATCAGAGGTCTCCAAACTATGGCCCTCCAGTTGTTCAGGAACTACAAGTTCCATCATGCCCTAGTCATGTCTGTGAATGTCAGAGTTTTACAATGTCTCATGGGACGTGGAGTTCCGCAACAGCTGGAGGGCCGTAGTTCGGAGATTCCTGGTATAGATCATAGAGGTCCCATATAGAAATGATGCTCTGCTGGACCTAGTAATCTCAAACCATGCAGAGCTTATTACTAATGTTCATATAAAAGAATATCTGGGTAGCAGTGACCATAACACAAATCCATTTAATGATAGTTGTGAACAACAAGCTCTTACTGGAAAAATAAAAACACTTAACTTTAAGAAAGCACATTTTCCAAGACTGAGGGTTCTTCTCCAAGACTTATACCCCATACACACGATCGTTTTTCATGCCGTTAAAAATGCCATTAAAAAAAATGGCTATTAAAAATGATCGTGTGTAGGCTCCAGAGCATTTTTAACGACGTGAAAAACGGCCATTAAAAATTTCGAACATGCTCTCTTTTTTCACGTCGTTTTTCATGTCGTTTTTTTTAACGACGTGAAAAACGATAGTGTGTATGCTTTAACGACGTGAAAAAAAAACGCGCATGCTCAGAATCAAGTATGAGACAGGAGCGCTCGTTCTGGTAAAACTAGCGTTCGTAATGGAGATAGCACATTCGTCACGCAGTCACGGACTGAAAAGCACGAGACTGAAAAGAGCGAATCGTCGCTCAACAAACTTTACTAACATGAAGGGTGGCGCCATTCGAACGGAACTTCCCCTTTATAGTGCCGTCGTACGTGTTGTACGTCACTGCGCTTTGCTTGATCGTTTTTTTAAATGATCGTGTGTACGCAAGACAGGCTTGAGAGGAAACATGAAAAAAAACGACGTGAAAAACGGCAAGAAAAAAAATGGCAAGAAAAACGATCGTGTGTATGGGGCATTAGACTGGAGGGAATATTGGCATTGATGAACACAGAACATAAATGGGAATTCTTCAAAACGACACACTGCAAAATATATTTCCATGGGCAATAAGTTTAAAAGGCTAAAAAATAAAACCTATGTGGCTCACAGGCAAAGTTAAAAAAAACTATAAATAATAAGAAAAGTGCTTTTTAAAAACAAAAAAATTGATTGAAGACTATCATAAACATGCCAAAGCATATAACAGAATATGTAAAAAGGAAATCAAGGTTGCCAAATTTAAAAACGAACAACAGATTGCAAAAGAGTGTAAGACAAACCCCCAAAATTCTTGAAATATATTAATAATAAAAAGGTCAGATCTGTGTATGTAGGCCCTTTACAAAATAATCTAAAGTAGGAGACAAATACCTTTTTCAACTCTGCGTATACAAAGGAACATGGGTGAGCTCATGTCCATAATGGAAATGATATTTACATATGTGGCTTAAAAGTTATATGGTCCAAAAATATGTAGACAGAGCGGATGACATACACCCACGTGTCCTAAAGGAATTGAGCTCTGTCATTTCAAAGCCATTGTTTCTAATTTCTTGGAACTTTTTGATGACTGGCATAGTATTGGTGCAAGGCCAATGTAGTGCCTATATTTAAAATTTCCGCCCGTGCTATAGCCAAAAGACGACTACAGCGTGGGCTTACTTTGCCGGGAGGGTGTCCACTCCGTGTGGAGCAATCTGTTATCGCTGAGTCCCTCAGACTTAGCTGATCACATATCGGGGTAAAGGGCCAATCCGAGCGGCCCTTTACTACGTGATCAGCAGGGGGCTCTGTGATTGCGAGCTCTGTGATCGCTGACTCTTTCTGATTCAGCTGATCACAGATCGGGGATAAAGGACCAATCACAGCGGCCCTTTATCACATAATCAGCTGTGTCCAATGACAGCTGATCATAATGTAAACACAATTTTAGCATGATGACACACAATGACAGCGTGAATCAGTGCCCTGATTATCAGTGCAGTCTCAACGGTGCCCACTAGTGCTGCCTATCAGTGCCCTCCTCATCAGTGTCACCTATCAGTGCAGTCTATCAGTGAATATCAGTGCCACCTATCAGTACCACCTATCAGTGCCCAACAGTGCTGCCTATAAGTGCCCATCGGTGCATCCTCATCAGTGTCACCTTTCAGTGCAGCCTATCAATGCCCATCAGTGCCACCTATCAGTGCTGCCTATTAGTGCTGCTTATCAGTGCCCTTCAGTGCCGCCTATCAGTGCCCACCAGTGCCACCTATCAGTACCACCTATCAGTGCCCATCAGTGCTGCCTATCAGTGCAGCCTCATTAGTGCCACCTCATCAGTACACACCAGTACCGCCTCATCAGTGCACACCAGTGCCACTTTATCAGTGCCCATCAGTGTCACCTCATCAGTGCCCATCAGTGCTGCCACATCAGTGCACATCAGTGAAGGAGAAAAAAATACTTGCTTGCAAAATTTTATAACAAACTATGAAAAATGTTTTTTTTTTTTTTTTTTTTTTTAAATCTTCTGTCTTTTTTGTTTGTTTAGCAAAAAATAAAAAACCCAGTGGTGATTAAATACTACTAAAATACATCTCTATTTGTGTGAAAAAATTATAAAAATTTAATATGGGTACAGTGTTGCATGACTGAGTAATTGTCATTCAAAGCGTGAGGGCGCTGAAAGCTGAAAATTGGCCTGGGCAGGAGGGGGTAAAAGTGCCCAGTAGACAAGTGGTTAAGCAATAGACAGCATGGATCTATGAAAGATAGAAGTCATCAAACAAATCTGGTTTCTTTTTATGAAGAGATAAGTAAAACCTTAGACAAACCTTAGACAAAAGAGTGGCTGTGGATATAATATACTTGGATTTTGCAAAAGCGTTTGACACAGTTCCCCACACATAGCTAATTTATAAGGTAAATCCCACATGCTTGTAAAAATCTGTTTGTAAATGGATAGAAAACTACCTCAAGGGCCGATTTCAGAGAGTAGTGGTTAATGAGTCATACTGTGAATGATCTAGGGTTATTAGTGTTGTACCTCAAGATTACGTTTTGGGACCCTTACTATTTAATATATTTATGAATGATATAGTCTGGAATTAAACCAAGCCAAGCTATATTTACAGGATGTCTTCAATTTCTAATCTGACCTCAGTGCACTGTATAATTGGGCGAGTTTGTGGCAAGTGAGGTTTAATGTTGATCAATGAAAAGTTATGCACTTGAGGGCTAAAAATATGCACTACTTACTGGAGGAAATACAGTACAACTGGAGGAATCAATGGTGGAGAAGGGTGTGGTTGTTCTGGTAGATCATAGGCTTAATAATAGCATGCATTTGCCAAACGCCAAAGCAAGCAAAATCCTTTTTTGTATTAAAAGATTTATGGACTGCAAAGAGAGAGACATTATTTTGCCCCTGTACAAATCATTAGTAGGAACTTATTTAGAATATGCAGTTCAGTTTTGGGCACCAGTTCATACAAAGGGTACTGGGGAATTGGAGAAAGTGCAGAGAAGGATAACCAAACTAATAAGAGGTATGGAGGAACTTGGCTATGAGGACAGATTATGTCACATACCTTGTACCAGAGCCTGAATTGTAGAGGGAGACCACTCTTACAGCCCTGGCTCAGGAACCACTGGAGTTGCGACAGTGGCTGCGAGAGTGCAGTGAGGTAGGGGTGCCTGCGAGATCCTCTGTTGATGGCAGAGATGTGCTGCTGATGAGTCACCAGACTGGGTCGTGAGCTGCAGGTGGCAGCAGAAGCAGCAGGTGCAGATGCACAGCGGATGCAGGACAGCGTCACCAGGCACTGGATGGAGCAGGATGGACAGAAGACTGGAGCAGGATCAGACAAGCTGGGTCAATCACAGATAATCAAATTGGTCAGTAGGCAGGCAGAGGTTGGCAGCAGGATATCAGGTAGAATAGCAGGTATAGCAAGGTTTAGGCAAGCCGGGGTCAGGACTGGAGATAAGCAAGCATAGTCAAGGAAGCCGGGTCAATCACAGGTAATCAAATACAGGAACAGAACTCAGGTAAAGCTGCAGATCAGACAGCAGCTGCACTAGTGCAGCTGCTGTCTTTATACAGTCAGGTCCATAAATATTGGGACATTGACACAATTCTAATCTTTTTGGCTCTATACACCACCACAATGGATTTGAAATGAAACAAACAAGATGTGCTTTAACTGCAGACTTTCAGCTCAAATTTGAGGCTATTTACATCCAAATCAGATGAACGGTGTAGGAATTACAACAGTTTGTATATGTGCCTACCACTTTTTAAGTGACCAAAAGTAATGGGACAATTGGCTGCTCAGGTGTTCCATGGCCAGGTGTGTGTTATTCCCTCATTATCCCATTTAAAAGGAGCGGATAAAAGGTCCAGAGTTCATTTCAAGTGTGCTATTTGCATTTGGAATCTGTTGCTGTCAACTCTCAATATGAGATCCAAAGAGCTGTCACTATCAGTGAAACAAGCCATCATTAGGCTGAAAAAACAAAACAAACCCATCAGAGAGATAGCAAAAACATTAGGTGTGGCCAAATCAACTGTTTGGAACATCCTTAAAAAGAAAGAACGCACCAGTGAGCTCAGCAACACCAAAAGACCCAGAAGACCACGGAAAACAACTGTGGTGGATGACCGAAAAATTATTTCCCTGGTGAAGAAAACACCCTTCACAACAGTTGGCCAGATCAAGAACACTCTCCAGGAGGTAGGTGTATGTGTGACAAAGTCAACAATCAAGAGAAGACTTCACCAGAGTGAATACAGAGGGTTCACCACAAGATGTAAACCATTGGTGAGCCTCAAAAACAGAAAGGCCAGATTAGAGTTTGTCAAACAACATCTAAAGAAGCCTTCACAGTTCTGGAACAACATCCTATGGACAGATGAGACATAGATCAACTTGTACCAGAGTGATGGGAAGAGAAGAATATGGAGAAGGAAAGGAACTGCTCATGATCCAAAGCATACCACCTCCTCAGTGAAGCATGGTGGTGGTAGTGTCGTAGCGTGTTCTCTTGTATTTATTGATGATGTGACTGCTGACAAAAGCATCAGGATGAATTCTGAAGTGTTTCGGGCAATATTATCTGCTCATATTCAGCCAAATGCTTCAGAACTCATTGGACGGCGCTTCACAGTGCAGATGGACAATGACCCGAAGCATACTGCAAGAGCAACAAAAGAGTTTTTTAAGGGAAAGAAGTGGAATGTTATGCAATGGCCAAGTCAATCACCTGACCTGAATCCGATTGAGCATGCATTTCACTTGCTGAAGATAAAACTGAAGGGAAAATGCCCCAAGAACAAGCAGGAACTGAAGACAGTTGCAGTAGAGGCCTGGCAGAGCATCACCAGGGCTGAAACCCAGAGTCTGGTGATGTCTATGCGTTCCAGACTTCAGGCTGTAATTGACTGCAAAGGATTTGCAACCAAGTATTAAAAAGTGAAAGTTTGATTTATGATTGTTAATCTGTCCCATTACTTTTGGTCCCTTAAAAAGTGGGAGGCACATATACAAACTGTTGTAATTCCTACACTGTTCACCTGATTTTGATGTAAATACCTTCAAATTAAAGCTGAAAGTCTGCAGTTAAAGAACATGTTGTTTGTTTAATTTCAAATCCATTGTGGTGGTGTATAGAGCCAAAAAGATTAGAATTGTGTTGATGTCCCAATATTTATGAACCTGACTGTATATGGCACTTTGGTGCCAATGCAGAAACGGCTAATGCACACACGCGCGCACGCGCATAGGCATTCGCATTTGCCGAATATTAGTGTGCATTCTGCTCTTGTTCCTAGCGTGGCGGGAACCTGAGGAGTGTGCCTCCGCACGTGCATGCGCGCACATCTGTCTGGAACATCCCTGACAGATTAGCTGAACCAAATGTATTATTTCTTGAGAAGAGGAGATTAAGGGGGATATGATCAACATGTGTAAATACCTAAGTGGTCCATATAGTGACCTCGGTGTAGACTTATTCACTTAAAAAATATCACAGAGAACAAGGGGGTGCTCTTTATGTCTGGAGGAAAAGAGATTTAACCTCCAAGTACGGAAAATGTGGAAAAGATTGACTGAAGAACTGGTTCTGTCCATCTGAGTAGATTGTTTTAAAAAAGGCCTGAATTCTTTCCTGAAAAAGAAAATATATAACTGGATACTAATATTTATAGGTAAAGTTGATCCTTTGAATATCCGATTGCCTCTCGGGGGATCAGAAAGATTTCCCCCCCCCCCCGCTGAAGTAAATTGAAATACTGTGTATATGGAGGTTTTTGATTTGTGTATGTGTCTGTTTTTTTTCTCTTTGGGTTGAACTGGATGGACTTGTGTCTTTTTTTCAACCGGACTATCTTGTTAGTGTTAGTTTGAGCTATGGCATTACTTGTTCACTTAGGCCCCTTTCACACTGGGGCATTGGGTGTGGTAGCGGTGCTATACCGTCGTAATTGCCGCGGAATTGCGGCGGGATTTGGCCGCTAGCGTTGTGGTTTTAACCAACGCTAGTGGCCGAAAAAGGGTTAATACCGCCGGCAATGCGCCTCTCCAGAGGCGCATTGCCGGCTGTATTACCGCGGTTTCCCATTACTTTCAATGAGAAAGAGCGGTGAAGGGGCGGTAAACACACTGCTCCTCTCACCGCTCCAAAGATGCTACTAGCAGGACTTTTGGAGCGGTCCTGCTAGTGCACCACCTCAGTGTGAAAGCCTTCGAGACTGCTGGGGCAGGAGTTTTCAGGTGGTATTTAGGCGCTATTTTTAGCGCTAAACCGCCTGAAAAATTCCTCAGTGTGAATGGGGTCTTAAGGTGAAAGATTATAATTCAATATCCGCTCATGTCAGTTGTTTAATTCTTGGTGTTTACTGCTGCATAAATATTCACTTTGCAAATTCATGTTTTATTTATCTTATGTTACTATAATAAAAATCCCATTAATGCTTGAGGTAGCATGACAGAACCATTTCTCAGCAAGATCTAGCAGTGACAGTTAAAAAAAGGTCTTACACACCAATCCAGATGAAGTGGCCTAAGCTGCCACAAAACAAGTTAAATGTGTCATAAGTGTTTCAATAAAGTCTTCTTAATGCTTAAAATCATCTAAGAGAATATTTTTGATCCCTAAAAGGATAACATGAATGTCTCATCCACACAACCTCAAATGTTTTGGTGAATTTTTATTATATAAGTATCAACTTCTACAAGGACCAAATGCTTTGGTCTCTTTAAAAAAAGTCCCAGGGTCTCCCATGGTCTACAGAATGATCCAATCAAAAGGTCTGCATGTAATTTAAAGTATACTCCACAAGCACAGTGATCAATTGTTGATTGATTTATGTTTACTGTTTCAAGCAACCACACAGATGTGAGTACATGATCTTTGATGCTGATAAGCTACCATGATAATAATAAACTAAGTCCAGTGGCGTAGCATGGGGGGTGCGGTGGGGGCCAAAATCCCACACCAGTGTGTGTCACTACCGACTCCATCCTCCTAATTTTCATTTCCTGTGTTCCCGCTCTCTGACCACCATGTTCAGTCTCCAGCGCTCTGTGATTGGGTGGATGGGGTCATGTGTGGTAACGGAGCTGGCCTGTCCATGATTGAGTTTGCTCCTGGAGTCCCGCCTCACTGTGAGTTGCCGCTATCTTCTCCTCCTCCGGACCGATGGTAGACAAAAAGACAAAAAGGTGAGACTCCCTCATGAGTCGTATTGCTGGCCCCAGGGGGAGTGGACACAGTCTGGGGAGAGGGAGCAGCCAGCCAGAGAGAGAGAGTACAAGTGCAGCACTGTGTAGTGTCAATATAGGAATACTGTAGGTAGGTCAGTGTAGTGTAGCATAGTGGTCAGTGTAGTGGACAATGTAGTGGACAGTGTAGTGGACAGTGTAGTGTAGTGGACAGTGTAGTGTGGTGGACAGTGTAGTGGTCATTGTAGTGTAGTGTAGTGGTCAGTGTAGTGGACAGTGTAGTGGTCAGTGTAGTGGACAGCATAGTGTAGTGGACAGTATAGTGTAGTGGTCAGTGTAGTGGACCGCATAGTGTAGTGGTCAGTGTAGCGGACAGTGTAGTGTAGTTGACAGTGTAGTGGATAGCGTAGTGTAGTGGACAGTGTGGTGTAGTGGTCAATGCAGCGTAGTGGTCAGTGTAGTGTATTGGTCAGTGTAGTGTAGTTGTCAGTGTAGTGGTAAATGTAGTGTAGTGGTCAGTGTAGTGGACAGTGTAGTGTAGTGGACGGTGTAATGTACAGTAGTGGACAGTGCAGAGTAGTGGTCAATATAGGAATCAGGTAGGTTAGTGTAGTGGTCAGGTAGGTCAGTGTAGGAATCAGGTAGGTTAGTGTAAGGATCAGTGTAGTGGTCAGTGTAGTGAACAGTATACAGTGCCTTGCAAAAGTATTCATCCCCCTTGGGATTTTTCATGTTTTGTTGCCTCACAACCTAGAATTAACATGGATTGTTTGAGTATTTGCATCATTTAATTTACAGAACATGCCCACAACTTTGAAGATGTTTTTTTTTTTTCTTTTTATTGTAAACAACAAATAGGACAAAATAACAGAAAAAGTCAATGTGCATAAGTATTCACCCCCCTAAAGTCAATACTTTGTAGAGCCACCTTTTTCAGCTATCCCAGCTCCAACTCGCTTTGGATAAGACTCTATGAGCTTGCCACATCTTACCACTGGGATTTTTCCCATTCCTCCTTGCAAAACTGCTCCAGCTCCTTCAAGTTGGATGGTTTGCACTTGTGAACAGCAAACTTTAAGTTTGACCACAGATTTTCTAATTGGATTGAAGTCTGGGCTTTGACTAGGCCATTCTAACACATTTACATGTTTCCCCTTAAACCACTCAAGTGTTACTTTAGCAGTGTGTTTGGGGTCATTGTCCTGCTGTAAGGTGAACCTCCGTCCTAGCCTCCTCAAATCACACACAGAGTGGTACAGGTTTTGCTCAAGAATATCCCTGTATTTAGCACCATCCATTTTTCCCTCAACTCTGACCAGTTTCCCCGTCTCGACTGCTGAAAAACATCCCCACAGCATGGGGATGGTGTTCTTTGGGTGATGTTATGTGTTGGGTTTGCGCCAGACATAACGTTTTCTTTGATGGCCAAAAAGTAAAATTTTAAATCAGACCAGAGCACCTTCCTCCATACATTTTAGGAATTTTCCACATGCCTTTTCACAAACTAAAAACGTGCCATTTTGTTTTTTGCCAAAAGTAATAGCTTTCTCCTGGCAACTCTGCCATAAAGCCCAACTCTATGGAGCTTACGGCTTATTGTCGACCTATGTACAGATACTCAAGTTTCTGGTGTGGAACTCTGCAGCTCCTCCAGGGTTACATTAGGTCTCTGTGCTGCCTCTCTGATTATTGCCCTCCTTGCCTGGTCCGTCTCTTGGCAGGTTTGCTATTGTGCCACGTTCTTTCCATTTGGTTATGATAGATTTGATGGCTCTCCTAGGGATCATCAAAGATTTGGATATCTTTTATAACCTAACCCTGACTTGTACTTCTCAACAACATTGTTCCTTACTTGTTTGGAGAGTTCCTTCGTCTTCATGGCAGTGTTTGGTTAGTGGTGTCTCTTGCTTAGGTGTTGCAGCCTCTGGGGCCTTTCAAAAAGGTGTGTATATGTAATGACAGGTTATGTGACACTTAGATTGCACACAGGTGGACATCATTTCACAAATTATGTGACTTCTGAAGGTAATTGGTTGCACCAGAGCTTTTTATGGGCTTCATAACAAAGGGGGTGAATACATACGCACATGCCAATTATCATTTTTTTATTTCTGAAAAATAGTTTTATGTATATATTTTTCTAATTTTACTTCACCAACTTGGACTATTGTGTTCTGATCCATCACATATGATTCAGATTATAAAAAACATTGAACTAAAGCTGTAAAGTCACAAAATAGGTAAAAATCCAAGGGGGTTGAATACTTTTGCAAGGCACTGTAGGAATCAGGTAGGTTAGTTTGGTGATCAGTTAGGTCAGTGTAGGATACAGGTAGGTTAGTGTAGTGGTCAGTGTAGAAATCAGGTAGGTTAGTACTATTGTAGGAAGGGAAGGGACTCAGGGAGTGCTAAAAGTCCGCAGGTTAGGGGGTGCAAGTTGTTTGCTTTGCCCCGTGCGCTGACAACCCATGCTGCGCCACTGACTAAGCCTTTCGATCTCAGGTTCAATATTGATCACTACACTATTGAGGCTTCTACATTGTATCTACCTTCACTCTTTTAATTTTCCCAATTTTCTTTCACTGATATCTTTCAGAACTTAATTTTAATTAGTAAATATGATACAATAAAACAATCAAGTACAAAAAAAGTAGGATTGTTGCTTGCACATGACTGGGTGATTAAAGTGAATACATCTTTATATTATTCATGAAAGTGATTGTAAACCCTTGAAATGCAAAATGAAAAAAACATATATCCTTGGATCTTGGCCCCTCTGTCTTTCTTGCAAAGTCTGAATATGTAACTTTTGGCAGTCTTTTGCAACATTCCCAGAAAATAGGAGGTAATTGACACCCTTACTGAACTGATGATTTGGATTTTTCCCAGTGGGCCTGTATAGAGGATGGTGTGTTCATTCCCTCCACTCAAGCTAAAGAGTTGCAGCTTATGTGGGAGGATTTGTTTCAACATTGTTTATCATCTGAGATTTTTTCATTTCAGTGGGCTTCTTTAAAAGTTTATGACTACTTTAAGCTATGTCAATATTCACTTAGCAGTGCCAGAATACACTATACTAAGCAAAGTAAAGCTTCACAACAAATTTTGCACAGATCTGGAGAAAATACACAAAGCACACCAAGATTCATGGAAGAATACACATGACTCTTGTATTTAAACAATATTTGCCTGTCCTGGAGTTCTGCTTTAATGTGCAGCAGTAGACAATATGTTATGTATAATTGTGCATTATTGTCACTACATATTTATCCTGAATACAGTGGGGGTAATTTACTAACAACAGTGCGCTGCGCCGGTTCATACCTTAATTGGTGCGCCGGATAAATCATTAATTGGGCGCGTGAAATGGCGGCGCACTGTGATAGTAGATAAAACTATCAGCGGCGCTTCTGTCTCTATTCAAAATGAATGGCTCCCTATGGGAGCCCATTGATTTGAATAGAGGTCGCACCAGAAGTCGGATCAAGACGATCCGACTTGCGGGGTGACTTGTGTGCCGGTTCACACAGGGGCAGCGCGACTTTGCAAGGCAACTCGGACATGACTTGAGCGTGAAGCACACACTCAAGTCGTGTCCTGGAGGCAACTTAAAGTCGTCTCCAGTACAGGCTTCATTGCCAGTACCTGCCCGCGAGAATGTTTCCAGAGCGATCCCATCGCGCTGGTTCTCGGCGACAGTGTACTGCGCAACTCACGCTTGCTGTCCCCTATGTTTGGTATGAATCATGAAGTGGAACTCCACGCCAAATTTAAAAAAAAAAACGGCATGGGTTCCCCTCCAAGAGCATACCAGGCCCTTAGGTCTGGTATGGATTTCAAGGGGAACCCCCTACGCTGAAAAAACGGTGTGGGGGTTCCCCCAGGATCCATACCAGACCCTTATCTGAGCACGCAGCCCGGCAGGTCAGGAAAGGGGGGCGAGCCTAGACCATACCAAGTCACATGCCCTCAACATGGGGGGGGTTCTTTGGGGCCAAGGGCCTCTTCCCGACAACCCTGGCCGTTGGTTGTCGGGGTCTGCGGGCGGGGAGCTTATCGTATTCTGGGAGCCCCCTTTAATAAGGGGGCCCCCAGATCCCGGTCCTATGTGAATGGGTATGGGGTACATCGTACCCCTACCCATTCACCTGGTGGGAAAAAAATGTCAATAAAAAAACACTACACAGGTTTTTAAAGTAATTTATTAGGCAGCTCCGGGGTCTTCTTCCGACTTCGGGGGTCTTCTTCCAACTTTGGGGGTCTCTTCCAACTTTGGGGGTCTCTTCCGACTTCGGGGGTCTCTTCTTCTGCTCTCCGGTGTCGTATCCGCGCTCTCTGGTTCTTCTCCCGCTCTCCGGTGCCTTCTCCACGCTCTCCGGTTCTTTCTTCTTCCAGCTCTTTTGCTAGCGGGGGCCCGGTCTTCATCGTTGTCTTCTTCCCTCTTCTCTCCGCCCGATGTTACCTCGTCGCTCTCTGCCGCTACAATGCCGTGTGCGCGGAGCGCAACGACTTATATAGGCATGGGGCATGGTCACCGGGTGTCGGAAGAGACCCTCATCTTGATCCGACTTCTGGTGCGACCTCTATTCAAATCAATGGGCTCCCATTGGGAACCATTCATTTTGAATAGAGAGAAAAACTTGGCTGAAAGCTAGCGCGGGGAAACGTGCATTGAATTCAATGCAAAACGCGGAACTAAATCGCGTAAAAAACGCCACTTTTTTCCTGGCGTCTGTACTAGCTTTGCAGCCCAATTTTTAAAACATCCCTGGGCATGAGGCCTAAGACAAAAGGGGGAAAAAAAGCACTGGACTGCATCAAAAACACATCAAAAACGCGCATGCAGAAAAGCACCTGGAACGCATCCAGACTGCGTTTCCAAGGTGTGAACTGGCCCAGTTGCGTTTAACCTCGTTTTTCACAAAGCAAAAAAATGCGTTCAGACGCCAAAGATTTCCACGTTTCAGACGACAAACGACGGTACTGGCGTTTAGTCGCGTTTTAGTTTAGAAGTGTTTTTAAAGGTGACCTATTTTTTTACATTGAAAGACTCAAAAATGATGGCAAATGATGAAAAACCATTAAAAATATATTAAAAAAAACTGTAATTGCTTGCATTGTATTGTGGACAATACACAACTTGTGGCAGGTGACGTGGCCAGGTGACGTGGCAAGTGAACAATCCACAACTTGTGGCAAGTGATGTGGCAAGTGACATGCTAAATACAAGTACACTGCTGCTCTCTCAGCTGCTGCTACTCACTCTGGTCTCACAAACTGGCTGAAATGGTTAATAATACTGTTTTTTGAGCTTAGGGAGGGTCCTTATGATGTTTCCTAAATAAACGCTTATAGACAAAAACGCGGCTAAACGCGGCATGCAAACGCGGCAAAACGTGCATTTATAAACGCCGGTTTCAACCTTAGCTCAGCAGTCTTTGCACCAGCGTCCCATGTACATGGGGCCTAAAAACGGCTATGCCATTTACAGCTCAAAAACGCCATGGTGGGCATGAGGCCATAGGCTAACATGGAGAGACGTTTTTAAGCTGCAAAAAACGCTCAAACAAGCGGCTGCAAAAACGTCCGTGTGCACGTAGCCTTATATTAACCACTTGCTTACTGGCCACTCAAACCCCCTTCCTGCCCAGACCAATTTTCAACTTTCAGCGCTGATGCACTTTGAATGACAATTGCGCGGTCATACAACACCGTAACCAAAATTTAATTTTAATAATTTTTTTCACACAAATAGAGCTTTCTTTTGGTGATATTTGATCACCTCTGCGCTTGTTTTTTCTTTTTTTCTATAAATATAAAAGACAGAATAAAAGAAAAAAAATTAGGATATTTTGATATTTAGTTTGAAAATTTGGAAAAAAAGGTAATTTGTCTCCTTCATTGATGTACACTGATGAGACTGCACTGATGGGCACTGATGGGCTGCACTGATGGGCACCGATAAGGCGGCAACGGTGGGCACTGAGAGGTGGCATTGCTAGTTGGCACTGGTGGGCACTGAGAAGTGGCAATGCTAGGTGGCAATGATAGTTGGCAGTGATGGGCACTGATAGGTGGGACTGATTGGCACCAGTGGTGGGCATTGATAGGTGGCGCTGGCAGGGGCTACTGATTGTCACAGATGACACAGAATTGCCTTTTGCTCTTCGGGCCAAATGTCCCTTGCACATTAGCCGGTGATTGCCTTTTTTTATGCTCACGCTGTCAGCACAAGGAGAAAACAAAAACCATTACCGAGCTTTTGTTTACATCACGTGATCAGCTGTCATTGGCTGACAGCTGATCACGTGGTAAGGGGCAGGGATCGGCCCCTTACTCAGATCTGTCATCACCCGAGTCTCAGTGACTCGGTGACCACAGCGCGCGCACGCGCATAGGGGAGGACGTCTATCCCGGCAATTGAGGACCATGCTGTGGCTGTCGATCAGCTATAGCGCTGATCTCAAGTGGTTAAAGAGGGTCTAAATTGGCCATTGACATGCATCACAATTGAACTTAGGAATGTGTCTTTGCAAGGTTAAACTAAATGAAATCCTTTCTTACTTTTGCTTGGGGATAGATTGCAGAGGGATTAGAAGTCTGGACAGTTTTTGGGGATGTCTGTACCCCTGATAGGGTGAAGACAACTCCCAAATTTAGCCACTTTATCCTTCCAAATAATTCACTTCCTGTCACATAGCCACACAGGAAGTGAGGGTAAATCCCTACCAATGTCTTTCCTTGGGGACACACAGGTCAATCTAAATAGTTTCCCCATTATGTACATTGCACTCCAGCATTTTGCTGGGCACACCCCAAATTATTAGGTATCTTAGACTTTGGGGTTTATTTACTAAAGGCAAATCCACTTTGCACTACAAGTGCATTTGCTGGATATCCAAGGGGGACATGCAAGGAAGCAAAAAAAAAAACAGCTTTGCTTCTACTTGATTGGATGTTAAAATCACCAATGCTTCACCTCAGATTTTCAGCAACTACACTTGTACTGCAGAGTGGATTTGCCTTTACTAAACCCCAAACAACCTAATGATTTGGGGTGTACACAACAAAGTGCTAGAGTGCAATTTGCGTAATGGGGACACTAGTTAGATTGATCTGTGTGTCCCCAAGAAAATATATTGGTAGGGGTTTACCTTAACTTCCTGTTTAGCTGCGTGACAGGAAGTGAAGCCAATTTTACTAAAAGGGACACAAAGCCCAACCTAAAAAAAAAAACAAGCAGAGGTTCTAACACTTACTTGGTTTCCCTCAAAATGCCCACAATTAGAATCGTATTGCCTTGAGCTATTTTTAAGTGCAGTGCTCTAAATCAGTGCTTCTCAAGTACCCCCAACAGGCCATGTTTGCAGGTTTTCCTTCATCTTGCACATGTGCTTTAAATCACAGTCAGTGGTTTGGTATTTTGGACAGCAATTCTCGATAAGATAAATTTACAAAACATGTCTTGTTGGGGGTACTTGAGGACTGAGGCTGAGAACCACTGCAGTAAAAAGGAAAATTGAATACTTACCGCTCCGTATTTTTCATTTCCTGGTAACTATCCATGGCAGCACACAATCCATGCATATGCTACCATGAAGGCACCAGGTAAGACATATCACACCTGTTTTGTTTTGACATGCAAATTAGCATAGTTAAGCTGCGGCTGTCACATTTGTTGCATAGAAAACAAAAAACAAACATCAAACTTTGCATCAAATTTTATTGGTCAACAAAACAGGACTTGGAAAAAACAAAGGGAAGCAAAAATAAAACCATGAAGGTAAATTTGAAACATAGTCACAACATCTTGAGAAAGATTTAGCACTATAATGCAGCACAGACAATTAAATCAAAGTGAACAAATGACACACATTAACAACATCAAAAATATTTCAGGGGAACATATACCCCACACAAAAAAATACAATCAACAAAAGTAAAACATCTGTTTTGCAAAGACATAACAAATAAAATGCATGTGTTACAAACTCGATAAGGACACCAAAATGTACTTTTTGCCGGCCGGCCGGCCGGCCGGCCATTCACACACAATCTTGCCTCTTTTCGGGGCAAGGGAGAGAATGCTATCTGCAAGCTTTATATAACATAAGTTTGTGTGCTAATGAGGCAATTGAAAACACATGCACAGTCCATGAAACACCCAAAATGCAAGTTCACCCAATGTAGAGACTGAACTTCAAAGTGGGTACACCTGTTAAGGATGTCCTTCAATTACTAACCCAAAAAACAGGCTCTCTGAGAATGCCCAGAAACATCCAGGTGCTGTTCACACACAAAAAGCACCAAAAAAAACCTAAGTCCCTGAGCATGCTCAGACCAACACAAATGCAGCTAGCAAAAAATAAGCCCCCCCTGTCCAAAATTAAGCACATCATACAGCATGCTACAAAATTAGAGATGGGACAAACACCCCCCCCCGGTCCAGAGGGCAAACAAAGAGCCTAACATGGGCAAAAGTTAGACAAAAAATACCATTGCAGTCTATGGGAACTGACTTAATTTTGCTAGTCCCCACTTGGCTGGCTTATCTTCTAGTTATTGGCCTTAAAATGGGTATGGGGGCCCAGGTCCCACCCTGAGGGACATATATCAATGTCACCAATTCAGACAACACCAAAAACAAAACAAGGAGAAGTGCCTTTAAATATGCCAAATTGCTTAAGGGCCATTTCACACCACATGCAGTCCATTGCGTTTTTTATGCATCAAAAATGCATGGAAAGTTGGTTATATGGTTCTAAATGGCAGTGTTTGTTCCAGTGTGTTCCAGTTCCACAAAAAAAGTAGAACATGCTGCATTTTACCTGCACTGGACTGTACTGAAACGCTGCTAAACGCATCAAAAATGCACTGGAACACACCGGAACGCACCTAAATGCACCAAAAATGCATTGGAACACACTTTTCCTTTTCTATGGTTAATAAAAAAGAGGGGTGAAAAAAAAGCACTTGACGGCATCAAAAACGTACAAAAAATGCACTGGAACGCATCAAAAACGCGCATGCAAAAATGCCAGGGCCAGTTCACACCATAGAAACGCAGTCTGGATGCGTTCCAGGTGCTTTTCTGCATGCGCGTTTTTGTTGCGTTCCAGTGCATTTTTGATGCGTTTTTGGTGCGTATTTGATGCAGTCCAGTGCTTTTTTCCCCCTCTTTTCACTTAACCTTAAGGGCCAGTTCACACCAGACGCAGTTCCGTTCAGTTTTGTGCGCATTTTTTTTGCACTAAAAATGCATGCGCAGTATTTTCCATATATTCCAATGGCTCTTGTTGGCTCTAGTTCACACCATACAGTCAGTTTCCGCTCATTTTCCAGCGCAGAAACTGACCGGAAACTGACTGCATGGTGTAAACTAGAGCCAACTAGAGCCATTGGAATACATGGAAAATACTGTGCATGCATTTTGTGCAGAAAAAAAGCACACAGAACTGAACGGAACTGCGTCTGGTGTGAACTGGCCCTAATAAGAACAAGTGTGTTGCAGTGCGTCTTTGGTGCATTTAGGTGCGTTCCGGACTGCAGAGGTGTGAACTATGCCATTGGCATTAATGTGATCAACTTTCTTTGCGTTTTTCATGCATCAAAAAAACGCACTGCACTGCATCCGGTGTGAACTGGCCCTAAATATCATACTGGGGGTGTCTATAGTATGCCTGTAATGTAGCGCATGTTTTCCATGTTTATAACAGTCCGAGAGCAAAATGACATTTCTAAAGTAAAATAATAGTCATTTAAAAGTACTCGCGGCTGTAATGAATTGCCGGTTCCCTTCAATACAGATAAAAGTAATTGAACGTCTTTGGAAAAAAAAAATGTGTGAGGGTCCCCCCAAATTCCATTACCAGGCCCTTCAGGTCTGGTATGGATATTGAGGGGAACTCCGCTCCAAATTTAAAAAAAAAATGGCGTGGGGGTTCCCCTCAAAATCCGTACCAGGCCCTTCAGGTCTGGTATGGATTTTAAGGGGACCCCCGTGCCAAACTTAAAAAGAAATGGCGTGGGGGTCCCCCTAAAAATCCACACCAGACCCTTATCCGAGCACGCAACCTGGCAGGCTGCAGGAAAAGAGGGGGGGACGAGAGAGCGCCCCGCCCCCCTCCTGAACCATACCAGGCCACATGCCCTCAACATGGGGAGGATGCTTTGGGGGTCTGTGATGGGGACAATGGCCTCATCCCCAAAACCCTTGCCCGGTGGTTGTGGGGGTCTGCAGGCGGGGGCTTATCGGAATCTGGAAGCCCCCTTTAACAAAGGGGACCCCTAGATCCTGCCCCCCCTGTGTGAATTGGTAATGGGGTACAAATTTACCCCTACCATTTCACCAAAAAAGTGTCAAAAATGTTAAAAATGACAATAGCCGTTTTTTGACACTTCCTTTATTAACGTCCTCGTGCACTCGCGCTTCCCTCGTGGAAGTGTCCGTGCTCGCCGGGTTCACGGGACCCAGCGCAACACGGATCACAGTGAAGAGCCAATGATAGTGGCTCTTTACCACCTGATCGCTCCCTCCAATGAGGGAGCGATCAGAATGTAAACAAACTGGGGTCACAGAGAGGTCCTGCTCTCTTCTCTCCTCACACCGATACAGCAAATACTACAACAGTGAGTTTTTTTTACATTTTGCGGTGAACTACAGTGCCCAGCAGTGCCACGCAAGTGCCAATCTGTGCCCTACAGTGCCACTACACTACCCATCAGTGCCCCTACAGTACCATCTGTGTCACCAGTGCCACAAAAATACTCATCAGTGCCACTACAGTACCCATCAGTGCCACCAGTGCCACCAGAGTACCCATCAGTGCCACTAGTGTCCATCAGTGCCACCACAAGGCTAATCAGTGTCACTACAAGGCTGATCAGTGTCACTACAAAGCTCATCAGTGCCACTACAAGGCTCATCAGTGCCACATCGGTGCCACCAGTGCCCATCGGTGCCAACTCTGCCACTTCAGTGCCCATCGGTGCCGCCAGTGCCCGTCAGTGAGATTAGATGTGTAATTTATGGTCCTAGAACGCCTTAAGTTGCTACTTCAATGTTGGGCCTCTGTATGTGGCCAGGCTGTGTAAAAGTCTCACACATGTGGTATTGCCATGCTCAAGAGGAGTAGGAGAATATATTTTGGGGTGTCATTTTTGCTATGTACATGCTATGTGTTGGAAATATCTTATAAATGGACAACTTTGTGTAAAAAAAATGCGTTTTCATTTTTTTTCCACATTTTCCAAAAACTTCTGGAAAAAAATGAACCGTTCAAAAGACTCATTATGCCTCATAGATTATATGTTGGGGTGTTTGCTTTCCAAAATGGGGTCACTTTGTGGGCGTTTACATTGTCCTGGTGCTCCAGGGCCTTCAAAAGTGTAATAGGTGGTTGAGAGATTAGATGTGTAATTTATGCTCCCAGAACGCCTGAAGTTGCTACTTCAATGTTGGGCCTCTGTATGTGGCCAGGCTGTGTAAAAGTCTCACACATGTGGTATCGCCATACTCAGGAGGAGTAGGAAAATATATTTTGGGGTGTCATTTTTGCTATGTACATGCTATGTGTTGGAAATATCTTATAAATGGACAACTTTGTGTAAAAAAAATGCGTTTTCATATTTTTTCCACATTTTCCAAAAACTTCTGGAAAAAAATGAACCGTTCAAAAGACTCATTATGCCTCATAGAATTTACGTTGGGGTGCTTGCTTTCCAAAATGGTGTCACTTTGTGGGCATTTACATTGTCCTGGTGCTCCAGGGCCTTCAAAAGTGTAATAGGTGGTTGAGAGATTAGATGTGTAATTTATGGTCCTAGAACGCCTGAAGTTGCTACTTCAATGTTGGGCCCCTGTATGTGGCCAGGCTGTGTAAAAGTCTCACACATGTGGTATCGCCATACTCAGGAGGAGTATAAGAATATATTTTGGGGTGTCATTTGTGGAATGTACATGCCATGTGAGAGAAATAACCTGTTATAATGACAATTTGGTGTGAAAAAAATAAAAATAAAAAAAATCTTCATTTTGCAAAGAATTGTGGGAAAAAATTACAACTTCAAAAAACTAACTATGCCTCTTACTAACTACCTTGGAATGTCTACTTTCCAAAAAGGGGTCATTTGGGGGGTATTTGTAATTTACTGGCTTGTTAGGGTCTCAAGAAATGAGATGTCAGTACATCAGGTGTAATCAAATTGATAAATTTTCAGTGATTGGCACCATAGCTTGTAGACCCTATAACTTTCACACAGACCAAATAATATCCACTAATTTGGGTTATTTTTACCAAAGATATGTAGCAGTATACATTTTTGCCCAAATTTATGAAGAAAAATTACTTATTTGCAAAATTTTATAATAGAAATGAAGAAAAATTCATTTTTTTACAAAATTTTCGTTTATTTTTTAATTTATAGCACAAAAAATAGAAAACCCAGAGGTGATCAAATACCACCAAAAGAAAGCTCTATTTGTGTGAAAAAAATGACGAAAATTTCATATGGGTACAGTGTTGCATGACTGAGTAATTGTCATTCAAAATGTGAGAGCACCGAAAGCTGAAAATTTGTCTGGTTAGGAAGGGGGTTTAAGTGCCCAGTGGTCAAGTGGTTAATATCTTCTCCTTTCTTCCATCTTCTTCTTCCATCTTCTTCTTCCATCTTCTTCTTCCATCCTCTTCTTTTCTCCATTCGGGTTTCTTCCACCATCTTGTTCTTCATCTTCATCTTCCTTCTTCCTTCGGTGTTCTCGTCCGCATCTTGCTCCGGCTTCTTGTTCCCCTCTTCTTTCTCCGGACGATCCGCTTGCATTCGAGGTTCCTGCTGTGTGACGCTTCAGTTCTTCTGACAGTTCTCCTCTGAGTCCGCAGGGCAGCGGGGCCACCGGGTGGCTGCGGACTCAGAGGAGAACTGTCAGAAGAACTGAAGTGTCACACAGCGAGAACCTCGATTGCAAGCGGATCGTAATTTTTTTTAAGTTTGGCGCGGGGGTCCCCTTAATATCCATACCAGACCTGAAGGGCCTGGTAATGGAATTTGGGGGACCCCCACGCATTTTTTTTTCAAAGACTTTCAATTACTTTTCTCTGTATTGACGGGAGCCAACAATTCATTACAACCGCAAGTGCTTTTAAATGACATTTTTTTTCCTTTAGAAATTTCATTTTGTGCAGGGACTGTTATATAATGGCAAGTTTAGAGGAGCGCCTGTTCAACTTACGTGACTTGACATTTACTAAGATTTTTCCGGCGCAGTGAACTGGCGCATTTGAAAGAGCACAAATGCAGCGCAGGGCACAAATACACCTCTCGCAGTTATAAACGTAATTTCAGGCGCAGCAGGCTGGTTCAGAAAAAGTTACTTTCTCATTCTATTTTGGCCATATTTGTTACTTGGACAGTTGTCACTATACTTCCTCACATCACCCCACATCACACCATTATATTGGCACTTCCAGCTTCTTTATATTTTGATTTGAAGATGCCTTGCGCCAGGTCCATAGTGGCGCACTGAGCGCCTCCTCCCGTGCGCCGAGAATACTATAGTAAATGGGGAATAGCGCTGCTTTACCGGCGCAAATGTTTCGTAAAAACCAAAACTGCCGTTGCGCGCGCCGATGTGCCGATACTCATGGCGCAAACGGTTTGTAAATCAGCCCGAAAATGTTTTGCTAGGAGTGTGAAAGACCCGGGGCACGTTTGGCCAATCAAATTGAGCAAACTGTGGGAGGCAAAGGGGCATTGTTAAATTAAACCCGAGCCTACTCAATATATACATGGCACACAAATGCCACAGCCTTTGTATCCACAAAATATGCTTTTTATCACTGTGCAGGGATCAGGAATAGGTAACATACAGAGTGAAGGGGTCAGGAGAATGTAATGTGTTCAGAGATCAGGCGTGTGAGTGCGGAAGTTAGGGGTGTGTTATGCTCAAAGTGCAGGGGTCAGGAGTACATAATGCAGAGAATGCAGTTCTTTCCCCCTCCAACCCACCACAGTACACATGTCTTTCTCCTCCCCAACCCATTCTCTCTTCCCTCCCTCCTTTTTTCTTCTTATTTGATTTTTTTCCTATTTTTTTTGTTCCCTCCCTCCTCCCTCAATTTTTTCTTGAAGGGAAGAGGGTGGAAATTAAAAATGAAAGGTTTGTGTTTAAAACAATGTAAGTTATACTTATTACCGAAGCATGTTGACATTTTAGCTACATCTGATGTAAGGAATCATTTTGGTAGCCATAGGAAGATGTGATTTAGTGGTTATTTTGAGATTATTTATAGGGATGAGCTTCGTGTTCGAGTTGAACCCATGTTCGACTCGAACGTCGGCTGTTCGCCGAATTGCGAACATTATGGGACGTTCGCGCCAGTCGAATTCGAGTGGCGCATCACAGCCCATAATTCACTGCGGCATCGCAGTGCATTGCTGGCTGATGATTGGCCAAGCATGCACTATGACCCGCATGCTTTGGCCAATCACAGCGCAGAAAAAACGGAGAGCCGTAATTGGCCAAAGCCAGGCTGGCTTTGGCCAATTATGGCTCAGGGGGTTTAGTACACGCCCCACACTATATAAGGCCGCCGGCTTGTGTAGTGTGTTGGAGTTGTTTAATGAGAGATTACAGAGACAGACAGTGTCGTTTATATTGAGTTAGATAGAGAAGGCAGGCGAGTCAGTTAGCTGCAGTTACAGTGTGTAGAGGATATACTGTATATGCATCCTAGGTGTTGTATATATATTTATACACTGTATTCAGTTTAGCTAGATCCGTTCCTGTTATGCTCTATACTGTGACAGGAAGGCAGGTGATTGTGCTAGCTGCAGACAGTCAGTGTTTCACTTAGTGTACTGTGTGCTTTGCATAGCGTTCACCTAAAGCTTACCTGAATACAGTTAGTGACTAATAGTTGTGTTCTCATAATTAAACCACAGGCAGAGAGCTGCAAGTATTTTCAGTTAGTGTACTGTGTCCCTCTCTGCACAGTTTTCACCTAAAACTAACTGAAGATAATTGCTGCTTTCCCCATACTAATACCACAGCAGGCAGTTGATTCTGATAGCTGCATTATCAGTACAGATATATATATATACATATATATATATATATATATATATATATATATATATACATCCCACCTTTGTGCAGCTACATCTCACTGCAGGCCAATAGCATGTCTGGAAGGCAAACAAGGAGAGGCAGACAGTCACAAGGCAATAAAAGAGGGCAAGCAGGCTCTGTGTCTAGAGGCAACAGTGCTGCTGATCGTGGACACGGTGCATACTCATCAGTACGTGGCCGTGGGACACGCTTGTCCTTCTTTTCGGCAGCTGGCCATGTTGAGCTGCAACATGCCCAAGACTTTGTAGAGTGGATGACCAAGTCGTCCTCATCCACCTCGTCCTCTCTCACCCAGGCTCAGGGTACTTTGTCTGGCAAAGCAGCTGCCAAAGCGGCCTCTTCCCTCTGCTCAATGGCATCAGTCACTCCTTCCCTAGCCCCACCATGTCCTCTTGAGGAGTCCACCTGAACTGTTTGAGCACAGTGTTGGGTACATGCTCCTGGAGGATGCCCAGCATTTTGAAGGCTCCGATGATGGAACCCAGCTGGAGGAAGGCAGTAACGTGAGCCCAGAGAAAGGGGGTAGTAACGTGAGCCCAGAGAGAGGGGGTGCCCAACAAGGACAGCAATCTGGCAGTCATGTTCCCCCAGCTGCAGCATACTGCCAGATTTGCTCCAGTGATGAGGAGGGATGGGATGATGAGGTCACTGACTCCACGTGGGTGCCTGATAGGAGAGAGGAGGAGGAAGAGGAGGAGGCACATCTCTAACGAGGCAGGATGCCCTCCAGGGGCCAGCCTAAGGGCAGCACACCGACTGCATCACACCTCAGAGCTCCGCATGTGCAGGGTGCTGCTGTCTCTGCGCGTTATTCCAACATCAGCCGCTTGGGCACCACGTGCTTGACCAGACATATGTCGACCTGCCATGCAGTCCGTTGGCAAGCTTACCTAAAAGACCCACACCAAAGAACAAAGCGCACCTCTCCTTGCTCCTCATCAGCTGGGATCTCCAACCCCACTATACCTTCAGTCCTCTCTGAAACCTGCACTGAGAGGAATGAAGGTGTAGAATTAGGTGTGTCACAGCCAAGTACTTGCGGACAATCTGCTATCGGTACACCGGCGTCTGATTGTACCAGGCAAATTTCTCTGCCCCAGCTGCTGCACCGCCAAAAGAAGTTCACTCCCAGCCATCCACATGCCCAGCGGTTGAATGCTAGCTTGGCTAAATTGCTAGCACTTCAACTGCTGCCTTTTCAGTTAGTAGACTCTGCCCCCTTCCGTGAGTTTGTGAAATGTGCGGTTCCTCAGTGGCAGGTTCCCAAACGCCATTTTTTCTCACGGAAGTGTATTCCGGCTCTCTACCGGCATGTGGAAGGCAATGTCTTGGCCTCGCTGGACAGGGCGGTCAGCGGTAAGGTGCATATTACCGCTGACTCATGGTCCAGCAGGCATGGACAGGGATGTTACCTATCTTTCACGGTGCATTGGGTGACTCTGCTGGCAGCTGGGAAGGATGCAGGACAAGGTGCAGTAGTGTTGGAGGTTGTTCCACCACTAGGGTTGTCTCGATGCCACTTTTTTAAGACCGAGTACAAGTACCGATACTTTTTTTCAAGTACTCGCCGTTACCGAATACCGATACTTTTTTTTATGTGTCAGTATTTTTTTCTTTTTTTTTTTACTATTTTTTTCTTTTTTACTATTTTTTGCCATGTTTTTTTACAATGCTTTGTTGGGGTGGGTGGGGGGGATGATCTCAGTGTATTTATTTTTTATTTTTTACAATTTCTTTTTTATTATTTATTGCAATTAATTTTTTTATTTCTAGCCCTGTTGGGGGGCTTTGGTGAGATATCAGGGGTCTTAACAGACCTCTGACATCTCCCCTTTGAGACAGAGAAAGGGACTAGGGAAACAGATTCCCCAGTCCCTTTCTCAGCTGCACTGAAAATGAATGGAGAAGAAACAACGGCTCCTCTCCATTCATAAACTGAAGCATCGTAAACACACAGGTTACGATGTTTCAGTTATATGAATGGACAGAGTCAGTCACTGACTCTGTACATTCGGAAAAGGTAGGAGCCGGGTTTAGCGGCTCCTACCTCCGCTCTCCATCCTGACAGAGGGAAGCGGAGGAGGATATGGAGGGTGGCACAGAGCTGAGGACAGCAGCAGCGAGGAGGGGGGGGGCACGGAGCGCGGGGGGGGAAGAGCAGAAAGATGAAGGACATCAGCAGCATGGAGGGGGGGACACGGAGCGCACGGGGGAGAGCGGAATAACGGAAGACATCAGCAGCATGGAGGGGGGGGACACGGAGCGCACGGGGAGAGCAGCGTGGATGGGGGAACTGGAGGAGGATACAGGGACAGTCAGCGGTGATCGGTGCGGCTTGGGGGGGAGTTACAAGCACCGATCACCGCTGTATAGATTTCACTAAAACAGCTGAAAAGAAGGGGGGGGTCGGGAGAAGCTGTTGGGCTGTATTGAAATCTATACAGCGGTGATCGGTGCTTGTAACTCCCCCCGCCGCACCGATCATCACTGACTGCCCAAGTATCGGCTGAAGCATCGGAGCATTTTCCCCGAGTACAAGTACTCGGGAAATGCCTGGTATCGGGACATCCCTATCCGCCACCATACCTCCAAAATGTTACTACTGGTGATTCTGACACACCTCTCCCCCACCCCTCCTCTTCTTCTTCCTCCATGGCCTCTACCTGTGCTTTGTCCTCGGAACCAGCGTAGCTCCGTAGGCGTTTAAGGGGCTACGCAAAAAGATGCCATGCGGTGCTTGAGCTGGTGTGCTTGTGGGACAGGAGCCACACTGGGGCAGAGATTCTGTCAGCTCTGCAGGAGCAGGCTCAGAGGTGGTTGACGCCACACCAGCTTAAGCCAGGAAAAGTGGTTTACGACAATGGCACCAACCTCCTTTCCGCCCTCCGACAGGGACAACTGACCCATGTGCCCTGTTTGGCTCACGTCCTTAACTTGGTGGTGCAGCGGTTTTTGGGCAGATACCTGGGCTTACAGGAGGTCCTGAAGCAGGCCAGGAAACTCTGTAGGCATTTCTGCCGGTCATATAATGCCAGTGCTCGGCTGGCTGAATTGCAAAAGGATTACAACCTGCCCAAGAACCACCTAATCTGTGACATGCCAACCAGGTGGAACTCTACAGTGGCTGCACATGCAGCAGAGGGCCATCAATGAGTATATGTTGCAATATGGCACCAGGACAGTGTCAGGGGAGCTTGGATTTTTTCCCCACGCCAGTGGGCCATGATCAGGGATGCATGCTCTGTCCTGGCACCATTTGAGGAGGCCACGATGATGGTAAGCAGTGACAGTGCATGCATCAGTGACACTGTCCCTCTTGTCCACCTGTTGGAGCACACGCTGCATGGAATAATGGACAGGGCACTTGAGGCAGAACAGAGGGAGGAAGAGGAGACTTCCTTACCTCTCAAGGCCCCCTTTATCTAGACAGTGTTCCTGCTGGCCCGGCTATCACACAGGAGGAGGAGGAGGAGGAGGATTATTTTGTCAGCATGGAGGTGGAGCCTAGCACTCAGCGTCAGCAGCAGTCTTTAAGGGATCAGTTACAGTCCTAAGACACCCATGGACTTGTACGTTATTGGGAGGAGGTGGCTGCGGATCATGTCGTCCTCAGTTACCCAGAGGACTCGTCACCGAATGCCTCAGCAAACTTACACTGCATGGCCTCCCTGATCCTGCAAAGCCTGTGGAAGGATCCTCGTATTCGTGCGATCAAGGAGAGGGATCATTACTGGCTGGCAACCCTCCTTGATCCACGTTACAAGGGTAAGGTTGCGGACCTTATCTTGCCATCACAGAGGGAGTGGAGGATGAAGCATCTTCGGGAGGCCTTGCAGTAAGGGCTGTGCAACGCGTTCCAGGAGACTGGGAGGTTACAAATTCCTGGTCCTGGACTACGTGTTGCTGAGGCTCCGGTCAGTCAAAGAAGGAGCGGTGGAGAAGGTGGCCGTCAGACCGATGCGTTCAGACAATTTTTTAGTACGCAGCCCCAAGGTATGATCGCTTCCAGCACCCATCGCCAGCATCTGGTTTACATGGTGCTGGAATACCTAGGGGCAAGATCAGACTTGGACACCTTTCCCACCGAAAATCCTCTGGGTTACTGGGTCTTGAGATTGGATCACTGGCCAGAGCTTGCACAGTATGCAATTGAGGTACTGGCCTGTCCTGCATCCAGTGTTCTTTCGGAACGCACATTCAGTGCTGCTGGAGGCTTTGTAACCGATCACAGGGTGCGCCTGTCCACCGACTCGGTCATAAAAATGAATCAGTCTTGGATCACCACCAGCTACCAAGCACCTGATGCTGATGTAACCAAATAATTTTTTGGGAAATGTTAGATCCCTTCAAGACTGCCTATGCTGATGCTGAGCGACTATCCTGTTATGCTGAGTGACTATCCTCTTTGTCCTCAATGATCATGCTGATAGCTTAAAAGAAAATTTTTGGTTCTGGGCACCGCCACCAGTGCCTAAGGCCCAATTTTTCAGCCCCTGTTTAACAGGGGCGTGTATTTACAATTTTTGATGCAATGCTTTGCAGCAGGGCTCATTGCTGCGCTCCAACTACAGCATCTGTTAGGGGTTGCAGTGTTGTGGCACCAGCACCAGTGCCTGAGGCCCAATTTTTCTGCCCCTGTTTAACAAACAAGGGCGTGTAATTAAAATTTTTGATGCAATACTTTGCAACAGGGCTCATTGCTGCGCTCCAAGTACAGTATCTGTGAGGGGTTGCAGTGTTGTTGTTCAACAGGGGCATGTAATTACAATTCTTGATCTAATAATTAACAGAAGCCCATTCCTGCACCCACCAAGAGTAGCTGTGAGGGCTTACAGTGTTGTGGCAACACCACCACCACCACCACCAAAGGCCCAATTTTTCTGCCCCTGTTCAACAGGGGCATGTAATTACAATTCTTGAGCTAATATTTCACAGATGGGCCCATTCCTGCGCCCACCAAGAGTAACTGTGAGGACTTACAGTGTTGTGGCACCAGCACCACCACCAAAGGCCCAATTTTTCCTACCACTGTTCAACAATGGTATGTATTTACAATTCTTTTTTTTTGTAAAATCTTTTTATTGAAGTTTTATAAAACACACACACATTTTGCCCACACGTAGGCACAACATCTGCCCACACAGGGGCCGTTACTCTGTTTCGGCAGCATACCGCCACAGGGCAACAAATAACACATACACTTAACTTAACTTATACTATAACCCCAAACTTGGGGAGAGGTTCCATCCAAGATAAGTCATGCTCAAAGTGATATCAATAGAGGAAGGCAACCTGAAAAAAGTATTTGGGTTAATAAAGTGATATTCCAACGACACATTAGGAGTCTAGGCATTGGTCACTGTATCACTTGCCGTGCTTCTGTCATCTAGCCAACAACTCCACACCTTTTCAAATTTGTGCAGACAACCTCTGGACAAGTACGTGGCCCTATACAGGGGCAAACTGGCATTAACTAAGCTTTTCCAGAATTTAACAGAGGGGGGAGACGTTTGTTTCCAGTGCATCGTAATGGCCTTGCGCGCATAGTATAGTAGCAGGGATATGAGTGTTTTCTTGGCTCTGATCATTGGCAGTTGGTCAACCAGTCCTAGCAAACAGTATATGGGCTCATATGGGACGCAAGTCCCAGTGGCCTTAGTGATCACCCGTAGCACTTCACTCCAATACTGTACAATTGCTGGGCAAGCCCAGAAAATGTGGAAGAAACCCCCTGGTTGGTAGGAGCAGCGAGAGCACTCCGGAGAATGCTCCGGTGACATCTGGTGCAGCCTATGAGGTGTGTAGTGAGCTCTGTGCACAATTTTATATTGGACTAATTTATCCCTCGCTGAGACCAGGGGGGAGAAGGGAAAGTCCCAAACCTCCCTCCAGTCATCCGCGTCCAGCCCCGGTATGTCCTCCACCCATTTCCTGCGGAGGGAAGACAGCTCGGGGATAGCAGCAACCAGTAGGGATCCATAGATCTGAGACGCGGGTTTCTCCAGGTCCTTCACCCGGATGGTAGATTCCAGCTCCGAGTATGCCAGTTCAACTGGCCTGCCCAAAAATTGGCACCTGTAGGCATGTGCAATTTGGAGATATCAAAAGTGGGCTCATTCAGGTACGTTAAATTTGGCGCATAAAGTATGAAAGGGGGTGAGATCTCCGTTGGTGATGATATGTTTGAGGGTCAGTATTTTATATTTGGCCCAGACCTGCGGATCGGGGATAGTGTGGAATTGCGATAGGTTGGGATTCAGCCACAGGGGGGTGTGAGGAGACCAAGAGTTCGGCTGGGGTGCCCTTAGTGCCTCACCCGCCTTCCATGCCCGCATAGTGGTACGCATGGAAGGGGTGAGATTGTGAGGCGTTTTAGGCCCCCTGAATAGCAGCCCCTCCAGTGCCTCCAGGGACCCCACTATGGCTGCCTCCAGCACCGTCGCGGAGTTGGTCAGGTCCGGTCGCAGCCACCAATGGGCGGTCACAAGCTGAGTGGCCAAATAATACTTGTAACAATCAGGGAGAGCCAGGCCTCCACTGTCTACAGGCCTGGTCAAGGTGGAATATTTGAATCTGGGTGGCCTGCCCCCCCAAATAAAGGAAAGGAAGAGTTGCCTGAGGGAATTAAAGAAGACTTTAGTCAGCCAGTGAGGGGAGTTCCGAAAAATGTACGTGAGTTTAGGGAGGACTTTCATTTTTATCAAGTTAATACGCCCGATGAGAAAAAGGGGGAGATTACTCCACGCCTTAAGTTTGGCTTTAATGGTTACCAGGACAGGGTCAAGATTGAGCCGCACAAAATCCCCAGCCTCTCTTTAGATAACAATTCCCAAGTAGGTGAACTGCTCAACCCATTGAAGCGGGAGAGAGGAGGGTGAGGAGCACCTGGCCCCCGCATCCACTGGAAACAACTGCGACTTGTGCCAGTTCACCCTCAGCCCCGTGAAGGCGGCGAAGACATCCATGATACCAAGTGCGCCCCGCAGAGAGTCACCAGCGTCATTTAGGAACAGGAGCATATCGTCCGCGTAGAGAGCCACTCTCTCCTCCAGCCAGCCCACCCTAAGACCACGGACCTCGGCCGAGCTCCTAAGGGCCTCAGCAATAGGCTCCACGGCCGGGGCGAAGAGAGCCGGGGAGAGAGGGCATCCCTGTCTGGTGCCCCTCTGCAGGGGGAACGGAGGAGACAGGGAGCCATTCAGCTTAATGCGTGCCGTAGGGCCAGTGTAAAGTGTGCGTATCCAACCTATAAATTTTAACGGGAACCCCATTCTTCTAAGCACCTCCCACAGATAGACCCATTCCACTGTGTCGAATGCCTTCTCTATATCCAAGGTGGCAATGGTTCTAGTACCTTGGTTAGTATGGGGGGCATGAATATTAGTGAATAATCTGCGTATGTTAATGACTGTAGATCTACCGGGCATAAAGCCCGTTTGGTCGGAGTCAATCAGGGATTTTATTACTACGTTAAGTCTAGTGGCCAATAACTTGGTCAAGATTTTAAGGTCACAGTTGAGAAGTGCAATTGGCCTGTAGGAGGCGCATAACTTAGGGTCTCTATTAGGCTTTGGAATGAGAACTACGTGGGCTTCTCTCATAGAGGGCGGCAAGGAGTCTTGATTCAAGCAAGCTTGAAACATCTGAGCTAGTTTGGGGGCGAGCAATTCTGCGTGGGCCCTATAGTACTCAATGGGCAGGCCGTCCGGCCCTGGGGTTTTACCCGCCGGAAAAGATTTAATGGCCAGTGTGACCTCTTCTGGGGTGATCTCCAAGACAAGGAGCTGCCTCTCCGTGTCAGAGAGCCATCCCTGGGCCAACGTGTCCAGTAGGGAGATCATAGGCGTAGGATCAAACCCGTCAGGGAGTGAAGAGACATAAAGAGAGGTGTAAAATGTGTTGAACGCAGACAGAATATCCTCCTGAGAGGTGGCTAAAGCACCATCTGCCATGAGGATCCCTGATATAACCGCTGAGGGCCTGTCCTGCTGCGCTAGCAGCGCTAGCAGTTTGCTATTTTTGTCTCCATGTTCAAAGTATGCCTGTCTGCTACCCTGTATACCAAGCCTAGTGGTATCTGAAACATGGAGATGTAGTTCTCGCCTAAGCGATGACAGGTGCTCAAAATTGGAAACCGTTGGCGAGACTGAATACTGATTCAGTGCCTCGTCCACCCTACGCTGCAGGTCAGATACCCCGTCTCCCAGTTCCGCCTTTACCGCCGCCACAGCCGAGATATACTGACCCCTTCTGTGAGCCTTGGAGGCGTCCCAGGTCGTCTCCAGAGAAGCCGACCCCGCATTGTGCGCCCAGTATTCCCCCAGGGGGGAGAGAACTCTGTCGTGGACAGCATCGTTGTTGATCCAATGGGGTTGTAACCTCCAAAGGGAATTGTTCCGCGACCTGGTGGTCCTAATGGTCAATTTAAGGGGGTGATGGTCAGAGAGGCCAGAGGGGAGGTAACATGCCTCTTGAATGTTAGCCAGCATGGTGGAATTAGCAAAATCCAGATCAATGCGGGAGGAGTTTCGAAATGTGGTCGAAAAACATGAGTATGTTCTATCTTGGGGATGAAGCCACCTCCATGCCTCCTGGAACTCCGTGGCCTGAGCCCACATTCCGAGATCAGAGTTAAAATTGGATTGGGGGGAAGGCCTGTCCAGGTCACGGGACAGCGTAGCATTAAAATCTCCCATGAACAGAACCTGCGCTGGGCAATGCGGAGCCAGCCTCTCATAGAGAATGTACAGAGTCTGTATCTGACTCGGGGGAGGCAGATAGACATTCACTATGAAATACTTTTGGTTATATACACTCAGAACTACCATAACGAATTTTCCCTGGGGGTCCAGATGAACATCATGAATCACACACGGTACACGTTCGCTAATCAGGATAGATACCCCACGAGAGTATGAAGAGTAGGTCGCATGAAGCGCCCTCTGCACCCAGGGCTTCTTCAGAGCCAGAACCTTGCTGCCGGTTAAATGTGTCTCCTGCAGTAGCACTATGTGGGGATTATGCATTTTCAGATATTGGAATAACAGTGACCTCTTAAACTTCGAGTTGAGCCCCCGAACATTCCATGACAGAATGGTCAGGAGCTCAGCATCCGGAGGAGCCATCAAGGAACACCATGGGGAAATAGAAGCAGGATGAGACCATTAACCCGACACATATTCAATAGGGTCAGAGACCCATAAGGTAATTGAGCAACACAGTAATTATCTGGACCTTCATAACATTTAAACCCTCCTCCCCAGAACATAAAACACCCTACCCAAATACCATACAAACCTAGCTTCAAGGGCCAAAAAAAAGGGGCCCAAGAGCCATAAAATCTGATGCAGGGTTTTGTCCCATAACTGAGAAAAACATGAAATCTTTAGGTCACTGCGACCTCAAGAAGTCGGCCGTAGGACCGCAGGTGAGGGAGAAGTTTCCGGGGAAGTCCGTCTCGACTCTGGGTGGGGGTCCAAGGTGTGGAAAGGGGAAACAAGGAACAACTTGGGTCACCTTGGTTCATGGGCGGGGCAGTTCGGTAGTTGCTGATGGAGCTCCTTAGGCAGGAGTGAGTGGTAGTTTAGTCAGCCGAAGTGAACATTTATGTAGATGGAATAAAGGTGGAAGCCAGTAGGGATAAACAGGATTGGGGGCACAGAAGGGGGCAGTGCTGGGATTCATCATGAGACAGGAGAGATGTTCATTGATGGGATAGTTGATGCACATCTGTTCCCTGCCGGGTGAATTCCACCATTGGTCCTCGGCTTTGTATAGTAAACGGGCGTCTAGCCACGCCGTTGCCGCCTCCGGGGTGTCAAAGAAGTGAGTGTTGCTACCGTCGGTGACTCGCATTCTGCTGGGATACAACAGGCCAAAGCGTATTCCCTTCTCCCGGAGCCGGCGTCTCACATCAGTGAAGGACTTGCGACGTTGCTGTACCTCCTGAGAGAAGTCTGGGAAGAAAAGTAGTCTGGTATTCTCATACTTAATGTCAGGCATGGCGCGTGCTGCCGCAAGAATGCAGTCCCGGTAGTTCAGCATTCGTAGCAGGAAGGGGCGTGGAGGGGCCCCAGGTCTCGGAGGGAGCGGCGGAACCCTGTGGGCTCTTTCAACCACAAAGGTAGATGGCGGGGCACCTAGGTCAAACAGGGTGGTCAGTAATTGCTCAGTAAATTCAGCAGGCCTAGGGCCCTCGGCCCTCTCGGGCAGTCCAATTATGCGGATGTTGTTCCGCCGGAGGCGGTTCTCGGTGTCTATTGCGCGCTCCTGCAGCGCTTTCACTTGAAGTTGGAGGGCCCGTATCTTCCTGGAGTCTGACCGGACCGTATCCTCCACCACGGAGACCCTGTCCTCCACCTCCGCGATGCGAGAGCGAAATTTATCCATATCTTGACGGAGAAGGCCAACATCCACTGTCAAAAAATCAATTTTAGATGTCAGAGTTTCCTTACAGGATGTGATGGCTGCAAGGATCCCCACTCCCGTGGGGGGCGCCGTAACCCCCGATTCCGCAGCCATCTGTTTATTGGCCGCCATCCCAGCCGAGGACCGCCGTGCAGACGAGGCAACCGCTGACGGGGGTATATGAGGAGCCTTCGGGCCCTTATTTGTGGAGTAGCGGGTCTTAGGGCGGCCCATCCAAGCCTTACCCCAAGATTAGGGAGAGTTCAGGGGGGGAGGGGTTCGTGGGCAGGGGGCTCAATCCAAAGGGGAGGATGGAGGCCACAGCAGTGACAGGGTGGAGAGGTGCAGGAGCGGGGCAGCCCCCCCCGCAGTATTGCGGAGCAATCGGTCACCCAAGGATCCCAGGAGGAGGGGAGGTATAACTGTGTCCGGTGGATGGGGCCGGTACTGGAGGCCGCAAGATGGCCACGGGCCGCAGGTGTGGGTGCGGGGGGGCAGCTCCCCGAAAGTCGTCGGATGCACTGCCAACCCCCCCCCGCACGGATGGTGGCTCAGGAGGACGTGACTGTCCGCCGCATGTCCCGCGGCATAAGGTAATCGAGGACGGAGGCTGCTGGAATCGCGGTAGGCCGCAAGATGGGTACAGGCCGCGGGCCTGGGTAATCAGCGTCCCGAGGCCCCCCGGCGGTCGTAGCGCAGGTCCGGAGCACCCTTCCCACCACTGGTGCCCTCGGTGTATGTGGATGAGGCACCTCCAACCCCGCGAATCACGGCAATTGAGTCCAGAGGATCCGGGAGTGACAGCAGGCCGCAAGATGGCGGCGGGTCCCGGGAGCACAGAGCCAGCCGCGAGTCCCGGTATCGGCACGATCGGGTGACCGGGGCCAAAAATACAGGCTGTGGCCGAGGCAGAGGACTATCAGGAGCCCGCAGGGTAAGTTTGAGGGCTTACCCGGGCAGTGGGAAGGCAGGATGGCAGCAGATTAGGTCAGGATGTGCGGAGCTCCTCAGCAGCACGTCTTCCTCGCTCTACATCCGGACACGCCCCCGTATTTACAATTCTTGATATAATAGTTGACAGCAGGGCGTTCCAGCACCCACCAAGAGTAACTGTGAGGGCTTACAGTGTTGTGGCAACACCAATACCAACACCTAAGGGCCAAATTTATGCAGAGTATATACGGCAGGCCCCTACTTTCAAACATCCAACTTACAAACGACTCCTACTTGCAAAGAGAAGGAGACAACAGCAAGTGAGAGGAAATCTACCCTAGGAAGGGAAATTCTCTTCTGTAAAGCCTCGTACACACGACCGAGTTTCTCGTCGTAAAAAACACGTAGTTTTTTTCGACGAGATTCTTGTTAAGCTTGTCGATTTTCTCGTCAAGCTTTCTATGTGTACACACTGTCATTTCCCAATTTCCTCGTTGTTCTCCGCGCTCATGTCCAGCACGTACGACGGCACTATAAAGGGGAAGATCTTTTTTCTTGGCGCCACCCCTTGGGCTGCTTTTGCTGATCTCGTGTTACCGCGTGTGAAGTAAAAGTTTGGGAAGAGACGATTCGCGCTTTTCAGTCTTCGTACTTTTCAGATCGTTTTCTGCCGTTCAGTTTGTGCTTGTGGGTTTGTATCTTGACTTTCAGGGCGTCTAGGCAGGTCGTATCTGTTTTACAGTGCGTTCTTGCCCGTTCGTTTCTGATTTTCAGTTCGTTATTCATAGGCCTTGCTATTCTAAAGTGCGTTCTGTTCTGTACGTTCTGATTATACGACCGTTTCCTAGCCATGTCGCCTGGACGTTCTCGTCGTCGAGTTCGTGCTGTGCGTGCGCTTGGTGTTGGTCTGCTTGTTTTGGACCAAGACCAGTCCATGAATGGTGTGAGGAGGAGTTCATGGACCAAGAATTGGTTGCTCCAGTGGGACCAATTCTGCCACATGCCTCTGCTGCGGGAGATCGTCGAGAATAATCCTGAGGACTACAGGAATTTTCTGCGGATGTCTGACCCCGTTTTTCAGGAAATGTTGGCTTTGGTGTCCCCCTATATTACCAGGAAGGACACCGTTATGCGGGAAGCCATCAGTGCTGAGCAGAGGCTCATCGCCACGTTGCGTTACCTGGCGACAGGGAGAAGTCTTCAGGACTTGAAGTTCACCACAGGCATCTCCCCCCAGGCTCTGGGCCTCATAATCCCAGACACCTGTTCTGCCATCATCCAAGTCCTGCAGGAGGACTATATTAGGGTAAGTTTGCTCCCTTAACATCACATTTTATGTATTACATGTATGCTAATGTATTGTATTTCTTTCATCCTTCCCTAATTACCATGATTGTAATATCCTGAGAATGTCCCCTTTGTCCCCATGCATGTTGGAAGCTTTATATTGCCCCTTTTTTCTCCTCCATAAATATTTCCCTTCACTAACTTTTCCAGCAGGGGCGCCTGTTGCTCCAAATGTTTGGGGGTTCAAACCCCAATTTAGGAAATAAACTTCCTCCTTTTTTGCTCTGGTGCCTATTAAACGCCCCCAGTTGTCCCCTCCAATGCAGCCATTTTGTTCCCTCAAATGCAGCCATTTAGTCCCCTCTAATGCAGCCAGTTTCCCCCCAGCCCTGCACTTACCTTCTTGTGGTCAGCGCCATCCTTCTTCTGTCCTTGATGTCTTCTCCTTCCCTTCATGTTGCATCAGCCAATCATGTTACCATTAAACAGACTTGGTGAACATGATTGGCAGAGCAGCCTGTCAGTCATAGGCGTGCGCACAGGGTGTGCCAGGTGTGCCCAGGCACACCCTAATCACACTGTGCAGCACAGATTCCCCCTACTGCCCCTTGCAGCGCTTCCAGCTTCCCTACTCTCCTCTATCACCGGCTGTTGCTGCTGGCTGGGGATGTTTTAGGATGAGTGGGGGGAAGGGGCAGGTAAATATGTAACTTACCGGCCCCTTCCCTTTCATCGTGAGTGATCGGTAGTATGTGTTGAGCTTTGGGGTGCACACCCTAATGCAATAGGCTGCGCACGCCTATGCTGTCAGTGTTTACCCAAGGAATGCCCCCCCCCCTGCGTCCCCGATTTTACTTTTAGGAAGCCAATTACATCCCTCAGGTTGTAATGTGCAAGACTATTTTACTATCTGTTTCTGCTATGCAATTTGAACCCCCTAAATGCCGCAATGATTCATATGTCGGTCGCTTTACAAGAGGCCATCCACCTGAATAGTGTGCGGCATAGACAATACATAGGTTCATGCAACGCATGAACCTATGTATTGTTCTGAGTGATGGGCACAGGAGAGAGGGGGCAGTGCTCCAGCGCCCACTCTGGACGCACCGCCACTGCAATGCTATCCTGTGGCCAAACACATCTCCCCCCCCCAAAATAATTTAGTAATGGCCCATCAGAGGGGGTGATGAATATGATAAATGAGCCTTCCATTATACTTTTTTTAAACACCTTAATAAACGTATAATTTGATTGATGTTGGCCTCTAATTTTTTGGGATAGAATTTCCTTGTAATGTATGACTTTGTTTTTCTAATATTATTTCATCTTGTTTCACTCCACAGCTTCCTTCCACGCCACAGGAATGGCAGACTGTGGCATCGGAGTTTACCACGCGGTGGGACTTCCCCAACTGCGGTGGTGCCATAGACGGGAAGCACGTCCGCATCATGCCGCCACCCCGTTCTGGGTCCTACTACTACAACTACAAGGGGTTTCATAGCATTGTGCTGATGGCGGTGGTGTCAGCACGGTATGAATTCCTCTATGTTGATGTAGGGAAAAATGGCCGGATGTCCGATGGGGGATCCTTCATCCAGACGGAGTTTGCCCTCCGTCTCCAGAGTGACGACCTTGCATTGCCACTGGATGCAGGGAATATTGAAGGACTCCCCTTTGTTTTTTTGGCTGATGAAGCCTTCGGACTCGGACGGCATCTTATGAGGCCATTTCCACAGAGGACCCTGACCCCAGAGAAGAGGGTGTTCAATTACCGGCTGGCCAGGGGCCGAAGAGTCGAAAATGCCTTCGGCATAATGGCCAGCCGGTTCCGCCTTTTTATGACTTCCATCCACTTGGCGGACTACAAAATAAACTATGTAGTGTTATGCTGCTGTGTGCTACACAATTTTCTTGGCCGCAAATCAAATTCATATATGGCCTCAGTTTTGCCAGAGGCTGGACTTTCCCCTGCAAATCCCCTGCCGGGCCTGGAATCTGCCTGTCCTGGCTTGCCCCCCCCAAAATGCCCGTGAGGTTCGGGACATGGAGTATTTCACAGGTAGGGGGGCAATTCCTATGCCAGCCTATGTCTAAGTATCCCAATAAAAAGCTTGTTTAAACCTTTAATTATTTGTTCTTTTCTGTCTCCTAGTTTGTCTTTGTGCATTTGTAGTGGCAAGTGTATTTTACTTTAGTAAATAACAACCATTTCACTATGTAACCTTACAAAATAACTAAATAAGCTTAGAGGGTATTATAAAAAGAAGCTACACATTGTTTGTGGTCAAATATTTTACTCTGTGCACATTCTCTTCATTTTTTTTTTTTTAATTTTGGGTTGTCCTGGCCCCAACCCGGCAATTTTTTGCTTATGAAAATACAAAAATAACAGTTGCATTTCAAAAATTACAACATTGGATACCTCTGAGCAATCGGAGACATTCACTTACACAAACTATGTCTCTATGTGCCCGTCCTAATATGGGGTCCTGCCACCCCTTGCCCAGCCAAAAATTGAATATGCACACATTTGGGATTTTTTTCATCTAGGAAGTTTACAATCCTGATCCCTATTGTCAACATGTGCTATCTGCCATCAGGGGTGATCAATGGACGTGTTTTGGGGGTGCATCCCCTTCCTCAGTTCACCGACTTTAGATACGAGGAAGGGGTTGCACCCACAAAAGACGTACATGGATATCCCCTGATGGCAGATAGCACATGTTGACACACTGTGTGCATATTAAATTTTTGGCTGGTTTGATAGTCAAAAAAATTCAAAAAATTACAAAAACAAACATGTAAAAACAAATGTGTTTGGATGGCTTATTGAATTCTCCCCAAAACATCGAGAATGTCTTTAAATGTTTGTTCCATCACATGGATTCTTTGTTTAATTAGGTCCAGTTCCGTGCTACATTCCATCACTTGCTGGATGAGGCGGAGGGCACTGTCAGCAGAGAACCGTGTACTATCCTTCACAACATTTACATCCCCTAAAAACCAAAAAAAAAATGTATTATAACTCTGCAGGCCTACCTCTCTTACCTGAAGCTGTGGTGACAGATACTGACCTGTTGTGGTGACCAGATCCCCAACGTCATCCACCTCTCCTTCCTGCACTTCTCCTTCCTCCACCTCAACTTCCTCTACATCCTTCGGTTGTGGGTCTTTGGGAGTTTGGGGTTGCTTGGAAGTTGTGGGGTGCATGTGCTCCCTGGAGTGTCCTCCTCCCAGTCTTCTCTCCCCTATGAGAATAAAACAAAAGGTCTATTTATCGCACTGTAAATCTCATTGTTAAAATAAAAACAGGCTAAATTGCTTGGAAGTGGGGTACAAGTGTGTGTTTGTGCAGAATTTAAAGAAGAATGCATTATTTATGACCCAAAATATGTTTAGTATTCACATTTGGATGTAATTTTTTTGACATGGAGGCACCACAAAAATTCTCTGATGCACCTGTGTGGGACACCCAAAAAAGGCGGGTCTGGTGGCCCACACTATAGTGCTCCAAAGTACAGATGTGGAAGCAGCTGCTGAGTGTCCTCTCCTTTACACTGATAAAAGTTTGCATTTCATTCTCTTTACAAACACATCATCTAGACTTAAAAATTATCAACAATATTTGATCAAAAATGGCAGATGTCTAATTACTTTTGTGGCTCTAAAATAAGACAAAACCGCGGATAGTGGCCGAACGAAGTGTCGGTAACATAACGAACGATTACTGTGCCCAACCAAGTTCAAAATATTACATTTTGGAAGGGAGTCCAATATGAGAAAAAAAAAACATGTCAGTTTATAAAAAGATTAATAGCAGAAAAGTCTACATTTTACTTACTTTTAGCGAGCATTCTCTTTATGCTCCTCAACTGGTCTGGCTCCCTCAGTTTGAGGTCTGACCACCTCTTTCTGAGCTGCTCATTTGAGCGTTTCACCCCGAAATTCGCCTTCAGACTCTTCACAACTTTAGTGAGGATTTTGGCCTTCCTTCTATTTGGTTTGCTATACGGCCCATGCTTGGCATCATAATCAGCCTTGAGCAAGATGTCCACCATCTCCGCCATCTCCGCCAAAGACATATTCGATGCCTTGAATCTCCTCCTTGATCGTGACGTGTCCTCGGTCTCCGGGCTTGTCTCCTCGTTAGTTGCGGAATTATCAGACACCTGCTGTAACTCCGCCATATCTGTCTGCGCGCCGAAAGAGAAGGGGCGGGGAAAAGATGTTAGTTAGAACGTCATGGGCGGGCGACATGTGCGGAGCGACGTGTTCGAATTTTGACGCATGCGTGGTGTGTATATAGCAAACACACATGTGACTATAGTACGTTCGGTGTGCGGAGAGAGGAGTTCAAGTGACGGACGTGCGAACGAAGGTATGTGATTTTGTGACTTGTAAAAATTGTTGGCCTATACTGTCTTGAGATTGTTGGAGGATATATATGGTGACTAGGATGTTAAGGAGGTTAGACTGTTTGCCTCACATTAGTTAAATATAATTTATTTAACTTGCAGATACAATATGAATGTCTTTATTAGCGACAAAGAGTTCCTGGCGGAATTTATTGACCGTGTAAGGGAGCTGCCGGCTCTGTGGGAGACGAAAAACCCCATCCATAAAAAAAGAGGGGTGAGAAAAGCAGCGCTGGAGAAGCTGCTCCCATTTGTGCATACCAAGGTGCCCACAGCCACAGCAAAACAAGTGGACACTAAAATTGGGAGCTTGAGAGGTACCTACAGGACTGAACACTCTAAGGTGCTGGCTTCTCAGAGGTCAGGAGCAGCAGCAGATGATGTTTATGTCCCGATTTTGTGGTACTACAACAGGATGTCCTTCCTGGATGACCACATTGAGACAAGGCCATCACTCTCCACTCTTCCCCACAGACTTCCCTGCAGCCAACCTGAGCCTTCTCTGGAGCAAGAGGAGGCAGCCATCCTGGATGATCCTGATTTGGCCATCTGGAGCCAGGTATAGTATTAACTGAAAATGTATTGGGATAAAATTAATGTTTGACAAATATGTCAAGATGAGAAACATACATTATTTTGGATTCCACAAGTGAAATCAAGATCTGTAGACATTATTCTGCACTAAATTGGGTGCTAAATAGTCAATCTGATGCAGTGGTAAATTTAAAGCAAGGATTTATGGATTTACATTCTAATTGCTTCAATCAGGATTACAAAGTTTGATGCAAAGATTAAACCAACATATTAAACTATGTTCCTTTTTCATACACAGGATGAAATCAGCCAGGAGGAGGGTCTGGAAACTGTCAGGCAGGAGGAGGAAGGGCCCAGTGGCAGCCAGGAGGTGGCAGGGCCCAGTGGCAGCCAGGAGGTGGCAGGGCCCAGTGCCAGCCAGGAGGTGGCAGGGCCCAGTGGCAGACAGGAGGTGGCAGGGCCCAGTGGCAGACAGGAGGTGGCAGGGCAAAAGAGAAGCACCAGATCCCAGGTGCCTCCCATCCGGCTTCACAAAAGAGGCAGGAGGGACAGGACCACCAGTGAGGCAGCAATGGCCCTTATTAAAGAGGCCCATGCCACCCTCAAGGAGCCCACATCCCCTGAAGAGGCCATTGCCGGCCTAGTGGAGGCTAAGTTCAAGGTGATGAGCATGGAGCAACGCCTCCTATGCGAGCCCTTGCTCATCACCTTGCTCAACAAGGGGGTGATGGAGAAAATTACCCCCAATACCGCCATATGTGAGGTGGCCCAACTGACCCAACCTCAACCTCCACCTCCACCTTCTTCTTCTGCCCCACCCCCTTCTGCTACACCTCCACCTTCTTCTTCTGCCCCACCCCCTTCTGCTACACCTCCACCTTCTTCTTCTGCCCCACCCCCTTCTGCTACACCTCCACCTTCTTCTTCTGCCCCACCCCTTCTGCTACACCTCCACCATCTTCTTCTGCCCCACCCCCTTCTGCTACACCTCCACCTTCTGCCCCACCCCCTTCTGCTACACCTCCACCTTCTGCCCCACCCCCTTCTGCTACACCTCCACCTTCTTCTTCTGCCCCACCCCCTTCTGCTATACCTCCACCTTCTTCTTCTGCCCCACCCCCTTCTGCTACACCTCCACCTTCTTCTTCTGCCCCACCCCCTTCTGCTACACCTCCACCTTCTTCTTCTGCCCCACCCCCTTCTGCTACACCTCCACCTTCTTCTTCTGCCCCACCCTCTTCTGCTACACCTCCACCTTCTTCTTCTGCCCCACCCCCTTCTGCTACACTTCCACCTTCTTCTTCTGCCCCACCCCCTTCTGCTACACCTCCACCTTCTTCTTCTGCCCCACCCCCTTCTGCTACACCTCCACCTCCTCCTCCTGACAGGAGTACCCCTCCAGTGGGCCAGCCTCCAGCCAAACGAAGAAGGAAGGCTGCAGGGAAGGCTTCAGGAAAGGCTGCAGGGAAGGCTTCAGGAAAGGCTGCAGGGAAGGTTGCCAGGAAGAAGAGGAAGTGATGGCCTTGCTTCATTGTGGTCGGACAGAAGGCAGCCTGTTGTAGTACCACACACTTGGGACATATATATCACCTGCTGCTGTTCCTGACCTCTGGGAGGCCAGCATCAGATTGTGTTCAGAAATGTTGGCCTTCTCAAGCTCCCAATTTTAGTGCCCACACAGGGTTGCTGTGTGCTCTGGGGTCCCTGGGATGCACAAATGGCAGCAGCTTCTCCAGCGCTGCCTTCTCTTTATTTAATTTATAAACATGAATAAATGTGATTTTTGTTTAAGTTCATACTTGACTATGTGTATTTTTAAATAAACAAAATCAAGCTTTGGAGTAAGCAGATACATTTGACTGACAATAAAAGGGACAGATATCACCCCCCCAAAAGAATAACTAAATCTGATTAGCACAAAAACATGGTGGGAAATTTAAATAATATAGATTCCAAAATTAAATGGGAGATCACTAGCAAAACATTGTGAAATTATAATTAACATCATTTTGAAAAATCTAACCATTTAAATTATTCCTAAAAACTTGCACGATATAATACACATAAATCTTATAAAGAGCAGCATGAAAAAGGTTAAAAATAAGGCATAACTCTGTGTAAATATCAGCAGCAAAAGAAGGTCACTCGTTTTGATTAATGTAACATTCTAACGAAGATTTCAATGCAGAACATTTAAACGATGAAATATTTTTGAGCGTGACGAATATGCTCTCTCCATTACGAAGGCTTGTTTTACCAGAAGATGCGCTCCCGTCTCATAGTTGCTTGTGAGCATGCGCGCTTTTGGAAGAGTCGTAAAAGCATACACACGAACCATTTTCTCGTCACAAAACAGGCCGACGAGAAACACGACGAGGAAATCTGGAATCCTGACGAGAAAATAGAGAGCAGGTTCTCTATTTTCTCGTCGAGATTCTCAGCAATTTTCTCGTCGTAAAACCATACACACGAAAGTTTTTCTAGACAAAAAAACTCTCGCGGCACTTTTCTTGACTGTTTTGGACGAGAAACTCGGTCGTGTGTACGAGGCCTAAGAGTTAATATGGGAAAAAGGTGTCTCCTCTCCACCAATCCTTGTTTCAATAAAAAAATAAAAATTAAAAAAAAAACATTTGTCATTGGGGCATAAAGTGAGGTGAAATGTTCTGAACAGGTGCACAGACAGCAAAACAAATGTTACAGGGGTGATAACCCTTCCCTATGTTTTCCAAAAAGCTTAAAAATAGAATTTTTGGCTGGAGATACACTTAAAAAATTTACCTGTTCCAAATTACAAACAGATTCTACTTAAGAACAAACCTACAGTCCCTGTCTTGTTTGCACCACCTGTATACTGCTGTTCAGAGTATATAGGGACTTTTTTAATTTGGGTGGGGGGTTCCCCTTAATATCCATACAAGACCCAAAGGGGCTGGTAGTGGGCTGGGGGGGGGTACCCATGCCATTTTCTCAATGATTTTCATCCATATTGCCGGGACCAGACATTACATTAAAGCTGCAAGCAGTTTTAAATTACTTTTTTCCTTTAGAAATGTCATTTTGTGCAGGGACAGTTCTAAACACGGGAAACACGTGCCACTTCACAGGCATACTTTAGACACCCCCCAGGTACGATATTTAAAGGAATATTTCACTTTTTTCCAACTTTATGCATCATTAAAATCACTGCTCCCGAAAAAACTGCAGTTTTTAAAACTTATTTTTGTATTGATACATGTCCCCTCGGGCTGGGTCCCCAAACACTTTTTAGGACAATAACTAGCATATTAGCCGTTATAACTAGCACTTTTTATTTCGAACGTTCGCGTCCATTGTATTTAATAGGGTTCTAAAGTTCGTCGAACTTTCGGTCCGTTCGCAGGTTCTGGTGCGAACTGAACCGGGGGGTGTTCGGTCGGCTTATCCCTAATTATTTATATGATCTGATATATTGTATTGTTCTTTTACTTGAAACAGCAATAAAATAATATTTAGTAAAAAAATAAGTTAGAGTTTGGCTTAAAGTGCAGGGGTCAGGACTCAGGATTACATAATGCAGAGAATGCAGTTCTTCCCCAAACTCAGCACAGTTAATGTCTCTTTGTCCTCCAACACCCACCACCCCAGTGCACATCTTTCTCCTCCGCAACCCACCCAGTAGACATCTTCCTCCCTCCAGTAAACATCTCTACCTAACTACACATCTTTCTATCTCCACCACAAATCCCTGACCCCTCCAAGCCCCCCAGTGCACATCTCTTGCCTCCAGTGCAAATCTATTTCCTCTCTATACGTCTTTGCTCTACAACCTCCTCGGTACACATCTCTGCCTTTCCAATAGACATATGAGTCCCCTTCAACCCCCCAGTACACATCTATGTCCCTTAAAACCCCCTTCCAGTACACACAGTAGCTTTTGATTTTGTCTGGACCTTAGCATACATGCTGCTGCTTAGTCCTAGAGCTAAGTGTTCGTAAAGAGCTTACCATTGATTTACTAAAGAAATACAAACTGTTCACTTTGTAAACTTTGTATTTACTGAGCTTAGTAAATATGGTGATGATTCACTTCAAACACTGATTATGTTCAAAGTAAGCATCCCATTTTATTAATTTCCCTGATCTATAATTGGGTATTCTAAGTGAGCATAGCTTCATCTTATTTACTAATCTTATGGAAGATTCACTTTGCTAAGGTAATAGTTTCTACTCCCAGAATTAGACTGCTTGTGAGCTACTTGTACTTCTAATTTAAACCTAAATGAAGACCAAGAGGTGGCCCTAGAAAGAAAGTCCCTATAAGGAAAGTTTACTGGTATATGATGTGGGCACTATGATTTGTTATAGATTATTTATTTTCTTTTTAAACATTTATCTCCTAAAATTTAAAAAATGTCAATTTTTGCTTTCAATTTAAGTATTTTGCTGCTAATTTAAAAAGTCGGAGGCAGGAATAGTTTGGTCAACCTTAAGATTGCTTTCAGGAAAGGCTTAAGGATGAATTAAAGGACAAAATTACTTTAATAAGGCATAACAAACTTAAAAGGATTTTATTCCAGTGCAACGGTTGTTGCAGTTTAAATTAGTAATGGCAATTACCTCCAATTTATCAAGTTATATCAGCAGTCTTAAACTGAAGTTAGCACACTAATGGGGAAAAATATAAGAGATAGATCAAAAAAAATGATAATATAGATAACATCCCTATTCCTATATGTTTTTTATTATCTTAACTGATGATCAAATATATATTCAGAAATTAATCACTGAGCTTTCTGGCAGGTTAATTGAGTTAACCAAACTAAATAGGTATTGGTTTGCTTTTTTAACATTGTAATAGAATTTTGTCTGAGGATTCTATTTCATCCAGGGCTGATATACGTGTAAAAATACCATGATGCTGTCTATCACATATTTATTATATAAAAAAAAAAAAAAAAAATTGTGTAATCAAATGTAATAAATTGTATACAAAGTTCAGAAGCTAATATTTTGATACTTGTAGCCAAACTCAAGCCATTTTATGTGTTAATTATGGTAGAATGCCTCTGTTAGGCTGCATTCACACTCAAGCATTTTACATGTGTTGAAGAAATGCACCGAAAATAAGTGTTGTGCTTGCATTGCCATTCATTGTA